>BSWB01000002.1:14315000-14977500 GCA_033239125.1 Fagopyrum homotropicum
ATGGATGAGTGGATTTGTAGATGGATAGATCAGGTTGAACCGTAAGAAACGACTTGGATCACGCTAGGTTTCATAGCCCTAGCACATAGCCAAGCACAACCGTAGAACCCTTCTACTACAATCAATCGTTATTGAAACCATACCAACCAATCAACCATCGAAGAAGACTTGTGAATTCATAGAGAAGATATATATCAGCTTAGCGTCACAAGCCGAACAACTCAAACAAGTCCAAGCTATGGGGAGAACGAGAAGTCACTCGCTCTTTACTCCACGTCGTAAACAAAAACGGATTGCACTTAGCAAGTACCAAAAATATGTGTTTAATTCAAAGTTGGATGATTTACAAGAGGCTCGAGTATCCCCTATTTATAAGATAGGTTTGAGTGGTTCACAAGCAAATGATCCGGGTAAAATCCTATCTTATGTAGTATAAGACACAATCTTCTACTCTAAGATAAGATCCATCTTCTATTAAGATTTGATCTTCTATAATTAATCAAACAATATCTTGTGAAAAATATGATCTTCTCAATCTATCTATAAGCTTCCCTATTAGAAGACTTAAATTATTTGCAAAATAATTAAAAGAAAAATATGGGGTGAAAAATAACAACTAAAAGCCCAAAATTAACCCAAAGTTAAAAAAATGTCTTATAAGCTAAAAATATAAAATAGCACCCGAAAATCAGCCACTAGTTTGGCCCTTGTTGACGTCCATGCATGGCTAGCCCGATCTTGCATGGATGGTCGGGATAGTAAAGGCATGCGTGACCTTGCCTTTGGCCGGGTTCCTCGTGCATGACTGGCTTGTTTCGGAAAAAGTGAAGGTCAGACCTTCTTCATATGTTCACATGAGTGGTCGAGAGAGGTGATTGTGTGCGTAAAGTCTTCTATGGTTGAGGATTGCATCTTCTATCTTTGTATTCTTCTTCTCCTTGCTTCTTATGTGTGGGCCCGTATGTATTGATGCATGTGAGGCCTTCTAGTACATTGAGCTCTATAATGTGTCATCTTCCTCTTCGTCTTGATTAAATATAGATCCTTCCTTCTTCTACTTGAGTTTTATATAATCATGCCTTATCTCCTTGCTCTTAGCTTCTTCTTTGTGTTTACAAGGGATGTGGGTCTTGGTCTTGGAGATACTCCTGCATCAACCCCTCCTTCTTTAAAATAAATTCGAACTCGAATCCATGTTTTCTCGGCTAGTCTGACTGGAGGGATGTGGATCTTGGTGTATTGTAACTAGATGAAGCACAAGCATACGCATTTCATTAGAGAAGGATAAAAATTCAGCTTGCTCTAGCTTAAAATTTTCATTTCGTAGGGATGTGAGTTCTTTCTTTAGTTGGTGTCTTGGAATACCTGTATTGGGTTAGAAGTTTGATATCACTAAGTAACATAGAGCTACAAGGATATCCTTCATAATTAATACGTGAGCATAAGATATGACAATAGGATGCTATACGAGACCATGGAATGTCCCAATATATATCATAGAATAGGCATATACTATCAATCAAAACCTCTAATAGCCATAGGTCATGCATGAATGCAAGGAATTCTTTAGACATAAATTTAAAAATAGGTAAATTTGTGGCATCATAAGTAGGATTCTCGATTGGTCATATAGCCTCGAGATCCATCATGATGTCCGGAAGTCTCACAGTTCTCCTTGGAATAGCCATAAGGCCGCACTTTATGATTTCTTCATTGGTGTCCATGTTCTTTTTCTTTTCATAGTAGTCCACAACTTCAACTGACGACATGAGTTTTAACACAAATTCCTTTCCTTGGAATGTGAAACATTACCTGTTGGTCCATCCTTTATGATCTACTTCTCTATCAAATTTACATTGACGGCCTAGAAGAATATGACAAACTTGCATAAGAGCAATATCACATAGAATAGTTTCCTCATAAGCTCCAATCTTTAAGGAGTTATTTGCATGTCTCTTTATCTTCAATTCTCCGCAATCATTCATGCAACTAATCTTGTCAGGTCGAGAATGATTAATAGTAGTCAGCTATAACTTTTGTACAACATCAAGGCTTACCAAGTTACTACAACTACATATATCAATAATCACATTACAAACCTTTCCTTTGACCAAGCATCTTGTACGAAATAAAATTTCTCTTTAATTATCATTATTCAACGAAGGAATGATAATCAAAGTTATTTTATTCACAAGACAATCAACATTCAAAGATGGTGAAATGAAGAACTTCAACAATATTCAAGGAGTAGGGTTGAAAATCCTGAAGATGAGCTCTCTCCTTATAGCTCTTTAACATGTCAACAAGCTCCTTTTCACAATTATGAGCTTCTAAGTGCTCGATTAAATCACCATTCTAAACAATACACTCAATTAAATCACCATCTTATAGAGGCATATCATTGACCGACTATATACCCGAGATATATTACACTTTCTTGGTATTGATCCTACTTGTAGATGATGTATGTTAGCATGAAATATTGTGATATTTTAGGCACGTTTTCTAAGTGTATTTGATTCATATTGATAGTCATTGATTGAGCATAGATGCATTTATGAGCTAGTTTGTCTATAATATCAATATAGAGGTCTACACAAGCTTTATGTTGATTATAGGTGATTGAGAGCTATTTCCAAACGGAATCGAGCAAGGATGGAATTGTTGAGCAATGTCCATGGATTGAGGGCATTTCTAGGAGCTAAGGGAATGCCAACTTGAGGAATGCACGAGGATAGGGAAGAATCACGTTCTTGCCCTAAACCACGCTCTAAAATACGGCCGTACTACTTTCCACGTTCAGTTCCACGGCCGTGGAACCATGGCTAAGGAAGTGTGGTTCATTCCAGCAACTTCTACGGCCGTGGAGAAGATGGTTCAAACCGTGTTGAATTCCACGCTCTAAATTACGGTCGTGGAACCTTCCACGACCGTGATCTTGGCGATCTTTTTCGCCACACTTTAAGCCACGATCTTTTAAAAGATTGGGCCGGGCCGCTACTTCATCATACACTATAAAAGGATGAACGAAGAGAGATTCTGTCACCTCTGCTTAGACGCACTTTTGCCTACACTTACGCATGGATTTGCCCTAATCTCGCATTTGGCGAAGATTGTGCTTAGGAGATTTTTGCGCATTGCTATTGGCGATTTCCGGATTGACGGAAGATCGAAGGTTCGGAAGATTGTTCGCAAGAAGATTCCTCTTCTTGTTTAGGTTTGATTTAGAAGACGGATTGACATCCCGTTCTTCCTTCTTATCTAAGATTGTGTTTGTTTGTTCTATTCCGAATCTAGTGACGATAATTGTTCTTGATTGTAACTTTGAGATTGGTTTGAAGTTTATTGAAGGTTTTCATCTTTCAATCTTTTAATTCTTGAATTTGATATCAATATGACTATTGTTGGCTAAAAACCCTTAACAATTCTAAGGTGAAGGGTTGATAGTTGTGGCTTAGATGATGATAGATCGATCGTAAACAGATTGGACCCTGAGAGTTAGAGAGAATCGCCGACGAACCCTAAATTACGGTCTGTTCTTGAGTCCACGGCCGTGGAACCTCAAGAACTAACCGTGATTTCCCTATAGTTTACGAATTTGGTTTTACTTTAATCCAAAGTTAAAGATTTGCTTTAACTTAGTCTTGGCTTGCCTTTTTCAGGTGGTAGTGAAGCCTCAACAACCTCTACATCGATTGTGAGTGTCACAACCTTAATCGATTTAGTTAGTCTTGATCCTTGGATTACAAGTTTGGGTATTTGACATTAATTCTTATCTTTAGAACCTTTCTATACTGAAGCCTCAACAACCTTTATAGAGAGTGTCTTATAGGTGAGTCATATAAGGTTTTTGGAACTTTACCGTACGATTACCTTACATTAGCATACCTTTCCATATCTTAACTCTGTCCTTATATCATTAGTATATCTTGAATCGATAGCCACAACTGGATACTTGGATCTTTAGGATTGTTGTTTTCCCAATATTTGAAAAGCTTCTTATAATTACTTGCTTGATAACTTGGAACTGGATTTAACCCCCCAAATCCCTGTGTTCGATACTCTGGAATTCTTGCTTAACTATATCGATCCGTACACTGCGGGTTCGCTTGCTTGATTCTAGTTTTATAAATTTAAAGCTTATTTGCACGCACGCTAAGTGGCGAACAAGTTTTTGGCGCCGTTGCCGGGGATTTGGTCTAGGCCGAATTCGGTTTTCGGTTGTCAAGCTTGGGAGCTCCTCCCTTGTTATTTGATATCTTTTTGAGTGCATGCGCAGGTCTAGGAACACCGGAGACCTCTTACCTCTCGATCAAGAGCTTGAGAGGACTTTAAGGCAAAAGCGCAAGGAAATGAAGATGGCTGAAGAACACGAACGTGATCTTCAAGCGGAGTTAGCGGAGAAAGAAGCTCAACTCCAATGGAATGAGAATATTCGCCGTGATGAGATGGATCGTCATCAATCCCAAGTTAATGATCTGAAGGACATGATGTTCCAGATGAGGATATAAATAAGCAACCTTAAGAATAAAGGGAGCAAGAAATCCTCATGGAGGGGATCAAGATCAAGAAGAAGAAGCCATTCATCTGCTGATGATAGTGATTCTTCCATGCCACCGCTAGAGGAAATTGATCCCACGATCAATGTGAATTCTTTCCATCCACGGGGAGCTGCTAATCGTCGTGTTCCGCCTAGGAATGCGAGGATCGAACGTGTAGATGATGAGCCAAGAACTCTTGGCCAAAGGATGGATCCAACACAACAACCGCGCCGTTTGGGCGTGAACTTTAATGCTGATGATGTGCAAGGGTTTAGCTTCAACCCTCAAGTTATTACTCTTGTTCGCCAAAACCAATTTGGCGGAACAAGCGCTGAATCTCCACACCAACACTTGCAAAACTTTGAGTGTATGATGGAGACAATGAGGCCGAAGAACGCTACTACCAACAACTATAAGCTCAAGCCTTTCTTCTTCTCCTTGAAGGAGAAAGCGTTGTCTTGGTACCAAGCTCTTCCTAGTGGGAAACTAGACACGTGGGAAGACCTTTCCGCGGAGTTCCTCACCAAATTCTTTCCGCCATCCAAAACGGCGGAACTTAGAGGTAAGATCAATGCATTTTCCATGAGGTCTAACGAAAGTTTGTTTCAGTCATGGGAAAGGTTTCAGGACTTGTTATTGGATTGCCCTCATCATGGCATATCCAAGCTTGCATTGTTGGAGATTTACTATAAAGGGCTGGATGCGGGGACGCAATTCAACCTCCAATCCCTCTCATGTGGCACATTCATGGACATGAGAGAAGATGACGCTTGGGACTTCATTGAGAAGCAAGCAAGAGTCATAGAGAAGTATTCCCACCGAAAGGTAGAGGGAAATCGTGTGGAGCAAGGAGCAAAGCTCACACACGAAGCTCAAAATCAGATTTTCTCCCTCAACAATTTGATCAAAGAGTTGAAGGAGGCAATCAAGACCAACTTTCCAAAGCAACAAGGCAAGGATGTTGGCTATTTGGGCAACAACAACAATGGCGGTGAGAACACAAACCGCAACAACAACAACAACAACCGGAACAATAACCGGAACAATTGGAATGACAATAATAATAACCGGAACAACAACAATTGGAACAACAATAGGGGTTCAAACAACAACAATTGGCGCTCCAATCAACAAAATTCCGGTAACTCTTATCCTTCCAATTCGAATTCACTAACTCCACCTTCCTCTTCCTCTACTCCTTTGAAAAGCCAGTGGCAAACATCTAATGGAGGAAACACTTCGGGGAAGGAGAAGCCCGATCCCATGTTGGAAATGATTTTGGGAAAGCTTCAAGGTTTGGAGAACCGCATCATTAAGGTTGATGATCAAATTTCTAAGGTTGATAAAGCCCAAAAGGTTTTAGAAAACCAAATGTTCATCCATGCGGAGGAAGTTCCTAGGAATCAAGGGAAACTTCTAGGAAAGACGGAGGACAACCCTAAGGGAAGGGTGATGGCAATCACAACTAGGAGCGGAGTGACTACCACCGATCCGCAACCTAAATTTGTTGAAGTCCCCGTAGAGAAAGACAAAGAGAAGGGGAAGGAGAAGGAAGATGTCTACGTTCCTCCTCCAGCTTACAAACCTCCCCTACCATTCCCTCAATCTAGAGCGAGAGCGCACCTAGATAAACAGTTTGGTAAGTTTATAGAACTCATGAGCAAGCTGCATATTAATATACCCTTTATTGATGCTATTGTAGATATGCCGGTTTATGGCAAGTTCTTGAAGGAACTCCTCTCCAACAAGAGGAAGCTAGAAGATTTCGGTGAGGTTAAGATGAGTTCGGATTCTTCGGATCTCATCAAGACCATGAAGGTGAAAATGCCCCCCCAAGCTAAAGGATCCGGGGTCGTTTTGCATTCCCATAGGAGTGGGAGATGTCACATACGATGCGCTATGTGACTTGGGAGCAAGTGTGAGCATCATACCACTTGCATTATGCAGGAAGATCGGTTTAGGCGACCCTAAACCGGTAAAGATGACGTTATACATGGCGGATCGATCCATCACTCGTCCCGTCGGTATTGTAGAGGACGTCTCAGTCAAGCTAGGTAAATTCTTTGTTCCCATTGACTTTGTCGTGCTTGACATTCCTGCAGATAGTCCGGTCCCGATCATACTCGGAAGACCGTTTCTTGCAACTTCCGGCTGCATAGTCGATTGCAAGAATGCTAGACTCGCCTTTGACATAGGAGAAGAGAAGGTAGAGTTCGTTCTTTCCACTCTAGTGAAGGAGCCAATCTTTGATGAGGATATATTCAATATCCAAGATGAAGAAGGGTTGTCTAGAGAGGAGGTAAGTGCTATTCTCTTCAAAGATCCTTTGCAAAAGGTCATTACTATGAGTCTAACGAATGTAGGGGAAGAAGAGGAGTGCAATTAGGCAATTGAAGCCTTAGAAGCACAAGAAGAAATGGGTGAAGTGGAATTCGAGGAGCTCCACGACGAGGCAGAAAACGTGAGAATCCACGGCCATACACTATATTCCACGGCCGTGGATCTCACAACCCAAAGCGTGGCTCACTCCAGGGGGTTACACGGTCGTGGAGAAGGCAGAGCAATCGTGACCACCTTCCACGCCCTAAACCACGGCCGTGGAGGACAAAGGGAAACCGTAATTTTGGCCGTGGAAGGGGATGATCGAGACACTCCTTCAACTTCCTTCGATTCTTCTCCTACACCTTCAACACCCTTAGAAACTTCTAAGGAGACGTCGGATACTCCTCAAGGATTATTGGAAGCTCCGAAAGCAATGAAATTGAAACAACTTCCTACACATCTAAGGTACGATTTTCTAGGACCTAACTCTACTTATCTAGTTATTGTTAGTTCCGATCTAACCATAGATGAACATAATCAGCTCATGACTGTTGAGGACTTAGTAGGAATCAAACCCTCCCTATGCATGCATAAAATATTAATGGAGGAAGACTTTAGGACTTCAAAACAACCTCAAAGGCGGTTGAATCCGACCATGAAGGAGGTTGTCAAGAAGGAAATTCTTAAACTTCTTGATGCAGATATCATCTATCCTTTCTCCGATAGTAAGTGGGTGAGTCCGGTTCAAGTAGTTCCAAAGAAGGGAGGAATGACGGTCATCACCAACAAGAATAACGAACTCATTCCTACCCGAACCGTAACGGGATGGCGGATGTGCATTGACTACCGCAATCTTAACAACACGACGAGGAAGGATCACTTCCCACTACCCTTCATCGATCAAATGCTTGAAAGGTTAGCACAACATTCACACTTTTGCTATCTTGACGGTTATAGTGGTTTCTTTCAGATTCCGATACACCCGGACGATCAGGAGAAGACCACATTCACGTGCCCATGGGGTACGTTCGCTTATAGGAGAATGCCGTTCGGGCTTTGCAACGCCCCAGCCACCTTTCAAAGGTGCATGATGGCCATCTTCACCGAATACATTGAGGAAATCATGGAGGTCTTCATGGATGACTTCTCCGTATACGGTTCCTCTTTTGACAATTGCCTTTCTAACCTTGCTCTTGTTTTACAAAGATATGAAGACACTAATCTAGTTCTTAATTGGGAGAAGTGTCAATTTATGGTAAAGGAAGGAATTGTTTTAGGACACCTAATCTCTAGTAGAGGGATAGAGGTGGATAAGGCGAAAATAGAGACTATAGAAAAGCTTCCTCCCCCAACTTCGGTGAAAGGGATAAGAAGTTTCCTAGGACATGCTGGATTTTATAGACGTTTCATTAAAGAGTTCTCTAAAATATCAAAACCGCTCACTAATCTATTGATGAAGGATGCAGTTTTTGAGTTTTCGCAGGAATGTTTGGATGCGTTTAACACCATCCGGCAAGCTCTAATTTCAGCACCTATTATCCAACCTCCGGATTGGACTCTTCCCTTTGAGGTTCTGTGCGATGCTAGTGACGTATCTATAGGAGTTGTTCTTGGACAACGAAAGGAAGGGCGAACCCATGCCATATATTATGGTAGCAAGACGCTAGATGAAGCGCAGCTCAAGTACGCCACTACAGAAAAAGAATTCTTAGCCATTGTTTATTCTATTGACAAGTTTCGCTCTTACCTTGTAGGTGCAAAGGTGATTGTCTACATGGACCATGCTGCGATCCGGTACCTCTTTGCAAAGAAGGATGCGAAGCCAAGGCTAATTAGATGGATTCTTCTCCTACAAGAATTCGATCTAGAAATCCGCGACAAGAAAGGTTCGGAAAATTCTGTTGCGGATCATTTGAGTCGCCTAACACATCTAGAGGACGACCACTTACCCATAGATAAATCCTTTCCGGACGAATACCTACACATTATTGAGGAGTGCATCGATGTGATCTCCAAAGATAACGAACAATGGTTTGCTGATTTTGTTAACTATTTGGTTTGCCAGGAGATACCGCCCGGATTATCCTACGCACAAAGAAAGAAGTTCTTTAAGGATGTTCGGGAATACTTTTGGAATGAACCTCTCCTCTTTAAGAGAGGTCCGGATGGTATCATTCGGCGATGTGTGCCGGAAGATGAGATGCAAAGTGTCATCCGTCATTGTCATTCACTACCTTGTGGAGGACACGCTAGTTCGAACAAGACTAACGCAAAGGTATTGCAATCTGGATTCTTTTGGCCTACTTTATTTAGAGATGTGCAATCCTTTGTTTCTTGCTGCGATGCTTGTCAAAGAACTAGTAATATCTCTAGGAGGAATGAGATGCCTCTCAATAACATCCAAGAGGTGGAGATTTTCGACGTTTGAGGAGTAGATTTTATGGGACCGTTTCCATCATCTTGTGGAAACCAATACATACTCTTGGCGGTGGATTACGTTTCTAGATGGGTGGAAGCGATTGCCTCTCCCACCAATGATGCCATGGTGGTGGTTAAGTTCTTTAACAAGACCATCTTCCCACGATTTGGGACACCAAGGACTATCATTAGTGATGGAGGTTCTCACTTTATTGCCCAGCGCTTTGAAGCTCTTCTAGCTAAGTATGGGGTTACTCACAAGATCGCCACCCCTTATCATCCACAAACAAGTGGACAAGTTGAGATCTCAAATCGGGAGATCAAAGGAATCCTAGAGAAGACGGTTTCAAGGACTAGGAAGGATTGGTCTTTGAAGCTTGATGACGCATTGTGGGCGTACCGGACTGCGTACAAGACTCCCATAGGAACCACACCATACAACCTTGTGTATGGGAAGTCTTGTCACTTACCGGTGGAGTTGGAGCATAAGGCGTTTTGGGCTATCAAATGGTTAAATTTCAGCATGAAGGAAGCGGGAGAGAAGCGTCTCCTAGACCTTAATGAGCTGGAAGAACTCCGCTTGAACGCTTATGAAAACGCCAAGATATATAAGGAGAGAGCAAAGCGTTGGCATGATAAGCATATCATTCCAAAGGATTTCAAAGAAGGAGATCAAGTTCTCCTCTTCAATTCAAGGCTTCGTCTCTTTCCAGGTAAGCTTAAATCTCGTTGGACCGGACCTTTTCTAATTAAGCGTATTTTCCCCCATGGTGCAGTTGAAGTATGGGGTGAAGCGGGCGGAAGCTTTAAGGTGAACGGTCAACGACTCAAAAAGTATACGCCGGAACTCCAAGCTGAAGAGTTCGCGCCTACCGCACTCGAATAAGTGCGAGAATGGTCTAGCTACGGACCTTAAACAAAGCGCTTCTTGGGAGGCAACCCAAGGTATTGCATTTACTTTTTTGTTTTCGATTCACAGTTTAGCTTAGTTTAGACGTTTTTGCTTTGTTTTGCCTTCGATTCCTTCCGGTATGTTCGTGTTTTTTGGATGTAGGAACGGTGGAAAAAGAAAGAGGAAGAGTTATTTTGAAGAAAAGTGACGAAGCTTGGACTTTGGAGCATTACAGAGAGTTCCACGGCCTAAACCACGGTCGTGACAACTACAGTGACCGTAATTTCCAAAAGACTTTGAAAAATCACCAAAACCACGGTTCCGTATATTTCCACGGCCGTGGAACCCCCCGATAGACCGTGGTTTTCGAAAATTTTGCCGGCCACTATATAAACCACGTTCTTCACAAAAACTCACCAAAAACCCAATTCCACGACCCTCTCTCACCGATTTCACGCCTTTCACCTCAAATCTCCGTTCGTTAATCGTTTTCAACGATTCTTCGTTCTAAATTGAAGCAAATTCGACCACCAACGAGATCCAAACAACGAATCGAGCGGCAAATCATCAAGGAACACACAATTCGGATTTTAAAATCCGAAACCTAGGTTTTTTTCACTCTTCTCTATCTTCGTCAATTTGGGTTCGTTTTTGCTAGAAATTATAGGAGAACTGATTGAAATTGGAAGGAATTAGACTAGGGCTGCCTGATTGCTGAGTTTGAGTGCTGTTTGTGGATTTTTGAGAAAAAGCGAGACGAATCACGGTCTCTGACAGTTCCACGGCCGTGGAAATACCAAGAACAGACCGTGATTTTGAACAGTGATGGATTTTGTTAGGAGAGTTTCAGGGAGGATTAAGGAGAAGAAGAATGAACAGAACAAAAAGAGGAAGGGTAACCCCTCTTCCTCTTCATCCTCTAGAGCACCACCACCTTCCTCCCCTTCACCTCCATCCTCACCTTCATCACCCGCACCTCCTAGCCCTAGAGTACCGACCATTCATGAGGATCATCTCGTTGCACTCGAGAGGATCCATAAGAGGGCAGTTATCGGACCTAGGTATCTATGGTTGGAGGATCTAGTTCCTCTAAACATAGTAGATGACCTTACTTGGCTCTTGGATAGAGCCGGTCTTATCGTCTTCTCGGCTATCCAAGAGGACGCTTATGAGGAGATAACGAGAGAGGTTGTGACGTCGTTTGAGCACAGCCATGTGGACAGGACCATTTCTTTCCGTCTTATGGAAAGAAACTATGTTTTTACCATCCGTGAGTTTGGAGCCTTCTTTGGGTTCCAAGAGACCTTCAATGGTCGTTTTCCTTGTGGCGTTTACGCCAAAGATTTTTGGGAGGAGGTTGCTATGATTTACGTCAGCGAGGACCGCTGGCAACCTGCTGATACCAAGGCTAAGTTGATGTACCACTTAGCCTTGAAGATTGCTCACCGTGTTCTTTCTGAGTGTCTCTTCCCTAGGATAGAGACACCTCAGAAGATCAAGACGGATGAGCTCTTCCTTCTGTATTCTATGCTGTATGGGCGCCCTGCTGACTGTGCCACCCTCTTAGCTGCTACCATGAGCAAGCTTAAGAACAAGAGGGCGGGCAACATTGGATATAGTGGGATAGTTACCCACCTTGCTAGGATGTTGGGGGTTGATTTTTCTGCATGCACACGCATACCAGTTGTACCCCTAGGACTCCAGGCCTTCATGACTAGAGGCCTTATCTTCCCTACCCATAGAGGTCCGCCTTACGCAGCCATGCCTTGGGAGAGCAGGACGGGGAGGGGCATTGAGTGGCTCCCGGAGTACTCCATTATGGCTGGACGCCATAATTGGAAGGCTACGTTCGCAGCTATGCATGCAAACAGGATTGCAGCTCCTCCGTATGTCCCACCACCGCCCGTAGTTAAGGAGGAGGAGATGAGGGATCAGTATGAGGGAGGAGGAGGAGCAGAGCAGGAGTTTGACACGTTTCTGGATCAGCCGGATATTGCTTCTGATGTGCCTAGACGTTCTCCACGTCCAGCCAGAGCTTCAGGTTCGTCTTCTCGCCGCGCCAGCGTGAGTGAGAGACCCACTTGGATGGATACACCTCCTACATGGGACGGAGCTCCACCTCCATGGTCCGCACAGCAGCCACCAACACCAGCACCAGCACCGTCCGACGCTCCAGGGTGGTACAGCCAGGCTCCGGGATGGTATGAGCAGATGCCAGATTGGGCTACTAGCCTTTCTGACAGAGTAGGAGCATTGGAGATCCGAGCCGATGCTAGAGATGGACGCATGGACGACCTCGATCATATGATGAGAGACGTCTACCGCCAACAGTTTGGGCGGCACTACGACTCCAGCTTCTCCCCATTCCCGCCTCCACCAGCACCGCAATGACGATGATGATGACCGATAGCTTTAGCCGCTCCACCGCCATTTTGTGAGTTTCTTTTTCTTTTCTTTCTTTTTCTTTCTTTCTTTTCTTTTTTTCTTTCTTTTATTTGAACATTAGGGACAATGTTTGTTCTAAGTATGGGGTGGGGTGTGACTAAAAGTTGTAATAACTCTTACTCACTATGATTGCTTCTATTTGAGACTATCTTGCATGTTCATTATATTGTTGCACGTTTCATTATTGCATTGCATGAAAAAGAGTTTGAAAAACCCATAAAAATTGAAGCCTTTTGAAAAATTTTGTGCTTCTAAGGAATTGAGATGATTTCTATGATAATCGCTACTTGTGAATTGAGTTTGATGACAATTGCATGCTTAAACGAATAGTAAATTGAAAAGAAATTGGATGAGTTGATTATGCCTCTTTTGCAAGTTTCATAATGTGATGAATGTTACTTAAATCATGTTGAGGAATTGAAGTTAAAATCGCACTATAAGTTCTTATGCTTCTTGTTGAGATGATTAAGGCAATTCAAATTTTCTTTCTTCTTTCTTTGATCATTTAGCCCCTCATTGAAATTATGGCCTCCTTTACCTATCCGGGAATTTGAAGGAGTTGATTGAAAAAGGCATGTATGATGTGGGAGGGCCATGAAAGCAATACTTTGCATTCAAAGGAATAGAAAGAAATTGTAGGTTTGGGGAAGTCAATCATGATGATGAGTAACTCGGCACCATTCACATAGCCGGGTGTTTGTGTCTTGCCAAAGTCGGATTGAGCGATATTCCTAGCGGATTATGGTATGTGCGCTAAGGGTTTGAGGCATCTCATAAAAATTGGGAAACGCCAATTTCCTAGGCTTCGGTTTTTGTGCACCTCTATCCATAACTCCAAAAGTAAAGTCGAAAAATGAAAAGAAGAGAGCGAAGCTCTAAGTTGAAGGTGTTGCGGAAACCGCAAGAGAAGAAGAAAAGAGTAGTTGTCCACTTTCCCGGATTCATGCACCACATTCCTTAAAGTTTCCTTCCCTTTCCACATTCTAGACCTTTTTCTTTGAAAGTCCTTAAGATCAAAAGAATGTTATATGACTTGGTGATCTAAATTGAAGTTTCTTATGATTGATTTTGATAATGTTTAAGGGTTATGATGTTTGTATGGAAGTTTGATTGATTCATGAACTTTCTTTACTCTTTACTCTTTGATTAAGTGTATGAAAGTCTTATAAACGATTGAAGCAAGATTTGAGAATGATCTATTGATTAGAAGGCACATTCATCCAAAAGAAGTATTGCTTTGAGAAGGTACACATATTTCATCCTAACTCTTGTTTTAAAGCTTTTGACAGACCTTGCTTAGGGACAAGCAAGTGGCAAGTATGGGGTTATTTGTTAGCATGAAATATTGTGATATTTTAGGCACGTTTTCTAAGTGTATTTGATTCATATTGATAGTCATTGATTGAACATTGATGCATTCGTGAGCTAGTTTGTCTATAATGTCGATATAGAGATCTACACAAGCTTTCTATGTTGATTATAGGTAATTGAGAGCTATTTCCGAACGGAATTGAGCAAGGATGAGTTTGATTGAGTATGTCCATGGATTGAGGGCATTTCTAGGAGCTAAGGGAATGCCAACTTGAGGAATGCACGAGGCTAGGGAAGAATCACGTTCTTGCCCTAAACCACGCTCTAAAATACGGCCGTATCACTTTCCACGTTCAAGTCCACGGCCGTGGAACCTTGGCTAGGGAAGCGTGGTTCATTCTAGTAACTTCTACGGCCGTGGAGACGATGGTTCAAACCGTGTTGATTTCCACGCTCTAAATTACGGCCGTGGAACCCTTCCACGACCGTGATCTTGGTGATATTTTTTGCCATACTTTAAGCCACGATCTCCTACGCAATTGGGCCGGGCCGATATTTTATCTTACACTATAAAAGGACGGACGAAGAGAGATCCTGTCACCTTCGCTTACGTATAGACGCATCTTACGCTTGCGCTTGGAATTGCCCTAATCTCGTATTTGACGGAGATTGTGTTTGAGAGATTTGCACTTTGTCATCGGGATTTCCGGATTGACGGAAGATCGAAGATTCGGAAGATTGTTCGCAAGGAGATTTCGCTTCTTGTTTAGGTTTGATTTAGAATACGGATTGACATCACGTTCTTCCTTCTTATCTAAGATTTGTGTTTGTTTGTTCTATTCCGAATCTAGTGACGATTATTGTTCTTGATTGTGAATTTAAGATTGATTTGAAGTTTATTGAAGGTTTTCGGAAGTTTTCATCTTTCAATCTTTTAATTCTTGAATTTGATATCAATATGACTATTGTTGGCTAAAAACCTTTACAATTCTAAGGTGAAGGGTTGATAGTTGTGGCTTAGATAATGATAGATCGTTCGTAAACAGATTGGATCCTGAGAGTTAGAGAGAATCGCCGACGAACCCTAATCCACGGTCTGTTCTTGAGCTTCCACGGCCGTGGAACTCAAGAACCAGCCGTAATTTTATGTTAAGTTACGAACTTGCTTTTACTTTAATCCAAAGTTAAAGATTTGCTTTAACTTAGTCTTGGCTTGCCTTTTCTAGGTGGTAGTGAAGTCTCAACAACCTCTACCTCGATTGTGAGTGTCACAACCTTAATCGGTTTAGTTAGTCTTGATCCTTGGATTACAAGTTTGGGTATTTGACATTAATTCTTGCCTTTAGAACCTTTCTATATTGAAGCCTCAACAACCTTTATAGAGAGTGTCTTGTAGGTGAGTCATATAAGGTTTTCGGAACTTCACCGTACGATTACCTTACATTAGTATACCTTTGCATATCTTAACTCTGTCCTTATATCATTAGTATATCTTGAATCGATTGCCACAACTGGATACTTGGATCTTTAGGATTGTTGTTTTCTTAATATTTGCAAAGCTTCATACATTTACTTGCTTGACGATCTATAACTGGATTTAACCCCTCAAATCCCTGAGTTCGATACTCTGGAATTCTTGCTTAACTACGTCGATCCGTACACTGCGGGTTCGCTTGCTTAATTTCAGTTTTATAAATTTAAAGCTTGATTGCACGCACGCTAAGTGGCGAACACGGCAACACGCAGGGCGGCTGGTGTAGGCGCAGGGGCGGCTGCACGACAAAAGCGTTGTCGTGCTTCTCTTCAACAGAACTCTCAGCAAGGGCAACCAAAGCTCGAACCTTTGGTTCCAACTCGTCAAGACTCGACTCCAGGGAGCCTGAGAACAACAAAGGGTCAACAACGGAACGCTCCACAAAAATCAAGGATCAGACTTGATTCTTGGGGAAGAAGAAAAGGGAAGAACGAAGAAGAAAACGAAACAGAAGGAGAAGGAGAAGGCATGCAGCACTGTAAGAACGTGAAGGAGAAACCAGAAGGGAAGAACTTACACGCTCAGCAAGGTTGTAGGAAGCAAGGGGACGGCTGAAGCTCTCTAGGGTTGAAGAAGACGTAAGCAAGAGACGGGAAAAAGAGAAAAAGAAGAGAATATATAGAGACGGCTGGGACTCTAGACGAAAAGGGTGTCTAGGGTTAGAAAGAAGACAAGGAAACCGGCCCATAAGATAGAATATCGGATATTCTATCTATGGAAGGAAGATAAAACGAACAAAAACAGATCGGGCGCGATCTGCCATAAATCCGCAGGGGCGGATCATCTCGGCCGTGGGGGCGGCCCTCTTTACTACGGGGCGGTGAAGACAAAACTCGGTTCTTTCATCAGATCCCCCTAAAAAGAAGTTTCGTCCCGAAACTTGCAAAAGCCCAACGATCACAACAACACACAGAAACAGAATTGAACTCATATATTCCCACTCGGGGCACGTAACTCAAAACGTCACAAAAAGCGTATGCCACGCAACAAAGGGAAACTGAAACAAACGACTATGCTAAAGGTGCATCCAACTCAGCATAAAACTCCGGATAGTTCCTTTGGATACTATCCTTTGTCTCCCAATTCGCCTCATCAGCTCCTCGCATCGACCATTGAATCTTCATTATCGGTATATCCTTCGAACGTAAGCGTCTCGTACTATGCTCTAAGACAACCACCGGGTGCTCTACGAACGTGTTGTCTGGCTCTATCACTAGATCCTCATGAATGACGATGTGTCTCGGGTCTGGTATGTACTCCCGTAGCTGAGACACATGGAAGACTAGGTGAACACCCTCGAGTCTCGGTGGCAACGCAAGTCTATATGCTGCCTCTGCAACTCGCTCAAGAATCTCGAACGGTCCAACATATCTAGGACTCAACTTCCCCTTGACACCGAAACGTCTAACGCCTCGTGTCGGGGATACTCTCAACCAAACCTGAGCTCCAAATCTGAACTCCAGAGGTCTGCGTTTCTTATCAGCATAAAATTTATGTCGACTCTGTGCTGCTAACATCCGTTCTCGGATCACTGTTACTCGAGTCATGTCATCCTGAATCTCCTTAGGTGCTACTCCGCTAGCACTGCTAGGCTCGTACCAACACAACGGTGTACGGCATCTCTGTCCATATAAAGCCTCATAAGGAGCCATCCTGATCGATGCGTGTCAACTGTTGTTTTACGAAAACTCCACTAAGGGAAGGTGATCTGGCCACACCTGTCCCCAGTCTAACACACAGGCTCGTAACATGTCCTTCCATGTGTGGATGGTCCGCTCAGACTGACCATCGGTTTGAGGATGATAAGTTGTCTTGAACTGCAGACTCGTACCTAGGGCGACATGAACTTGCTACCAGAACCTCGAAGTGAACCGTCCGTCTCTGTCAGAGACAATAGTTCTAGGTACCCCTTGAAGTCTCACTATCTGTCTCGTGAACTCCTCTGCCAATCAACTCACCGGCCACGTTTCCTTGATTGGAATAAAACGTGCGGTCTTCGTCATTCGATCTACTATGACCCAGATAGCATCAAAACAACGACTCGGTCTCAAACCGGTAACAAAATCCATAGAGATGTCTTCCCACTTCCACTGAGGAATAGGGAAGTGGGTGTATCTCGCCTCCTGGTCTACGATGCTCGATCTTGACCTGTTTTCAGGTTGCACACTGAGATACATATCTCGTCACATCTGGCTTCAAACCTCCCCACCAGAAAGAGCGTCTGATATCCTGATACATCTTACTCGCACCAGGATGCATTGAGTAAGGTGAAGAGTGAGCCTCCTGAAGGATCCTCTATCTCAACACTCAATCTGACGGCACACAAACACGCTTCTGGCATCTCAAAACTCCATCAGCGCCAACTGCAAACTATGGTGCCTCTCCTCGAGACATCCGGTCTCAGATCTGTGTCAAAGTTGGGAACTCCCCTACTTCTGTCGGATTTTGGCCAACAGATCAGGTACTATCTCCAAGGTGGACAACTGACTGTCGGAATCCGGGAAGTGGATATCCATCTCTAGCCATGTCAAATATCGCTGTTATTGTGGCTGAGTTGTCAGTCTTGCGATTGCCATCTCCCGGGAAGTCTTCCTACTAAGGGCATCTGCTACCACATTAGCCTTTCCCGGGTGGTATAGGATCTCAAGATCAAGTCCTTGATCAACTCTAATCATCTGCGCTGGCAGTTATTCAACTCCCACTGAGTGAATATGTATTTCAGACTCTTATGGTTTGTAAAATCTGACACGTAGCTTCGTACAGATAATGTCTCCACATCTTCAAAGCGTGAACAACAACAGCCAACTCAAGGTCATGGGTAGGGTAATTCTCCTCGTACGTCTTCAACTATCGAGATGCATAAGCAATCAACTTTCCCCTCTGCATCAGAACACATCCCAACCCCAGCTTGGATGCGTCACTGTAAACCACAAAATCCTCAATGCCATCTGGCTGAGCTAGGATTGGAGCAGAGGTCAACCTCTTCTTCAGCTCCTCGAAGCTCTGTAGGCACGACTCATACCATACAAACCTAGTAGACTTCCGCAACAAGGAAGTGAGCGGTCGGGCGATAACTGAAAAACCCTCAACAAAACGCATGTAGTAGCCTGCCAATCCTAAGAAGGTGCGAACCTCCTTGACGTTCTTAGGTGGCGGCCAAGAAGCTACTGACTCAAACTTCGTCAGATCTACCTTGATCCCTTCAGCTGAAACAATGTGACCAAGGAATGCTACCTCGGACATCCAAAACTCACACTTAGAGAGCTTGGCGTATAGCTCTCTATCCTGTAAGACTTGAAGAACTATCCTCAAATGTCCAACATGCTCTTCTCTACTGCGAGAGTAAACCAGAATGTCGTCGATGAAGACAACTACAAATTGGTCTAGGAAATCGATGAAGATGTTGTTCATCAACTCCATGAAGATTGCGGGCACATTTGTGAGCCCAAATGGCATCACTACAAACTCGTAGTGTCCATATCTGGTCCGAAATGCCGTATTGGCTATGTCCTGCTCTCTCACCCTCAGCTGGTGATATCCAGATCTCATATCAATCCTCGAAAACACCGAAGCTCCGTGCAGTTGATCCAAAAGATCATCGATACGGGGCAATGGGTACTTGTTCTTGATCGTCACCTTGTTCAGCTCTTGGTAGTCGATACATAACCTCATTGATCCGTCTTTCTTCCAGACGAAGAGAACTAGTGCGCCCCAAGGAGATACACTAGGGCGGATGAAGCCTTTTTCTGCTAACTCCTCGAGCTTCTTCTTCAAATCAAGCATCTAGATAGGCGCCATACGATAGGGGACCTTAGAGATCGGTCTCGTACCGGGCTCTAGCTCAATGCCAAAATCTACACTCCTTTGTGGAGGTAAACCTGATGGCTCTCCAAATAGGTCATCAAACTCGCAAGCTACTGGAATCTCCTCCAAAGCCGGACTAGTACTATCCTTCATGACATAGCACCAATAAGCCTCACATCCCTGAATGATAAGTCTCACAGCTCGAACTGCACTAATGACTGTACCAGTCTTCCTGGGATCCCATCCTCGGAAGATCTCAACATGGCCTGCATCTGTAGTTACTATCACTGTCCTCTTGCCGATGTCCAGAACTGCTCGATGTCGATCCATCCAATCCATACCCAGAATAACTTCTTCATAACTAAGTACATGACGAAGAAGTTAGCTATCCAATCACGACCTCCCAATCTAATAGGACAATCGCGAACCTCTCGTGTACCTCGTATCTTACCCCCATCGGGTAATCCTATAAAGAAGGGTCTACCTTCTATAGTAACTAAGGCCAAACTATCTACACATGCATCATATAAGAATGCGTAGTACCGGTATCGAAAAGAACTCTGACAAGAAAATCATTAGTATGAATGGTACATGTGGTTGTTGGCGATGTCGGCTCTACAACACTCATCAGCTCATACACTCTAGTTGATGCATCTCTGGTTTCAGGCGTACCACCTCCTCGTCTTTTGCTTTGACGGCAGAACACAGCTCTATGTCTGGACATGCCACAAGAAAAGCAAGTCACTGCAGACTTCTCACAATCTGCTCGGATGTATCCGACACCTCCGCAATTATGACACTGTCGTCCTTTGCTGGAACTCCGTATCATCTGCTGGATCCTAGAGTGACTTGTCGTCTGAACATGCTCGAATCCTGATGCTCCAGCTCCAGCATTAGCTAGTCTAGTCTTTTGTTTCTTTGTAAGACCTCCTTCCTGAAGATCTCTCCGGAAATCCGGTCACTTCTTGAGCATACTTCTTATTGACTCCAACGTTGAATCCATGTGGTCTAGCCAAAGCTCAACTTCCGAACTTGCTCCATCTTGAGCTCTAACGTTCTCAATTGATCTTACGGGTACTGGCGGTGCTGGTGCAGGTCCTCCAGTCCTGATAGCTTCTTCAACTCTTTGCACGTAGTCGCGATATGCAGATACTCTGATGGTCACTTGACAGGACTCGATCGTTTGTGCTCTTTGTGCTCCAGACTTTCCGATAGTCCCGTTCCCTGCTTCGGGAACACCTCTCTCATGAACTTCTTCAACGAACGCCTCGGCGATAGGCGGATCATCAACTAGGGCTTGACCCCGACCTCTAGCTAGTGGAGGTCCTTCTGCACGTTCTCGTCCACGAACGGCAGGTGGAAGAGGTGGTCGACCCCTTCCTCGCCCCATAGCAAATGTAGCTTTAGTACACGTCATCTGCTATAAGGATAGATATATATAAGAAACTATATATATAAGGTCATGCTATAGCTAAAGCAGAAAACCAAGAAAAGCACATATAAAGGCCAACATATAAGAAACTACACTGTTGAGATCCGCGGAGGTAGTGGTGGTCGCCCGTACATCTATCCCAGACCGAAAAGTTTAAAACAAAACCCCCTTTTGAAAACGTTAGACCCCTTGCGGGTTCTATTTATTTATCCATCCAAACTTTAGAAGATTTTGAGTGCCATTGTTGTCAACCTGGCTCTGATACCATATTGTAACACCCCAAGTTCTAGGAACTTGAAGCGCTACGGCTAGGATCGCACAATGGGTCCCGACCCTCAGAGTAGCAACAGAAAACGGATCTTACAACAAGGCACAGATGAATGAAAACCAAAACTCAAACTAAAACCAAAGGTTTAAACAAAAGAAAACACAAAAGCTTCACAGCCGAGTTCAAAACAAAAGGAAACAACAAAAGAAACATAAACCCGATCCCGTCCTATAATGTACGGGAACCCCAACTGACCACACCATCCGGATCACTCAGCAGCATCTTGAACCAGCGGAACATCTACAACAACGGTATAAACCGTTTGCAAACATTCTAGATACTAGCAAGAGCGTAGAGGCACAAACACACATAAGGTAACGAAAACACATAGCATGCTCACACACAACCGGTTATTATCTTTCTTAAAGTTATCCATTACTAATTCAACTTCTTTTGTCACACGAGAATCCTTTCGAAACTCGCCTCGACTTCCGTCTACAACAGGAATAAATCAGTATTATCCGTTACCTGCAGGCCTGAGTTGCAAGAGCACTTTCCAGTTTCCCCAATTTTGAATTGGACAAGCGGTCACCACCTGGTTATAATACACTTGGGCCAATTAAGGTTATAAGGGTGAATCCTAGTCCGGTTATCAGTTATAATAATAAATAACGCAAACAAGTCAAAACACTCAATCCAATACACGGAATGAAGCTAAGTAAGTCCAATGGACTTACCTCACACGAAGGTAACACAAAAGGCTCAGCAACAACTCAGGAAAGCTTAGTTTCCCTCAGGAAAGGAGCAAGGAAATCCTGTACGAACAAGCAACACGGATCAGGGACGGAATGGTTGCTAGAAGTCTATAACTTCTAGTCTCAACGATCTCATAGAGATCTCCACAAGCTAAGGGCTCAACCTTAGTCTTACAGCAACTCAGGGGACAAGGAACAACCACAAGGAACCAAGGAAGAAACGAGGAAAGGAAGGAAGGAAGCAACTTACCAAAGACGGGAGTCACAACAGGGGAAACCGCAGGGGCGGCTGGACAGAGGCGCAGGGGCGGCTGGTGTAGGCGCAAGGCGGCTGGTGCAGGCGCAGGGGCGGCTGCACGACATAATCGTTGCCGTGCTTCTCTTCGACAAAACTCTCAGCAAGGGCAACCAAAGCTCGAACCTTTGGTTCCAACTCATCAAGACTCGACTCCAGAGAGCCTGAGAACAACAAAGGGTCAACAATGGAACGCTCCACAAGAATCAAGGATCAAACTTGATTCTTGGGGAATAAGAAAAGGGAAGAACGAAGAAGAAAACGAAACAGAAGGAGAAGACATGCAACATTGTAAGAACGTGAAGGAGAAACCAGAAGAGAAGAACTTACATGCTCAACAAGGTTATAGGAAGCAAGGGGACGGCTGCAACTCTCTAGGGTTGAAGAAGATGTAAGCAAGAGACGGGAAAAAGAGAAAAGGAAGAGAATATATAGAGACGGCTGGGACTCTAGACGGAAAGGGTGTCTAGGGTTAGAAAGAAGACAAGGAAACTGACCCATAAGATAGAATATCGGATATCCTATCTATGGAAGGAAGATAAAACGAACGAAAACTGATCGGGCGCGATCTGTCGTAAATCCGCAGGGGCGGATCATCTCGGCCGCAGGGGCTGCCCTCTTTACCGCGGGGGCGGTGAAGGCAAAACTCAGGTCTTACAATATTCATAGAATTGCATGCTTCTTCTAGACTCATTAAGCCTTAAGGTTTTTTAGCCTTTGGTGGAGCTCTCTTGGTGGGAAAAAACAAGCTCTCACGACAGTCGTCATTTGTTCCCATGTGATGAATTCCACATCCAGGGTCGTTTTCTTTCCTTTACAAGATTAGTCCACCAAATCAAAGTTTATGCCTCTCATGACAGTCTTCATCTGTTCCCATGTGTTGGGGTGGGACAAAACAAGATATCATTGAGCTTTGCTTAAGGTTTTCTACCTTTGTCTCCCAAGCAAGATACATATCCGCATCACATTTTCCTTTCAAATGGAGGGATTTTAATCTTAACATTTGAAAACATTTTTGTTTCAAGGGCTGGCTTCCTGGGAGCTTCTTCAGCTTCATCCTCAAAGTTTATGATTCTTTGGGCATTTCGCCGAGGTTGCATGATCTCGTGATTAAAGGGTCGGCAGGGTCATAGTAGGGGAGGTTTATGTACCTTTTCGTCTTCCATTTTTGGTGGGGTAGAGGTAGGTATGGTTGTTTCTCGTCCGGGCTTCCACCTTGTCAATCCTAGTCATGATCGATTAGGTCCGTGTTAGGGTTTGTAGGATATCTCTCATTTCCATTGCGTTGGTTTTTGATAGCATGAATTATAGTCTATATTTTGGGGTTTGTTTAGACGTTTTATCTTTGATAATCTGCATGTTTGTATGTATATTATGTGATTATATTACCATTTCATCTACCTTTGCGGGAATCGAGGTCTACACCTAGTTTTGTTGTAATCGTAGGTAAAATGGCACGTTTTGCATCAAAAAGGAGCAAAAGGAGCTATGGAGTCATTGGAGCTACATTGAGGAACATAAGGAACCATCCAGGAAGCATAGCCATGGATTTGAGATTCACTTTGGACCAGTTTTGAGAGATTTCACATTCAGTTATAACTCACCTCGGTTGACCACAGATTCATCTCGACCGAGGTGATCCAGGGAAGTCGACTCGACCGAGGCGAATACCTAGGACGCGGCGAGGATATTTTATTCTTGGCTGAGATCTTTTATCTTTGGAAAGTGATCTTATATTTTTGGGCTTGGCTCCTGGAAGGAAGAAGATATACTAGATCTTATATTTTACCTATTTTTATGGGAAGAGATCTTTCTAAGATATCTTATCTTTGGAGGGTTATTTTCCTATAAAAAGGGTTGGATTTCCACAAATCCAAGAGCAGCTTAGCACGTTATATACCATTGAAGGCTGCGAGATCCAGCATACATCGCTGCAACCATATTCCAGTTGGAGATTTGAAGAACCTTTTTGAAGGTTGAAGGAAGATTGAAGATTGTAGCTTTTATAGCTTTTGAAGGTTTTCTTGTAAGATTACCTTAGATTCTCTTCCTTGTTGTCTTGCTTGTTGGATTTATATCCAAGGAACGCTTTTGTTGTGATATTTGATTCAGTTATTGAAGTATTTCATTAAATTCTTCTTGTTCAAATATTCACCTTCTTCCCATGCATTTGATTATTGCTTTCATGATGATGAGTGGCTAATTTCCTTGTGTGATTCTAGGGTGATTGGCTGAAAGTTGTGGGAAAAACAATGATAGAATGATCTTAATCACAGTAGGACCCTGAAAGTTCGAGTCTTTACCTTAACCCTAAGCATCTCATTCAGTCGATGAACATCTCGGCCGGGGTGGAATTTGGCTGACCGAGGTGACTTATCTGATCCGAAACTGAGAGTTAAGTGTTAGAGTTTGCCAAATCCTATTCTTATTACACCTTTACTGGTTCAACGCAAGCTTAGGATGAGACTTACCCGGTAATTCCTTTGTTTGTGTACCAACGATCATAAGTGTAGGTAATAAAGGTTTATCCTTTATTGGGGTTTGAGTGTGCTTCCATCCCATCTTTGTGAGTTAGCCTGAGACTTACCCGGTAAAGGTTGATTTTATTCCCTTAGATGGTGTGTTAGTTTGAGGATATAGTTCTTTATCTTGATTCCTTAAGACTTACCCGGTAATAGGAGTTACGGTTTGGGATTAGTGAGTAGTGAGACTTACCCGGTGATCTATTCCACCATAGTAACACCTTCCCCATGCAAAAACCTCAGCTTTGTCCGCTTATCTTTAGATCTTGAGTTGGAACCACAACTAGATGCTTTAATCCCTAGAATCGCATATTTCCTTTATTGACTTCTTATTCATCTTTGATTGTTTTAATTGCTCTTGTGGTTAGTATTTACATAAGCATACCGTGATTGGACTTTGTTTCACTAAGTCCCTGTGATCGACCCCTGGAATTCCTTACTTTTTACTACGATTGACCCGTACACTGCGGATTCGCATCCTTGTTTTAAGCTTACGTCTAGGGTTATAAATTTAAAGCTTGCACACACCGTTTGGAGCGAACAGTTTTGTGTTCTCCGTGCTTTCCTGTGGACGAAGACATACTCAAAACAAGCAAATGTATGAAGTTAGTAAATTTGAAATTACCCACTGATGAATTTTCTCTATTTTACCCTTCACTATCTACGTTGCCTTCTAGCTTATCTTAGCAGGTGTGCGAGGTTCTTCTATAATTTCTAGTGGGAATTTCAAACAAAATATAAGTTAGTGTTTTTGAGAGCTACAATCAATATTAGGAGTCCAATTGTGATCTCAAAAGATATAGGCTTTTTGAGTGATGTTATCAAGGGAAACAAAACTACGCTTGCCTACTCTCAAGTTATGTTTATGAAACTCCGGTTTTATTAGTAATTTTTATTATAATATTGTTACTTTAAAATTTTCATACTATTAGATTAACCCGTTTTTTTTTCTGATAATAATTGTTCTCTCCATCGACGTCGACTCATCACGAAAGACGGGTTTGCTTGATGGAACCTCGCCACCAATAATATTGACGACACTTGGACTCATGCCTCACACTTCTAGAACTAGTGCTCTTTCAATTAGGGAGACCCTGAGCCAAGTCTTCAGCTAGATCAACTCTCCAAAGGTGCTTCAATCATGCAACATCTCATTTGCTCACCACTTCAATCTATCACATTTGAATAATGTGTAACGCAACAAAATTGAATGGTTTGACATGCATTTTATGAGTCTTATATACATGGTTTGACATGTATCTTAACATTATGCCCCTTCCAACCACAGAAGATTAAAGGTAAAGTTGGTATTGAATTATTTGTAAAACTATGCAATGCGTATCAGAATAATGATACTACCTGCTACTACAATCATCATTATCATAATACAATATACTTTTTTTTTTTTTTGGTTACATAATACACAATATCTTGTAAACTCAATTAAAAGTACAAATCTATTTAAAAAAATAATTATTATTTTGATCCTTTTTTTATTCACATAAAGTTTCAAAATTAAATATTTACTAGTATATTACCCGCACAACGTGCGTGTTGAGTATTAAGGGTGATTTTATTAAGATATGATTGTTGGTAAAATCGATCTAAAAAAAATTTAAAAGTTTAAAAACTATTTTTGTAAAATATTTATTTAAATATTTTTAAAAAAATTTTGAAATCACTTTTCAATTTATATTAACATTAGAAATCACTTTTTAAAATAATTTTTTTAATCTTCGAGAAACGTGGTGTTGACACATGGGGAAATTATAATTTTTATTATGACTTTTAATTCTCTTTTAATTACTTATTCTAATTAATTATATTTTTAAACTGATTTGTTAAGATATGCTCGTTGACAAAAAAAAATCCGTAAAAGTTTAAAAACTATTTTTATAAAATTATTTATTTAAATATTTTTAAAAAATTTAGACATCAAATTTCAATTTATATTAACATTTAGAAAACACTTTTTATAATAATTTTTTAGGCTTCGAGAAACATGGCGTTGACACGTGGCAATAGAGGCTTCTGCTTTAATAGATATAAGATTATAAACTAAATGAAATGTAGAAATTTATTTAGAGATATGATATCATTACTTAACTCTCTCTTTTTTACATAAAAATTATAAATATTTACACAAAGTACATAGGTTTAAAAAAGTAGAGCTTATTTTACCAATTAGAACTTATGAAAAGCTCATTTCCTCTAATTCTCTATCTTGATTCCTAAACCAATCTGTTTTGAACATGAAGTCACAAATAATCCGAATTTAAAAGACCCGGTCTAGATTATACTCAAATAGAATAGGCCAATAACTAAATAAAATCGAAACGGCCAAACAACCAAAGTAACTCAATATGAAATAACCCGATAACAATCTAACCTGAACAATTGGTGTTCGATCCAAAACAAACCATTTGAAAAATCAAACTTGTTTTTGACCATATCCAATTTACTCCGAATTTATCTCTATCCGAACCCAACCGTCAACACTATTTGACACCTCAAATGACACTCGATGTAAATTAGTTCGACTTTATTATTTATAACAGATGTATTTAGGGTATCGTTAAATAATTTCTTCTCTAGATCTAATAAAAAAAGTAAACCGATACTCCGTTAATAGAAATAAATTAAAAAATTGAAATGGAGAAGTTTTATACTCCGGTATACATATATAAACTATACCACATGAATACAAAAAATGAAAATAAAAATAATAATTAGTCTCGTGCATAATACGGAATACGTACCCACTAGTTTAAATATACGGAGTATTATAATGTTTTGTTAGAGTTTGGTGGAAATAGCAGATCTCCACTTGGCCTATGGAATTGATTACAAAACAAAAAATACGCTACATTAATGTTAATCAATTTATTAAGTTAACATAAGTATTGACTTAATTATTAGCATGTTATTTATATTCGCTGATGATTAGCTATGATCAATGGCCTGCACATGCATGTTGATACGTTTTTGGATGGACATAATTTATTAAAAATAAAAATAATATCTTAAAAGTACATAGAGATCTTCAGTAGTAAAGTAGTAATGTACGTTGTCTTCTGCGTAAATATACAAATTAGATGCAATTTCGGTAGTTTATATTATGTTCCCAGGAAGATACGGTAATTATTATATAAATAAATAAATAAATAAAACCGAGAAGATGAATGGATGAATATAAGGAGTTCGTGTTTTTTGAGAGATTAGAGTCGATAGACGTTAAGTTAATCACATTGGTAGCACTTGAGAGATGATGATTGAGATTAGGGTTGTACAAATTCCGGTCCGATTGAAAAATCGGACTGAATTGTAATTTAAAGTATGGTTATTATCATGGTCACCGACAATCTGTTCAAGGTTCCAAATTCAAAAAATTGTTAAGTTCAATGTCTTCAGGTACAACTTCCTCTCTCTACCAATTTGGCAATTGAAGTTCTATGAATAATATACCACCTATATTGATTTTAAAAACATCAACAGGTGTCATTGCCCCTCCAAACCCCCTAACTACGCCACTGGTTGCGCTTGTTGCGAGACTTTCTGGTCCGTTTTTACCTTTTTCGTTTTTTACCAAAGAAACCTAAATAATTAAAGTTTGGTCCGGAAATGTACATGATCGTATTTAACTCATTTGAAATATATTTTTTGAAAATTAAATGCAAAATATATGGCCAATATGTTTGGGATTGGACCGTTATGGTCTGATCCGGTCCCTCGACCGTTAGTTGTATAGGAGCTAACGGTTTGGTCTTGACAGCTCGCATAACCCTAATTGAGACCCTCTACTAAGAGGAGGGGGGGGGGGGTGGTAGGCCTCCAAAAGCACTATTGTCTCGTCATTTTGATAACATGGATAAGGTTGCTATACGAGTTGAACGAATCGAGCCTTAATATGCTCAAGCTCATTTTGTCTATAAATGAGTCGAGTTTGAGCCGAACCGAAATTTTAATTGAGTTTTAAACGTTTATATTCGGCTCGTTTAGAAAGTGAACAAGCCCAAGCCAAACTTTTTCCAATTTGATTCCGAGTAGTTTGGTTTATATAACACCCTTATAGTGTTAACATATCCAAAAAAGTCGAGCTTTAGACGGACTAGCTGAGGTTTGACATGCTCAAGCTCGGTCGTTTATAAACAAGCCGACCAATCACAATGGATTGTTTCAACGAAGATTTTGAATGAGACAACACACATTTCTTCGTGTTGATAATGTTTTGTCCCATTATTTTTTATTATTTCTCCATTGTCCAGATGCGACTAGTAGGCTAGGCCTAACCCCCTTGCAAATATGAACTATGTCCATGCGTATGTTAATGTATGTAGTGGCCTAGTGGGTGACAATGTCGTTGATGAATATCACAAACATGCAACAACTACTATATATAGGAGAGCAATGAGGTTGGTCCAAATGATTGGTAGTATAGATTGCATGATTAGCGATGAAAAATTCTCTAACTATTTGGCAAAGTCAATACACAAGGGTGAGAAAAATCCAATTGTTGTGCTAGAATTCTTGCATATTATGACTTGTAAATTTGACATGCATTTGTGAAACTTTGGGTCCGTGTAACGATATTGATGTTCATGATTGTTCTCTTGTATTTGATGACATGTTGCAAGATTGAGCTCCGACTACAAATTTTATTGTACATGGTAATCATTACTACATGACTACATGACGTGTAATCTCGCTAATCCATATATCTCGATTGGTTGCATTCGTCCTATTAATTTAAAAACCATTTGGTGTGAAAGAATCGTTATTTTTCTAATGTATAGTCATGTTGTAATGATGTGGAACGAACTTTTGATGTCTTGCAAGCACGATTTACTATAATAAGTCATCCTCAACTTGCTTGAGACATAAATTTGATCATGAAGATAACGAAGATATGCATCGTTTTGCACAATATGATTGTTGAAGTTGAATACGATACCTATCGACTCTACTATGATCCGTCCCGGTTTGATCAAGTTGTTGTAAATGATTGGATCATCCCAAAAGTTTCAGTTTAAATGACCCAATATATACAAAACAAGGTTTTGATATGGGACACGAGTACACAACCAACTCAAAAACATACTTGGTTGAGCATACGGTAATAATTCAATCGGATCATTACTCAATGTTGACCACATTAGAGAAGCCTGGCTAATTGAATTCGGATGTAGCGATGAATTTGATGGGAACAAATAGAGAAGCGTATGCATTTGAAATGATTTGGCGTGTTTTGTTTGTTTTTGATACATGGAAAGTAGTTAGAATGGTCTATCTTCTAGATGTAGTTCATTCGAAAGTATCCTTGCGGATGAAAAACAAAAAGTTCGGGATCATCAGAAAAATAGATGTTGGTGGTCGAAATTTTCAGGTGTGTCAAACGGTCAGCAACACGGTTTATTTCCCTGAAAACATGTCTGATATAGACTTTCTCAAAGAAACGGAGATCCGGTCTAGAGTCGGATAAAATCTTCTCAGCCTCTCACGGGCAACTCCATAAACCTTGGAGTGTCTTGATGACCCAAAGATAGTGACCCTCGATTTTAATCTTTTTGATCTTTAGTCTGATAGCCTTTTATAAACCCATTTTAAGAACAAAAGTTTGAGCTTTAATTACCGAGTTAAAGTTATTTCTTTTTTGCATGGAGACTAACTACCTCACCATTGTGATTCCGAATCACAAAATCAATGAATGTTATTCCCGAATCGAGTTTTGATTCATCAAAATTGAGTTTGTGGTATGGTGTGTTTGTTGTTCGTAGGGAGAGAGAGATCAAATAAGAAAAAAGAAAGCCATAGTTTATGTAAAAAAAAAAAAAAAAAAAAAAAAAGAAAAAGGAAATAGCAGTTAGAGAAGCGACAGTTAGGTTAGGCAAACTGACTTTAGCGGGTACAATAATATGTGTAGAATATATATATGTCACCTTTATTTTCTATAAATTTGATTGTGTAAACTATGATGATACCATTAATCACGGCCTTTTGTCTCATTTTGAATCTGGCACCACTTTATGAGGAAATCTAATTATTGGGGTTTCGAATCACTTGCTTAATCTATACGATATTATATCTACTTTCTCTTCCCCTATGCGTAACACTTAATTTTCGACTCTCTAAACCTTAATTACTTTATATTATTCACAATTACTTCCTTAAATGTTCCATCTTTATTCATTATACTTACACGCTAATTACTTGCTCACATGAGAGTCGTCAAACATAAGATCGCATGTTATGGTATTGGTGGCCCAATCAAGATTCTCGATCTACTGTCTCATTTATTAACTTTATTTTTGGAGTAAATTAACAACCTTTAAAGGTTTTTATAACAGAAATGTACTCCTTATATTTACTTAAATGTTAATTACTAGCTTTTTAGTTTTTAAAAATAGGATTGAAAGAGGTGTCATTGTGTAATTTTATCAAAGTAAAGATTATTATAGTAAATAATTTAAATATTACTTACCCATTACCAAATTTTATAGTCTACTTGTCTTTGTCATTAACTGATATCGAATCCGTTGACATTTTTGGTCCCACGTAAAAACTAAAATTAAATAAATATTTATACTGTAAGTAAGATCCACATTGTGAGAGCTGGTGGGACGGTGGCTCGAGCCTCTAGGCATCCTCCTTGGGCTATATATTCTGCTCATCTCCTCTTGCATTTTCATATACTTACACTTGCCCTCCTCATTCTTCAACACAATCCAAGGTTGATTTCCTCTTCTATTCTCTTAATAAAGAATGAATTTAACATTGTCTTTGCTATAATGGGTTTGATTCAGTTTCTGAACATTTGCAGAGAAATCAATTAAGCACACTAATGGCTATAGTTGGAGTTCTCTTGGTTGTTTTGATGGCAATGACGACATATGTTGATGGACGAGGACAAGGCGGAATGGGACCGTGGATCAATGCCCACGCTACCTTCTATGGTGGAAGTGATGCTTCCGGCACAATGGGTAAGTTACATTTTTATATCTCAAACTATTTTTATATACTAGACTCTTTATCACTTTATAATGGTGTTATAGGAGGAGCTTGTGGGTACGGAAATCTATACACCCAAGGGTATGGGACCAACACGGCAGCTCTAAGCACGGCCTTGTTCAACAAGGGCATGGCTTGTGGGTCGTGCTACGAGATCAAGTGCGTGAACGATCCACAATGGTGCTTGTCCGGTAGCATTGTGGTGACGGGCACCAACTTCTGCCCACCGAACAATGCTCTACCGAATAACGCGGGAGGATGGTGTAATCCACCCCTTCACCACTTTGACCTCGCTCAGCCCGTCTTCCAACACATTGCTCGCCCCAAAGCCGGGATTATTCCTGTGTCTTACCGAAGGTAATTTAACGGATATGATAAGTAGTCCACCAACTTTATATATTATATCAAGTGACCTTATTTTCGGTTTTTAGGGTGCATTGCAAGAGGACAGGTGGGATTCGGTTCACGATCAACGGCCACTCGTACTTCAACCTAGTCCTGATCACGAACGTCGGGGGCGCCGGCGACGTCAGCGCTGTGTCAATCATGGGGTCGAGAACCAAATGGCAAGCCATGTCGCAAAACTGGGGCCAAAACTGGCAGAGCAACAACTACCTTAACGGCCAAAGCCTATCATTTAAGGTCACAACCAGTGACCGTCGAACAGTAGCGTCGTACAACGTAGCTCCCGCTAGCTGGTCCTACGGTCAAACCTACACCGGAAACCAATTCCGGTAGTTGGGAGTATTTTCCGGCGGATTAAAAGCTGAGATTACTTATAAATATTAAATATAGAAGCGATTTAGGGTTCCAAAACAAGGGATGGGTTATTTTAGAGAAACTCACCTTCCCCAGTTAAGTTTCCCACCTGATATGAGCTTTGATTTTGTTTGATCTTTTTTGTTGATGCTGTAAACAGGGGATGGCAACTTACCACCCGCTATCAGTGTCTCCGGTCACGTGCTTCTCTTAAAACCTACAGCTTCTGTTTAGGGTTTGATTTGATCTCGTGTGTGATACTTTTTGGATCTGCAGACTGCAATCCTCTGCTTGTAACTCAAATATTGCTTCAATAATGCAAAAATGTGATATTTGCTGTTTTTACTGTTTAGTTTGACAGTAATGAGTTATGTCGGCTATTCCATTGTTTCTATCCAGGTATTGCGGTCGTTGAAATATGAATCATGTATCGAAAGTGGAGCCATATAAGATTCATAGGTTATGGAACTTAGTATAAATATGTAACATGACACACGTGTCTCCATGTACTTTGTGAACATAAGTAGTATGATAAGTAATGTGTTATAAGGACCATAGACTATGTTTTGGTATAGATATTGATCTTGCAAAATGGCCAAGTATGGAATTGGGCCTGTTTTGGTCTTGGCCCAATAAGCAGCTCAGACAAAGCCCATTTTCCAGCTCATAATGGACCTCGTTTAATCCCTCGACGAGTCGACAGCCATACTTCTATCTAATTGCCTAATTGACATCGGACTCGACTTCAGCCTAATTTTAAAAAAAAAATTTGATCAAATAGACCGTTTTCTATTTTCATTAGATTTATATATCCCTTATTTTTTTATCACATTCATTAAATTGAAGTTTGAAAGTAAGAGAGTTTGATTAAGAGTACATTTACTAAACAAACTTATAACATGACCTAGTTATTAAAGAGAAATCTCAAAAAGACTTACTTAGCTAATTTGACCATTTAAAAATACTTAAAATTGAAGTAACCTGGTTCTAAGGGGTGACTGTTCAATTTATGGCTCTACTTGAATGACCAAGTAACTCGGGATGTGAACAAACCCGACCCGTATAGTCAAACCTTCATAACCTTAATCGAAATGTAGTTAACCCTAAATCCGACAAACTTGAAAAATTAAAAACCTGACAAACCCAAAACTTTCAAGGGCTAATTTGGTTAATAGGTCTTTTTGGGGTTTTGCTTTATTACTAGGCTTTTTTGTTTTCTTTTGTTAGGTAACTATACCCCAAATGATTGTAATTGTCCAACTCTTCAACATTAAGTTTCCCTTTACCCTCTCTCACTTCTGCCGCTTCTCCCTTCTGATTCTTGGATCAAAGAGCTACTACGTCTCCAGATCTGAGGCGACGGAACAAACAGACCAACCCCTCCTCCTCTCGAAGACATTGTTGTTGTGTGAAGTTGTGGCGATGAATCTAGATCTAGATGTAGATATGAGGCGACGGATTAGACGGACCAACCCCTCCTCCTCTCGAAGACATTGTTGTTGTGTAAGTAAAGTTTCACTCGTACCTTCTTTCTTTACAGGTGGTCGGTAAGGGACCGGAGTTGGTGACAACCCAACAACAGGCGGAAAAGGAGGCTTATGGGGCGATGTCGAAGGTGCTAGAGGAGGCTTAGTCACCGGAGTCGTCGGTGAGGTTGTGACCGGCGTCGTTGTCGGAGCTGGTGGCAATCTGGATCTAGATCTAGATCTAGTTGCATCCAAATCACTGGTGGTGCTGAATGACAACTGTCCGGATTGATCAGATGAAGAAGTAGATCTTAATGACTCATCTATTGACGATGTTTCCATTTTTGTTGCAGCAACACTGATGTTAGAGTGTTTTGGAAACCGAATGGGTGGATGAAGATGAACCTGACGTTTACATCACCATCAGAGCCTTGCCCGGAGGAAGGAGGGAGCTCAGACGCGTAAGGTAAGTTGTGAGCAGTATATACACAAAGCTAAATGGAGGGTAGTCTGTTGGTATCCACCTTTTCATTACCAAGCACTCCTCTGATTCTCACTGTATTGTTGATGGCCTCTTGGTGATTCTAGACTACAGTGTGTGAGCAGCTATGGAAGTGACATCAGCAAGTGCCAGTTCTACCTAGACATGTTGCCGGTTCCTAAACCGGCGGTTTAGGTTTAGGAACCGGCGGTTTAGGTTTGGCAAAAGCCAAACCTAAACCTAAACCGGCCAATGAGGAACCGCCGGTTTAGGTTTAACCTAAACCGGCGGTTTGCCAAACCGCCAAACCGGCGGTTTGGCGGTTTGGCACATGACTTTTTAAAAAAAAAAAAAAAAATGTATATATATATATAAGTAATATAATATATATGTATAAATGTATAATATATATTAATTAAAATTATTTTATAACTTTATATTTTATACATAGAATTTTTTTTTTACAATAGCATTTAGATAGAATTACTAAGTAAATAAAAGAAAGCAACTAATATAAGTTATATAACATTACTAACAATAATAAAAGAAAGCAAACTCAAATTTTTTATACATTGAATTTTTTTTCATTACATTAGCTTTTGAATAAAATAATTACATAGTAAAAAAAATTACTAACAATAATAAAAGAAAGAAGCAACTAAAATAAAATGACTAACTAACATACAAGTTAATGAAGTTATACAACAAAGCAACTAAAATTTTTTTATACATTGAAATTCAATGTATAATAATTACATATTAAACAAAATTACTAAGTACTAACTACTAACTACAATTCTACAACAAAATAAAGCAAGCTAAATTTTTTATACATTCAATTTTTTTTATTACATCTTTACATTAGTATTTGAAATTTTGAATATAACTAAATGAAAAAAAAAAAAAAAAAAAAGGAAAGGGCTTGAACCGGTTTCCCGGTTGCCTACGTATCCTCTTGGGGTTTAAGAGGAATCAAAGCCCACGTAGTTCTCTTACCTTTACTTACCTTTTTTCGGACTTCCGAGTTGTTTTCGTAACCCCATTACCTTTGCGACTCGGACTCGGAAGTAGTGGCCGGATCATCGGAGTTGGAATCCGATGATCTATCATAAGTGGGTGCATTCCGTTGTAGCCTCCTCTCCGCCCTTATCCAATCTTGAACACAAACTTGAGCCTCCAATTTATCGGGCTTCAATTGACTCCTCTTGTAGCTTAGCATGTTTCCTCCTTGACTAAAAGCTTGCTCCACGGCCACCGTTGATGCGGGAACGGCCATAATTTGTTGCACAATCTTGGCTAATGTTGGATACTTTGGGGCCATCTTCTTCCAATATTGTAAAACTTCAAAACTATCAATATCACCATCAAAACTAAAAGGAGTAGTTAGAAAATCTTCAAATTCCGCACTTGCGGATGAATGTCTAGGTGTTTTAGTTCTTTTAGATAAAATTTGTCTAGCTTTAGAAAGAATAGAAGGAGAAGGAGAAGAAGAAGTGGGTGGAGGAGTTGTTTGTGTAGAAGCACTAGCACTAACACTAGTTTCAAATAAATTAAGTAATTTAGCAATTTCAACACGAACATTACTAATAATATTATTAACATTCATAATAGTAGATAATCCTAAACATTCATAATAAGCATTTAAAAATTCCGTAACACCATCTATTTTTAGTCTAGGATCGAAAACGGCGGCAATAAGATAAACTACGGGAACCTCATTATAATATTTTAGCCATTTTGTTTTCATTTCGGTTGCCGCATATTTAAGTGATTCTAAAGCTAAACCGGTTTGTAAAGCCTCGGCAACATTTACGGCTATTTCTAAAAAACAACAAGAAGTAGGAATGTAAACATAACTTAATGTATTAGTAGCATCACTAAAAACTTTTAAAACACTACAAATATCAAAACAAGTTTGCCAAATACTTTCATCATCTAAAATAGACCAAGAAATATATTGTGAAGAAAATTCTTGTAAAACATTTTTATAACGAATAGCTTGAGTTAGTAGTTTATAGGTTGAGTTCCACCGAGTTCCAATATCTTTCGAAAATGAAATTGGAGGAACATTTTTTTCAATACAAGTTGATCTCCATTTTCTTCTTAATTCGGTTGAATGCCAAATATGTTCAATTACATCGGTTATAGGTTCTAACATTTCATGTAAAACTTTTAGGCCATCTTGAACACTTAAATTTAAAATATGACATGCACATCTTTGGTGAGTAAAAGAAGTTTTTATAAGTTGACCCGCATTTCCTACTAAATGGTTAACGGCGCGGGTGTTAGCGGAAGCATTATCAAATGAGTATGAAAAAACACGGTTTTGTAAATTAAATTCTTGTAAAACCGTTTTTATTAAATTAGCAATGTTGGCGGCACTATGTCTTTCATTAAAATGTCGATATGCAATAACAAATTTATGCAAGTACATATCATTATCGATAAAATGTAAAGTGATGCCCATGTAAAAATGTTTTTGTGATAAAGTACTCCAAACATCACTACAAATTGAAACTTGATGCGAAAAAGATTGTAAAACCGTAAGAATTTTTTGTTTTTTTTGTTCATAAGAATGAGAAACTAATTTCGAAACTTGTTGACGAGAAGTTGGTTTATAAGCCGGTTGAAGATAATTAGAACAATATTCTCTTACATTAATAGATTCCGCAAAAGAAAATGGAAATGCTTCGGATGCAATTAAGTTGGCTAATGCTAAAGATTCATCAACAGGATTATAAGTAAATAAAGAAGATTGAGAGGAAGAGGATGCAAACCCGTGGGACAATTGAGTTTGTCCCCGTGTTATTCCGAGCTTCTCCGGATGAGTCTTTTGCATGTGGGTTTGCAAAGTCCCGTATCCGCCCTTCGCCTTCCACTTGTACACCTTCGGACAATAATTGCACGAAACTTGGCAATAATCGTCCATCACCGGACCCTTGTTGTAATGTTTGGTGAATATGTCGGAGGTGAGCATTTTCGGTGGAGGGGCTTGTCGGAATGGCCCTTCACCTTGTGGAACTTGTGGAGCTTGTGGCATTTCCGATTCCGGCGGTTGAGTCTCGCTTTCTTGTGTGCTAGGAAAGAAAGCGGGAGTGAAGTCGTAGTCGCTTGGGAAATTCGGGTTTGCCATTTCGAAAGATCGAAATTACGAGAAAGAGAATACGAGATGGAGAATTGGAGATTGAGAGTAGTAGTAGATAGATGAGAATGTTGGTGTGATTTAAATGAAATAATTGTATGGTATTTATAGGAATAGTGGGTATTAATTTTTTTTTTTTTTTTTTAGTTAAACTAGTATTTAAAAAAAAAAAAAAAAAAAAAAAAAAAAAAAAGGCTCAAACCGGCGGTTAACCACCGGTTCGAACCGTCGGTTTAGGTTTTAGGTTGAACCAAACCTAAACCTAAACCGCGAACCGCCGGTTCAACCAAACCGGCAAACCTAAACCGCCGGTTTGGTCAAACCGGCGGTTTGAGCCGGTTCACAAACCGCCGGTTCGGCGGTTTGGTTTGAACCGGTAACAACTCTAGTTCTACCTTAATATGTTGAACGAGTGTAGGAGGAACTTGGCAGTATAGTTTCGAACTTGGAAGGGAGAGTCTTGTTGTACAACACGTAAATTAAGTTGGTATATTTACTGAGATGGGCGTACGCTTGCTTCTTAGAGTGCGAGTTGTTTTGCCGTAACTGATCCATCTTTGTAACGCCCCCAAATTTTTGACGCGTTTGCGATATTTATTTTTCCGGATTTATTGATATTTTTACGAGTATTTTTAAGTCGTAAATTAAATTATACGAGTATATATATATATATATATATATATATATATATATATATATATATATATATATATATTTCCCATGTTTAAATTATCATATAATCTCGGAATAAATTGTGAGAATTGTTTTTGTATTTCAAAGATATTTTCGCGAGTTTATTTATATATTAGATCCGCATATATTTTCCGTGTTTTATTTTACGAGGAAAGTTCGGAAAAATTCTCCTATCCGATAATCCCGTTCGTGTATTCCGATCGAGTTTATTTATTTCCACCTTTTCATTTTCCTTTTCTTCTTTCCCTTATTTTTCCTTGTTGGCAACATCACTGTGAGAAGCACTCATGTTGCTGCATCTAGCCATCCTAGCTAGCCTCCTTGCGCCTAGCCTGTGACCTCCCGACCCTTGGGTTCTCCAACTCTGTAACTCAACCTCTCGATCTCCCTTGTTCACCTTTGCAGCCATGCATGCTTCTCCATCCTCTCCCATTCTCCTCACCATATGTCTTGCTTCCGCCTTCTCCCTTACCTCTCTACAACAGCACCAACGCTCCTTCATTTCCCTTCATCTCTTGTGCAGTAATCAGCAGTGACAACCACCGGGTAGAGCCGGTGAGTCCCGTGCTTGCCTTTGCCAACCAGAGATCCACCAAGAAGCCCTAGCCGCCGCTCTAGGTTTTCCCTGCACCACCAGCCGCCGGAGAAGCTTCGCCTGTGCCTCCACTGTCGCCCCCAAAAGCCATCGTCGTCGCCTCTCTCTCCCTCTACCTTCTTTGGACTGCTCTCCTGTCGTCACTCTCGACATCCAACAACAACAATACTCAAACTCACCTTCCTCCCTAATCGAACCAGTAGCCGGATGCGCCTCCACAAGCACCGTCGGAGAATAGCACTGCCGCCGCCTGTCCTCCCTTCTCTCTTGCTGTCGGAACCCTCACCCTCGAATCCGTCACCAGGAGAGCCGCCTTCAATCCCCTTTCCGCCCAATCGAACCAGAGAAAGTGCCTCTGCAGCCCTGCCTTTCCTCCACCGCCGAAGCCCTCGCCTGGGAGATCCTGCCTTGCCGCCTCCCTGAATTAGCCGGAGGAGCCTCGCCCATGGAACCTCGTCGTTGGGGCCACGCCGGCCGCCGCACAGCGTTCCTCTTTCCCCTCTCCTGCTGCGCGCTTCAATTGTTGAAGAGGGTCTTTAACCTAATTAAAACAGGCCCCCTTTAATTTGGTGTAATGACACCTTGTACCCTTATCTTGAGTTGATTGCAGAAGTGACCCACTGTTTTGTATTTTCAGTTTATGGCCCAAATTTATGTTTTCTGCAATTTTGCCCTCGATGGAATTAATTACCTATTTTGGCCAGATTTCTTATTTACATAAATTGACCCAGATTTTATATTGTAGTTTGTGACCCGGGTTTTACAATTATCACTTTTTCCCTTTGTTGGATTTATCCCGGATTTATGGCCGAAGATTTAATTGCGGATTATAACCGAGTTTCTAAAATTGTATAAATTGCCCGGAAAGTGTTTTTAGAATTTTAAAAGTCGCATTTGAATTACGAGGGTTATTCTTATAGTTTATATATTCTATGTAGCATTCCAAATTTAGTGTTATGCTAAATTTGTTTAGTTTGGTGTTAGGTTCGGAAGCGCCCCGTTCAAGGCCAACGAATCCATATCGGCATCCATAGATCGTCTTCCGTCTTTTGACGTCACGTGAGTACCCTCTCCCCCGAGCTTATGATCTTACCTCGATCTAGTAATGTTTAGTACTAGTATCATGCTAGGTTGGATCTAGCATAACTTAGAGTGAATACCAAGTAGTGGTCTGGACCTTAGGTGAGTTTTGAGGATTGTCGATGTTATAAGACCTTGAGGGTTGATGTTATATTGTGAGGCTTGTGGGGTTTGAGAATTGGAGTATATGGTTGTTGAGTTTATGGGCTAGGATATGCGTATCCTAACATGGTGTTGTTACCGTTGCGTTTGTTTGGACTAGGCATGTCTATCCTAGTATGTACCATGGGTTATGATTTTGCGAGATCATAGGGTCTAGAAGTCTAAGGACTTCTAGCTTGTGTTGAGTGAGATGTGAGCATGAGAGATTCTAGGATGCGGTCCTAGAATGAGAGTCAAATAATCTCGCATAGATCATTTGTGTAGAAGTCTAAGACTTCTTGAGTCGAGCGAGTTGTTGATATAGATTTCTTGTTGTGAGCAGGTTGTATGCTTCTTCCCAAAGGAAGCGAGAGCGTTTTGTGAGTTAGCGTTTGGGACGAGGTAAATCTCCGGACTTACTTAACTCGTATTCCTTGTATTAGCATTGATGTGTGTTTGGTGGTGTGTGTTTATTGTTTATTGTTTATAACAACTAAACCGGAGTTAGGATTACCGACCTTTATATTATTTTGGCCCAAGTGTATGATAACGGGCGGTGACAACTTGCCTAGCTCCCGCGAGAGCTAGGAGGTTCTCGACGACTATCCCGTGCTGGTAGACGGTCAGATGCATCATTACCATTCCATGCCGGTAAGTAGGGACCGAGGCGAGTTTCAGTGAATCTCGTGTCACTACCTAAGTTGAATTAGAACGGGATACGACCTAATAATAACAAAGATAATAAACCGGATTGGTGTGCTTTTATGTATGTTGTATGCTTGTGATGTGATTACTTGTGTATGTGCTTTTCCCATTGATTCTAATGCCTCGAATATTAGCTAACGGTTTTATACCGCTTGTTGTAGATTGCCTTGCAGGTTAGGAATGCGGCCGAGAGATCCGGAAGAGTGGGCAGCCGGGGTCCGTACGTTTTAAGATTGGGTTTTGGGGTGGAGTCGAGTTTGAGTTTTGTATTTATTGTATGGCGTTTAGTCTTTGAGGTTGTATTTTCGGCTGAGGTCATTAGTTGTATTCTTTCGGGTTTTCTTTTCATTGCATAAAAAATTGCATTTCGGTTTTGGCCTTTATTTGTGCCTTGTAGCAAGATCCGGTGAAATTGTTGTCAAGTTAAGGGTCGGGACCCATTGTGAGGTCCCAACCCATAGCGTCCCGAGTCTCGCGGATTCGGGGTGTTACAATCTTCTTTATAATTAGTTATCCTCAAGTATTTGCGAGTGCTTACTGTTTGAGTCCATTGAAATCTGTTGTAAAATTAGAATATTAAAGCTTCATGAATTGGATGAATAAATTCACTCTTGAAACACACCTTAATTTCTGGTATGAGTTTTCATACCAAAAAGTTCTGGTATAACTATTCTGGTATGAAAAAATTCTTGTACGATAAATAAAAAAGAAAATAATAAGAAAATAAAAAAGGCAAAAAAAATAAATTCAGTAATTAAAATTAAAACTTACACTTATATAACAAAAATCAATTATTTTTTTAAATAGAGACATTAATTATTTTAACTATCATTAAATATAAAAGTGATAAAAAAAATTATGGAATATATTAACTAAATACAAAACTAAAAAAAAAGGCATAGTCCAAAATCTTTCAACTTTCAAAAAGGTAAGCCAAATCGACGACCAAACATTACCCGGAATTTTATCTACCTGAAAGTGAGCTGAACCCGACTCGAATGTCAGCTTCGGTTATCGTACGCAAACTTAATTCTTGATTAAACCTTAACATGTAAAGGCCCAAGAGACTCGCAATGAACAAGAAAAGACCCGAGTACCTAACCCAAACTTTTGATTGAACCCGAGTACCTGACCCATACTTCTTGAAAGGTGTACAAACGAACTAGTTTTAATGTTGGGCCATATGGCCCATAGGATAAAAGCCCAATCAATAGCTATCTACGTCCCAACTGTCAAAGATCAGCGAACAGTTGTGTAAAGTTTATTTGAAACACTACTCTCATGCATGTCCACTTCTTTCTTAAGTATCGATACTTAAGAAAGAAGTGGACAGATCTGCCTCTTCGATTATCGAAGAGGCAGATCGTGAAACGGGTTCAAGTAGAGCATGAACCATCAACTGAGGTCCACCTTCGCCTTCATCTGATGCGAACATCAGCCTTTCTAACAAACCATAGACATATAAAGAAATTCCTAATTCAGTTTACGACACTTTGTTGCCGTTGGTTGAATTACAGAAACTAAGGTTTCTCAACAAGATGAAGATGAATTTGGTACGAATCATAACTAAGAAATCGTCCTTTCGCAACAAAACACAGTTGTCTAAAATAACTCCACTGACCCAAGTGTTTCTGCCTATGTTCTTGCATGATGACATTGACATACACTCATGAACTCCATCTTTGATCGAGCTTCTCTAATTCAAAGTAAAGTTTAAAGCTAAACTGTGATTTATAGAGGAAATGATGGAATGAAATTTGAAAACAAGGGTAAGGCAGCAGCACATAAGTGGGTTGATTGCACGTGGTCTTGGTACAATCTCCTTGTCCTTTATTTCCAATTTTCTAATAAATAAAAAAGACAGTTTCAGAGTATTCCTGTAAGTTAGCAAAGATGTGTGTCCCTCACCCCAATCAATGATACAAAATCTCTCACTAAATCAGACACTGTCCTTTGTATATTTATTTTATCACTTGCATCACCTCACACAGTTAAGTAACTTCATCTTAGTGTTTTGGCGTTTTGCATTCTCAATTATTCATCATCTTTTTCCTGCAACATAAGAGTTACTCTCTTACTGATAAAGATCCATGCCCATGATTCAGACTTTTTAACCAGCTGCAAACTTCATTTCTATTTTGGCACAATTGCTATATATATAGGTTGGTTCATCAATGTAGGTTATGATACATGATATACACTGGGTGGGACTTAAGGGAACTGCCAATTGTGTGGCCTGAAGGATGCCTTGTAAGTTCAGACTGCTTAAGTTATAGCCTCTTCTGTACTATTTATCCATCTTACTTTTCCTTTACACCATCTCAATAATATATATTCACTTCAACTTCTTTTGTCCTATTCACTGTCTCATTTGGAAGGTTTCATCTTTCTTTTGATCTACCCTTTTTCTGCATCATTTACACAGAAGGCCCTTTTCTTTGTAGGGAGTTGTGAATTAAGTGCAAATGATGTTCCTTTAGTAAGAGTCTATGATAGAGGGTTGCAGGGCTATGAATCATATGGGCCAACCTTTATCACTTGCTGTTGTTGTTGTGAAAGTATTTTTGGAGGAAAATGATGATATATATGTGAATAGAAATTGACAGTGATACAATGAGTAGTGTGGTGTTCAGTGTTCAGCAAGTAGCAATCAGAAAGTTGCTTAATAAGAAGCTGCTGAGCTGACACAGGCCCCTAGGACTGCTGCTTTTTTGGCTTATAAATGCTTCTAACCTTTTCGAATTTGGATGTATCCTGTGATATCAATTCCACTGCTTCATAAGTCCGTGAAAATTCTCGTTTTTACAGCGCTAAATAGCCCACTTATACACTTATACCACCCGTCTTGTTCAAGTTCGACCCGTTTATAAAGTAGTCGAGAGAACAAATTAAGCTTAAATTTTAAAATAATGTATATTCGACTCGTTTAAATAGTGAACAAATTTGAACCGAGTTTGAGTAACCCGTCTAATGCAAAAGTCCTAGTGTTGTTCCAGCTGAATAAGCCTAATTATGTATATCTAACTTTCCTATAATGAAGCTTGTACATTGGTTTGATGGTCAATTATTTATATTTTACTCTTTGTATGTTACTCTGTTTTTCAATAATTATTATTAGAGATTTAAAACTTGTTTCATAATATATGTTAATATGGTATACAGTAATAGGTATAATTAATACTCAAACTTTCTACAAGTAAAATTTCACCTATTCTTCATTTATTTTTTGTATTTTTTAAAAACTATTTTCTCTTTTTTCATACAACCCTCCACATTCTACCATTATTTTTATACAAAATTTTAATTATTGTACATCATTAAATATTATATATTATACCTTCAGCTTTCTTAATATATGTTTTTTTACTCTAACGATGATGATGATAGTTATTGAGAACCAGAGGGAGTATCGTAGTTGTAGCTAGGTGATCCGTAACATAGATCTCAATCCTCCACGAGATACGAGAGTTGATATTTGCAAGATTTGAAAGTTGTGTAACATAGATCTCAATCCTCCACAAGATACGAGAGTTGCGTAAGAATGTTTTTAGATACCATGATTAAATTGATGATTAATATGATTGTAATATATCATGAAACCTTGCACATAAACCCCTATTTAAAATCAAATAAATAGGGGGTTGTATTACTTCATTCTCCTTGTGTGTTTGATCGAGACTTTACTATAATCGAATCTTGAAATATATTTTTGCTTGATTCAGGCTCACATTCTAGAGTTTTTCACTAAATAAGTTGAGTATGACCACATATTTAAAATCAAATAAATTTTGGTCCAGTTTAATTTCAAACAAGTTAAATATTTGTACGAACAACAACCCTAAATATATGCCTATACGAGTCAATCTTCATTAGGACTATAGGACTAATATAAGTCGAGACAAAGTTTTTTTTACATGGTTAAAGTGATTTTGATGAACTAGTAGAGGACATTATATGTAACATAATGGATAGAAAAAGATAGACGATATGAGAAGATCCAAAAACATAGGGTAGCCTAGCTTAAATGTGTAAGATACACATCCTTGCCTTAAACTTGGAGCTTGTTTGTAAGGGTCACATGGGAGTTAATGACCACATAAATTTTGTGTTAAAGACAAATTTAACGTACTGACACTTGTTGAGGGCCAAGGAAACCAAGTAGCTTATTGTCTTTAAAAGTCACCACAATACATGTTCCCGTCGAGTACCACAACAATGGTCCATACCCTTCTGCGTATAGGACTCCCATGGTAGATACTCAACACTAAACACAATCTCATGGAGCTCACCTACTATATATCTTGTGGGCCATCATATATATTCTTTATGACACCTATCTTCTATACATCATCTCTAATTTATATATATATAATCACAAGATTATGGTTGTTTATAGCCAAACATGCCCCCTACAAAGCATGTTTCTCCATGCTTCACATTCTTCTTGTGACCTACTTCTAAACCCTTTAGGACTAGTTTGGTACGACTTTAAAAACGAGAATCGGCTTAACAACCCTACTAAAGATTGGAATCAACGGTTCCTGGACTAGTTTGTTACGATTTAAGAACGAGAAATTGGCTTTGAGTTTTGAACTCGTAGTACTCGGCTCATGTAACAACCCTACTGAAGCGTCTGGTTTATGCGGGATTGGTACCACACGAGTCGTTATATGAACAAAAGGAGGTGGACATGCCACATCATCCTCTTATATGGATGAAGCTATGCAACAACTCTATAACGTCTTTTAGTTATATGATGCTTTAAAGATGTCATAAAAATAGGGTCATGGAATTTGAATTGAAAGTAAATGAATTTGAATGTTTGGTGGAAGGTGAAGAAAAGGGTGTTGTTAGAAGGAGATCATGTGTTTGGTGGGATTTAGAGGTCATTACAGGCATACTCACGTGCAAGTGATGGAACCCCAAAAACAACAGGCAAGAAAAGAACAAGAAATCACAGCTTTCATCTGGGCAAAGCTTGGAAGATTATAAAGAGGATATGATGAGTGCAATATATTCTCATCCATTTCATCTTATCAAGTGCAAAATTGTCCTTTTACCTGCCTCATTCTGTGCAATTGTCTATAAAGCCCCTTGCTTTCTTCCATTTTCTGTCCACTTTTTCCCCATTTTGTCCCTCTCCTTTTGGTTGCATGCAACTTCTGTTTGGAAATAGTGCCTTAAACAGTTTAAACCCTTTGCACAAGCTCCATAAAACTCTAATCTACTAACTGTTTATCAATAGTTCTTTAATAGTAAATCAATGGAAATACTTTAGAATTTGTGAGATTCTCTATCTATGAAGGACTAACCGATATCATATTGTTGAGTTTGTTTGTTTGGAAATGTAGTGAACGTGTAATCGGATTTTAACAAATTTATGTGGTAACTTTGTATTTGGTGTTCTCCTCGCTTTTGAATACCCTTTGTTAAGATTTAAAAAGGACTAAGCAGTCATCACAAGCGATATTTCGACCCATATCATCATGATGCAAAACTTAAAAATATCATTGACGGTTCAAGCAATACAATTAAACCAATATTATAACAGGAAGCTAAGCTTCCTAGGTGATCCGCAACGCTATTCGCTTTACGGAGCACGTGATGAATAAAGATAACTCAAGTCTCTTCTAAGAAAGCTCTAATATTGTTGCACCACACACCCCGACATTTGCTTATTCAAGAGTGTTACTACCAATTGAGAATTTGTTTCTAGAATCACCAGCCTTTTTGTAGCCACACTCCCGAGCTAAAAATCTTGCTCTCACCGCACCAAATACGGATCAATGTTTTGTAAAATAATCAAATTGGATACCTGGGCATTCGGGTACAACAAATACCCGGATCATATATGTAACAAAACCGATAAAATAAGGTCTATATCCTTAAAGTTAAATATAAATCCTGGGATATCTCAAAGATCCATTTACATAAAATTGTTGAATATCTTGATATTCTTGGATTGCATATCATCGAGCTTTTATACAACAGTTGGATAACCGTGTATGTGGATCGATCCGATGCACACCTCTGACCGCAACGAAATCATTCTCGTTTCCGTAATAGTAATTTCTCCAAAGGAGTGGTAAGTTGATCAACAAAATAGTGTTGAAAACTACAAATGGAATTTTGTTGGGGAATAGTATAGAATAGGAAAGGATATACAGTAATAATTTTGTTGAGCAATCATCATTAATAATGACGTATGGGATACCATAAGAGATTGTTTGGTCCATTCAAAAATGTCTTATATCTTATACACAACAAACATTAAGACAACTATACAATAGATACATAACATAAAAAGGAAAAGAAAAAAAAAATTCTACTTGAAGCCAAATGGGGAAAGATATGAAGTTACTTATTGAAGCAACTTTGCCTGCAGAGCTATGAAGAGTGTAAACTAAGGTAATTTCAAAATGGTAAAAAAGTACTTAACCCCATACCATAACATATCTATTCTCTCTACCAGGAGATTTTTTAAGAGAGAAAATGTATGAGAACATTAAAGACAAGTCTGTTTGCTGGTTTCCAATGTTCACAAGGATGACATCATGAGCAACTATTTGACATCATAATCAATATTTAATACAATAATACCATAGTAAAATGATGTATATAAATTAATAGTGAAGTCACCAGGGAAAATGTGAAAACAAACAGAATTACCTTTCTTTGGTTCTGTGAGTTGAATGAACCAAAGTGAGTAGTGAATGGGGAAGGTAAGTGTTGGGTAATTGGTCAAATTTTGGAGGGTTCTATCTTATCTAGAGAAAACTATGTCTTATTTACTGTTTGGATCCAAAGTTTTTGACCCAATAGCTCTTCCTTTCTTCAATTTTCTCTACAGTAAAAAAATGGTACATTCCTGTTACACTCACTTGCACCTATGACTTGTGACAAGGTGACCCCTCTTACTTAAATGTAACTTCTGGTCATTTGTTTCTCACAACTGCAACACTATACTTTTTCTTAAAAAATAAATAAATAATATACCACATAATTAGTATCAATATATTCATATCCAGACATGAATGTCAAACAATATCTTATACTTATTTTTTTTATAACAATATATCACGTAATTAGTATCATTATATTCATATCAGTATCATCAGCATCAAGATATGAATGCCAAACAATACCTTATGTTTGTTGTTTGATATGATGTTTAGAATTGTTCGTCTCCAAAACTGAAATGTACAATATGTTTAATCCTGGATTTGGGCCATTTGGCATGATCCGGGTTCGGGTTGGTCCAAATATTCGGTTTGAGTCGTTAAAGAAACACCCCTAATGAGTGTACCAAACGAGACCTTAATTTATGTGGGAGATGTTTCCTATTGGAGTTGAAGTTGGAAGGAATGGGAAAGGGGCTTAAGAGGATAAAAAGAAGTGCAGCTTGAAACATTCCTTAGAAGGAAATATAGTTGCAAGCCATTTTAGTGGTTAGAATTGGCCGGATATGGGATTAGAATACACTGTACATTACATGTATGCACAGTTCTACTGATTGGACTTTACAATAGGATATGGAGAAATCACTAAACAAATTGACTTACCAGTGGTGAATATTGGTACTGCTTACTAGTAACTTCTATGTTATTTGGGTTTTTTTTAGATTGTCTCCAGTTAGGGTTCAACTATACCAAGGATTTATAGCTTTATATGGATATCATGCATATGTATGGTTTACAAAAATCAACAATACATATATAGTGTTTGTAAATGGCAACATTTGTACTTAAATATATATAATGAATCGGAAAATATCCGGTATAAAACTTATATTACGCATTCAAAACAAGCTAACGTGAGGGATTTTACACATATGTACGAGAACATTATATCTTATACGTTAGAAGTCCAACACATAGTCATAAGAGGTCGACAAAATAAGAATTTTCTTTATTTACAAATATCATTTTACTGAAAAATTGGGGAGTTTTATTGTTAAAAATAAATGGTAAGGGTCAGTAAGTGTCATGGGGTTGGTTATAGCAATAACTTATCAAAACCCCATCATTTATGCTGAATAAATACTCATAAATACTAAGGTTGTTAGGGGGGAGATCAAAGGAAAGGAGGTTTCTCATTTCTGTTAGATTTTTAGGAAGACTTTTTGCTGCTTTTGAGTGTCTTCTTCTGCCTTTTTATTTATTTATTATATATATATATATATATATATATATATATATATATATATATATATATATATATATATATATATATATATATATATATGTATAACAAAAATAAAAAGAAAGAAGGATGCAAGCCTCTCTAGCTATATACATTAAACTACCTTTATTTTACATCCTTGTTTTCATATTTTGAGGAAGAGGATGAAAATGACTTTATAACAGTTTCAGCAATCTCCTCTAAACCAAAAGCAAAATCAAGGGCATGTTTAACAACTGTTCTTCTACTACCTCTTACTACTTGTACCATCAATTCCATCCCCATTCATTTCCATCTTCTTCAACCTCCATTAACTCTTCTTCTTCTTCTTCTTCTTCTTCTTCTTCTTTGGCCATGGCAACTTTCCCTGACATAAACTCCCTATCCATAAACCCAAGCTACTTTGAGAGCTACAGTGGAACTACTAATCATCATCATCATCATCTTCTTCACCAACAAGGCAAAGCTGAACCCTATCCTTTTTGGGGTTTCCCTTTCATGGAGAAATGCAATACTGTTACAGTAAGTAGAAGCTTAGATGAAGAAGATGAAGTTGAGGAGGAAGAAGAGGCCCACCTTGATTATCATGTGGGCCAGGGAGGAGGAGCAAATAGCAAAGTGAATGCTACTACTCTTAACAGTAAAGAAAATGGTGGGACACAACAACAAGTGAAGGTTTGTGCTAGAGGCCATTGGAGGCCAGCAGAAGACACCAAACTTAAAGAGCTTGTTGCAGTCTATGGCCCTCAAAACTGGAATCTCATTGCTGAGAAACTTCAAGGAAGATCAGGTAATTAATTTACATTTCTCATTCTCTTTTTTTATTTCTTTATATAATAAATAATACAGTACTGAGTAATGATATAATATTAAGGTAAGAGCTGTAGATTAAGGTGGTTTAACCAGCTGGATCCAAGGATAAACAGGAAAGCATTTACAGAAGAAGAAGAAGAGAGACTGATGCAAGCTCATAGAGTATATGGAAACAAATGGGCAATGATAGCAAGATTGTTTCCTGGTAGAACAGATAATGCAGTTAAGAATCATTGGCATGTAATCATGGCTAGGAAGTACAGAGAGCAATCTACTGCTTATAGGAGGAGAAAGATGATCACTTCTCATCCTCCTCTTGTTTGTAGTAGATTGCATCAACAACCATCACCAACACCAACACCAACTCCGCGGTTTTACCGCGAAAATCCCTCAAATGTTGAGTATATGACTCAACATGGTGCTCTTGCTCTGCAACATCCTCCTTTTGACTTCTTTCCTGGTATGTCCTTTTTTTTTCCATGCTTAGGTTAATTATATTATTACTATAGGAATTAGGTTTTATATATGTGTAACTTTTAATGGGTTTTTTTTGCAGTTGGGAATGGGCATAACATGAAGGGGATGATAAGCAAAAATATAAACTGGGTTAGGGCAAAGAATGAAGAAACAAATGAATCAGCAAGAATGAAGGCAATGCAACAGTCATCATATTACTATTATACCCCTTGTCCTAATATTTCAGCTTCTTCTTCTTCCATTTCAATCCCATCACAAGAACAACCAGAAGGAGTGGCAGCTAAGAAGCATTTGGAGACTGTCAACTCATCACCTCCATTCATAGACTTCCTTGGTGTTGGTGCCACATGATCGAACTCTTCAGAAGCTGAAACATATATATATTTATTTAACTTTCTTTTTTTATATTATTATTAATATAAGTAGAGCTAGCTAGAGTGAGAGAAATCTTAATTTAGGGTGTTGTCTACAATTAACTGTGATACCATTAATGGTAACAAAGAAAAAGTAGTAGTGAGTAGCTAGTAGGAGTGGCTATGTGTATCAGTTCAGTGCAGTCATGTCTGAATCCTTCACATCTTTAATTCTCAGCTCACATTAATCATATAATAGTTCATCAATTCTCCTCAATACTATCCGGATCGAATCGCAAATTACAGCCCGGCTCGAGTTTGCTCACTTTGAGAAGGACCCATCTCTTCAAAACAGCAAGCAAAGATATTTTATGGTAAATTTGAGGAATAAATGAAGAAGTGGTCACTTGTTGGTGCAAAAAGTCGTATGTAGAAGTTGGTTTCTGTTTGAAAGTAACGGTTACTTGTTGCATGAAGGGGGAAATCAATGAGGATGATGTTTGCCTTGTTTCTTGCCACTTTTTTTTATTGCTGTATTGGTAGGGGCCTTGTAAGTTGTAACTGCATCATGCAAAGAACACAACAACAAGCTAAGAGATTGTGTTAACGAGATATGCATTTTTTCTGGCCTAAAATTACTCTCCATCTGTATTTACATTATGCATTGATGAAGATGACGAATATATAAAATCCATATGTTGGCCTCAGCAGATTCAACTTTCTGGGCATTCATGCTATTCTCATGCTAGGTTTGGTGGGTGGTTTTGTTATTCTAGACTTGCCTAAAACTTTTTTTTTTTAATCATTTGTTTTTATTTTACCATCAGGTAAATATCCTCACATCGTGTGGTTTGTTTTAATTTTTAACTAGTGTATTACCCTGCTGGTTCAGTTTTAATACATATTTAATACTTAAAAATTTATATGTATATTTTGTAAAAATAAAAATCCAAAAAATAGAATTATAATCAATATTATAATTTTTAATTCTCTTTTAATTATTTATCTCTTCTAATTATTTATATTTTTAAATTGATTTGTTAAGATATGCTTGTTGGTAAAAAAATTTATAAAAATTTAAAAATTATTATTATAAAAATATTTTTTAAAAAATTTACAAATCAATTTTCAATTTATATTAACATTTAGAAATCACTTTTTAAAATAATTTTTTAGCCTTCGAGAAACCTGGCATTGACACGTGGCAATAGAGTCTTTTGCTGTAATAAATATATAAGATGATAAATAATCAAAATTACAATTTTTGAAAGTATCAAGTATTTTTAATCAAATACTTTCTTAAATTTATTTAAAATAGCCAAACAAATATATTATTTCTACAATTAATTATATAGTTATCTAATCCATAAATTTATTTAAATTAATACGCCTTTTGGTTTTATAATAAAAAAATATTTTTTACAAGATCAAAAGAGCATGGCACCAATTAAAGTAGCCAATATACTAATGCTAGCGTCGCGTCCTTTTTTCTCGGATTATATTTTCTTTGTTAAATTATAAATTAAGTCAATAAATCTTTTTTTAATGAAATAATATCCAAATTATAAATGTTTAGTTTTCTAAAGATATGATAGATTGATTGTTAAACTTTACATTATAATGATAACTTATAAGGAAAATAATACCTTGATTTCAGATATACTTAACGTAAATATTATGTATGAACTATTATAATATAATTATTGTATTTTTTTTGTTTTTTAAGAATATTATTTAAAACTACCTACGATAATTTTGTAATTGAACTTCTTAAATATTCTCTATTTTAACATTTATACTTCAATTTAAAATTTTATTTTTTATTAACTTCATGCAACATTTTATTTTCTTGTGCATTTTAATTTTGTAATTATACTAATTTATAAATAAATAAAAAAAATTATTAATATAGATAATAGTTATGTTGTTTCCATTTTTAGTATTAACATAATCTTCTATACTCTTAAGATATTCTTCTTATATTTTTTTTGAAAACTTTCCCACTTTTAATTATAAAATGATTAGATAGTTTATTATCTTAGCTTTAACATATAAATATATAATTATTATACTAATTAGGAGATATTCACTAGCTTAACAAATTTATAAATTATTATAATACAATTATTACATCTTTGTTTTTTTAAAATATTATTTAAAATTACCTAAGATAATTTTGTAATTGAACTTTTTAAATATTCTCTATTTTAACATTTATATTTTAATTTCAAGAATTTATTTTTATTTTTCTTTTAATTTTTTATTCACCTTTTATCATCTTCGTAAATAGTCTACTAACATTAATTTTAAATAAGATATGTAATACTATATTTTATTTTTTAAGAAAAATATTTAAAATACTTAATATAATTTATTTAGTTAAATTTTTTTAAAATTACTCTATAATTAAAATTATTATGATACATCAATATTGTTTATAAAAATTTTAAGAAATATATACCTATTCTTTAAAATTATTTTTAACGATACATTTGATTTGTTTACCCGTGCCTTGGTACGGGAATTAAACTAGTATTATATTAAAGACAAAGCATTTACTTCAATGTGGCTCTTCCTAAACCATAATATGTCATGTGTCATTTTCTTAGAGTTTTAGTTTTTTTAAATTATATATATATATATATATATACCATATTTTAATTATCTTATTATAGAAGTTATATTTATCTACTTACCAAACATGTCTTTATATATATCTATATATACTAAACATACTTCAAATTGTACTAATGAAATAATTATTATATAATAAAACTTATATCAAAATAACTTCTTATATATAGTTATACTTATACATATATTTATCTATATTTAAACATACTTTTTAATATACGTATATATGTTAATGTATTTTAATTTTATTAAAAGCCGTATATATATCTATTTGCTTATATTAAAGCGGAAGACATTCACACCACGTGTTATTCATATATTAACTTCGTGATACATGTCATTTTTTAAAAAATTTCATTTTATAATTTTACTATTTAATTAATAAATACAAAATTACTTATATAGATAGTAAATACATTGTTTCCATTTTTTAATCTTATCACAAATTTTAAAGATACCTTTAAAATCTTTTCAATTTTATTTAAAAATTGATTAGATAATTTCCTATTCTAACTTTACCTTATAAATATATTATTGTTTTTTTCATAAATAGTAAGTACTCACTAAATCAACAAATATATACATTATAATAATATTAGTGTTACATATTCGTTGTTCTTTATAGATCATATTTGAAATAACCTGAAAATTTTTTTATACTTGAACTATTAAAAATTTCCTATTTTAACATTTACATTTCAATTTAAATTTCCTATTTTAACATTTACATTTCAATTTTGTCATCTTTCGAAATAGTCAATTGATATTAACTTATTTTCACACTTTTATATTTTATAAGAGACAAAAAATAGGATATATAATATCACATAACTTAGTCTATTTTTTCGTTTATCTAAAATTATAATTAATTTGATAGTAAAAATTTTATTTTATTTTCTCTTCGAGATAATTAAATAAAATCATTACCATACATCGAAAGTGTTTTATAAATTATATATTTTATATTTTTATCTATTAAAATTTAAAATATAACCGTGCCTTGGCACGGGTAATACACTAGTTATATATATATATATATATATATATATATATATATATATATATATATATATATATATATATATATATATATATATATATATATATATATATATGGAACACACTTTCTCATAAACAAATACGCTTTTCTTATTTTCCATGTTAACCTACAAGTTTCTACATCTTTCAATTTCAATTCTATTGTATTGATCATGTTTCATCGTCTTTATCAAGTTCCAACGATTTGAAGATATTTTTCAGGTTATAATTTTATTGCTTCGTTGTATTTTTTCTAGGTAAATCTCGCACCATCTAATAAGAAAATGTTTGTATATTGATTTATTTTTTGAAAATTTTCATGTTTTGTCGTATTTTTCATGTTCCATCTTAATATTTGTCGTATTTTTCACGTTTTGTCGTTTTTTTTAAAATATTTTTTGATTTGATTTCGATCGAGCTAAACAACATCTCATAAGTAACATAATGCTTTTAATATATTGATTAGATTTGTTTTTTTAAAATGCCGATTTTTTTAAAACTTTGATAAGATTTTGATCGCTAAACACTATCTAATAAGCAACAAATTTTTTTTAAAAAACTTTTGATCAAATTCATATTTTTAGATATTTATATTTTGTTTTTGTTTTTTGTAACAACTGGAATTTCGGGTCCGGAATCCGATCTTGCGAATTTTTCGAGAATAGTGTAGAGTGTTATTGAGTAGTAGTCACTGGCCCGCAGCCTAAAAACCGCGGTCACGGACACCTATTTACCGCGGTCACGGACACCTGTTTGCCGCGTCCGCATCTTCTCATGCCACGGGTGCAGTGAGTCGACAGGTCGGATGACTATCCCGCCTGCTTTCCGACCCCTCGTTCCCTTTGTCTTTTTTCCGACCCCTCGTTCCCTCTGTCTTTTTTCCGACCCCTTGCTCATGAGTCCGACCTTTGGACCAGCTCTTTGACCTCCCAACCTATTGATTCCCTTACCCTTTGTTGTCCACATTCATTCTTATCTTCTTTACGCACCTTCATCTCCATCTTCTTTCTCCTTCTTCCTTGATCTCTTGTTCTTCTTCATTCAAGCATGTGCATGCTTCTTTACGTGGGTGGAAGATTGAGGACCTCTTGGCAAGTGCTAGATCCGATAGTAAGTTCTTCATCCTTCCCTCTGTCTTTGTTTCTTCTTCTTTCTTCCTTCACCTTGTTGTGTGTGATCCTTGGAGCAAGACTCTCTCTAAGTGTTCCCCATCTTGCTATTTGTCCGGGATCTTGTCCAGAAGAGTGAAGTTGAGTTGTAGATCTTGTAGTAGACGTTTAGGGCTTAGCAAACGATATGGGAAGCACCGTAGAACCCTTCGTAGATCGCCTCTAGAGTTCTCCCGCAACCGCGCCTCACTACTGCCACGGTCGTGCCTTAACCGGATTTCCCGCCCCTGCGTCTCGGACCTCTGCGGTCGCGGCTCCTCGAGTATTTGTCACCACGGTCGTGCCCTTCCCTTCCCTTCCCGCGGTCGCGTCTTTCCTCTAATGAGTACCCTTGTCCTTGATCTCGTGATCTTTCTCTTATCCTAGTGAAGTTTAGTGGTAGTATCATGCTAGGTTGGGCCCAGCATAATGATGACATGATTTATGACACTAGTTTAGGCATTTATTTTGGTAGTTTTCCCCCTTATTCATGCATGAATTGACATTAGTTCGTGACGTTTATGCTTAATTGAGTCATATTAGTTGAAAAGACGTCTACATGAGCTTTTGTCGGTTTTGTAGGTATTTTGGGATCTTTTGGACGCTATTGACACATTCGAGGATCAAACCTCGTGGCGGTTTGAATCCGAATTTCCGAAGGAGCAAACGTGGAGCAAAGAAGAACACAAGATCCCTAGTTGGTGCATGTCTTGCACCAACTCATGACTTGATGATCCAAGACAAGATTAAGGATGAAAATCTCGATCTAGGTACAGGAATCTTGGCCGAGATTTTGGCCCGAGATTCCTGTTCTAGCAACTTCGACACTTGGCACATGATTCCTTTGATTGACCCTTAGCTTACCTTCGGTGGAGTGGAAGATTCGTACTAGATTTTTTTTTTGAGTTTGTGGTATAAAAATCATTAAGCCCACTCGCATCCACCATCAAGTTTTTCAACATGCTTCTGTGTTTCATGGTTGCATTCTTCCTCAATGTGCAATCCATTCGCTACTACAACCACGCCAACATCCTCATCAACATCCCTTACAAAACACTCGAGTCTCCTTACCTAACAACAGAGTACGTGGCTAGGACTGTGAACCGAGGAAGCTTATTTTGGTCACTGGGACTCATACCAGAAGTTACCCTTCAAACCCATCCGCCCTTATCGCCGATCAAAAGTTCCAAGACTCCGGTGGAGCAACGATCTCCACCACAAGTTTGTTCACGTCGTTGAAAAACTCGGCGGCCCCAAGAGCACAACGTTGTCTTCCAAAATAATTTCAGATTCAAAGATTTCCGGTTTTCCTAAGAGTACAAGAGAATCTTGCAATGTTAGAACTCTCTCACAGTGCATCCATGGCTTGGTGCCCGATTGGTTCTTTAATATCGCTTTCAATAATCATTTTACAAGAAATCCTGACTTTTAGAAAAAGATCAATTGATAATCAGGCGTAAGGATAAGTGATGTCAGAGGTTAGTGGTGGCAAGCAACAGTAGACAAAACCCTAACTTTTGAACAATAACAAAAACTAGGGGTACATTTACAAAATGAGTTTATGGTATGAGCCTAGTTAATAAAGGAATAGCTGAAACAAGTCTAGTTAGTGAATTTAGCCAAATAATTTTTATTAGGGGTTAATATTAAAATTTCTAAGTTAGAGTTTTTTAGAAAAAGATCAATGAATAATAACTCATTTATACAAATAAATTAAATAAGAAATACATAAGAAAATATTTATAATAGTCAAATCTAGTAATTATGAAAACTTTAATGGTAATGGAAGTAAAGTAAAGTATGGTTTAAATAGATTTTTTTTAAATGGAGATTCGGTAATTTTAATCCTCAGCGTGACACGTAGGCAAAATAAATGTGGACATGACACATAAGCGTTATTACCTTTGTTTCAATATAGTACTAGTTTAATTCTCCTACCTTATACGAGTTGATCTAATAAAAATAATGTAGTTTATTTTTAAATGATTTAGAATTAAAGTTTGTGTATTTTGGTTTTACAAATACTCGTACCTATATAAATTATAGACTTAATATCTATTTACATAAAAGTCATAGTTACATCATAATTAAAATCTAGTCTATCTTAATAGTGTAACACCCCGAATCAGCGGGACTCGGGATGCTACGGGTTGGGACCTCACAATGGGTCCGACCCTTAGTCTGACAACAATTTCACCGGATCTTTCAACATGGCACAAATAAAGGCAAAAACGAAATTCCTTTTAATGCAAATGATAAGAAACCCGAAGGAAAACAACAAAAGGCTTCAGCCGATCATCAACACCAAAGATCAAAATACCATACACATGGCATACCAACATAATAAACGAAGAATAAAACACAACCCGACTCCAACCAAAACCCGCTCCTAAAATGTACGGAACCCCGGCTGCCCACTCTTCCGGATCTCTCGGCCGCTTTCCTAACCTGCAAGACAATCTACAACAATCGGTATAAAACCGTTAGCTCATATTCGAAGCATTAGAATCAATGGGAAAGGCACAAATACAAGTAAATCATCATAAACACCCAATACACTCCAAAGCACACAAGTCCGGTTTATTATCTTATTATTATTAAGTCATATCCCGTTCTAATTCAACTTAGATTTGTGACACGAGACCACCGTGGTCCCGCCTCGGTCCCTATTTCCGGCATGGAACGGTACGGATGCCTCCGACCGTCTAACCAGCACGGCTAGTCGCCGAGAACCTCCTAGACTCTCGCAAGAGCTAGGCAGATGATGTCACCGCCCGTTATCATACACTTGGGCCAAAATAATATAAAGGTCGGTAATCCTATTTCCGGTTCCGTTGTTATAACATAAACAGTAAACACACACCACCCAACACACATCAATGCTAATACAAAGAATACGAGCTAAGTAAGTCCGGAGACTTACCTCGTCACCACACTCAACTCACAACACTCTCGCTTCCTTAGGGGAGGAAACCCATAACCTGCTCACAAGAAGATAACTATATCAACAACAACCCACTCACAATAGAAGTCTTAGACTTCTATACAAATGATCTACGCAAGACCATTTGGCTCTCAATTCTAGGACCGCATCCTAGAATCCCTCGTGCTCACATCACACTCAACCGAAGCTAGAAGTCCTAAGACTTCTAAACCTTCGGATCTCGCAAGATCATAACTCACAACACCACTAGGATACTCTCTTTCTAGTCCACAACCTCAACAATCATATAACCTCACAAGCTCAACATACAACTTAAAGCCTTATAAAAACTATACAAGATAACCAAACACCTCAAGTCTTAGCACAATCATAAATCCTCAAAACTCACCTAAGGATCAAGGCCACTACTTGGCATTCACTCTAAGTTATGCTAGATCCAACATAGTATTATACTACTACTAAACATAACTAGGTCGAGGAAAAGGATACTCACACGACGTCAAAAGACGGAAGTCGATCCACGGATGTCGAGTTTGGAATCGTTGGCCTTTATCGGGGCATTTCCGTACCTAACACCAAAGCTATACAAATTTAACATAACGCTAAATTTGATCGTAATATATAATATGTATAAATCTAAGGTAAAACTCATTTCCAAAATCCAATGTTAGGAACCCGCAACTAGGTCTTGAGCCATAAACAAAATTAAGCCAACAAGGGCATAAAATATAGTATAAATAAATATAAGAATATTCCCGCAATTAAAATCCAATGTTAAATCCCGCTCACATTTTTCGGAGCAATTTATACACTTATATAAACATGGGGCATAATTTGCAAATAAATTTCTGGGGCCAAAACTGTAAATAATTCTGCAGGGATATATTTTCAAATTTCTCAAAACCTGGGTCAAATATGTAAAAGCAAAACAATGGGTTACATTCTGCAATTAATACAAAACTGAGGGGGTCTCATTTAATTACCCCAAGGGTTTTTAAATCCCAATTCAGCGCTTGCTGGGGAAGAAGGGGAAAGTTACAGGGGCGGCGGCATATCCAGAGGCGAGGCGAGGCGAGGGAAACGGCCATCCTGGAGCAGGCTCGATCGGCGGCGGTGGGATGGCACTCCGGAGGTGGTGAGCGGTGAACATGGGGGCGGAGAGGTGCGAGTTTGAGGCGGCGGGTGCGAGGTCGAGTGCACTGGCAAAGGTAGCCCTCCGGTGGGCGTTGCTCCCCTTCCCGGCGATGCCGGTGACACAGATGCGAGGCCTCACTCCAGCAGGGGTAAGGCAAGCGTTGCTCCCCTTCCCGGCGACGCCGACATGCTAATTCGATAGAGAAGAAGGAGATTGGATGTTCGGAGGAGACGAAGGCAGCAAGGGTAAGGCAGGCGGTTGGCCTTAGTCTCCGGCAAGGGAGGCTTTCCGGTTCTTCCCTGTTGGCTCGTCAAGGACTCGAAGAGGGTGGAGATGTTTGCTGCGTTGGTGGCTGCAAATGTTGCAGCTTGCTGTTGCAAGGTTCTTCTCAGAGGGCTGAAAGAGATGGTGAGTTGGGAGATGGAGCAGAGGGACGCGAGGGAGGTTGAGGTGTGAGATTGTTTCATAAGAGTGAGGGTGAAGATGAGAGATTGAGAGAGGGAGAGGGGTCGGTTTAGGGAGTATCACAACTTAGCTGTGACTAGGATCTGGGCGGCTAGGGGATAGCTGCAGAGGTGCAGATGCAGGAGGCCATGGTTGGCGCAGGGCTAGAGCCTGGGAAGGACAGATCTCACAAATAGAGTAATAAAGAAGGAAATACGTGGGAAGAAGGAAATAGGAGATGAATAAACTCGATTGAAAAGTAATCGTGATGGAATCTCGGATCGGAAGGCTTTTCCAAACTTTTCCGAAACTAAATATACGAGAAATATATGTGGATTGAGTATATAAAGAAACTCACACAAATATCCTTTGTGACGTAGAAATCAATCTCGAAAATAAATTACGAGATTGAAATAATAATAACATACCGTTAAAATATTAATATAAACACGTACTCGTAAAATTAAATTTATGACTTAAAATACTCGTGAAACATACTTAAGATATTAAAAATATCGATAACCGTTAGAAAGTAAAAAAATCGAAAACTCACCCAAAAACTGGGACGTTACATCAGATCCCCCTAAAAACAAGTTTTGTCCCGAAACTTGCCACACGCCGAACTTCTCGGTCCCTAAGGCCGAGGTATAACCTCACAAACTAGGAAGATTTAAACCTTCTAATCTATACACACAATCTACTCAAACTACTACCGCAAGACATAACACGTCACATAACACAATCCCGCACGGGGCACAAACTACACATAACATCACACATGCACATAACTCAACCAAGGAAAGAACCACGTCTAACCCGTCGATTCTATCCATGCTACTAGCTCAACGTAAACTCAAACAGAGATACTATCCTCCGTCTTCTAGTTACTCATCGGTTCCTCGTCTGCCACTATATCATCATGACTGACGACATGTCTCGGGATCATGTAGGCACTCTCTCAATTGATACACATGAAACACTAGGTGACAACGCCAACTTGTAAGCCACTTCTCAACTCGCGCAAGATCTCGAAAAGGTCCGATATATTGGAACTTAACTTCTTTCTCGGGTCTTTCTCAATGCAGTGTTTTCCTTATGTTTCTCTTTGCTTGTCTCTAACCAAGAAGATCGAACGTCAAATCTACACTTTTGGCTTTGGTCCTTGTCGAACCAACTTTGATGTTACGTTTCCTAAATTTGTGTTGCAATTCCAAGTAATGGTGGAAGTACTTTACTCCATACTACTTCTACTATCAAGACCCGTATATTGTTTCTCCTTTTGCATCAATACTTAACCAAGAACTTATCTTGGGGAGTTGGTTGTAATCTCCCAATCCATCATACCGCGAGGCAATGTCAAAACGATTGCCCAAATACTCTCCTCTTAACTCTTACAACTCTTCTAGCACTAAACCCACTACAAACCTTTTTGTCTTCCAGAGTAGGTTAGCCGTATATGATGTTACTTTGGAGAATCTCCCCACAATCCGGTAATGACCAACACATCCAAGAAAATTTGTAACTTCTTTCACATCCTTCGGGGTTTGCCATCCTGAGACAACTTGTCAAACAATTTCTCTCTTCTCGAGAGTAGACCAATATAGCCTATCAGGCCATTAGTAAGCCCATATGGAATCACTACAACTTGTAGTGACCATGGTTTGTCCGGAATGTCATATTTACAATACCCTAGTCGCGAACTCTCATTTGGTGACAAACCAAATCATTCTTAGAAGAGACTACCGACCCTTGCAACCGGTCGAGTAGATGGTCTATCCGTGGTGAGGGATACTTGTTCTTCACTGTTATCTTATTCAGCTCACGGTAATCGATGTACAAACGGAGATAACCGTCTCTCTCTTCGCAAACTGATGTCCTCTATAATAACTTCAAAACAAGAATCCAAGATATATCCAAACATAAACTTCAAATTAAGAGTTCTAGATATATTCTAACGTGTACTTCAAATCAAGAATTCAAGATATACTTTCAATAACAACTCCAAATCGAGAATTCAAGATATATCTCATCATAAACTTTAAAGCAAGCTTAATGGTAAAACCCACCTACTCCCGCATTCGAATCCGTTCTATCTCGCAATGACCAACACAACCTGGTCCTAACACTTGATAAGTGGTCCACTCCGATTTGTTGGGGTGACGTCCTTCAACCCGTGTATTGCTCCTTTTGTAGCTACTATGTTCACCGTCCTCTTTCAAAGATCCCTCATCTATAGAACTAGAGAGACTTGCTCGAGTATTCTGACTCTTCTAGCCTTATTTAAGTATTCCTTTATCTTAGTCTCATTCTCCCTTTTTGATTACATGATTGTAAAATCTTCTAAGGTTTCTCACTTATGTGCAGCCATAAGGGTCCAAACTGCAGGACTTAACCGTGCTTTCAAAACAATTGCTCTTATCTTCTTTGCTTTCCATGACATCCCAACATATGGAATGAGCTCTTCGTCTTCTACATAAGCTTTCACCATAGGCATCCTTTCTTCAAGTAGGCGTAGAAATTTATACTTCATTTTCTTATGTAACGTCAAACCGACCGTAGAGACTCTAACCTCAACCGTTCATGTACTCCTTATACATGTCACATCGATATCAAACTTCAAAACCTCAGTCTTCTCTTACTCTCGTTGGCCACCTTATATACCTCTTGGTATCCATGAACAGCTTCACAATCGTACTTGTATGCCTTCAGGCAAAATTCCCAACCATAATCACAAAAAGATTCACTCTGTACTCCACTAATCACTAACATCGTAATTCCAAGCTTGAAGTGTTGCCCTAATCTAGGTCCTCTCTTTCAAACCAGAGCAACCATGGCTCTTTTATGTGAGTTTGCCGCCTCTCTTTCATCTTTTGCTCACTAAAACATACCCTCCATTTCATTAGAATGAACATACTATGCATCCTCTTATTATACTCCCATCTACACACCACAAACAATGAAAATATCACCTTCCTCTTGATCTACGAGTTGCCTTTACCATGACCAAACCATAAAACTTCTAATCAAGGTTGATCTCTCATATGCCGTTCCCATGACCTAAGAAGGTCGTAAAGGGTCATCTTCAACCTTCCCTAGGAGGTTTGTAACAACTACTTGCTCGAACTCATTCCACCTTATTTGATTTAAGACAAATGCACTTCCGTTGACGTACTTCCTTACCATTGACATTGATCCACCGTGAATACTTTAAGATCTTGTTGTCGACCCTCTATATGCACATAGTCTTGTTTACTCATCCTCTCTACACAAACCAATAGACAACCCGCACATCTGTGTTCTTAGTTGTCACTGGTCAACTTATAGTTGACCTTCTCCCAAGTCAACGCTTTACCATTCTACTACACTTTCCATGTTACCTCTCTTATGAAGGCTACCCTTCTCGGGGTACTCTACCTTAATCTCCATTAGTTCTTTCCTCGTACCATGCTTTCTTCCTCTTCCATAAGGTAACTATACTCTTCTTGGCCTTGTTGTTTCTTATAACCCCCTTCCATAGGCTTAACCATTCTTCCTTGATGTCCTTCAAGTGCACCTTCCCAAATATTATAGCCCTAGCTAGCATCCACTCGCTTTCCTCTTGGTTGGTATCTTAAGTCTCTCGATCAAAGCTCCTCGTTTTGTCTTTCATCTTCTTAAGATCATCACTTATACTCAATTCCTCCTTCTTGGCGTTTCTTAGCCTTATCATCATAATGGAAACCGGTCAAGTCCACGTTAATCTCCATCATGCCCTTCTTCTCATAACTCTAGTCATGTTGACACTTCACTTATTGGTACCTCGTAAGCTTAACTTACGGTATCTTAAATCTTTCTCACATGTTTCGTTCACTTCTCTCATCTTAACTCCAATGCTTAGAAATGTCTAAGGAAAGCTTTGCATTTTAATGGAACACCACCTTAACCTTGCTAGAACGTACTCATCTCCTTCTCGATTTACCTCTTTAGTTGTTCACACTTCTTCTCGAAGAACTTAAGTTTGTTCTCTCCCTTGGTCTCGTCGTCGTTCGATCATGACCTCTTTGGAACCGCTTCTACTCTTTAATGTTGCTCTTCTTTACTTGTATTGCTCCATCTCCACCTCTCTTTATTCGTCTCGAGTTCTTCTTTCTACTTGTTCGTCCTTCGTTATTGTCATCTCTACTCCTCCTCTTCGACATCCTCTTAAAGGAGTACAAGAACTCCAAAATGTTTGCCCGATCGTAGCTCTCAACTCGATACTTGAGCATATTCGTCCACATATGTACACTATCCTATGTAAAACGACGTCGTCCAAGGGCGATGATATCATAATAGCATCCCAACTAAAAGGTCTTATATCTCCATATGCTACTATATATAATAGGAATACGTATCCATAACTATATATCCTAACTCCTAAGTTCATAGTACTACTAAAATCACGCATTCGGCATTCCATTACAACAATACAAGGTCCAAAACATATAATCGTTCACATATACAACTATACACATAAATCATGTCCATCATGCAACTACAATCCACATATAATAATAGCCCAAAAACATCCTAAATCCACAATACATATCTACATATATACATATATATATATATATATACTAAAAATCCAATAAACTATGCTGCCGAGAACCGCGGAAGGAGTGGTGGTCCGTACATTTTACCCCGACTCATGCATGTGACTTTGGAAAACGAAAACTCAGAACCCGCGGGGTTTTGTTTATTCCTTATTCGGCCTTTAGAAGATTGTGAGTGCCATTGCTGTCAACCTAGGGCTCTGATACCACTTTTGTAACACCCCGAATCAGCGGGACTCGGGATGCTACGGGTTGGGACCTCACAATGGGTCCCGACCCTTAGCCTGACAACAATTTCACCGGATCTTTCAACATGGCACAAATAAAGGCAAAAACGAAATTCCTTTTAATGCAAATGATAAGAAACCCGAAGGAAAACAACAAAAGACTTCAGCCGATCATCAACACCAAAGATCAAAATGCCATACACATGGCATACCAACATAATAAACGAAGAATAAAACACAACCCGACTCCAACCAAAACCCGCTCCTAAAATGTACGGAACCCCGGCTGCCTACTCTTCCGGATCTCTCGGCCGCTTTCCTAACCTGCAAGACAATCTACAACAATCGGTATAAAACCGTTAGCTCATATTCGAAGCATTAGAATCAATGGGAAAGGCACAAACACAAGTAAATCATCATAAACACCCAATACACTCCAAAGCACACAAGTCCGGTTTATTATCTTATTATTATTAAGTCATATCCCGTTCTAATTCAACTTAGATTTGTGACACGAGACCACCGTGGTCCCGCCTCGGTCCCTATTTCCGGCATGGAACGGTACGGATGCCTCCGACCGTCTAACCAGCACGGCTAGTCGCCGAGAACCTCCTAGACTCTCGCAAGAGCTAGGCAGATGATGTCACCGCCCGTTATCATACACTTGGGCCAAAATAATATAAAGGTCGGTAATCCTATTTCCGGTTCCGTTGTTATAACATAAACAGTAAACACACACCACCCAACACACATCAATGCTAATACAAAGAATACTAGCTAAGTAAGTCCGGAGACTTACCTCGTCACCACACTCAACTCACAACACTCTCGCTTCCTTAGGGGAGGAAACCCATAACCTGCTCACAAGAAGATAACTATATCAACAACAACCCACTCACAATAGAAGTCTTAGACTTCTATACAAATGATCTACGCAAGACCATTTGGCTCTCAATTTTAGGACCGCATCCTAGAATCCCTCGTGCTCACATCACACTCAACCGAAGCTAGAAGTCCTAAGACTTCTAAACCTTCGGATCTCGCAAGATCATAACTCACAACACCACTAGGATACTCTCTTTCTAGTCCACAACCTCAACAATCATAGAACCTCAACAATCATATAACCTCACAAGCTCAACATATAACTTAAAGCCTTATAAAAACTATACAAGATAACCAAACACCTCAAGTCTTAGCACAATCATAAATCCTCAAAACTCACCTAAGGATCAAGGCCACTTCTTGGCATTCACTCTAAGTTATGCTAGATCCAACATAGTATTATACTACTACTAAACATAACTAGGTCGAGGAAAAGGATACTCACACGACGTCAAAAGACGGAAGTCGATCCACGGATGTCGAGTTTGGAATCGTTGGCCTTTATCGGGGCGTTTCCGTACCTAACACCGAAGCTATACAAATTTAGCATAACGCTAAATTTGATCGTAATATATAATATGTATAAATCTAAGGTAAAACTCATTTCCAAAATCCAATGTTAGGAACCCGCAACTAGGTCTTGAGCCATAAACAAAATTAAGCCAACAAGGGCATAAAATATAGTATAAATAAATATAAGAATATCCCCGCAATTAAAATCCAATGTTAAATCCCGCTCACATTTTTCGGAGCAATTTGTACACTTATATAAACATGGGGCATAATTTGCAAATAAATTTCTGGGGCCAAAACTGTAAATAATTCTACAGGGATATATTTTCAAATTTCTCAAAACCTGGGTCAAATATGTAAAAGTAAAACAATGGGTTACATTCTGCAATTAATACAAAACTGAGGGGGTCTCATTTAATTACCCCAAGGGTTTTTAAATCCCAATTCAGCGCTTGTTGGGGAAGAAGGGGAAAGTTACAGGGGCGGCGGCATATCCAGAGGCGAGGCGAGGCGAGGGAAACGGCCATCCTGGAGCAGGCTCGATCGGCGGCGGTAGGATGGCACTCCGGAGGTGGTGAGCGGTGAACATGGGGGCGGAGAGGTGCGAGTTTGAGGCGGCGGGTGCAAGGTCGAGTGCACTGGCAAAGGTAGCCCTCCGGTGGGCGTTGCTCCCCTTCCCGGCGACGCCGGTGACACAGATGCTAGGCCTCACTCCAGCAGGGGTAAGGCAGGCGTTGCTCCCCTTCCCGGCGACGCCGACGTGCTAATTCGATAGAGAAGAAGGAGATTGGATGTTCGGAGGAGACGAAGGCAGCAAGGGTAAGGCAGGCGGTTGGCCTTAGTCTCCGGCAAGGGAGGCTTTCCGGTTCTTCCCTGGTGGCTCGTCAAGGACTCGAAGAGGGTGGAGATGTTTGCTGCGTTGATGGCTGCAAATGTTGCAGCTTGCTGTTGCAAGGTTCTTCTCAGAGGGCTGAAAGAGATGGTGAGTTGGGAGATGGAGCAGAGGGACGCGAGGGAGGTTGAGGTGTGAGATTGTTGCGTAAGAGTGAGGGTGAAGATGAGAGATCGAGAGAGGGAGAGGGGTCGGTTTAGGGAGTATCACAACTTAGCTGTGACTAGGATCTGGGCGGCTAGGGGATAGCTGCAGAGGTGCAGATGCAGGAGGCCATGGTTGGCGCAAGGCTAGAGCCTGGGAAGGACAGATCTCACAAATAGAGTAATAAAGAAGGAAATACGTGGGAAGAAGGAAATAGGAGATGAATAAACTCGATTGAAAAGTAATCGGGATGGAATCTCGGATCGGAAGGCTTTTCCAAACTTTTCCGAAACTAAATATACGAGAAATATATGTGGATTGAGTATATAAAGAAACTCACACAAATATCCTTTGTGACGTAGAAATCAATCTCGAAAATAAATTACGAGATTGAAATAATAATAACATACCGTTAAAATATTAATATAAACACGTACTCGTAAAATTAAATTTATGACTTAAAATACTCGTGAAACATACTTAAGATATTAAAAATATCGATAACCGCTGGAAAGTAAAAAAATCGAAAACTCACCCAAAAACTGGGACGTTACAAATAGAAGTTATTTTAATCTTTTTTAAAAAAGGGATCGAGACCGCAATAGAAGTTGTGGTCAAAATGGAAGTAATATATTTCTTAAATAAAAATTTTCTAGTTATAAAATTTGTATTAATTTAATTAGAAGTAAATTTATCTTAATAGAAGTTATTTTCCATTCTTTTATATATATATATATACACATATATATATACATATATATACACACATATATATATACATATATATATACACATATATATATATATAGAATCAGACTCTCATGTAAACAACCCCTGTAGTGTACGATGAGAAAAAATTTAATCCGTAATATTAGAGTAATAAATGGTCAAGATTAACCATAATAAATAGGGAAAAAATAAAAATAAAAGAAATTAGAATGAGAGTGGGGAATTGGCTGCACGTGAAAATCAATTTTCACCCAATTTGTTCCATTATTGTATATAAAAAGATTTGTTACCTTATATGGCTCTAGAATCTCTCATTCAAATCTTCCATCATCGCTCAATAATCGATTATTTGTGAAACGACTCCAATGGCGAGCAAGGGCGATTCAACGATGATTAGGGTTGCTGTCGTTCTTCCAATGAAGGCACCACCGCCGTCTCCATATCAGACTTGGCCGGCCGATTTTCTTCGCAGATCCGGACTTGAACTCGCCATGGCTCTCCCTCAAATGCCTCAGGTGCCCTTCCAACATTTCTTCAGTCTCGTGCATCGCGACTCAACCGTCTATGAGACCGATTTCGTCTCGCTCACCATCAATTTCGCTCGAGACTATTCAAAAGCCTCGTTTTCCTTCATCCTCGTAGTCTCGTGTCGATATTACATCATTACCATAAACAATCTTGTTGTACGACTCCAAATTTGTCATCATTGCAAACCAACCGGAATCCATGGTTGTCCCCATCCTCAACAGTACAAGAGAAGCATATGCTACTGGATTTGTATTCACTGTTTATTGAGTTTTTATTCGTTGATGTATGTTAATGTATTTAGCAAAATGAGAAGGACATTGATTTTGCTTAGATTAAGATTCAATATGTTTTTTTGGTGCTTGAAACCTCTTTGATCTGATGAACAAAATTTGTTATTCTATTGTCATATACATGATTTATTGTACTTTAGTTTTATTCGACACTAAATGCTGTAAATATTCGGTGGTTATATATCTTTTATCCAGGATTTGTAGTCGTTTGTCCGTGTATGTGCGACAAGTTATTGGAAAAAATTGAATAACTAAATTTTGCAGCGAATATATTATATCATATGTACGAATATATTTAGTAACACTAACGAATATTTAATAGTACACTAACGAATATTTTAAGTAACATGGACGAATATCTTCGTAGACGTATATGTTCATGAATTGTCCAAAGATTGAAACATTGGTCTCTTCAGATTATGAGCAAATATTTTTCACTATATAAATAAATAATTTATGTACCACTGACAATTAATTTCAGTTATCAATAATCGACTAAAATTTGTTGGACATGAACGAATAATATCGGTATCATGAATGAATTCTTAATAGTATATTGACGAATATTTCCATGAACACAGACGAATACTTTTGTACAATATTAGCTAGAATAATGGAGATGATAATTGAATTGATTTAGAAATGTTGTTATATCAACTATAGTGAATGATGAATTGAGAAATGAAAAAAACGGCAATATGAATTCACGTTGAAAGCCAGATTTGGATGTAAATGTGGAGATTAAGATAATAACAATTAGGGAGAGAATCTCTAACTGCTATATTTTGACTATAATTACTATGGAGAGTGTAATGCACATCTTTAATTGGAGAGTGGAGTAAAATATTCCCTAAAATTTGGTTTAATTAAGACCATTAGATCAAAGTAAAATATTCCTTAAAATTTGTTTACATGTGAGTCAAACTCTATTTATATATATATATATACTTGGTGGATGATACACATGACTTAGGGATGACAATTGATCGGGTGATAGGTGGATGACCGTGGCAACCACCCTATCCATCACCAAAAATTGTTCACCCCACCCCCGTGGCAGCCACCCTATCCATCACCAAAAATTGTTCACCCCACCCAGCCCACTATCCACTAAGGGTCTCACCCGCATCCAATCCACCCGTAAGCAACGAATTAAGAGGGTGAATCGGGTCATATTTTGGGTGTTCTACACTTTATTTATAAGTTTGTAAAAAGTTAAATATTCAAGACCATACGTAAATCCAACTAAAAATAATATAAGATTGTACATAAATATGAAGTACACCTCTATAATCAAGTGAGATCCAAAACTAACAAACTATATAAATACCTAAATATATAAGGAAATAAAATAAACTAGAAAAGAAAATATAGGGTTTAGTTTAATATAAACTAGTGTGATTCCTGTACTTTGCATGAGTATTTTTTTTAAAATGTAACGTGAAATATATTTTTATAATTATATTTTCTAACAATTATAATTAGAAGTATATTTTTTAGTTTATTAAGATGTAATATATTATAATTTTTGGTAATTTAAAATTTAAGTTTGAAAAAAATCTACTCAATCAAGTATATTAGGAAATGAATATATGAGAAACAATTTATTTTTCAAAATTAAGGGCCCGTTTGGTTCCAACTTCGGAAACGGAATGGAAACGAATTTAGTCCATATGTATACTATTATTCATGAAATTTTATGGAATCATTCCTTGTGGTTTTAAGTAATTGTAGTAAAAATTAATTAATGTTGATACCCTATAGGAAAACAAAATGGGAAAATAACCACATTTTACATGCAACCACAAGGAATGATTCCTAAAAATGTTCATGAATAAGTTAAATATATGGACTAGATTCATTTCCATTCCGTTTCCATTTTCGGACTTCTAACCAAACGGGGGTAAATGTTTTTAAAAGGTAAAAATATCAATTAGGTAGATATTACCTTTTTAAATTAGAAATATATTGTTTCATCTTGATTTATATGGTAAAAATTTAATAAAAATATTACAAAAATAAACTAATAAAAATAGTAAAAGGTAAATTATAATAAAATAACGCGTATCATTCGATGTCTAAATAAATGACTCATTTGCTTTTAAGTAATTTTGCTTTTATATAGTATATAGATTATATACTAAAGAAATAAAGGTAAATAAAGTATAATACAAAAAATTACATGTATTGAAAAAATATAATTTTAAACCGGTGAATACGATCGGATAAATCGATAATTAATTAATCGGGTAATGGATAGATGAAACGTTCACCCGAATCCTAACCGATCCACCATCCGCTTGCTCCGTCTTTTAACAAGAACGCACCCATAAATCTAAAGGAACAATGTGGGCTCTTTGGCCCATTATAAGATTGGACTATATGGGCTTTTGTCTGCAGGCCCATTGAGAGCAAACACGCCGCTGGCATAAACATCACATACAATGGGCCAATGGCTACGGGATCGACTAAGGTGTTCGGTTATACTAAAATTTTGATGTGGGTACAGTTAATTGACACGTCATATATTTTACTTTGTAAAATATGTTTTAAAAGTTATCATTGAGTTAGATAGACTATAAGAACAAATTTAAAAAGTATAATTTATTAATTAAAACATATTAGACTCATACCATATATATAAATATTACATATTCTACATTTTGATATCTTAACTAGTGTAAGTCCCGTGCCAAGGAACGGGTAAAATTTTAATGAATATATATAATTTTTTTTATTATAGGTTTCAATTAATTAACACAAAGAATAATTAAAATTTTATTATTAAATTAATTATTTTTGAATAAATAATAAAAATAGTCTAATTTAGACAATATTACATATCTTAGTGTAAAGATGATAAAATTAAAATAAATAAAATTAAAATTAAACAATTAAAATATAAATATAAAATAGAGAACATTTAAGTTAAATTACAAAATTATTTTAAGTCGTTTTAAATAATATCCTTAAAAATAAAGAAGATACAATAATTATATTATAATGGTTTATACATTTTTTTTTAAGTTAGTAATTATTTCTAATTAATATAAGAACTATATATTTATATTTTAAAGTTAGAATAATAAATTATCTAATTATTTTATAATTAAAAATAAAAAACTTTTCAAACAATAATGATAAAAGTATCTTAAGAATATATTGAATATTGTGGTAAGATTAAAAATGAAAACAATATATATATTATTTATATTAATAATTTTTTATTTATTTGTTAATTAGTGTAATTATAAAATTAGAAATTAAAAAAAGATATGTGGCGTGAGTTGATAAGAAGATGACACGTGGGATGAAACACTTCTACTTTAATATATGTATATAGATAGATAAGATAAATTAATAAATTAATAAATAAGGGAACACAATATATCATTTATACCATTTTTAGTAAAAAAATATATTAATTGATAAAAGTTTAATAAAAATAAGCTCTTCATTTTTTTAGTACAATTAAAATACATTAAGATATATATACATATATTAAAAAATAATGTTTAGTATAGATAAATATATGTATAAAAATATTTGGTAAGTAAATAAATATAAGTACTATAATAGGACAATTAATATATGGTAGCTATATATAATTTAGATTTAAAAAAATCTAAATTCTAAGAAAATGACACGTGTAAATGTAAGATTACGGAAGAACCACGTTGAAGTAAATATTTTGGCTTTAATATAGTACTAGTGTAGTTCCCGTGCCAAGGCACGGATATAATTTAAATTTTATAATTTTTAAAATTTTTATAAAAAATTTATGTACCATAATGTTTTTAATTAATTAACGAAAGATTAATTAAAATTTATAATTAAATTAATTATAATTTCAGATAAACAATAAAAATAGAATAATTTAGACAATATTACATATCTTAGTTAATGTTAGTATACTATTTTATAAAGTTGATAAAAGTGAAATAAAAATTTTTAAAAGAAAAAATATAAATAAATTTCAAAATTAAAATATAAATGTTAAAGTAGAGAACATTTAAAAAATTAAATTACAAAATTATCTTAGCTTGTTTTAAATAATATCCATAAAAAAAAAGATGTAATAATTATATTATAAAAATTTATACATTTTTAGGTTAGTGAATATTTCCTAATAAATATAAAAAAATTATATTTATCTATTAAAGTTAGAATAATAAATAATTTAATCATTTTATAATTAAAAGTGAGAAATTTTTTAAAAAATAAAGAAAAGGATATCTTAAGAATATATTGAAGATTATCATAAAATTATAAATGAAAATAATATATCTATTATCTATATCATTTCTTTTTTTATTGATTTGTTAATTACTATAATTATAAAATTAAGATGCGTAAAAAAATGACACGTGGTGTGAAGTTTATAAGATCACGACACGTGACACATAGTATTTCTGCTTTAATATATATATATATATATATATATATATATATAGAGAGAGAGAGAGAGAGAGAGAGAGAGAGAGAGAGATTAATTAATAGAAGTTTAACAAAAATAATCTCTTCAAATTGTTAATAAAATTAAAATACATTAGCATCTATACATAAAATAAAAAAGTATATTTAGTATAAATAAGTATATGTATAACTATATATATATATATAAAGTTATTTTGGTATAATTTTTATCATAGAATAATAAATCTATTAGTATAATTTTAACCATGTTTATGTATATGTGTAGATATATAAAAAGACATGTATGATAAGTGGATAAATATAACTTCTATTTTAGGATAATTATACTATTACATTATTGACTAATTTAAATATGAAAAATGTATATATAATTTTTTTTAAAAAATCAAAATTCTAAGAAAATGACACATGGCATAAAATAAGATAGAATGAACCACGTTGAAGGAAATGATTTGGCTTTAATATATGTATATAAATATAGATATGATAATAAAAAAGATTTAGTACTAATTATATATTTTGCAAATTTGATAAAATTTCAGATTTTTTTTAAAAAAATAAAAAGTTAAGTCAATTGAAATTTATGTTAGCATAGATAAATATTAAAAGGTTTAATTTTTATTTATTTATTTTTTTAAAAAGTTAAAATATGATCCTAAAATGAAAGAAGCAACTACAATGTTATAGCAATTTGCGTAATTTTTAAGTTGGAATTAAAAAAAAATCATCTAAGTGAATCACTTACACTATTTACATCCCTAGTAAAAAGGGTTAAATTTTACCCTCCTATCTAAAACAAATTTCTACATTCCATGTATTTTTTCCGTGTAAATAGTTAAATAAAAATTCACTCCGTTCAAATATAGACGTTATCCTCCAAGAGTACAAAATAAAGTGGGTCTTACTGCTCCGCAAATAAACCAATAATATCTTTTTGTAATTTATTTTTTCTCAAATATTTTATGAGAAGAGAGAAAGTAAGGTTAAAATAAGATTATAAACAGAATGGAATACAACAAAAAACTATATAGACGGAGTCTATACGCAAATACGTATAGAAATACTGTGCATAAATAGCATTATAGACGGAGTGAGATGCGGTTAGTGTTAGTAAATAAAAAAAGATTTTCCGTTAAATATTTGATAAGGGTACTTTAAATTATGTCGAAGATCATTGATAGGAATATACTATTAATATTTATAATTTTAATTACTATTTAATTGATAAAAATAAATATATTTATTTACATGGTAAATTGCCATATGACATGAAGATTTTAAAAATTATTTAGTTAATTATGCACTTTTTTTTATTGAGATACTAAGTATGTAATTTTTTTTTTAATTTTGTGCACAAAGATGCACTTTTAATTTTAAAATATTACAAAAAATAAATGTTATTTTTATGGTTCTTATTACCCTAGTACGAAGGAAATAGATAATTGAAATATTATTAAATTATATCGTAAAAAGTGAAAAGAAGAAAAAGATAATACTAGGAAGAAGGAAATAAATAATTGAGATATTTTAGAAAAAATCTTAGAAGAAGTAAATAGATAATCTTAGGATGAAGAAAAGTGATGATTGGATAATTAAAATCGGATAAGTGAAATTGAGTAACACAATATGTATTAACATATTGGGTAGTGCGGTAGTACGTTGTATTAACATATTGAATATCAGACTTGAGTATTAACATAGTGGATATTACGGTTGGGCATTAACATATTGAGTATTACGGTATGATATTGACATATTGAGTACCACACTTAAGTATTAGGATACACTGAATATTAACATATTGAGTATCATAATTGGGTATTGACATGTTGGGTGTTACATTTATATATTAACATATTGATTACCACACTTGGGTGTAAAGATATTGGATGTAGCAAAATGAAAGTTGATCTTAAATATAAGGACAAGCATCACGTGTGCATGGGTTGCATGGACGTCTATTACGTATGCATGAAACGTCCAACACTTGGGCTAGCTTCCTTAAACATGTCTTCACTTTCTTCAATGGCTGCGATGGTCACACGAGTCCTCGTGGATGCATCCAAGGTCATGACTGGATCCTTAGACATATTAATAGCATAAAACACAATAACAACTCACACAAAAGCAAAAACAACACTCAACAAATGGAGGCCACCGCAAATCTCGGTCCTCTAGAACACCAAAGCCCTAAATCGAACTCAAACACAAGGAAATCGGTGGGAAAAAACTCGACAAGACCCAAGAAACCCTAGATCTATACCTCAAGAACCATTTCCATCGATCTTCTACTATGAGAGCGACTTCGGATCCTTCTAAACCAATGGAGAGATCGAATGATTTACTCGCTTCTATGGAGACCGACAAACCCCTAATAACGAAGGAAGAACGTTTATGCTCTTCTCCTGACTCCTGAGAACAATAAATCCAGTTTGGTGGGTCTTCTTACACCCGCCACAAACAAAACCAAGCAAGAAAAGAAGAACAAAAATCACGGCAAGATCCCACTCTCTTTCCCGTTGCCGAACACTCTAGTGGTTGGAGGTTGGCCGGCGGCGAGAGAAGGGCGAGATGTTTTGCAGCTTTTTCGTGGGCATATGAAGATTTATTCTCCCTCTTGCCTGCTTTTGGAACGGTGGGTTTTTGGCTTAGCTTGATCTCGTTTCCGGACCTCTATCTATCTACACATTAAATAACTCGAATCTTTTGCACCACGACAACAAGAACAAATCTAGATCTAAACCCAAGTTGATACTCTTACTTTGTCTCTCTAGCGAACTCCACACTTCTTCTTCCTGAACACGAGTCTTCTTTTTTCTTTTTTTAAAAAACAACTTTTGTCATTCTGTCAAGTTACCAAAGCAACTGTAGATCTTCGTTTGTGAATAACGTCGATATTTTGAACAAATGCTCTCTGAGCATAAAACTTCTGAGTATGATGAATATGTTTGCCTATAACACAGCTATGAATTCTGGAATTGCTTTCCTTGAAAGTCTTTCATAATGAAAATTGTAATAAGATGGAATCAAACGGAGATTGATTTTTTTCGTTTACCACTCTACCTCCTAAAAATAGATAGCAAATCATGATAATACTATCAACTTTTGGAAACTAATCTGTTGAATATTTAGAAAGTTCATTTTTCCAACTTTAATATTTTTTAGCCTTTAGAATTGCATCTGCCGGTAATTTTTGTTGCTTTCCGCAGGAAATGACCGGTTACATGTCAAGACCAAATAATGATCGAGCTGTTTTTTAAATCTTTGTTGGGAGATGCAAAGCTTGATGGGAATTTTGTAAATTATTTTACGAACTGATAAATGACTAGAACCAACCTCTCCTACAATAACTCGGAGTTTGGCTCTTCTTAATCTTTTTACCGTTTCTTTTATTTTTCCTCTCTATGTGTGAACCATGCGTTGCTTATCGGTAAAAAACAATAATCGGAAGGGAAGCCTTACGAGGACCTTCTGAACAAAACGTTTCATTCATTTTTATATGAAAAACTCTTGCACTAAGAAACCCCGATAAATGTTGTTTTGATTTTCTAATCAATTTTTCTTACAAATCAAAAAGTGTAGATAAAAAAAAATGGCTAATCAATGGTGTGCGTGTAAAACCCTAAATATGTGGTACTCGGGACGCTACTAGGCTAGGATCTCACAGTGGATCCTAACCCTAGCCTGAGAACACGTTCATTGAATCTTACAACAAGGTACATACAGATAGATTAAAACCGAATACATAAAATTGTACAAATATATATACATCAAAAGGTTTACAACGTCACATCCGAGTACAAAACGGCAAACACATATCCATACATATACAAAACACCCCAAAACCCTCGCACAACCTAGTGTACGGAAGCCCTCAGCTGATCACCTATCTGGCTCACTCAGCAGTCTTCCTTATCCTGCAGAAGATCTACAACACGGTATAAAACCGTTAGCTAACAATTCATGAATAAGAATGAAATAATAACACATATAACACATCATCACATCACAACATTCTATGTACACACAAATCTATTTATTATCTTTATTAAGTTATACCGTTACTATTTCATTCCTTGTGACACGAGGAGTAAAACTATCTCGCCTTTGTCCCGTTTCCCCTCAGGTTTGAAATTGGTGTCAATCATCACCACCTGGAGGGCTGGTCGTAGAGAACCCTCTAGCTGCCCAATTTTGAGCTAGACAAGTTATCACCACCCGTTATCATACACTTGGGCCAATTAGTATACATATATGCTCGTCCTATTCCGGTTAAGTTATCAATGCAACATACATATGAACAAACACCACTAAAGCCAACACTCAAACCCATAACTGCTCGCTAAGTAAGTCTCAAGGACTTACCTGTCACAAACGTAATCCGAAACAAGTGGTCACAATTTCTCCTCGGGGAAACAATTAGTGCCTGCATCAACAAAGCACACACAATATCAAATGCTGTCCAAGGTTAGCAGATTCCACCTCCTGAACCCCATAACCAAACCCAAACTACAACTCGAAACCAAAACTCGATATCTCATCATATCTCACAAATGCTTAAGGCATTATCTCAAGATGAACATCACCAAGCTCACATACACAACACTAGCCTAGCTACTCTTCCAAGCTATGCCAAAAGAAAAAGGAAAGACACATACCAAGTCGTATATCTCGGACACGCACCTGCGAAAGTAGGAAGATGTAGGAGCGCAACACACCGCAGGGGCGGTGACACTCAAGTGCAGGGGTGGCGACACAGGCCTGGCCCCAGGGGCGGGCTCCAATCCGCGGTGGCGGTCGAACAACAGAGGGATACCTTTGAGACTTCTCTTCGATCCTTCTCACGATCTCTTCACTTCTTCATTGCCCCAAAGGCAATCAACAATACATATACATGCATATAGGTCACCATCAATGTTCAAGAAAGATCCAACACAAGCATTGCTTGTGGATTCCTAAGCTAAAGAAGAAAGAGAAAGAAAAGAAGGAAGAAGAGAGGAAGAAACCTACCACAGTTGACTCAGGAGTGGAAGGACATCCTCACAACAACTCAACCACAGCACAACAACAACACAAACTCAACATCTCAACATTATCCAACATACATCAAAGCTTAACCTTCCAAGATCAAACCAAAACAAGGGTGAAACCAAGGAAAGGAGAAAGAAAAAGAAGAAGAACGTGAGAGAGAGAGAGAGAAAGATGAAGAGGAAATGGAACCCTCGTCACAGAGGAAGGAAGGAAATTAAGAAGAAAAGAAATGCAAAAAGCACGAATCAACAAGGTCAAGGAAAGCGGCTGAGGCTGCCTAAGCCACGGGGGCGGGCTCTCAGACCACAGGGACAATTCCGCACCTGCGACAAGCAAAATTGTAGGGGCGGGATCCCTATAAAACTAATGCTCTTACAGTGCGTTCTTTTGGGGGCAACGAAGTAGGAAAGCTCCAGCTTTTATGTATAATCCGATGAACTATTAGTCTTACATTGAATATATGAACAAAAATATATACTATTTGAACAACCGTTGGACAATCAAATAAAATATATATACTATTTGAACTACCGTTGGACAATGTTAATTGCCTAAATCAAGCCAAACCGTACACATATTGTGGGGCGTGGAGGAAAACCATCTCCACTCAAACAATGGCCATAACAATAGTATGGAGGAATAACCATCTCCAGCTAAACCCTAATCACAATACAATAGCATGGAGGAAGAACCATCTCCAACTATATACACATCTCACGCTAGCAAACAAGATCTAATAAGATCATATGCACACATCACAAATAGCATGAAACACATCATATCACATAAGCACATTACATAACCCTCACCACGATAGCACTAAGATATACTCGTGGATCCTACAAGGTGCGTCTATCTTGGTATGAAACTTTGGACAGTTCCTCTGGATACTATCCTCCGTCTCCCATGTGGCCTCATCAGGTCCTCGTCTAGACCACTGTATCCTCAACATAGGAATGCCCTTCAAATGTAGGCGTCTCACACCTCGCTCTAGGACTGCAATCGGGTGCTTAACAAAACCGTGGTCCGGCTCAACCACTAAGTACTCATAGTTGACGATGTCTCGGATCTTGTATGTACTCCCTCAACTAAGACACATGAAACACAGGGTGAACACCCTCCAACCTCGGTGGCAAAGCAAGTTTGTATGCTGCTCTCCCAACTCGATCCAGAATCTCAAAAGGACCGACATATCGGGGACTCAGCTTCCCCTTTATGCCGAAATGTCTGACGCCATGCGTCGGTGAAACTCTCATCCAGTCATGAGCTCCAACTCTGAACTCTAGAGGCCGACGCCTCTTGTCTGCATACGACTTCTAGTGACTCTGAGCAGCAAGCATCCTCTCTCTGATTAGCGCTACTCGAACCATATCATCCTGAATATGCTCTAGCGCAATACCATTGACACGGCTAGGCTCGTCCTAGCATAACGGTGTACGACATCCACGCACATACAATGCCTCATATGGGGCCATCCCAATCGATGCATGGTAGTTGTTGTTGTACGAGAACTCAACCAATGGGAGGTGATCTGACCATCTCTGTCCCCAGTCCAACACACAAGCTCGCAGTATATCCCCCCAGCATTTGTATGGTCCTCTCTAACTGACCATCTGTTTGAGGATGAAATGCAGTCGTGAAATGAAAACTCGTGCTCAGGGCAGTTTGAAACTGCTGCTAGAACCTCGAGGTTGATCTTTCATCTTGATTTGAGACGATTGTCCTCGGCACACCATGGAGTCTCACTATCTATCTAGTGAACTCCTCAAGCAACCTGCTCATTGGCCACCTTTCTCTAATAGGAAGGAAATGTGCAGTATTCGTTAATCTGTTCACAACAACCCAGATAGCATCAAAGCTCCTACTCGGTCTCAATCCTGCCACGAAGTCCATGGAGTGTCCTCCCACTTCCACCACGGTATTGGTAGTGGGTGGAGCTCTCCTCCTAGTCTGCAGTGCTCTATCTTGACCTGCTGACAGGTCGCACACTAAGCCACAAATCTGGCCACATCGGGCTTCAATCCTCCCCACAAGTATGAACGTCTCATATCCTAATACATCTTACTCGTACTGGGGTGTACCGAGTAAGGTGTGGAGTGAGCCTCCTGTAAGATCCTTTATCTCAACTCCGCATCAGTGGGTACACAAACATGGTCGCGGTGTCTCATCACTCCAACTACTCCTATGGAGAACCGTGGGGCCTCTCCATGAGACATCCTATCTCATATCCTCCTCAGTGTCGGGCATACCTCTTGTTTTTGTTGGTTATCACCCAAAAGATCAAGTAGAACCTCTAAGGTACTCATCTGGGCATCCTCATTAAAGAAACTGGATGCCCATCTCTAGCCACGTTAGATCTCTCTACAATTGAGGCTGAATTGTCAATCGCGTAATCGCCTTCTCTCGAGGCGTCTTCCTGCTCAGGGCGTCGGCGACAACGTTCGCCTTCCTTGTATGGTGCAAGTTCTCAAGGTCAAAACCCTTGATCAGCTCAAGCTATCTACGCTGGAGGTTATTCAATTCCCGCTACGTGAAAATATACTTCAGACTCGTACGGTTTGTGAAGATCTGACATGTCGCGCCATACAAGTAATGTCTCTAGATTTTCAAAGCATGAACTACCGCTGCCAAATCCAGATCATGAGTCGGTTAGTTTTCCTCATACGTCTTCAACTATCTAGACGTATATGTAATCACTCTACCACGCTACATCAGAACACATCCCAAGCCTAGCTTGGATGCGTCACTATAGACTACAAAGTCCCTTGTGCCCTCAGGTTGCGCTAAGATGGGAGCGGAAGTCAGACGTCTCTTCAGCTCCTTAAAACTCTGAGTACACGGCTCGAACCATACAAACCGGGTAGTCTTCCTGAACAGGCTGATAAGTGGATGGGTAATCACAGAGAATCCCTCCACAAACCGACGGTAATAACCGGATAGGCCAAGAAAGTTGTGTACTTCCTTGATATTTGTCGGTGTCTTCCATGCTGCTACAGACTCGATCTTTGCCGGATCAACCTTGATCCCTTCGACGGAAACAACATGAACTAGAAATGCTACCTCTAGCATCCAATACTCGCACTTAGAGAACTTGGCAAACAATTCTCTATCCCGTAAAACTCGCAACACAGTCCTTAGATGTCTTGTGTGTTCCTCTCTGCTACGAGAGTACACCATTATATCGTCTATGAAGACCACCACAAACTGATCCAGGAAGTCGATGAATATGCCATTCATCAACTCTATACAGACGGCGGGCGCATTCTTAGGGCATCAGTACAAACTCGTAGTGGCCAGACCGAGTCCAAAATGCCGTCTTATGCACATCCTAATCTCTCACCCTTAACTGGTGATATCCCGAGCGCAAGTCGATCTTGGAGAACACGGTCACTCCCTGAAGCTGATCTAACAAGTCATCGATGCGGAGCAAAGGATACTTGTTCTTGATGATCACCTTGTTCAGCTCTCTATAGTCGATGCACAGTCTCAACGATCAGTCCTTCTTCCGCACGAAGAGGACAAGTGCTCCCCATAGGGAATTGCTAGGGCAGATGAAGCCTTTCTCAACCAACACCTCGAGTTGCTTCTTTAGCTCTAACAACTTGATAGGCGTCATATGATATAGGGCCTTCGAGATCGGTCTTGTACCAGGCTCCAACTCGATGCCGAAGTCTACACTCCGTGGAGACGCCAAGCTGGACGGCTCGGCAAACACATCTGTAAACTTGCAAACCACAAGGATGTCCTCTAATACTAGACTCTCGCTCTCCTTCATGGCATAACAACATAAGGCATCACATCCCTGCGCTATCAACCTCGTTGCTCGTACTACGCTAATAACCACACCCGTCTTTTCCAGATCCCAACCTCAGAAAATCTAGATCTGACCCGACACGGTAGAGATCGTCACGGTCCTCCTACCGACATCTAACACAGTACGTTACCTATCCATCTAATCCATACCCAAAATGACTTCTTCATGCATCAACGGCATGACAAATAAGTCCACAACCGAATCACGGTTTCCTAAATATATAGGACAACCATGTACCTCTCGGGTGCCTCTCACCTGACCCCTATCAGGTAACCCTATCAAGAAAGGTCTACCCTCTACCGTATCTAAGGATAGTCTATCAACGCATGCATTAGAAATGAAAAAGAGTGCGTAGCACCCGTATTAAACAAAACTCTAAAAGGTAAACCATTAATCAGAATGCTACTTGTAGCAGCTGGCGCTGACGGCTCCTCAACTCAAAAATTATACCTATTGCTCCGTTGGTATCACTGGTACCTCCATCTCGACCTCTGCCTCTACTCAGTCATGGAGCAGAACCTTGAGTAATAGGATGGTCTGGGACTCTCTATTGTCCCTACGTCTGGTACTGAGGCGGTCTCTGCCCACCTCCTGAGCAGGGGAAGATCCCTACTGCAACGACGCGTTGCTTTGACAACAAAACGTAGCCCGATGTCCCTGCTTCCCACAAGAGAAGCATGTCACTAATGCTCTCGGGCAATCCAATCTCACATGTCCAAATCCTCCGCAGTTGTAACATTTCCGGCCCCTCTCAGAAGTGTGTGCAAACACTACATAACTTGAGCGGCCCAGAGTCTGGCCTCGCCCGTACCCAGATGCTCCTGCACCTGTTTGTCTAGTACGTTGTCTCTTCTCAGACCTTTCTGAGAGTTCCTCCTTTGGGTAGCCCACTCATGCTCGTAAGTTGAGGCTTTGTCCTAATAGTTTGTCAAAGACTCGTAATGGAAACTCGCCATGTAAGATCGTGTACTCTTCCTCAGTCGGCGGGAGAATAGATACACATATTGGTGCTCTGGAGGTGCAGCTGGGCCAAGTAGTGTCAACTCCTCCTAGAATCGACTAATTGCATCAGCTATCGGCACATCCTCAAAGCCAGCCTCGACGAAGTCCTGCAGTTTCTCCCTCCCTAAAGAGGTAGGGCATAAACACTCTCTGATCATGCTTCACATTTGATCGTAACTGGTGGCTCAAATCCGCATCATCCTCTACCACTGTTGAGCTAGGTCACAGAATAAAGTTTTTACTAATTCTATCCATCTGTCCTCTGGAAATCTAATAGACTCAAGGGCTAAGTCTACATGCCCAACCCAGATCTCGGTCTCCAATCCCACCTTCCGAGAGAAAGGGGGTACTCTCATCTGATGGAATGCTTTCAACCAAGTGTTTGGTCGAGGCCCTCTAGACTCCTCTAGAGCTCTACCAACCTCAACAGCGCGTGCCAGTGTGACTGGCACCTGAGTAGCTCCCTAAGATATCTCTGATGATCCCACATGTATTGGAATATCCGGGGCACGTCTACCTACCCTGGCAGCCTCCTTGACCCGTCTAATATACGCGCGGAACTTTGGTCCCCTCATAGAGGCATGATCCAATTCATTCGACTGGACTCGTTGTGATCTTTGTCTTATAGCCACACCGCTCCTAGTCTCAGGAACGACGCTCTCAACGACCTCCTCGTGTACGCCCTTTGCTGTAGGCGGATCAGGAATGGGAACATGTCCTTGACCTGTCACTACTAGAGGAAGAGGGGGTCTACCCCTACCTCGTCCTACTATAGATGTCGCTCTAGTCCGAACCATCTACGGGGTATGCACACCTAACTTATAAGGCTACATATGTGCCATATGTATAGAAATATATATATATATATAGAGAGTATAGATCCTATGAGAACACCCCCTAACGTGAGAACATGAGAACAGATTCGTAATTATTATTAGTTTTATTACGAATGTGCCATATCGTTTAATGTATTATTCGTAGTTATTGTTGATTGAGTGAATTATTCGTAGTTATTGTTGGATTCCTAATTATTATTATTCGTAGTTATTATTATTTTTGATATCTATTCTAAATCTCAACCCTTAATACTCACATCTAACGGTGTACGATTGTTCTCATATTCTCACGTTAGGGGGTGTTCTCATGGGAACCACACCCTATATATATATATATATATATATATATATATATATATATACATATATATACCGTCGAGATCCTCATAAGGGTGACGGCTTCCCGTACACTCTATCCTAATACAACTATACACTTTTCAAAAACGAAATTCTTTAGAAACGTCAGATCCCTTTCAGGTTTTGTTTATTTATCTATTCAACCTTTATCGCAGATTGCAAGTGTCATTGTTGTCAACCTAAGGCTTTGATACAAACTTTGTAACACCCCAAATCCGCAGGAATCGGGGCACTAGTGGGCTAGGATCTCACAGTGGATCCTGACAACAAGATCACTAGATCTTACAACAAGACATAGATAGATTAAAACCGAATACATAAAACTGTACAAATATATATACATCAAAAGGTTTACAACGTCACATCCGAGTACAAAATGGCAAACACATATCCATACATATACAAAACACCCCAAAACCCTCGCACAACCTAGTGTACGGAAGCCCTCGGCTGATCACCCATCTGGCTCCCTCTGCAGTCTTCCTTATCCTGTAGAAGATCTACAACACGGTATAAAACCGTTAGCTAACAATGCATGAATAAGAATGAAGCAATAGCACATATAACACATCATCACATCACAACATTCTATGTACACACAAATCTATTTATTATCTTTATTAAGTTATACCGTTACTATTTCATTCCTTGTGACACGAGGAGTAAAACTATCTCGCCTTTGTCCCGTTTCCCCTCAGGTTTGAAATTGGTATCAATCATCATCACCTGGAGGGCTGGTCGTAGAGAACCCCCTAGCTGCCCAATTTTGAGCTAGACAAGTTATCACCACCCGTTATCATAACTTCTCGGTAAGTAAGTCCCAAGGACTTACCTGTCACAAACGTAATCCGAAACAAGTGGTCATAATTTCCCCACGGAAAAATGATCAGTGTCTGCATCAGCAAAGCACACACAATATCAAATGCTGTCCAAGGTTAGCAGATTCCATCTCTTGAACCCCATAACCAAACCCAAACCACAACTCGAAACCAAAACTCGATATCTCATCATATCTCACAAATGCCTAAAGCATTATCTTAACATGAACATCACCAAGCTCACATACACAACACTAGCCTAGCTACTCTCCCAAGCTAAGCCAAAAGGAAAAGTAAAGACACATACCAAGTCTTGGTACGTCTTGGACACGCACCTGCGGAAGCAAGAAGATGTAGGAGCACAACATACCGCAGGGGCGGTGACACTCAGGCGCAGGGGCGGCGACACTCAGGCGCAGGGGCGGCGACACAGGCCTGGCCGCAGGGGCGACGACTCTAATCCGCGGGGGTGGTCGAACAACAGATGGGCACCTTTGAGACTTCTCTTCTATCCTTCTCACGATCTCTTCACTTCTTCATTTCCCCAAAGGCAATCAACAATACATATACATGCATATAGGTCACCATCAATGTCCAAGAAAGATCCAACTCAAGCATTGCTTGTGGATTCCTAAGCTAATGAAGAAGGAGAAAGAATATAAGGAAGAAGAGAGGAAGAAACCTACCACAACTAACTCAAGAGTGGAAGGACGTCCTCACAATAACTCAACCAGAACACAACAACAATACAAACTCAATATCTCAGCATCATCCAACATACAACAAAGCTTAACCTTCCAAGATCAAACCAAAACAAGATTGAAACCAAGGAAAAGAGGAAGATAAAGAAGAAGAACGTGAGAGAGAGAGAGAGAGAAAGATGAAGAGGAAATGGAACCCTCGTCACAGAGGAAGGAAGGAAATTAAGAAGAAAGGAAATGCAAAAAACACGGGTCAACAAGGTCAAGGAAAGCGGCTGAGGCTGCCTAAGCCACGAGGGCGGGCTCTCAGACCACGGGGACAGTTCCGCACCTGCGGCAAGCAAAACCACAGGGGTGGGATCCCTATAAAACTAAGGCTCTTCAATGCGTTCTTTTGGGGGCATCGAAGTAGGAAAGCTCCGGCTTTTATGAATAATCCGATGAACTATTGGTCATACATTGAATATATGAACAAAAAATATATACTATTTGAACAACCGTTGGACAAACAAATAAAATATATATACTATTTGAACAACCGCTGGACAATGTTAATTGCCCAACTCAAGTATGGAATGTTGAAGCAAAGAAAATATATCCTTTTTATAACCTTTATGAACACGAGTAATGGACTTCTATATGCTCATTTTTGAACCCGTTTATAAGTACTCTTTGAGTATTTATCTAGAATCATTCTTGTTCTTCTGTTGATGCGAGTGAATGTTTTGAGTCGTGTTTGGATCGTGGTCATGTGCTTCTTAACAACTCCTTTTGGTGGAAAATGCTTCCTTGGAGTCTCGTCTTTCACTTCCCCAGGAGTTCGTTTCCTGTTGTACCTGCTTCCGAAGGTGCTACTTCGGTAGTGTTTGGCTCATTTTTTAGATACTTCGTCTTCTTGGAGTTCTCCCTTCACATCCGTGCTTGCTCCGTTGTTGCTCTCCGTCGTCTTGGTTCTTGTTGTTTTTTAGTCTTTATTGTTCTCTTGACGGTTGTTTCCGTCTGCCGGCTTTTCGTGGCCTCTCATTTCACTGTTACTTCACGGTGAACGAGTCTTTTACCTTGTTTTTAAAAAAAACACAACGACTAATTGTTATTAAAGTTACTCATCTTCGAGTATTATTCATTGGGACAACTTGTTTGTTAGAAGATAACATATATATATATACATATATATATATTTAGAGAGAGAGAGACTCATACGTCAGTAAGAGTAAAAATATCTGAAAAAAATCGATTTAAAAACACAACGACCTTGAAATCACTTGTCCACATATGATTCTTAGGTGCTTATACGTCTTTCACGCATGATCATTAACTTCATTTAGATCAAGAATCATTGATTTATGTTATGAAAGAATTTGGTCAAATAGACCCTTTTCTATATCTATTAGGTTTGTGTACCTCTTCAATTTTTACCACTTTTATTAAATTGAAGTTGGAAGGTATGAAGTTTGATTAGGGGTACATTTACTAAACATATTTATACAATGAGCCTAGTTACTAGAGAGAAATCTCAAAAAGGCTTACTTAAGTAATTTGACCTTGATTTATTTATTTTGATCCTCTCTAAGAAACTTTCAAATTTTCCAAATAATAAGAGGGTGAATGTAAGGATCTTTTAACGAGATCCACGCACGAGACATGACAAGATCAAGATCATTGATTTATTTGTTTTGATCCTCTCTTAGAAGTTTTCACTTCTTGTTGCAAGAGATTCTCACTTGATCTGAGTATATGTATAATCTTTAACATTCACCATGTAACACCCCAAGTTCTGGGAACCCGAAGCGTTACGGGTTAGGACCACACAATGGGTCCCCACCCTCAGAGTAACAACGACACAACGGATCTTACAACAAGGCACATACAAATGAAAACCAAAACTCAATATAAAACCAAAGGTCTAAACAAGGGAAGCATAAAAGACTCGCAACTGAGTTCAAAACAAAAGGAAAAACAACAACATAAACATAAACCCGATCTCGTCCTATAATGTACGGGAATCCCGGCTGACCACACCGTCCGGATCACTCAGTAGCATCCTGAACCCGAGGAACATCTGCAACATCGGTATAAACCATTAGCTAACATTCTAGATATCAGAAAGATGGTAAAGACACAAACACATATAAGGTAAAGTAAAAACACATAAACATGCTCACACAACAACCGATTATCATCTTTCATTAGGTTATCCAATTACTAATTCAATTTATGGTTGTTACACGATAATCGCTACGACCTCGCCTCCGTCCCCTTTTACCAACAGGAATAGAACGTATGCATCCTTCTGTCACCTGCTGGACTGGTCGCGAGAGCACCTCCTGGTTTCCCCATTCTGAACTAGACAAGCGGTAACCGCTCGGTTAATACACTTGGTCCAATTAAGGTATAACAAGGTCAATCCTATTCCGGTTATCCGTTATAACATGATAAACAACATAAACAAGCCAATACAATCAAATTAATACGCGGAATGAAGCTAAGTAAGCCCAAGGGACTTACCTCACTCGAAGGTAATCTCAACAGTCAACAAACACTCACACAGCCTCAAGAAAGGAGCAAAGGAAAGCTTGTTTAACAAGGCAACATGAATTAGGAACTGAAACGATTTCTAGAAGTCTATAACTTCTGGTCTCCATGATCTCTAAGAGATCTACACAAGCTAGGGTCATAAACCTTAGTCTTACAAATCAACAAGGGACAACAACATCCATAAGAGCTAAGGAAAGGAACGAGGAAAGAAAGGAAGGAAAGAAGCTCTATAAAGACGAGAAGACTACAGAGAAACCGCGTGGCGGCTGGACAAAGGCGTAGGGGCGGCACGTGATAGAGGTGCAGGGGCGACATGTGATAGAGGTGCATGGACGGCTCTGTGCAGGCGCGGGGGTGGACCCTCGACAGAAGCGTCTATCGACTTCTCGACGAAAGTAGAACCATGAAAAAGGCCAACGCTTGCTCTTTCAACACTCACACACTTCACAACTCAACCAAGGGAGCATGTGAACATCAAAAGATCATAAATGGAACGCTTCACAAGAATCGAGGATCAAACTTGATTCTTGGAGAAGAAGAAAAGAGAAACAAAGGGAGAAACGAAACAGAAGGGAAGTAAGGTGCAACAACATATGAACGTGATGAAGAACAAGGGAGGAAGAACTTACACGTTCAGCAAGATCACAAAAAGCAAGGCTGCAACACTCGAGGTTTGAAGAAAGCGTAAGCAAGAAATGAGAAAAAGAAGAAAAAACCGGAATATATAGAGAATGGCTGGAAAGATGGATGGAAAGGACGTTCTAGAGTTTGGAAAAAGATAAGGAAGAGGCCCATAAGATAGAAGATAAGATATTCTATTTATCGAAGGAAGATAAAATGAACGAAAACAGATCGGGCATCATCTGCAGTAAATTTGCCGGGGTGGATCGCTCGTGCCGCAAGGGCGACCCTTTGTCACTACGGGGACGGTGAAGGAAAAATCGGGGTCTTACATCAGATCCCCCTAAAAAGAAGTTCCGTCCCGAAACTTGCAACAACCCAAATGAACACGCAACAACAACACAAAAACACTGAACACAACTCATATATTCCCACTCGGGGAAAATAACTTAAAACGTCACAAAAGCGTTCGTAACTCAACAAAAAGAGAAGCCCGAAACACACAACTATGCTAAAGGTACATCAAGCTCAACGTAAAACTCCGGATAGTTCCTCAAGATACCATCCTCTGTCTCCCAAGTCGCCTCATTCGCTCCTCGTATCAACCACTGAATCATCATCATCGGTATGTCCTTCGAACGCAAGCGTCTCGTACTACGGTCTAAGACAGCTACCGGATGCTCAACGAACGTATGGCCTGGCTCGACCACTAGATCCTCATGACTAACGATGTGTCTTAGGTCCGATATGTACTCCCGTAATTGAGACACATGGAAGACAAGGTGAATACCCTCAAGCCTTTGTGGCAAAACAAGTCTGTATGCTGGCTCCCCAACTTGCTAAAGACTTTCGAAAGGTCCGAGGTATCTGGGACTCACCTTCCCCTTGATACCAAAACGTATGATGCCTCGTGTTAGAGATACTCTCAATCAAACATGAGCTCCAACTCTGAGCCATGTCATCCTGAATCTGCTCAGGTGCTACTCCGCTAGCACTACTCGACTCATCCCAGCCAACGGTGTACGACATCTCTGTATGTATAAAGCCTCATAAGGAGCCATTCTTATCAATGCGTTCTAACGGTTGTTATATGAAAACTCTACTAAGGGAAGATGATCTGGCCACACCTGTCCCTAGTCCAACACACATGCTCTCAACATGTCCTCTAGAGTCTGGATGGTCCGCTCGGACTTACCATCAGTCTGAGGATGATAAGTAGTCGTAAACTGCAGACTCGTACCTAGGACGGCATGCACCTGCTGCTAGAACCTCGAAGTGAACCGTCCGTCTTTGTTAGAGACTATAGTCCTAGGTACTCCTTGAACTCTCACTATCTGCCTAGTGAACTCTTATACCAATCGACTCACCGACCACGTCTCCTTTATAGTAATGAAGCGTGCGGACTTCGTCAGTCGATCTACTATCACCCAAATATCATCAAAGCCTCGACTCGGTCTTAAACTGGTAACAAAATCCATGTAGATGTCCTCCCACTTCCATTGAGGAATAAGAAGTGAGTGTAGCTCGCCTCCTAGTCGATGATGCTTGATCTTGACCTACTGATAGGTCGAACACCGAGCTACATATCTTGTCACATCCGCCTTCAAACATCCCCACCAGAAAGAGCATCTAATATTCTGATACATCTTACTTGAACCGGGGTGAACTGAGTAAGGTGAAGAATAAGCCTCCTGTAGGATCCTTTGTCTCAACTCCTGATCTGAAGGCACATATACACGCTCCTGGCATCTCAAGATCCCATCAACACCTACTGCAAACTGTGGTGCCTCTCCTCGAGACATCCTGTCCCGGATCTGTGTCAAAGCTGGGCAACTCTTCTGCTTCTGTCGGATCTCAACCAACAAATTAGGTACTATCTCAAAGATGGATAGGTAGCTGTCAGAATCCGGAAAGTGGATATCCATATCTAGCCATGCAAGGTCTCGCTGCAACTGTGGCTGAGCTGTCAGCCTAGCGATTGCCATCTCCCGGGGAGTCTTCCTACTAAGGGCATCAACTACCACATTACCCTTCCCCGGTTGGTATAAGATCTCAAGGTCGAAGTTCTTAATCAACTCCAACCATCTCCTCTGGCGGTTATTCAACTCCTACTGAGTGAATATATACTTCAGAGTCTTATGATCTGTGAATATCTGACACGTGGCTCCGTATAGATAATACCTCTAAATCTTTAAAGCGTGAACCACACCAACCAACTCTAGATTATGGGTAGGGTAATTCTCCTCATACGTCTTCAGTTGTCTCGATGCGTAAGCAATCACCTTACCCCTCTGCATTAGAACATATCCCAATCCCAGCTTGGATGTATCGCTGTTAATTACAAAGTCCCCAATGCCCTCTGGCTAACCTAGGGTAGGAGCAAAGGACAACCTCTTCTTCAGCTCCTCAAAGCTCTACAGGCATGGTTCTGACCATACGAACCTCGAAGACTTCCTCAGCAAGGAAGTGAGCGGTAGGGTGATAACTGAAAATCCCTCAACAGAACGCCGGTAGTAGCCCGCCAATCCCAAAAAGTTGCGTACCTCCTTGAAGTTATTAGGAGGCGGCCAAGATGCTACTAACTCAATCTTCGCCGGATCTACCTTGATCCCTTCCGCTGAAACGATGTGACCAAGGAATGCTATCTCGGACATCCAAAACTCGCACTTAGAGAGCTTGGTGTAAAGCTCTCTATCCTGTAAGACCTGAAGAACAATCCTCAAGTGTCCTACGTGCTCCTCTCTACTGCGAGAGTATACTAGAATGCCATCTATGAAGACAACTACAAACTGGTCTAGGAAGTCGATGAAGATGTTGTTCATCAAATCCATGAAGACCGCGGGCGCATTCGTAAGCCTGAATGACATCACTACAAACTCGTTGTTCGCTCCAAAAGGTGTGTGCAAACTTTAAATTTATAACCCAAGAGGTATGCTTAAAACAAGGATGCGAACCCGCAGTGTACGGGTCAATCGTAGTAAAAGCAAGAATTCCAGGGTGTCGATCTCAAGGACTTAGGTGAAACAAAGCAGGTATAGGTAAGCTATGTATCTACTAACCACAAAGGAGATCAAAGCAATCAAAGATGATAATATAGTCAATTAAAGGAAATATGCAATTCTAGGGATTAAAGCATCTAGTTGTGGTTCCAACTCAAGATCTAAATATAAGCGGACAAAGCTGAGATTTTGCAAAGGGAAGGTGTTTCTCAAGGCACTAAGGAAAGGAACTATAAACTCAAACCAACACACCACCTAAGGGAATAGAATCAACCTTTACCGGGTAAGTCTCAGGCTAACTCACAAAGATGGGATGAAGGCACACTCAAACCCCAATAAAGGATAAACCTTTATTACCTACACTTATGATCTTTGGTAAACAAACAAAGGAATCACCGGGTAAGTCTCATCCTAGGCTTGCATTGAACCAGGAAAGGATTAACAAGAATAGGATTTGGCAAACTCTAACACTTAACTCTTAGTTTCGGATCAGAATAGGTCACCTCGGTCAGACAAATCCCACCCCGGCCAAAATGTTCATCGACTGAACGAGATGTTCTAGGGTTAAGGTTAATGACTCGAGCTTTCAGGGTCCTATTGTGATTAAGATTATTCTATCATCGTCTTTCCCACAACTTTCAGCCAATCACCCTAGAATCACACAAGGAAATTAGCCACTCATCATCATGAAAGCAATAATCAAATATATGAGAAAGAAATGAATATTTGAACACAAAAACCTTAAGAAAAAGGTTTCAATAACTGAATCAAATATCAAACAAACAGCGTATGTTCCCAAGCAAGTTTCGAATATTAGATAGAGGATAGGATGGATTATAAGTCATAAAGATCAATGAAAAGCCTTTTCAAAACATTTTTGGTGGTGTGTTCCACTCATAGATCACTCTAAGAGAATGCTTCAATGCAAATAAAATCAAGATATGATCAAAACATTTTATAAATATAATAAAGTTGTTCATCTTTGCATAAAATCATAGAATGCATAATAAATCATAATTATCGAAATTAATCATGTATAATCCAGTTTAAACCACCAAGTCAATCAACAAGCTCGAGGTCTCAAGGGCTTTCCAAATGAATGGTCAAGAAACGTGTGAGGGTGGGATGTATATAGGGAATGTGGTGCTAGAATCGAAGAAAAGGAATCTTCACTTCACTTGCTTTGAACTTCAACATTTCCACCAATAAGATTTGCTTATTTTCACTTTTTACTTTACTTTTTGGGATGCATGGACAGAGGTGCACAATAACCAAAGCCTAGGAGATCAACAATCATCAATTTCTCGAGATGCCTCAAACCCTTGATGCACATACCATGACCCATTAGGAATATCGCTCAATCCGACTTTGGCAAGACACAAACACCCGACTATGTGAATGGTGCCGAGTTACTCATCATCATGATTGACTTCCCCAAACCTATTTGTTTCTTTCTAACACTTTCACTTCCAGACAACTTCTCAACTTTTACTTCACTTGCTTTCACCACTTGCTTCCAAATTCCCGGATAGGTAAAGGGAGGCAAAAATGTATATGAGGGGTTAAGCATGATCAAGAAGAAGAAGAGAAGAGAATGAATTGCCTTGGTCTTTTCAGGAAGAAAGTGAGAGAACTCATCATGTGGTGTCAACCTTCAAATTCAACATAATTTGGATAAAAACAAAGTATTAAACATGCCAAAATTTCTAATAAAGCATTTAGCAACTTAAACACATTATAAAACCTTTCAAACATATAAAGATTTCAAAACCAATCTGTAGACAAAATCTTCACTGAGATCATATCCAGAGAAGAAGCACAAAAATAATTTCGAAATTCTTTTCAGTTAAACCACCTCGGTCGAGATGTTCTTAGTCAACCGAGGTGAAGTACCTCGTTTGGTCAGAATCACTTCGGTCGAGGTCAAATTTTTTTTTTATAAACCAGTTTTTGACGTTTTTTTCAAACAAAAAACCTGTATGCATGCATGTAATGGCAGATAATCACATAAAGCCAAATAAGCAATAATATCCGGAAGTCATACAAGTCATCCACACATAAGTCATATAAACACATCCAAATACCGCATACTTGGGACACATTATCCTAATGGGTTAAAATAAGTCTAAGGACAGGATACTCACCGGCCATAGCTAAACTGCATAAAGAAATAAGAAACAACTCCCAGATAAGACAATCTCGGTTGGCAAAACACATCTCGGTCGAGGTGTTCTGACAGCATCCGAGATGTATCTCAGTCAAGCTTCGTCCTCTCAATTTCTCGAACTTCTGTCCTTCTAGTGTAGCTCCTGGGTTGTAATCCTTCCTTAGAAAGTACTTGGTTTCTGTCTAGGATGCCAAAAACAAAACAAAGCAAAGCAAAAGCAAACTATCTAAAGCTAGACTAGAAAAAGGGAAAAGAAAGCAATACCTTGGGTTGCCTCCCAAGAAGCGCTTGATTTAAGGTCGCTAGCTGGACCGTACGTCATCCCTAAAAATGCTGGAAGGTGTCTTCACCCCATACTTCACCTTCATTGTGGGATGAGGTGAAGAAGTCTATCAATCGTTCCAGCAAATGTAATTGCTCATCGGGGAATGAATCGTCTATGGGTAGATCATCGTTCTCGCGCGAAGAGGGAGGTAGCCGGCTGAGGTGGTCTGCAACAGAATTTTCGGATCCTTTCTTATCGCGGATCTCTAGGTCAAACTCTTGAAGCAAGAGAATCTAGCGAATAAGACGCGGCTTTGCGTCCTTCTTAGCAAGCAAGTAAAGAATAGCTGCATGGTCAGTATAAACAATAACTTTTGCTCCCACTAAGTAAGAGAGAAACTTCTCAAAAGCATATACAACCGCCAATAGCTCCTTTTCGGTGGTGGCGTAGTTAAGCTGGGTTTCGTCTAGCGTCTTGCTAGCATAGTAAATGGTGTTAGTCCGGCCATCCTTCTTCTGTCCAAGCACCGCTCCTACCGCCACGTCACTCGCATCACACATGATCTCAAAGGGTGTTCGCCACTTAGCGTGCGTGCAAATAAGCTTTAAATTTGTAAAACTAGAATCAAGCAAGCGAACCCGCAGTGTACGGATCGATATAGTTAAGCAAGAATTCCAGAGTATCGAACACAGGGATTTGGGGGGTTAAATCCAATTATAGAATTGCCAAGTAAGTAAATGTATGAGCTTTGTAAATTATTGGGAAAACAACAATCCTAAAGATCCAGGAATCCAGCTGTGGCAATCAATTCAAGATATACTAAAGATATAAGGACAGAGTTAAGAGTTGCAAAGATATACTAATGCAAAGCAATGTACGGTGAAGTTCCAAGGCTTTATATGACTTATCTAGAAATACTCTCTATAAAGGTTGTTGAGGCTTCAGTATAGAAAGGATTTAAAGACAAGAATTAATGTCAAATACCAAACTTGTAGTCCAAGGATCAAGACTAACTAAACCGATTAAGGTTGTGACACTCGGAATCGAGGTAGAGGTTGTTGAGGCTTCACTACCACCTAGAAAAGGCAAGCCAAGACTAAGTTAAAGCAAATCTTTAACTTTGGATTAAAGTAAAAGCAAGGTTCGTAAACTGAGGAAATTACGGTTGGATCTTGAGATTCCACGGCCGTGGAACTCAAGAACACACCGTGATTTTGGTTCATCGGCGATTCTCTCTAACTCTCAGGGTCCAATCTGTTTACGATCGATCTATCATCATCTAAGCCACAACTATCAACCCTTCACCTTAGAATTGCTAAAGGGTTTTAGCCAATAATAGTCATTATGATATCAAATTCAAGATTTAAGAGAATGAAAGATGAAAACCTTCGAAAACCTTTGATAAATCTCAAATCAATCTCAATCCACAAACAAGAACAATGATGTATAACAGATTCGAATAACACAAACCAATAACGATCCTTGATAAGAACGAAGAACGGGATGTCAATCCGCCTTCTAATCAAACCTAAGGACAAAGCGTAGCTTCCAAATCTTCAACTCTTCGCAAATCTCCGTTGCGAAATAGCAATCTCCACACGTCCAACTTGAAACCCTAGGCACGTGCAATAAGCGTAGGCGAAGTCTAAGCGCAAGCGTAAGCGAAGGTGACGGAATCTCTCTCTTTCCGTCCTTTTATAGGGTAAGATAAAATATGTGTCCAACCCATTGTGTAAAAGATCATGGCTTCAAACTGTACGTTAAAAGATTGCCTGAATCACGGTTCCTTGGGATTCGACGCCCGTGGTTTAGAGCGTGGTTTAGAGCGTGGAATTTCATCACGGTTGCTTCACATCCTCCACGGCCGTGTAACCCTCTGGAGTGCTCCACGCTTGTGTTGCCAATATTCCATGACCGTGGTTTAGAGCGTGGACTCTAGTACGGCCGTATTTTAGAGCGTGGAACACAAGTAGCTCGTAATTCTCCTTTGTTTTGTGTCATTCTTCATCCTAGCATCTTCCTTAGCTCCCTTATGATGTCCTCAATCCTTGGACATGCTCAATCCATCTCTATTCTCCCTTGATTCGTTCGGTTTTAGCTCTTAATTGCCTACAATCAACACAAAGCTTATGTAGACCTCTATATCGACAATATAGATAAACTAACTCACAATTGCTTCAATGCTTTATCAAGGATCACCAATATGGATGAAATACACTTAGAAAACGTGCCTAAAATATCACAATATTTCATGCTAACAAATAACCCCATACTTGCCACTTGCTTGTCCCTAAGCAAGGTCTTTCAAAAGCTTTAAAACTCAAGTTAGGATGAAATATGGATACACTCTCAAAACAAAACTTCTTTTAGATGAATGTGCTTTCTAATCAATAGATCATTCTCAAATCTTGCTTCATTCGTTTATAAGACTTTCATACACATAATCAAGGAGTAAAGAGTAAAGAAAGCTCATGAATTGATCAAACTTCTATGTAAACATCATAGCCTTTAAACATTATCAAAATCAAACATAAGAAACTTCAATTTAGATCACCAAGTCATATATCATTCTCTTGATCTTAAGGACTTTCAAACAAGGTCTAGAATGCGGAAAGGGAAGGAAAACTTTAAGGAATGTGGTGCATGAATCCGGGAAAGTGGATAACTAACTCTTTTCTTTTTCTCTTGCGGTTTCCGCAACACTTTCAACTTAGAGCTTCGCTCTCTTCTTTTCAATTCATTTTTCGACTTTACTTTTGGAGTTATGGATAGAGGTGCATAAAAACCGAAGCCTAGGAGATTGACGTTTCTCAATTTTTTTGCGAGATGCCTCAAACCCTTGATGCACATACCATAATCCGCTAGGAATATCGCTCAATCCGACTTTGGCAAGACACAAACACCCGGCTATGTGAATGGTGCCGAGTTACTCATCGTCATGATTGACTTCCCCAAACCTATAATTTCTTTCTATTCTTTTGAATGCAAAACATTGCTTTCATGGCCCTCCCACATCAAACATGTCAAATATCAACTCCTCCAAATTCCCGGATAGGTAAAGGAGGCCATTATTTCAATGAGGGGCTAAATGATCAAAGAAAGAAGAAAGAAAATCGAATTGCCTTAATCATCTCAAAAAGAAGTATAAGAACTTATCATGTGATTTCAACCTTGATTTCTCAATATGATTTAAGTAACATTCATCACATTATGAAACTTGCAAAAGAGGAATAATCAACTCATTCAATTTCTTTTCAATTCACTATTTGTTTAAGCATGCGATTGTCATCAAAACTCAATTCACAAGTAGTGATTATCATAGAAATCATCTCTATCCTTAGAAGCACAAAATTTTCAAAATTTTTCAATTTTATGGGTTTTTCAAAAGCTTTCTCATGCAATGCAATAATGAAATGTGTAACAATAGAATGAACATGCAAGGTAGTCTCGATAAAAGCATACAAAAGTGAGTAAGAGTTATTACAAACTATTAGTCACACCCCACCCCATACTTGGAACAAACATTGTCCCTAATGTTCAAAAAGAAAAAGAAGAAAAGAAAGAAAGAAAAAGGGACTCACAAAACGGTGGTGGAGCGGCTAAAACGGTCGATCATCAAACGTCATTACTGAGGTGGAGGCGGTGGTGGAAACGGGGAGAAGCCGGGATCATAGTGTCGCCCGAACTGCTAGCGGTAAACATCTCTCATCATGTGGTCAAGATCGGCGGCTTGTGCATCCCTAGCATCTGCACGGATCTCTAGAGCTCCGACCCTGCTGAAAAGGTCGGTGGCCCACTCTGGCAGCTGCTCGTACCAACCAGGCGGCTGGCTGTACCACGCCGGTGCATCTGAAGGTGCTGGTGCAGGTGGCGGCTGTGCATGCCAAGGCGGTGAAGCTCCCATCCAATCCGGCTGAGTGCTATACCATGAATGAGGATCCGCCATCCAAGTAGGCCTCTCGCTCACACTAGCATGGCGAGAGGAAGAACCTGAAGCTCTAGTAGGGCGGGGAGAGTGTCTAGGAAGGTCAGGAACTACATCCGGCTGATCCGGGAATGTACCAAAGTCACGATCAGATCCTCCTCCCTCAAACTCGTCATCCCCTCTCATCTCCTCCTCTACAACTGGTGGTGGTGGAACATAGGGAGGGGCTACTAATCTGTTCGCATGCATGGCAGCGAACGTCGCCTTCCAGTTATGGCGTCCAACCATAATGGAATACTCAAGAAGCCACTCAATACCTCTCCCTGTCCTACTCTCCCAAGGCATAGCAACATACGGTGGACCTCTATGTGTGGGAAAAATGATGCCTCTAGTCATGAGGGCCTGAAGTCCTAGGGGTCTAGCTGGAATGCGGGTGCAAGCTGAGAAGTCTACCCCTAACTGTCTAGCAAGGTGGGTGACCATCCCACCGTATCCAATGTTGCCAGCCCTCTTATTCTTTAGCTTGCTCATAGTAGCAGCTAAGAGGGTGGCGCAGTCAGCTGGCCTGCCATATAACATACTGTAAAGCAAGAACAACTCATCCGTCTTAATCTTCTGAGGTGTCTCCGTCCTAGGGAAGAGACACTCAGAAAGCACTCTATGAGCTATCTTCAAGGCTAGATGATAGATCAATCTAGCCTTGGTATCAGCAGGCTACCAGCGGTCCTCGCTGGCGTAAATCATCGCAATCTCCTCCCAGAAATCCTTGGCGTACACGCCACTGGGGAATCGACCATTGAAGGTCTCCTGGAACCCAAAGAAGGCTCCAAACTCTCTAATCGAAAAATCATAGTTTCTCTCCATCAGCCGGAAAGAAACTGTCCTTTCTACGTGACTATGCTCGAAGGAAACCACAAACTCCCAAGTGATCTCCTCATAAGCATCTTCCCGAATAGCGGAGAAGATGACTAAACCGGCTCTATCTAAAAGCCAAGTGAGGTCTCCTATCACATGTAGAGGCTCTAACTCCTCAAGCAGTAAGTATCTAGGTCCTATGACCGTCCTCTCCTCGATCCTCTCTAAGGCATCTAAATGATCCTCATGGATAGTAGGGATCCTAGGGGGAGGTGGTGATGGTGATGATGGAGGTGATAGAGGCTCAACGGGTGGTGCTCTAGAAGAGGAAGAGGGGTTGCCTTTACTTTTCTTATCCTTGTTTCTACCAGACACTCTTCTCACAAAATCCATGTTCTGTCGAAAACCACGGTCTGTTCTAAGGTTTCCACGGCCGTGGAATGTACAAGGACCGTGGTTCGTCTCGAAAAATCTCAAAACTCAGCGAAATCACACCAAACTCAGCAGCAAGCAGTCCTAGACTAATTTCCGTCCAATTCCAATCAGTTCTCCTAAAAATTCTATCAAAAACAAAGCCGAATCGACAAAGAGAAGGAAAGAGCGAAAAACCTAGGTTTTCGGATTTTGGAATCCGAATTCCGTCTTCTCCGGTGATTTGCCGCTCGAATTGTTGCTTGGATCTTGTTGGTGATTGGATTTGCTTCAGTTTTGGCCAAAGAATCGTCAAAAACGATTAACGAATGAGGAATTGAGAGATGGGGTGTGGATTCGGCGATTTGGGCGTGGAATGGGGTTTGTGTTGTGTGTTTTGTGAAGAAACGTGGTTTATATAGTGGTCATAAAAATTTTTGAAAATCACGGTCTATCGGGGGGTTCCACGGCCGTGGAATTGTACGGAACTGTGGTTTTGGTGATTTTTCTCAGGCTTTTGAAAATTACGGTCACTGTAGCTGTCACGGCCGTGGTTTTGGCCGTGGAACTCTCTGTAATGTGTCAAAGTCCAAGTTTCGTCAATTTTCTTCAAGCTTTTCCTTTCCCCTTTCTTTTCCATTGTTCCTACATCCAAAAACACGAACATACCAGAAGGCATCAAAGGCAAAACAAAGCAAATCGTCTAAACTAAACTAATCTATGAATCAAAAACAAAAACGTAAGTGCAATACCTTGGGTTGCCTCCCAAGAAGCGCTTTGTTTAAGGTCCGTATCTAGACCATATTCGCACTTATTCGAGTGCGGTGGGCGCGAACTCTGGAGTTCCGGTGTATACTTCTTGAGTCGTTGACCGTTCACCTTAAAGCTTCCGCCCTTTTCACCCCATACTTCAACTGCACCATGGGGAAAACACGTTTGATTAGAAAAGGTCCAGTCCAACGAGATTTAAGCTTACCTAGGAAGAGACGAAGCCTTGAATTGAAGAGGAGAACTTGATCTCCTTCTTTGAGGTCCTTTGGGATGATGTGCTTATCATGCCAACGCTTCGCCCTTTCTTTGTAGATCTTGACGTTTTCGTAGGCGTTCAAGCGAAGTTCTTCAAGCTCATTGAGGTCCAAGAGACGCTTCTCTCCCGTTTCCTTCATGCTGAAGTTCAACCACTTGATTGCCCAAAACGCCTTGTGCTCCAACTCTACCGGTAAGTGACAAGACTTCTCATACACAAGTTTGTATGGCGTAGTTCCGATGGGAGTCTTATATGCAGTCCGGTACGCCCACAATGCATCATCTAGCTTCAAAGATCAATCCTTCCTATTCCTTATAACCGTCTTCTCTAGGATTCCTTTGATCTCCCGGTTTGAGATCTCCACTTGTCCACTAGTTTGTGGATGATAAGGGGTGGCAATCTTGTGAGTCACCCCATACTTAGCTAAAAGAGCTTCGAAACGCCGGGCAATGAAGTGAGAACCTCCATCACTAATGATAGTCCGTGGTGTCCCAAATCGTGGGAAGATGGTATTGTTAAAGAACTTGACCACTACCATGTCATCATTGGTGGGAGAGACAATTGCTTCAACCTATCTCGAAACATAATCCACTGCTAAAAGTATGTATTGGTTACCACAAGATGATGGGAAAGGTCCCATGAAGTCTACTCCCCAAACGTCAAAGATCTCCACCTCTTGTATGTTGTTGAGAGGCATCTCATTCCTCCTAGATATATTTCCTGTTCTTTGTCAAGCATCGCAGCAGGAAACAAAGGTTTGCATATCTTTAAATAGAGTAGGCCAAAAGAATCTAGATTGCAATACCTTAGCGCTAGTCTTGTTCGAACTAGCGTGTCCTCCACAAGGTAGTGAATGACAATGGTGGATGATACTTTACATCTCATCTTCCGGGACACATCGCCGAATAATGCCATCCGGACCTCTCTTAAAGAGGAGAGGTTCATTCCAAAAGTATTCCTGAACATCCTTAAATAACTTCTTTCTTTGTGCGTAGGATAATCCGGGCGGTAATTCCTGACAAACCAAATAGTTAACAAAATCAGCAAACCATGGTTCGTTACCTTTGGTGATCACATCGATGCACTCCTCTATGATGTGTAAATGCTCGTCCGGAAAGGAGTCATCTATAGGTAGATGGTCGTCCTCTAGATGTGTTAGGCGACTCAAATGATCCGCAACAGAATTTTCCGAACCCTTCTTGTCGCGGATCTCTAGATCGAATTCTTGTAGGAGAAGAATCCATCTAATTAGCCTTGGCTTCGCATCCTTCTTTGCAAGGAGATACAGGATCGCAGCATGATTCGTGTACACAATCACCTTTGCACCTACAAGATAAGAGCGAAAATTTTCAATTGCATATACAATAGCTAAGAATTCTTTTTCGGTAGTGGCGTAGTTGAGCTGCGCTTCATCTAGCGTCTTGCTAGCGTAGTAGATAGCGTGAGTTCGTCCTTCCTTTCTTTGCCCAAGAACAACTCTTATAGCTACGTCACTTGCGTCACACATAACCTCAAAGGGAAGATTCCAATCCGGAGGTTTGATAATCGGAGCTGAAATTAGAGTTTCCCGAATCATATTAAACGCATCTAAGCATTCCTGCGAAAAATCAAAAACTGCATCCTTCATCAATAGATTAGTTAGCGGCTTTGATATCTTAGAAAAATTCTTTATGAAACGCCTATAAAATCCAGCATGTCCTAGAAAACTTCTTATCCCTTTCACCGAAGTTGGGGGAGGAAGCTTTTCTATTGTCTCTATTTTAGCTTTATCAACCTCAATCCCTCTACTAGAGATTAAGTGTCCTAATACAATGCCTTCTTTCACCATAAATTGACACTTTTCCCAATCAAGAACTAGGTTAGTGTCTTCACACCTTTGTAACACAAGAGCAAGGTTAGAAAGACAATTGTCAAAAGAGGAACCATAAACGGAGAAGTCATCCATAAAAACCTCCATGATTTCCTCTATATATTCCGAGAAGATGGCCATCATGCACCTTTGAAAGGTGGTTGGGGCGTTGCAAAGCCCGAACGGCATCCTCCTATAGGCAAACGTACCCCACAGGCACGTGAACGTGGTCTTTTCTTGATCATCCGGGTGTATCGGAATCTGAAAGAAACCACTATAACCGTCAAGATAGCAAAAGTGTGAATGTTGTGCTAACCTTTCAAGCATTTGATCGATGAAGGGTAATGGGAAGTGATCCTTCCTCGTCGCGTTGTTTAGCTTGCGGTAGTCTATACACATCCGCCATCCTGTTACGGTTTGTGTAGGAATGAGTTCGTTGTTTTTGTTGGTGATGACCGTCATTCCTCCCTTCTTCGGAACCACTTGTACGGGACTCACCCACTTGCTATCGGAGATAGGATAGATGATACCTGCATCAAGTAGTTTAAGAATTTCCTTCTTGACAACCTCCTTCATGGTCGGATTTAACCGCCTTTGAGGTTGTCGCGAAGTTCTAAAGTCCTCTTCCATTAAGATCTTATGCATGCATAGGGAAGGTTTGATTCCAACTAAATCCTCTATAGTATATCCTAAGGCTTTCCTATGTTTCTTAAGGACAACCATAAGCTTACTATGTTCATCTATGCTTAATTCGGAACTAACAATTACCGGAAAGGTAGAATTAGGTCCAAGAAATGCGTACCTTAGATGTGTAGGAAGTGGTTTCAATTCCATCACTATGGGAGTCTCCATTGGCTCTTGAGGAGTATCCGATGCTTCCTTAGGAGTGTCTAAGGATGTAGAAGGTGTTGGAGAAGAATCAAGAGAAGTTGTAGAAGAGACACAATTTCCCTCGAACTCACCCAAAATTACGGCACCCTACCTTCTCCACGGCCGTAATTTTGGGCGTGGAAAACAAATACGGTGCCTCTGTTCCCTCCACGGCCGTGTAACTCCCTGCAGTGCTCCACGCTTTTGTTGGTGAAATCCACAGCCGTGGAATAGGCCGTCTAACCGTGGATCCGTACGTTTTCTGCCTGATCGTGGAGTTTCTCAAACTCTTCTTCACATACTTCTTCTTGTGTCTTTAAGGCTTCAATTGCCTCATTGCACTCCTCTTCTTCCCCTATATCCATTATGCTCATAGAAATAACTTTTTGCAAGGGATCTTTGAAGAGAATAGAACTTACCTCCTCTCTAGATAGCTCTTCGTCTTGGATATTGAATATATCCTCATCAAAGGCTGGTTTCTTCACCAAAGTGGAAAGAACGAACTCTACCTTCTCTTCTTCTATGTCAAAGGCGAGTCTAGCATTCTTGCAATCGACTATGCAGCCGGATGTTGCAAGAAACGGTCTTCCGAGAATGATCGGGACCGGACTATCTACAAGAATGTCAAGCACAACAAAATCTATAGGAACATAGAACTTACCAAGCTTGACCGGGACGTCTTCAACTATACCGACGGGACGAGTTATGAATCGATCCGTCATGTACAACGTCATCTTCACCGGTTTAGGGTCGCCTAAACCAATCTTCCTACATAAGGCAAGCGGAATGATGCTCACGCTTGCTCCCAAATCACATAATGTATCATATGTGACATCTCCCACTCCTATGGGAATACAAAATGACCCCGAATCCTTTAGCTTTGGGGGCATCTTCTCTTTCATGGTTTTGATGAGATCCGATGAATCCGAACTCATCTTAACCTCTCCAAAATCCTCTAGCTTTCTCTTGTTAGAGAGGATCTCTTTAGGAACTTTCCATAAGCTGGCATACCTACAATTGCATCAATGAAAGGTATATTAATATGCAGTTTGCTCATGAGTTCAATGAACTTATCAAATTGCTTGTCTAGACGCGCTCTTGCTCTAGATTGCGGGAATGGTAGGGGAGGTTTGTAAGCTGGAGGAGGAACGTAGACATCTTCCTTCTCCTTCCCCTTTTCTTTGTCCTTCTCAACGGGGACTTCTACAAACTTAGGCTGCGGGTCGGTAGTTGTCACTCCGCTCCTAGTTGTGATTGCCATCACCCTTCCTTTTGGGTTGTCCTTCGTTTTTCCTGGAAGTTTCCCTTGATTCCTAGGAACTTCCTCCGCATGACTAAATATTTGGTTTTCTAAAACCTTTTGGGCTTTATCAACCTTAGTTATGTGATCATCAACCTTGATGATGCAAGTCTCCAAATCATTAAAGCTTCCCCAAAATTGTTTCCAACATGGGATCGGGCTTCTCTTTCCCCGAAGTACTTCCACCATTAGATGTTTGCCCCTGGCTTTTCAAAGGAGTGGAAGAAGAGGAAGGTGGAGTTAGTGAATTTGAATTTCCTGAATTGGAATAAGAATTACCGGAATTTTGTTGGTTGGGACGTCAATTGTTGTTGTTTGAACCCCTATTGTTGTTCCAATTGTTGTTCCGGTTATTGTTGTTGTTGTTCCAATTGTTCCGGTTGTTGCGGTTTGTACTCTCATTCCCGTTGTGGTTATTGTTGTTGCCCAAATAACCTACATCTTGTTCCTTTTGCTTTGGAAAGTTGGTTTTGATGGCTTCCTTCAACTCTTTAATCTCCGTATTGAGAGAAAAGATTTGAGTTTGAGCTGCTTGTGATAGCTTTGCTCCTTGCTCCACTTGATTCACCTCCACTTTCCGATGAGAATACTTCTCAATGACCCGCGCTTGCTTCTCAATGAAGTCCCAAGCGTCATCTTCCCTCATGTCCATGAATGTACCACATGAGAGGGATTGGAGCTTGAATTGTGTCTCCACTTCCAGCCCCTTATAGTATATCTCCAATAGCGCCAATTTGGATATGCCATGATGTGGGCAATCTAATAGCAAATCCTGAAATCTTTCCCAAGATTGAAACAAACTTTCGTTAGATCTCATAGAAAATGCATTAATCTTACCTCTCAACTCCGCCGTTTTAGATGGCGGAAAGAACTTAGTGAGGAATTCCAAAGAAAGATCCTCCCATGTTTCAAGTTTCCCACTTGGAAGAGCTTGATACCAAGACAATGTTTTCCCCTTCAAGGAGAAAAAGAAAGGCTTGAGCTTATAGCTGTTGGTAGTTGCATTCTTCGGCTTCATTGTCTCCATCATGATCTCAAAATTTTGTAGATGTTGATGTGGAGATTCAGCGCTTGTTCCTCCAAATTGATTTTGGCGGACAATGGTAATAACTTGCGGGTTGAAGCTAAACCCTTATGCATCATCAGCATCAAAGTTCACACCTAAACGGCGTGGTTGCTGCGTTGGATCCATCCTTTGGCCAAGAGTTCTTGGCTTCTCATCCACACGATTTATTCTCGCACCTCCAGTTGGGGCACGGCGATTGGCAGCTGCCCGTGGGAAGAACGGGTTCACATTGATCGTTGGATCAATTTCCTCTAGTGGTGGCATGGAAGAGTCGCTATCCTCATTGGATGAGTTGGTTCTAGCCGATCTTGATGGCCTCCTTCTTCTCTTTGTCTTCTTGAGGTTGTTTATTTCCAGCCTCATTTGAAACATGATGTCCGTTAGATCATCAACCTTCGTTTGATGACGATCCATTTCTTCCCTACGAGTCTTCTCACTCCATTGGAGTTGAGCTTCCTTTTCCGCTAACTCCGTTTGGTAATCACGTTCTCTTTCTTCAGCCATCTTTCTTTTCTTAAGCTTTCTCCTCAAAGTCCTCTCAAGCTCTTCATCAAGAGGTAAGAGATCTTCGTTGTTCCTAGACCTGCGCATACACTCGAAGAGATATCAAATAACAAGGGAAAAGCTCCCAAGCTTGACAACCGATAACCGAATTCGGCCTAGACCAAATCCCCGGCAACGGCGCCAAAAACTTGTTCGCCACTTAGCGTGCGTGCAAATAAGCTTTAAATTTATAAAACTAGAATCAAGCAAGCGAACCCGCAGTTTACGGATCGATATAGTTAAGCAAGAATTCCAGAGTATCGAACACAGGGATTTGGGGGGTTAAATCCAATTATAGAATTGTCAAGCAAGTAAATGTATGAGCTTTGTAAATTATTGGGAAAACAACAATCCTAGAGATCCAGGAATCCAGCTGTGGCAATCAATTCAAGATATACTAAAGATATAAGGACAAAATTAAGAGTTGCAAAGATATACTAATGCAAAGCAATGTACGGTGAAGTTCCAAGGCTTTATATGACTTATCTAGAAATACTCTCTATAAAGGTTGTTGAGGCTTCAGTATAAAAAGGATCTAAAGACAAGAATTAATGTCAAATACCAAACTTGTAATCCAAGGATCAAGACTAACTAAACCGATTAAGGTTGTGACACTCGGAATCGAGGTAGAGGTTGTTGAGGCTTCACTACCACCTAGAAAAGGCAAGCCAAGTCTAAGTTAAAGCAAATCTTTAACTTTGGATTAAAGTAAAAGCAAGGTTCGTAAACTGAGGAAATTACGGTTGGATCTTGAGATTCCATGGCCGTGGAACTCAAGAACACACCGTGATTTTGGTTCGTCGGCGATTCTCTCTAACTCTCAGGGTCCAATCTGTTTACGATCGATCTATCATCATTTAAGCCACAACTATCAACCCTTCACCTTAGAATTACTAAAGGGTTTTAGCCAACAACAGTCTTTATGATATCAAATTCAAGATTTAAGAGAATGAAAGATGAAAACCTTCGAAAACCTTTGATAAATCTCAAATCAATCTCAATCCACAAACAAGAACAATGATGTATAACAGATTCGGAATAACACAAACCAATCACGATCCTTGATAAGAACGAAGAACGGGATGTCAATCCGCCTTCTAATCAAACCTAAGGACAAAGCGTAGCTTCCAAATCTTCAACTCTTCGCAAATCTCCGTTGCGAAATAGCAATCTCCACACGTCCAACTTGAAACCCTAGGCACGTGCAATAAGCGTAGGCGAAGTCTAAGCGCAAGCGTAAGCGAAGGTGACGGAATCTCTCTCTTTCCTCCCTTTTATAGGGTAAGATAAAATATGTGTCCAGCCTATTGTGTAAAAGATCATGGCTTCAAACTGTACGTTAAAAGATTGCCTGAAACACGGTTCCTTGGGATTCCACGCCCGTGGTTTAGAGTGTGGAATTTCATCACGGTTGCTTCACATCATCCACGGCCGTGTAACCCTCTGGAGTGCTCCACGCTTGTGTTGCCAATGTTCCACGGCCGTGGTTTAGAGCGTGGACTCTAGTACGGCCGTATTTTAGAGCCTGGAACACAAGTAGCTCGTAATTCTCCTTTGTTTTGTGTCATTCTTCATCCTAGCATCTTCCTTAGCTCCCTTATGATGTCCTCAATCCTTGGACATGCTCAATCCATCTCTATTCTCCCTTGATTCGTTCGGTTTTAGCTCTTAATTGCCTACAATCAACACAAAGCTTATGTAGACCTCTATATCGACAATATAGATAAACTAACTCACAATTGCTTCAATGCTTTATCAAGGATCACCAATATGGATGAAATACACTTAGAAAACGTGCCTAAAATATCACAATATTTCATGCTAACAAAGGGCAAGGTCCAATCCGGAGGTTGAATAATGGGAGCGGAGATCAATGCTTCCTTAATCCTGTAAAAAGCATCACGACACTCCTGCGAAAACTCAAAAACAACATCTTTATTCAAGAGTTTAGTTAGCGGTTTAGAAATTTTTGAGAAATCCTTGATGAACCTCCTATAGAAACCTGCATGCCCAAGAAAACTTCGAACACCCTAATAGAACAAGGGGGAGGAAGTTTCTTAATAGTCTCGATCTTAGTTCGATCGACCTCAATACCTCGGTTGGAAACGAGGTGTCCTAGTACAATGCCTTCATTAACCATAAAATGACACTTTTTCCAATCCAAAATGAGATTAGTGTCTTCACATCTTTGTAGAACTAGAGAAAGGTTAGATAGGCAATCATCAAAAGAGGAACCATATACTGAAAAGTCATCCATAAATACCTCCATGATCTCCTCTATATATTCGGAAAAGATAGCCATCATGCATCGCTGGAAGGTAGCGGGTGCATTACATAATCCAAATGGCATCCTCCTATAAGCGAATGTCCCCCATGGACAAGTAAAAGTGGTCTTCTCTTGATCATCCGGATGGATAGGAATCTGGAAGAAGCCACTATAACCATCCAAATAGAAAAAATGTGAATGTTGGGCTAACCGTTCGAGCATTTGATCGATAAAGGGAAGCAGAAAATGGTCCTTCCGAGTGGCCACGTTCAGCTTCCTATAGTCGATGCACACCCTCCATCCCGTAACGGTCCTTGTTAGAATCAACTCATTGTTCTTATTCGTCACAACGGTCATCCCTCCTTTCTTCGGAACTACATGCACTGGGCTCACCCACTTGTTGTCCGAGATAGGAAATATGATACCTCCATCCAACAACTTAAGAATTTCTTTCTTCACAACCTCTTTCATGATCGGATTTAACCGTCTTTGAGGTTCCCGTGAAGTCTTATGATCGTCCTCCATTAGAATTCTAAGCATGTAGAAAGAAGGCTTAATGCCGTTAAGATCATCAATAGTGTAACCTAAAGCCTTTTTATGCTTTCTCAGGACAAGCATTAGTTTAGATAATTCAGTTTCGGAAAGGGAAGCGCTTACGATAACGGGATAAGTGGAATCCGGTCCAAGGAAAACATACCTTAAATGTTTCGGAAACGGTTTAAGCTCCACAACTGGGGGTGCTTTCTGAGGAGGATCTTTACTTCCTCCTTCCAGTGGAGTAGACTTAGATCGAAGATCTGGACTTTCAGAAGTCTCGGTCAAAGATATCTCGCTTGCTATCTCGGTCGGTGCCCGAGGTGGGTGATCGAGATGTTCTTCAGCTAAGAACACCTCGCTTGGTCCAGAGGGTGCCTCGGTCAAGGTACTACAACTGAGACCGAAACTGGAGATCTTTTTCTCCCGGATTAGTTTTTCAATCTTAGCTCCTGGATCTTCTTCTAGTGCCTTTAAGCTCCGTATATCTGCATCACAAGAAGCATCTATACCTTCCTCCATTAAGCTAAAACTAATAACTTTTTCAAGTGGATCTTTAATAAGGATAGAGCTCACCAATTCTCTCGATTCTTCTTCATCGTAGATGTTGAAGATATCATCCTCCAGTGGCTCCCCTTTTATTGCGGTAAGCAATGCAAACTCTACTTGATCACCGCCAATGTTGAACTTCAACTTGGCGTTCTTACAATCCACGTTGCTACCCGAAGTTGCTAGGAATGGTCTCCCGAGAATAATAGGAACGAGATAATCTGCGGGAATATCAAGCACTACAAAGTCTATAGGTAAGTAAAAGTTACCTAACTTAACCGGAACGTCTTCTAAAATACCCACGGGATGGGTAATGAAGCGATCCACCATGTATAGCCTTATCTTGACCGGCTTGAGCTCTCCAAGTCCGATCTTCACACATAGCTCCAACGGGATGATGCTCACGCTGGCTCCTATATCACACAAGGCTTCACAAGTGATATCCCCAACTTAATTGGGAATGCAAAACGAGCCGGGATCTCTTAACTTAGGTGGCATCTTCTCCTTCATGATTTGAATGAGCTCCGAGGATTTAGATGCCATCCTTACTTCACCAAAGTCTTCCAGCTTGCTTTTCCTTGATAAAATCTCCTTTAAGAACTTCCCATAGGCAGGCATCCCTGGAATAGCATCAAGGAAAGTGATGTTATTATGTAGTTTATTCATCAAGTCAAGGAACTTACCAAAGTGCTTGTCTAGATGTGCTCTAGCCCTTGACTAGGGGAATGGAAGTGGTGGTTATAAGTAGGAGGTGGAACATAAACTTCATATTTCTCCTCCGCTTCCTGAGGCTTCACCTCGGTTGGTACCTTGGCCGAAGTGTTCTTCGACTGTACTTGGACCAAGGTGTTCTTCACCTGTACTGGCATCGACCGAGGTGCCGGATCTGTAGTTTTCAGTCCGCTTCTCGTCGTTATTGCCATTATCTGTCCCTTGGGGTTGCTCTCTGTCTTTGCTGGGAGCTTCCCTGGATCTCTTGGTGCCTCATTCGCCTTGTTGAAAAGTTGTTGCTCTAAGGCTTTTTGTGCCTTCGAAAATGAAGTCATGGATGTCTCCATGGCGTTGAGCTTGATCAAGATGGCTTCCAGCACTGCGTCTTTTTTCTGTGGCTGGGACGAGCTTGGTCCAGGCTCTTGACTCTTCAATGGAGTAGAGGAAGAGAGGAAGGGTTAGAAGAATTATTCGAATTTGAGTTAGAGTAAGGGCTACCGGAATTTTGATTGTTGGATCTCCAGTTGTTGCTGTTGGAGCCTCTATTGTTGTTGTAGTTGTTGTTCCGGGAACCTTGATTGTTGTTCCTTGACCCTTGATATCCTCCTTCTTCCTTTTTGGTGTGAGCAACCAAAAGGTCCTTCAATTGCTTCACATCATTCTGGAGGGAGGTGAGTTGATTATTGTTTGATGGAGCTTCTTGTAAGTTGACTTTCTTAACTCCACCTTCAGCTCCTTGGTGAGAGTATTTTTCCATGTGCAAATCTTGTTTCTCAATGAACTCCCAAGCTTCATCAATCGGCATGTCCATGAACGTGCCGGCGGATAGTAGTTGAAGGTTGAATTGGGTAGCTCCGTCCAATCCTTTGAAGTACATTTCCAATAACTCTATCTTTGGAATCCCATGATGTAGGCAATCCTTAAGAATGTCTTTAAACCTTTCCCATGGATTGGATAAACTTTCCTTGTCCTTCATGGTGAATGCATTGATCATCCCTCTCATTTCAGCGGTTTTAGAGGGGGGAAAGAATTTCGTTAAGAACTCCGTCGTCATTTCCTCCCATGTGTTGATCTTTCCGGGAGGAAGAGATTGATATCAAGTAAGTGCCCTATCCTTCAAGGAAAAGTAAAACGACCTTATCTTGTAATTATTGTTTTCCAGGCTTGAAGGTCTCAAGGTCTCCATCAAGATCTCATAGTTTTATAGATGTTGGTGCGGAGACTCTCTCTCTAAACCTCCAAACTGGCATTGGCGGATCATGGAAATAACTTGCGGTCGAAATTCATAATCATGCTCCGCTGGATCACCTAGGTTGACTCCTGGACGCCTCACTTGCTGGTTTGGGTTCATCCTCTGCCCTAGGGTTTGTGGGATACCTGCAGGAAGAGCACCTCGGACAGGCAACTGAAATTGAAGCACCTCGGCCGGGGTGTTTGGAACTGGATCCTGCCTCGGTCGAGGATTTGAATTCGGTCGAGGTAGATACAGTTCTCGTAAGGCTTCCGTATCTGCTTCGATCGCATCCGTCCTTGTGCGGGTCTCTTCCTTTTCCTGCCGCAATTCTTCTTTACTAAGGCGCAATTTTTCCAATGCCTCCTTTAATTCGGCCTTAAGGTCGCAATCGTCTCGGTTGGCCATTTTTGCTTCTTTCAAGCGCCTTTTGTATGTCTTTTCTGGTTCGGGATCGTAGGGAACGATTTCCTTCCCAGCGCGGGTTCTTCGCATAAACCTAAGAGAAAGAACCTGCGAAAGTCACTCAAGTAGAGTGGTTAGTAGCAACAGGGGCAATCGCCCCGAAAGCGTACCGCAACCGGCTCGGTCTAGACCAAGTCCCCGGCAACGGCGCCAAAAACTTGTTCTTTGGCGAAACTCTTTTCCGTTGCCGGAACGAGAACTTCGTATGTACCTAAGAACACAAACCTACAAGAACACTCAAGCAGAAAGATCAATAGAAAAAGAAAAAACAGTCCCCGGCAACGGCGCCAAAAACTTATTCACTCCAAAAGGTGTGTGCAAGCTTTAAGTTTATAACCCAAGAGGTATGCTTAAAACAAGGATGCGAACCCGCGGTGTACGGGTCAATCGTAGTAAAAGTAAGAATTCCAGGGTGTCGATCTCAGGGACTTAGGTGAAACAAAGCAGGTATAGGTAAGCTATGTATCTACTAACCACAAAGGAGATTAAAGTAATCAAAGATGATAATATAGTCAATTAAAGGAAATATACAATTCTAGGGATTAAAGCATCTAGTTGTGGTTCCAACTCAAGATCTAAAGATAAGCGGACAAAGCTGAGATTTTGCAAAAGGAAGGTGTTTCTAAAGTGGAATAGATCACCGGGTAAGTCTCACTACTCACAATCCCAATCCGAAGCTCCTAATACCGGGTAAGTCTCAAGGCACTAAGGAAAGGAACTATAAACTCAAACCAACACACCACCTAAGGGAATAGAATCAACCTTTACCGGGTAAGTCTCAGGCTAACTCACAAAGATGGGATGAAGGCACACTCAAACCCCAATAAAGGATAAACCTTTATTACCTACACTTATGATCTTTGGTAAACAAATAAAGGAATCACCGGGTAAGTCTCATCCTAGGCTTGCATTGAACCAGGAAAGGATTAACAAGAATAGGATTTGGCAAACTCTAACACTTAACTCTCAGTTTCAGATCAAAATAGGTCACCTCGGTCAGACAAATCCCATCCCGGACGAAATGTTCATCGACTGAACGAGATGTTCTAGGGTTAAGGTTAAAGACTCGAGCTTTCAGGGTCCTACTGTGATTAAGATCATTCTATCATCGTCTTTCCCACAACCTTCAGTCAATCATCCTAGAATCGCACAAGGAAATTAGTCACTGATCATCATGAAAGCAATAATCAAATATATGAGAAAGGAATGAATATTTGAACACAAAAACCTTAAGAAAAAGGTTTCAATAACTGAATCAAATATCACACAAACAGCGTTCCTTGGATTACAAATCCAACAAGACAATGAAACAAAAGGAATCTAAGAAAATCTTACAAACTCCTTCAAAAGCTATATTTTAACTATCAATCCTTCCTTGATTGATCTTCAATCTTTCTAACTGCAGCTTCTTCAATCTCCAAGCAAGCGATGATCCGAAGAATTCTAGATGGTTGAATTGTGGAAAATCCAACCCTTTATATAGGAAAATTACCTCCCAAAGATAAGAGATCTTTGAAAGATATTTTCCCATAAAATATATCTAATTAAATCAGTTGAATATATCTTCTTCCTTCCAGAAATCCAGCCCAAAAAATATAAGATCTTCTTTCCATAATTAAAATATCCCAGCCAAATAAAATATATCTCGCCGCGTCAGGATATTCGCCTCGGTCGCGATGCTCCTCAAAATCACCTCGGCCGAGGTGACACTGTGGCTGACCGAGGTGAATCTCAACTGAATGTGAAATCTCTCAAATCTGGTCCAAAGTAAATCTTTAATCCAATTCCATGCTTCCTGGGTTCTCCTTTAAGCTCCTGAATGTAGCTCCAATGATTCCTTAGCTCCTTTAGCTCCATTTTAGTCCAAAATGTGCCGGTTTACCTACGATTACAACGAAACTAGGTGTAGACCTCGATTCCCGCAAAGGTAGATGAAATGGTAATATAATCACATAATATACATCCAAACATGCAGATTATTGAAGATAAAACGTCTAAACAAGTCCCAAAATATAGACTATAATTCATGCTATCACTTGTAGTGGCCATACCTGGTCCGAAATTCCGTCTTGGTTTTGTCTTGCTCTCTTACCCTCAGCTGGTGATATCTAGATCTCAAATCGATCCTTAAAAACACTGAAGCTCCATGCAGCTGATCCAAAAGATCGTCGATACGGGGCAATGGGTACTTATTCTTGATCGTCACCTTGTTAACCTCTCGGTAATCGATACATAGCCTCATCAACCCGTCCATCTTCTTGACGAAGAGTTCTGGTGCGCCCCACGGAGATACACTAGGGCGAATGAAGCCCTTCTCTGCTAACTCCTCGAACTGCTTCTTCAACTCAAGCATCTCGATAGGCGCCATACGGTAAGGAGCCATAGAGATCGGTCTCGTACCGGGCTCTAGCTCAATGCCAAAGTCTACACTCCTCTGTGGGGGTAAACCTGATGGCTCTCCAAAAACGTCGGGAAACTCGCAAGCTACCGGAATCTCCTCCAAAGTTAGACTCGTACTATTCTTCATGGCATAGCACAAAAAGCCTCGCAACCCTGTCCGATATTCTCGCAGTTCGGACTGCGCTGATGACTGTACCGGTCTTCCCTAGACCCTATCCTTTGAAGATCTCAACATGACTTGCATCTGTAGTTACCGTCACTATCCTCTTGCCTATGTCCAGAACTGCTCGATGTTGATCCATCCAATCCATACCCAAAATAACTTCTTCATGTACTAAGTACATGACAAAGAAGTTAGCTGGCCAATCACGACCTCCCAATCTAATAGGACAATCGTGAACCTCTCGTGTACCTCTAATCTTACCCCCAGCGGGTAATCCTATAAAGAAGGGTCTACCTTCTAAGGTAACTAAGGCAAATCTATCTACACATGCATTAGATATAAAAGAATGCGTAGCATCGGTACTCTTACAGGAAAACCATTAATGTGAATGGTACCTTTGGTCGTTGGAGCGGTTGGCTCCACTGCACTCCTTAGCTCATAAAATCTGGCGGATGCATCTCTGGTTTCTGTTGAACCACCAACTTGTCCTCTACCTCTCCCTTGTCCAAGAGTGGAACCTTGAGGGCTGGTAGAACCAGGAACTCTCTGCTGTTGATACTGAGGTCTTTGTCCTCCTCTTACTGCACTAGCAGGTGAAGGACCCTACTACGATGACGCCTTGCCCTAACAGCAGAACACAACTCTATGTCCGGGCTTGCCACAAGAGTAGCAAGTCACAACAACCTTCTTACAATTAGTTCTCATATGTCCGACACCTCCGTAGTTAAAGCAATGCCGTCCTTTGTCGGAACTCTGTACAAACTGCTGTAAACTAGAACATCCCGTCGTTTGACTACGCCCAAATCCCGATGCTCCAGCTCCAACACTAACAGGTCCAGTCCTTTGTCTCTTCTCAGGACCTCTTTTTTGAGAAGCTCTCCACTGACCCGGTCGGTCTCTCTCATAAGCAAAGGCTCTATCCTGATAGTCCGTCAAAGAATCACAACGGAACCCAACAAGATAAGAGCGTGTCGAATATCTTAGTCTCCGAGAGAACAGATAAACATGTTGATCCCCAGGTGGTGCAAACGGACCCAGCAAAGACAACTTGTCCTAAAACTTGCTGATGATCTCAACAATAGGCAAATCCTCAAAACCAGCCTCGAGAAAATCCTGAAATGGTCTCTCCTCATAGTTATAGGACAATAGCAATCTTTGATCGCCATCTTTATCTACTCATAACTAGTGACCTTACTGCGGGCAGTCCTCCACCAAGAATGAGCCTAATCCTTCAGCAAAGTCTGTGATATGTTGACTCTACGTCCCTTTGGGCAACTGATCGCCTCCATAGCAGAATTCAACTATCCTAGCCACAACTCCACCTCTAATCCCGTCTTCCTCATGAAAATGGGAACATTCAGCTCGTCAAAAGCCTTCAACCAATTGTCGGGCTTCGGCTCTTTCGCCTCGACCGGAATTATAGCAATCTCAACAACTCTATCAGGCGGGGCAATGACCTGCGTAACCCTCTGTGAAACTTTAGTTGATCTCACAGGAACTGGCGGTGCTGGTGCAGGTCCTCCAATCCTAATAGCCTCCTAAACTCTTTACACGTAATCGTGATATGCAGAAACTCCTATGGATACTCGACCGCACTCCCTCGATGGTGCTCTCTGTGCTCCATACCTAGCAGCGGTCCCGTTCCCACCCTCTAGAATGATGCTCTCAGCAACTTCCTCAGCAAACGCCTCAACGATAGGCGGATCAGAAACGAGGGCCTAGCCCCGACCTCTAGCTAGTGTAAGTCTTCCTGCACGACCTCGTCCACAGACAGGTGGAAGAGGTGGTCAACCCCTTCCTCGACCCATAGAAGATGTAGCTCTAGTACACGCCATCTGCGATAGGAATATAGATATATAAGACTATATATAAGGCCATGTTATCTCTAAAGTAGAAATCCAAGAAAAACACATAAACGCCAACATAAAAGAAACTACACTGCTGAGATCCGTGGAGGTAGTGGTGGTCGCCCGTACATCTATCCTAGAACGGCAAGTTTAAATAAAAACCCCTTTTGAAAACGTGAGACCCCTTGCGGGTTTTATTTATTTATCTATCCAACATTTAGAAGATTTTGAGTGCCGTTGTTGCCAACCTGGCTCTGATACCATATTGTAACACCCTAAGTTCTAAGAACCCAAAGCGTTAAGGGCTAGGACCACACAATGGGTCCCGACCCTCAGAGTAATAACGACACAACGGATCATACAACAAGGCACAAACAAATGAAAACCAAAACTCAATATAAAACTAAAGGTTTAAAAAAAGGGAAGCGTAAAAGACTCGCAACCGAAATCAAAACAAAAGGAAAGTGACAACATAAACATAAACCCCATCCCGTCCTATAATGTACGGGAACCCCGGCTGACCACACCATCCGGATCACTCAGCAACATCCTGAACCTGAGGAACATCTACAACATCGGTATAAACCGTTAGCTAACATTATAGATATCAGAAAGATGGTAAATACACAAACATATATAAGGTAAAGTAAAAACACATAAAACATGCTCACACAACAACCGGTTATCATCTTTCATTAGGTTATCCAATTACTAATTCAACTTATGGTTGTTACACGAGAATCGCTACGATCTCGCCTCTGTCCCCTTTCACCAATAGGAATAGAACGTATGCATCCTCCTGTCACCTGTTGGACTGGTTGCGAGAGCACCTCCCAATTTCCCTATTCTAAATTAGACAAGCGGTAACCGCCCGATTATAATACACTTGGGCCAATTAAGGTTTAACAAAGTCAATCATATTCCGGTTATCCGTTATAATTAACATGATAAACAACACAAACAAGTCAATACAATCAAACCAGTACGCAAAATGAAGCTAAGTCCAAGGGACTTACCTCACTCGAAGGTAATCTCAACACTCAGCAAACACTCAGATAGCCTCGGGAAAGGAGCAAAGGAAAGCCTGCTCAACAAGGCATCATGATTCAGGAACCAAAATGATTGCTAGAAGTCTATAACTTCTAGTCTCCATGATCTCTAAGAGATCTACACAAGCTAGGGTCATAAACCCTAGTCTTATAGATCAACAAGGGACAATAGTATCCAGAAGAGCTAAGGAAAGGAAAGAGGAAAGCAAGGAAGGAAAGAAGCTCACCAAAAACGGAAAGACTACAGAGAAACAACGGGGGCGGCTGGGAAAAGGCACAGGGGCGGCACGTGACAGAGGCACAGGGGCGGGTCTGTGCAGGAGTGGAGGCGAATCCTCGACAAAAGCGTCTATCAACTTCTCGACGATAGTAGAACCACGACAAAGACCAACACTTGCTCTTCCAACACTCACACACTTCGCAACTCAACCAAGGGAGCATGTGAATATCAAAGGATCATCAACGGAACGCTTCACAAGAATCAAGGATCAAACTTGATTCTTGGAGAAGAAGAAAAGAGAAACGAAAGGGAGAAATGAAAGAGAAGGGAAGTTAGGTGCAGCATCATATGAATGTGATGAAGAAAAAGGGAGGAAGAACTTACACGTTCAGCAAGATTACAAGAAGCAAGACTACAACACTCGAGGGTTGAAGAAAGCGTAATCAAGAAACGGGAAAAAGAAGAAAAGTTGAGAATATATAGAGAAGGGTTGGAAAAATGGATGGAAAGGACGTTCTAGGGTTTGGAAAAAGATAAGGAAGTCGGCCCATAAGATAGAAGATCGGATATTCTATCTATGGAAGGAAGATAAAACGAATGAAAATAGATTGGGCATGATCTGCAGCAAATCCGGAGGGGTGGATCGCCCGTGCCACAGGGGCGGCCCTTTGTCACCGTGGGGCGGTGACAGATACAGAAGATCGTTGGGGCGGCCTTCTTCACCGCATGGGCGGTGAAGGCAAAACTGGAGTCTTACACACCAAGTAAAAAGATGACGAAGTTAGTTTTCTCCTTTATACATGACTCTCAAATGGTCCCAACATAATTGTTATCTTTATGCTCGAAAGCAATTATATCCAATACAAAGCATTTAGGGCATAGTCCTCTTACTTTTGTAAATAAATAATTGTTTTTATTTTGGAAGAATATATACCTTCTTCTAAAAACGCATACCAAATTTGTATTAAAACCTACCAAATTGTAGTAGGTCTACACACACCTTATTAAAAAAATAACCTAGCGAAAAAACAAAAGTGGATTATTTATATTAAAACTTATCAAGCTGTAGTTTTACAATCAATGTTTTTGGCGCGCGAAGCTTATTTATCATTTCCGCTTCAATCTTCTTCTTTTTTTTTTTTTTTGTCCGAAATTATTTATACGGAATTCCTATTTACATAGAAGAAGAAGGTAAGCGAGCAACAAGTTGCGCCGCTACCCCTTTTTGAATGGCAAAACCTAACCTTTTAAAAACAACATCTACAAATCTAGAGGACATAATATTACTATGCATAACTCTTTGCACCCTCTTGAGAATATCAACAGCATCGGGTGCAAAAAAACCAAACGTGTCAAAAGCAAATGGAAGAAAAACGTGTTGGTTTACACACGCCCTTCCATGCTTGGCCACCTTAGCTGATGCCGCTCTACAAGCTGCCTGACCCACAACAAAAGGTCCGTTCCCTAATCCCACAAGTGGTGAGACCCCCGTCAAATCAATACATGCATGCTTCCCTCCACTCCAACCAAACACCAAAATATCCGCCGGCCGCAATGTCGATCTTCCATCCCGCGGATCAGTCAAGAAGTTCACAGGTGCTTCTTTCTTTACAGAAATTCCGGCCCGTCTAAAGGTATCACAAAGAACATCACGAACCAGATCATGCCTATACTTGAAGCCAGGAAGTTCCTTACAATGTACAGCATGCTCCCCAAAAGCATCTAACACCCTCCGACAATTAGGAATGGGGCAAACCTCACCAGCTGAAAAAAGCGGAATCATAAGTCGGTACTTGAGAATGGAGCGGTACTCCACAGGGGACATGCATTGACCAAGTCCATCGATGGGAATGACAAGAAGAAAATCTTGGCTATGCGGCGCTTGCAGACATCCGAAAACTGCTTGTTGCCTATTAGTCATATCAAACCTCTCAACCATCTCCTGAACAATTTTACCAAAAAGAGCATCCGCCAAAATATGTTGGGGCTTAGGGGGGACGGTGTCCTTACTGGTAAAGTTGGAAAGGTCGAACTCCGGAATAGCAACATGCAGGTCATCTAAAGCTTTGTAAAAATCTGAATCCATACCGGATAGCCCACTGTCACGCAAGATATGGTCTTGGAGCACCCAAGACTGAGCTCTGGAGGCAACAAAAGCGTAAGAAGACGCCTCCATAGCAGAGTACAAACCGAGCCCTCCACGACGAATAGGCAAGGAAGCCAACCGCCATTGAAGATCCCCGAAAAAAGGACCCCCACAAACCACAATATCCTCAATCGACCCACGAAGTCCCGCGTCAAAACAAGATGCTGCATCCTTCACATGCTCTGGCTGACAAGTCCTCAGGCCAAAAAACATCTTCGCTACACCCAAACACGAACGAAGTAAGAGAAGCTCACTCTGCGGGTTCCTAAGCTGAGGGAGAAGACGCATCAACTCCAATGCCTTATCAGCTCTCTTCATAACCAATTCTTTAATAAAACCACTATCTCTACTCACAGCCCCTCCCAACAACTTCAACCCCAAAGATGGTCTCGCAATGTCTCTAGGGAATAACCCGTCCCGAAGCTTCGAACCATCACATGAAGGCCAAAATAACTCAGTTTTTTTAACATTCAACTCAAGTCCAAAATTCAGACCAACCTCCAAAATAATACCAAGTGCCTTAGCCACATCCTCCGATCGACCAATGATTGTCCCATCATCTAAATACCAAGCATGAAGAAGAGGCTTACAGTTGTCACGGATAGTGTGCACAAGTGGATGCAAGACAAGCGCAAAAAGAAGTGGCCCTAAGGGGTCACCTTGCTGAACTCCTGTGGATGACCAAATAAATCTATCTCCCAGATACAGTCGAGCAGGCTGACCATACAAAAACTCAACCCATAAAGAAATAGATGGACATCTTCTCCTCACCTCACGAAGCAATACTGTCCTATCAACAAGATTAAAAGCATTCGAGAAATCTACTGCAAGCTGTAGTTGTTATCTAACTATTAAAAATAACCTAGTAAAAAACAAAAGCGAAATCCCCTATTTTTAGTAAGCATTTATTATTTTAACAAATGCCGATTACATGTTAAAAAACTATAAAGTTTTTGCCATTAATGGATATCCACCTTAACAAATAATTAACAAAAACAAAATGCAACCAAGTTTTCTTTTTACAAAAATTTTTTTTGCGACACATTCTAAATTTACATTAACTTTAAAACCTAATCGACAATTAGGTACCTTACCAAATAATATCACAATCGATTGAATTTTCGTTTAACATTACCCAGTAACAACCTCACAACTATAGTCGTCGACTAGTACATACAAAAAATTGTTTTACATTACAAAAATAAAAGATTTTTATTCAAATTAATAAATATAGAGATTCTCTTGCTTGCATACTAATTACTATGAATACTGAATAAAAAAATACTAAATTGTACTTAAGTCACTCCAAAGTGAAACCAAATTTCAAAGTACAATGAAATGAAGATCAAACAAGGAAAAGAAGATCAAACAACAATGAAAACAATTAACAAGAAAATATAATTCTCTTATATGGAAAAACTGGATATTTTTGAAATGATATTAATTAGTATCTCTATAAATGATCCATAATCTTTGAAAAAGGAAGAAAATATCACATTTAAGATTTACTATCAAAACTAAAATTAAAAACATTACAATTTCAATCAAGAAAGAATCACATTAAAACCTATATAAAGGAGATTAACAATCAATTAAATTATCATTCCATGAAGCAAACTACTTACGATCCAGGTTAAACCTCTCTTCTTTTGAGACGTTTAGTATGGAGGTGAGGAAACTAGAGCTCTCTTTCTCCAAATCCGAAAAGAGGGGTTAACATTCACAGCTGTCGGTTCATGAATACCCGTAAGAATACACATAATAGCAACAAAAGTTTATTCTAATGGGTGAGCATGACCCGCGAGCCGTGGGTAACTCCTCTAAAATATCGTTTTTGATTTGGAGTGAAGGGAGCTCTATTTTCATCTCTCTTCTCAATATTTCCTTTAAGATTTGAGTATAGAAGGTGAGAAAACTACTAGAACTTTCTTTCTCCATATCTGAAAAGAAGGGGTTAAAATTCACAGTTGTTAGTTCATGAATACCTATAAGAATGCGCATAAAACGCAACGAAAGTGCATTCTAATTGGTGAGCATGAGCCAAGAGCTGTGGGTAACTCCTTTAATATTACATTTTTGATTTGGAGTGAATGGAACTCTATTTTTCATCTCTCTTCTCATTATTTTCTTTTACATTTCAGTATATGAGGTGGGGAAACTAAATCTCTCTTTCTCCAAATCCAAAAAGGAGTTAAATTCACAATTGTCAGTTCATGAATACTCGTGAGAATGCGCATAATAGTAACGAAAGTGCATTCTAATGGGTGAGCATGACCCGACAACCGTGAGTAACTCCTCTAAATTTACATTTTTTTTTTGATTTGGAGTGAATGGGGCTCTAGTTTTCATCTCTTTTCAATATTTTCTTTAAAATTTTAATTCCATGCATATTTGTTCAAACGATTACTAGTTATTTTTGCTTTGTTTAGTTTTTGTTATTGGAATAAGATACTTGGAGTTGTGTTCTTGCGATGCAGATTTTAAACTTGGTGAAGAAGACATATTAAGGAGAAGCTTTTGTGTATGAGAAAAGGGCATCGTGGATTCAAGCCATGTTTTTAGAGTTTTCATATCATATATAATCAATTTTGATTATGACAATCAAAAAGTTAATACAATCATAAATAAATTGAGTTTATTGAAGTATTTTGTTATTTCTCTTATTTTTTATTTTTTTATTGCATAAAAAAGTTACAAACTCCATGTTAAAACTCAAGGTAACATAATAAATAGGTTCTTCAAAAATTGCAAGAACATATAAACATGGTTTGTTGATTCCCCATTTCTCGATACTCTTTCTCGATTTGCTTATGTCAATCAAAAAGTTAATACAATAAATAAAAAGACTTTATTAAAGTCTTTTGTTATTTTTCTTATTTTTGATTGTTTATTGCATGAAAAGTTACAAACTCCTTGTTACAAATCAAGGTAACATAATATATAAGTTCTTAACAAATTGCAAGAACATATGACCATTGTTTGTTGATTTCCCGTTTCTTGCTACTCTTTCTCAATTTGCTTGCTTGACACTTCTTGTGCTTCTTGTTGATCATGTTGTTGTGATCCAAATTTCTCGTCTATTGGTGCTTTTAGTTTATTTTTTCTTTATTTCTCTCCTTTGTCGGGTTACCCATCTGTCATTTTTTATGATCTCAATATATTAGGCTTGTCTAGTATATTAAATTATTTTTTTATGTATAAAAACCTCAAGATAACACATGGATGAAAATCCATATATACACTCAGGTTCTTAACAAATTGCAAGACAATATATATGACCATTGTCGTCACTTGTGTGCTTGTTGCTCCCGATTAGGCCGTGTGGACATTTCATATTTCGCTCAAATTAATATCGTTATCGATGCTTTAGTTAATTATTTTACCGATTTAAATAAAGAACTACGACCCAATGGATTGCATTAATATTTATAGTTTGTTTACATTTTTATTTTTGTACCCTCTAGGAATAACATGACTTTAATTTCATAATAAAATCATCTAGGTCACAACCTCCTCATGACCCGAGTAAGCATAATTATCGTATTATGAACAAACCCTCGTCTTTAACTAAAATTGAAGTATATTCTTACGGACCTTAATGTGTCAATTATGAAATGGTAACACATTTGTAAAAGTGATTTTTTTTTATTAATAAATTAATTATTCCTGTAATGATTCGTTTGGTGAAAGACTGTTACAAGGATGTTGAGGGATGTAAATTCGTAATTTTTCATTCTTTAACTTAAATTAAGGAATTATAATCTTAAATAATATTTTAAAATTTTGAGATATAAATACCTTCTTAATTTAGATTATGGATTTGCTCTTAGAGTTTTCAAATCATATACGATCAAAATTTTATTTATATCAATCTAAAAGTTAAAACAATTAGAAATAGAATGAGCTTACTGAAGCATTTTGTATTCTTCTAATTTTTAATTTTATTGCATGGAAAATTTCCAACTCAAGGTAACATAAGGATGAAAATGTATATATATATATATATAGATTCTTAAATAATTGCAAGAATATATTACCATCGTTTGTCGTATGCGTGTTTATTGTACGTTTTCCGTTGCTCTTCTTTATTCTGCTTATCTGACACTTCTTTTGGTGCTTATCTGTGAATGGCTCATTGCAATCCAAATTTCTCGTCTATTGTTGTTTTTGGTTTTTCTTTTGTTTTCTTCTCATGATGGATTATTCATTTGTCATTTTTTTTTGTTATTTTGACATACTAGATTTATCTAATATATTGAACTCATTTCTGTTATAAAAAACCTCAAGGTAACTCAAGGATGAAAATTCATATACATAGGTTCTTAACGAATTGCAAGAACATGTAACCATTTTCCGTAGCATGTGTGTTAGTCGATATTTCAGGCAAATTAATATCGTTATTGATGGTTTACTTAATTGCTCTGTTGTTTTTTAAAAAACATCTATGATCCACCCAATTGCATTAGGCTTACCTCCACAGAGGAGTGTAGACTTTGGCATTGAGCTAGAGCCCAGTACGAGACCGATCTATAAGGCTCCTTACCACATGACGCCTATCGAGATGCTTGAGTTGAAGAAGCAACTCGAGGAGTTAGCTGAGAAGGGCTTCATCAACCCTAGTTCTTCTCCTGAGGGCGCACCAGTACTCTTCGTCAAGAAGAAAGACAGGTCAATGAGGTTTTGTATCGACTACCGAGAGCTTAATAAGGTGACGGTCAAGAATAAGTACCCATTACCCCGTATCGACGAGCTTTTAGATCAGCTGCATGGAGCTTCAGTGTTTTCAAGGATCGAACTGAGATCAGAATATCACCAGCTGAGAGTGAGAGAGCAGGACATAGTCAAGATGGCATTTCGGACAAGATATGGACACTACGAGTTTATAGTGATGTCGTTCGGGCTTACGAACGCGCCCGCAGTTTCATGGAGTTGATGAACAACATCATCATCGACTTCCTAGCCCACACTAGTACAGAAAATCCCCCTAGACCTCGCTTGTGTTGGAACGGTTTGAAAGAACCGTGATCAAAGGTATTTTCGGACCACGGTTATATGTATAACCGAGGTCAATCATTTTTTATTTTTTAAAAAAAAAATTTGGACCCCGGTTATTTAATTTAACCGGGGTATTAAAGGCTCGGACCCCGGTTATTATTTTAACGTGGCGAAATAAAGAAACCGGACCCCGGTTATTATTTTAACGTGGTGAAATAAAGACACCGGACCCGTTTTTAAATAACCGTGGTAAATAATACTAAATAAACGTCGTCGTTTTGACCCTAATTAGGAAAAGAACCAGTGATGCCCTAGTCTCTCCAAATCGGCACATCAACCTCGACCCCGACTCTCCTTTGTGGTCAAGGCCCCAAGGGTGACACATCAACCTCGATCCCGACTCTCCTTCCTTGGTGGCGGTGATTGGTGACTGCGAGTGGCGGGCGAGTCTCCACCTCGACCCCGACTGGGAGCTGCGCGCTATGAATTGAAGCACTGAACACGTACGGTATGAAATCCCTAACTGGATCTTATTTATTACTTGATGAATTTGGGTTGAATGCCCCTGTTTTTGTCATTTGATGTTGCTGTCCAATATTTAACTGTCCAATTTTTCAACACATCTCGTACTAGTATATAGATTGCAGGTATATTACTTGATGTATTTGTGTTGAATGGTATGATTTGTGTTGAATGTCCCTGTTTTTCTCTTTTCTTACTTGCAGGTATATCACTTGATGAATTTGTGTTGAAATTTTCTCATTCAGGCCTGATGCGTATTTTGTGTTGAATTTATGCTAGGACCCAGGTTATTACTTTCTGTCCACTCAAAAAGGCCTTGCATTGAATTTGCTAAAATGCTTAATTTGTGCTAGGACCCCGGTTATTATTTTCTGTCTACTCAAAAAGGCCTTGTGTTGAATTTGCTAAAGTGCTGAATTTGTGCTAGGACCCCGGTTATTATTTTCTGTCTACTCAAAAAGGCCTTGTGTTGAATTTGCTAAAATGCTATCCCTCTTGGGAATGTGCATCGGAAATACTGTTCAATCTTATCTATTACTTGATGAATTTGTGTTGAATTTGTGTTGAATGTCCCTGTTTTTGTCATTCGACCCCGACTGGGAGCTGCGCACTGTGAATTCAAGAGGGATAGCATTTTAGCAACAAGGCCTTTTTGAGTCCTAAATCTTTGGACTTGAGTATATTTACTCAGTGATGGATGAATTGGAATGATAATCTATATACTAGTACTAGAAACCAGGCCTGAATGAATCAGTACAAACCATACCATTTTGACTCGTACTTCAGTTCTGGTGGTTGTACTGCTATATATGTAATACCATAATAGTAGTAAGCATTCAAATAAACCTGTACTGTCCGGCTTGTTGGGTCAAATAAAGTGGTTGTGTATTGTGTATTTGTAAAATGTTTTTACAAGGCAGTTTAATATGAGATTATGTACTTTATGTGGAAACATGCAGATGGTACTGTGTATGAATTGTAATTTCTTATCATAATATATCCTTCCTCCTTTCTGTATTGTGTATTTGTAAAATGTTTTTACAGGCAGTTTAATATGTGATTATGTTGTGTTTCATTATTCTTTTTTATTGACCAGGAGGTCTATATTAATGAAGCTTGTTGGTTCAAATAAAGTGGCTGTGTATTTGTTTAAAATCGATGTGAAATAGTGTTATTTTTACACAAAAATTATGTGATTGATAGTTAATATCAGTACATTATTGTAAACTTTGAACAAAAGTCTCTTGTTGCTTGCTTGATTGTGTTGAGAAAAAAATTGTAAGTATATATGTACTTTCTGTGGAAACATGCAGATGGTACCCAAATGACATTCAATAATAATATTTTTGAACAAAAGTCTCCTGTTCCTTGCTTGATTGTGTTGGGTCAAATAAAGTGGTTGTGTAGTCGTATCTTCACCCCATGAATATGGAGCTTCCTGTGATATGAATTGCAACCCAAATGGCATTCAATAATAATATTTTTGAATTTACTCAAATTACGGGCTTTGTATTGTGGCCCAGATGACTTAAGGCCTTTGTAGCAGGCTTATATTCTCTTAGTTGTTGTTCTTGCTCCATTTGGCCCTAAATATACATAACATGCAAGTTGGCACACTAATCTGGCCAAATGATTATTCTTGTTGCATTCCTTTTCCCCTTATATATATCTACTGTTTATATGGCTTTTTGATAATAAAACCATTTATGGGTTTAACCTCAATCAATTCAATCATACCGAATTTCATTATCACGGTTCATATTATGAAAAGAAAGCATAAAGAATGAAAAGGTTGCAGACCAGATTGGATGAGTTGCACTTACCTTATTTTTAGGGACAATTTATAGTTAATTATTTGTTTTGGTCACTCTAGCTATATTTTACAAAATTAATTTTCTTATTTTTTTTATAATCAACAAAGATAAATTTGATATTTTCTTGCTAAATATATTTCCTTAATTACTCTATTTAGTACTTATCGATGGAAAACAAAATTCTTTGAAGTTATTGTTTATTGTTGATTCATTTGGCCTGAGTTGCTGATTTATCGGATTTTCTGATTCAACTAGGAATTTAGGCGATGCTGTTTATTCCTGATTCACTTGGAGTTGCTGATTTATTTGCTTACTTTTGTTGATATGTAAATTTGTTGATATATGTTGTTGTTTACTTTTATTGTTTAATTGTTTACTATTTTAAATACTCACCGAAGACGTACGACAAAGACCATCTTCATGAACTGCACAAGGAGTGGCTCGAGTTTGTGGAACCTCTCATTCAAGAATGCATCGACATTGACTGACTTGCCTAGCTTAGTTTTCCATTAAGAGACCATCGGTAAAAAGTGCTTGTTATCTTTTGTTAAACATATATAATATACTATCAGAACGAAGAACGGTAGAAACTTGGTTTGTTTTTTTATGTTACTTTCGGATTATATGATTGAAATATTAATTACATGGTTTATGTATTTTAGCTTAATATTATTTATTTACTGATTAATTATTTTTCGGTTAAGTACAATACGTATTGTGTAATTTAAGCACGTGCCAAATTAGCTAATTTTCATATTAAATATAATAAATAACGGTTAAAAAATTACCACGATTTTATGTAGAAACCGGGGAATAAAAATTTAAAAACTGGTAAAAATAACCCGGTTATTATACTAAAACCGAGGTCCGCAATTTACCAATTTTACCGATTTTTACCTCGGTTTTTTTAAAATAACCGGGGTCCCACTTTTACCCCGGTTATTTTAAAAAAACCGGGGTCCGACTTTTTACCCCGGTTTTTTAAAATAACCGGGGTCCGACTTTTTACCCCGGTTATTAAAAAACCGGGGTCCGAAAATTTTAACACGGTGACATTTACCGGGGTGCGAACGGTCGGACCTCGCTCCCGTTAACCACGCTTCCATAACCGGTTCCCATGTACAAAGTAACCGGGGTCTGGGGGGTATTTGTACTAGTGCCAGTTTGTAGTTGCCTTTATAGATGACATTTTGGTATACTCTCGCAGTAGAGAGGAGCATGCAGGACACTTGGAGAATCTTTTTTCAGGTCTTACAGGATAGAGAGCTTTATGTCAAGCTCTCTAAGTGCGAGTTTTGGATGTCCGATGTAGCATCCCTTGGTCACACCGTTTCAGCCAAAGGGATCAAGGTAGATCTAGCGAAGATCGAGTCAGTACCATCTTGTGCCTCCTTCTAAGAACGTCAAGGAGGTAAGCAGCTTCTTAGTATTGGCGGGCTACTACCGGCGTTTTTTGAGGGCTTTTCAATTATCGCCCGACCGCTCACTTCTTTGCTGAGGAAGTCTACGAGGTTCGTATAGTCCGAGTCGTGCCTGCAGAGCTTTCAGGAGCTGAAGAAGAGGTTGACCTATGCTCCTATCTTAGCTCAGTCAGAGGGCATCGAGGATTTTGTGGTTTACAGCGATGCATCCAAGCTAGGCTTGAGATGTGTTCTTATGCGGAGGGATAAAGTTATTGCTTACGCGTCTCGACAGTTGAAGACGTACGAGGAGAATTACCCTACCCATGATCTTGAGTTGACTGTTGTGGCTCATACTTTGAAGATTTGGAGCCATTATCTATACGGAACGACGTATCAGATATTTACAAACCACAAGAGTTTGAAGTACATATTTACTCAGTTGGAGTTGAATAACCGTTAGCGTAGATGGTTGGAGTTGATCAAGTATTTTGATCTTGAGATCTTATACCATCCAGGGAAGGCTAATGTGGTAGCGGATGGCCTTAGTAGGAAGACTCCCAGGGAGATGGCAATCGCTAGGCTGACAACTCAGCCACTGTAACAACGAGACCTTGCATGGCTAGAGATGGATATCCACTTTCCGGATTCCGACAATCAGTTGTCCACCTTGGAGATAGTACTTGATCTGTTGGTAGAGATCCGATAAAAACAGAAGAATTGTCTAGCTTTGACACAAATCCGAAACTGGATGTCTCGAGGAGAGGCGACACGGTTTATAGTAGGTGCTGATGGGATCTTGAGACGCCAGGAGCGTGTATGCGTGCCTTCAGATCGAGAGTTGAGATAGAGGATTCTTCAGGAGGCTCATTCTTCACCTTACTCAGTGCACCCCGGTGCAAGTAAGATGTATCAGGATATTAGACGCTCTTTCTAGTGGAGAGATCTGAAGCCAGACGTACAAGATATGTAGCTCAGTGTGCGACCTATCAACAGGTCAAGATCGAGCATCATCGGCCAGGAGACGAGCTACACCCTCTTCCCGTTCCACAGTGGAAGTGGGAGGACATCTCTATGGATTTTGTTACCAGGTTGAGACCGAGTCGGGGTTTTGATGTTATTTGGGTGATAGTAGATCGACCGACAAAGACCGCACGTTTCATTCCGATCAAGGAGATGTAGGCGGTAAGTCGATTAATAGAGGAGTTCACTAGACAAATAGTGATACTTATGGGGTACATAGGACTATAGTCTTTGATAGAGACGGATGGTTCGCATAAAGGTTTTGACAGCAAGTGCATGCCGCCTTAGGTACTAGTTTGTAGTTCACCACTGCTTATCATCCTCATACTGATGGTCAGTTCGAGCGAACCATCCAGACTCTGGAGGACATGTTGAGAGCCTGCATGCTAGACTGGGGACAAGTGTTGCCAGATCACCTTCCTTTAGTGGAGTTTTCGTACAATAACAGTTGGCACGCATCGATCAGGATGGCTCCTTATGAGGCTTTATACGGTCAGAGATGCCGTAAATCATTGTGTTTGGACGAGCCGATTATTGCTAATGGAGTAGCACTTGAGCAGATTCAAGATAACATGGATCGAGTAGTCGTGATCCGTGAGCGGATGTTAGTAGTGCATAGTCGACAGAAGTCCTATGCGGATAAGAGGCGCAAACCTTTGGAGTTAAGAGTTAGAGCTCATGTTTGGATGAGAGTATCTCCGACACGAGGCGTCAGACGTTACGGTGTCAAGGGGAAGTTGAGTCTCAGATACGTCGGACCGTTCGAGATTCTTGAGCGAGTTGGAGAGGCAAAATACAGACTTTATTTGCCACCGAGGCTTGAGGGTGTTCACCCAGTCGTCCTTGTGTCTCAACTACGGGAGTATGTACCGGACCCGAGACACATTGTCATTCAGAAGGATCTAGTGGTCGAGCCAGACCATACGTTCGTAGAGCATCTAATAGCTGTCTTAGAGCATAGTACTAGACGCTTGCGTTCGAAGGACATACCGATATTGAAGATTCAGTGGTCGATACGAGGAGCAGATAAAACAACTTGGGAGACAGAGGATAGTATTCAGATGAACTATCCGGGGTTCTATGCGGATGTAGTTGCACCTTTATCATAGGTGTGTTTCCGTTTCGTTGTTGTGTTGCGTACGCTTTTGTTACGTTTTGAGTTATGTGTCCCATGTGGAAATATATGAGATGTGTTCAGCGTTTTGTGTTGTTATGTGATCGTTCGAGTTGTTGCAAGTTTTGGGACGAAACTTCTTTTTAGGGGGATCTAATGTAAGATCCTAGCTTTCACCTTCACCGCCCTCGTGGTGAAGGAGGCCGCCCTAGCGGCCTTGGTGTTTGTCACCGCCTCTGCGGCTGAGGTGATCCTCCCCTGTTGTTTGTGAGCAAAAGAAAATGAATTAGTAATGGATAACTTAAGGAAAGATAATAACCGATTGTTTGTGAGCATGCTATATGTTTACTTTCCCTTATGTGTGTTTGTGCCTTTACGTTCTTTCTGATATCTAGAATGTTAGCTAACGGCTTATACTGATGATGTAGATGTTCCACATGTTCAGGATGTTGTTGAGTGATCCGGATGGTGTGGTTAGTTGGGGTTGCTGTACATTATAGGAGGGGATCGGGTTTATATTTATGTTGTTGGTTTCCCTTTTGTTCTGAACTCAGTTGCGAGTCTTTTACGCTTCCCTTTGTTAAACCTTTAGTTTTATATTGAGTTTAGTATTCATTCGTCTGTGCGTTGTTGTAAGATCAGTTGTGTCGTTGCTACTCTGAAGGTCAGGACTCATTGTGAGGTCCTATCCCGTAACGCTTTGAGTTCCTAAAACTTGGGGTGTTACAACGATTATTTTATAATAACCGGGGTCCAAAAGTTACCCCGGTTATAAAAAACCGGGGTCCGAAAAAAATAACCCGGTGACGTTTAACGTGGTCCGAATGCCCGGACCTCGCTTCCATTAACCACGCTTCCTTAACCGGGTTCCCATGTACAAAATAACAGTGGTCTAGGGGGGTATTTGTACTAGTGTATATTTGTGGGTATGGAGAGACGGAGACATCATACGGCCTCCGTTCGGAGAGATAGAGCGCGTGTGACTGATACTAGCTCTCAGTTGTTCGCTCGGCGGCAGGTTCACCATCATCGCGGCCAGTGAGACCGTCGACATTAGAACCATTCCTTGTTGTTCATATGGATGTGTTATCGGACCCGTTATACGCGACATAGTTCGAGGAGGATGAGGACACTTCTACTAGACTACTACAGTTGCTAGTTGATGGTGTAACTCCCGCTGCAAATGAGAAGCATCCAGATATCAATGTTGGCAAGCATGTTGATGTCTCAGCTGATGTCCATGTAGATATCCCAGCTGACCTCCATCTAGAGGTTCTAGCTAACGTTCATGCAAATATTCCAACTAATGACCATTTACAAGAGTCGTTTATCCCGATAGATCGAGGCTGCGTTGTTGCAAACACGGGGCACCCTTGATCGGCGACGTGCTTACATCCTGTGTTGGTCACCGTGCTCGTGGTGTTTGGATGGGCGAGATAGATAACTACATCATACTTGCAACAAATTATGTTATAGTATAAATTAATAAAATGTTTAATTGAATCAAAATTTGTTTATGAAGGAGGACTTCAAGAAGCCCATTATAGTAGTGCGACAGTTAGAGCATTCACCATGGTGAGTCTGTGGATATCAGACGCGGACCAGAGGAGGACCCCACTTTCTGGTTTGCTCTCGCATCTCATAGTGGTTTGACAAATCTACTCGACGTCTCATTTTCCGGTGTCGACCACACACTTATCCATGCTTTTGTTGAGAGATTGCATCTGAAGACCAAATGCTTTCACCTTTCACGGGGTGAGATGACTATCACTATCCACGACGTAGCTATTATTATGAGCTTAAAGATTGATGGGGTTCCCATGTTGACACCAATGTCCCCACGTGATTGCAAATCTTGGTTGAGTGATATCTTTCACATCAGTGAGGTTGAGGCACGGGGACACTAGAGCGATATCTTTCCGGTATTCAGGGTCGTCCAATGAGTTTCGGAGGCCCTGTGTCAACGTTTTTTATTATCATTAAAAATTATATTTTACTAGGAAAAAAACGAAAAACAAATTAAACATACTTTTTAATAAAAGTACATGAAAGAATGACAATGAAAAGTAAAATATATTTGTTAATTAATATTTTAATCACTTACTATGCTAGCAATAAATAAAAAGATTGTTCTTAACATTAATATTTATTTGAAGAAAAAAATTTAAATAAAAGAGAAGATAAAAAATATATTATAAAGCAAAAAAATAAAATAAATAAAAGAACAAGAGGAAAGGTATTTGTTAATTAATAATTTAAACACTTACTATATTAGCAATAAGAAAGAGTAAAATAAGATTGTTCTTAACTTTAATATATTTTTGGAGAAAAATAAATAATTAAATGAGGCGATAAAAAAATATATTATAAAACAAAAAAATAAAACAAATAAAAAAACAAGTGGAAAGGGAATTTGAACTCTTGACCATTTGCACTTTATATTGGAGTTTAACCACTATGATAGACACTCTTTTGTTTGGATGGGCGACGTGCTCGTGGTGTTTGGATGGGCGAGATAGATAACTACATCATACTTGCAACAAATTATGTTATAGTATAAATTAATAAAATGTTTAATTGAATTAAAATTTGTTTATGAAGGAGGACTTCAAGAAGCCCATTACAGTAGTGCGACAATTAGAGCATTCACAATGGTGAGTCTGTGGATATCAGACGCGGACCAGAGGAGGACCCCACTTTCTGGTTTGCTCTCGCATCTCATAGTGGTTTGACAAATCTACTCGACGTCTCATTTTCCGGTGTCGACCACACACTTATCCATGCTTTTGTTGAGAGATTGCATCTGAAGACCAAATGTTTTCACCTTTCACGGGGTGAGATGACTATCACTATCCACGACGTAGCTATTATTATGAGCTTAAAGATTGATGGGGTTCCCATGTTGACACCAATGTCCCCACGTGATTGCAAATCTTGGTTTAGTGATATCTTTCACATTAGTGAGGCTGAGGGCACGGGGACACTAGAGAGATATCTTTCCGGTGTTCAGGGTCGTTCAATGAGTTTCGGAGGCCCTGTATCAACGTTTTTTTTATTATCAATTTAAAATTTATCTTTTACTAGGAAAAAAACGAAAAACAAACTAAACATACTTTTTAATAAAAGTACATGAAAGAATGACAATAAAAAGTAAAATATATTTGTTAATTAATATTTTAATCACTTACTATGCTAACAATAAATAAAAAGATTGTTCTTAACATTAATATTTATTTGAAGAAAAAAATTTAAATAAAAGAGGAGATAAAAAATATATTATAAAGCAAAAAAATAAAATAAATAAAAGAACAAGGGGAAAGGTATTTGTTAATTAATAATTTAAACACTTACTATATTAGCAATAAGAAAGAGTAAAATAAGATTGTTCTTAACTTTAATATATTTTTGGAGAAAAATAAATAATTAAATGAGGCGATAAAAAAATATATTATAAAACGAAAAAATAAAACAAATAAAAGAACAAGGGGAAAGGGGATTTGAACTCTTGACCATTTGCACTTTATATTGGAGTTTAACCACTATTGCAGACACTCTTTTGTTTGGATGGGCGACGTGCTCGTGGTGTTTGGATGGGGGAGATAAATAACTACATCATACTTGCAACAAATTATGTTATAGTATAAATTAATATTTAATTGAATCAAAATTTGTTTATGAAGGAGGACTTCAAGAAGCCCATTACAGTAGTGTGACAGTTAGAGCATTCACCATGATGAGTCTGTGGATATTAGACGCGGACCAGAGGAGGACCCCACTTTCTGGTTTGCTCTCGCATCTCATAGTGGTTTGACAAATCTACTCGACGTCTCATTTTCCGGTGTTGACCACACACTTATCCATGCTTTTGTTGAGAGATTGCATCTGAAGACCAAATGTTTTCACCTTTCACGGGGTGAGATGACTATCACTATCCACGACGTAGCTATTATTATGAGCTTAAAGATTGATGGGGTTCTCATGTTGACACCAATGTCCCCACGTGATTGCAAATCTTGGTTGAGTGATATCTTTCACATCAGTGAGGCTGAGGCACGGGGACACTAGAGCGATATCTTTTCGGTGTTCAGGGTCGTCCAATGAGTTTCGGAGGCCCTGTGTCAACGTTTTTTTATTATCAATTTAAAAATTATCTTTTACTAGGAAAAAACGAAAAACAAACTAAACATACTTTTTAATAAAAGTACATGAAAGAATGACAATAAAAAGTAAAATATATTTGTTAATTAATATTTTAATCACTTACTATACTAGCAATAAAAAAAAGATTGTTCTTAATACTAATATATATTTGAAGAAAAAAATTTAAATAAAAGAGGAGATAAAAAATATATTATAAAACAAAAAAATAAAATAAATAAAAGAACAAGGGGAAAGGTAGGGCTGTTCAAACGGTCCGGACCGGACCGGACCGGACCGTAAACTCTCGGACCGGACCGGACCGGACCGTTTCACACTAGCAGTGAAACGGTCCATGGACCGGACCGGACCGGACCGTAACGGTCCGGTCCAACACGGTCCGGTCCAATACGGTCCGGTCCGGACCGTTTTATTAATTTTTTTTTAAAAAAATTAAAAAAAATATTTTTTTTGTATGCATTTAATCCGGTCCGGTCCGGGTTCGGACCGGACCGGACCGGACTGGATACTCTTCTTATTGAAAAAAAAATTAAAACGACAATTAACGGTCCGGACCGGACCGGACCGGAACATTACGGTCCGGGACCGGACCGGACCGTAATATTTTTAGACCGGACCGGACCGGACCGGAATTTTCCAATTACGGTCCTGGACCGGACCGGACCGTAATTTCCGGTCCGGTCCGGTCCGGTTTTCCGGTCCGGTCCAAAGTTGTGCAGCCCTAGGGAAAGGTATTTGTTAATTAATAATTTAAACACTTACTATATTAGCAATAAGAAAGAGTAAAATAAGATTGTTCTTAACTTTAATATATTTTTGGAGAAAAATAAATAATTAAATGAGGCGATAAAAAATATATTATAAAACAAAAAAATAAAATAAATAAGGGCAAATTTGGTTAGTAGGCTATTTAGGAAAATAGTGATAGTAAGTAGGCTTTTTTGTTTTTCAATTAAGTAAATATACCCTTCTTATTTTTTTTACCTTCAAACCTTCTCCATCCTCTTGTTTCCTTCTTTCTTCCAAATGCTTTTTAAAAACTGAATTTCTTTTTTTATTTTCTTTTATTAATTTTTTTTATTTTTTTATTTTCTTTATTTTTTATTTATTTTCTAGAATGAAGAATTTTTTCACACACCGGAATTATCACATACCGGAATTTCCACATACCGGAATTTCACATACCGGAATTTTCACATACCGGACCGGAATTTTACATACCGGAATTATCACATATCGGAATTATCACATACCGGAATTTTCACATACCATAATTTTCACATACCGGATTTTCACATACCGGAATTATCACATACCGGATTTTCACATACCGGAATTTCACATACCAGAATTTCACATACCGGACATTTACATACCGAAATTTACATACCGGAATGAATTTTTAATTGTCTAATATTTAATTCTGCAAATTTTAGGGGGCTCGTTGTAATTTTGCAATTTTTTTTATTGTAATTTGCGTATATGATGACGGTTTGCAAAAATGGGTCCATCACCGTCTCTTTTGGTTTCCAAAAGACTTGTTCTTTTTTCCAGTTGACAATGACAAATTGACAAGACGTGGAGGAGTTGAGCATTATTTGAGTGGAGAATTATATGTTAAAATTGTCTCAAAATAAAAGTATTATGTAAAAAATAAATAAATAGCGGACAGAAAGCACAAGGATCAAGTGTTGATTGTGCCACTAGTTTTAATTCAGAAATTTCTGGTATGAACTTTTCGTATGAAATTTTCGGTATGAAAAATTCTGGTATGAAAAAATTCTAGTATGAAAAAAATTCTGGTATGAAAAAAATTCTGGTATGAAAATTCTGGTATGAACTTTTCGTATGATAATTTCTAGTATGAAATTTCTGGTATGAAAATTCTGGTTTGAGAATTTCCGGTATGAGAAATTCAGTCCAGAAAATACAAAATAAAATAAAAAATAAATAAAAAAGGCAAGAAAAATAATAAAAGAAAACAAATTCAGTAATTAAAAATTAAAAATTATACTTATATAACAAATAACAAACATCATTTATTCTTTCTTTCTAATAGAAGGGTTAATAATTTTTACCTACTATTAAATGAAAGTGGTAAAAAATTTGGGGTACATTTTCTTAAACAAAAACTAAAAAAAGCCTAGTATGTCAAATTCTCCCTAAAGAACAAGGGGAAAGGTATTTGTTAATTAATAATTAATAAACTTACTATATTAGCAATAAGAAAGAGTAAAATAAGATTGTTCTTAACTTTAATATATTTTTGGAGAAAAATAAATAATTAAATTAGGCGATAAAAAATTTATTATAAAACGAAAAAATAAAATAAATAAAAGTACAAGTGGAAAGGGGATTTGAACTCTTGACCATTTGCACTTTATATTGGAGTTTAACCACTATGGCAGACACTCTTTTGTTTTGTAAATCAACTAAACATAAATATTATTGGGCCCCAAATATACCACAACACAACAGTAATATGTCGTTGTTGCCAAACAAACAGTTGGTATCTTCATCTAATTCTTTGGCGTGCAAGGTACAAGCTCGGTCAGACTGAATAACTTTATCAATAGGCCAAACGTATGGCTCTTGTTTCAGAAAACTAATAAAGGTGGAGGAATAAACGACTTTATGAACAAATAATGGTTACGGGACAAAAGGGTTACTCACAATTGCAGAGAAGTCCTTTCTCATGAACAACTCCGTGATTAAATAATCTTCATCAGAATATCCAGAAACCATAACAAGAGGGCTCTAAATCCACAATGTCCATCACCTTTAACATTTAACGCCGAGAGGATGAATGGTTTCATGAACCTCGGCATCTCACCATCCTTGAAGCGGTAGCCCTTAGACCGTCAGGAGATAGTTTTATTTTCACATAGTTCGGCCTCTTCAACTTTAACTTGAATATATTCACCCGGTTCGGCCTCTTCAACCTTAATTTCCGCTTGTTAACTTGATTTTAGTGGGCGACCCCAAGGACGTGGACGGGCCGACCCAAAACCATGCTCAAACCACTTGGTGCTCTCCTTGTTGAACGAATACCATATTTTGGTACTAGTGGTCTTCCATTAGTTCTTACCTACTGCTCTGGTTCTCTCATAGTTGAAGAGCCGAGATGTATCATGTCTTCATATGTTAAATTCATCCGCTGAATCTGATCTTTACTCTGAAAATTCAAATTCATTTGCTCATGAAGTTGTTTAGTATCACAATGTGTGGATCAATGTGGACAACATCATCTTCTACGGTCGGATCCACTCTTTCACATCGTACTTGCCTCCAATATGGATGGATATGATCCAAACGTATTGACACCTGAGCCCTCTTAGCAAGGAAGAACTCACGCACAGAAGGCACTTCATGAGCTTTCCTCCAATATGATATATGACATGTTGTTATGCTCCTAATTATCTTTGCCTTGTTATAGATCTCCAACAATATAAAGAAGCACTCGTTGCTTACTTTGTTCAAGAGCAAATCATATATTTGAACTCGCACATCCAACAACATCCTCTCGCGTCAAGTCGATATGAACGCTTGGATCTTTCCAGTCTGATCAGTTACCATCAAGTCAATGTTCTCCACCACCAACTGAAATCCTTGCACGCTCGAACGCAACGTACTCTTCAAGAAAGAGTGTGCGGACTCACACCTAAGAACCATCATCCAATCAATATACTATTACAATTTTAAAATTAGATAATTTATAAACAAGGTAGGATTGAGTTATTAAGCGTTTGTTGTCCTCGTGTCAGAATGAAGATACAAGTCGCACCATACTTGAATAATTGCCTCATTGTATGGGATTAGCCATGTAACCTCCAAATACTCCATCAACCTCGGATAACTTTGTCAATGAACTTTCATCTCTGCTAAACGCCTCCCGCAACTAGCAGAAGATCTAGATTCAAACAAGGCATGGTAGTGTAATGCAAAAACCGCTTGTACTTCCTTTGATCGTGTCACTACTTAAGATCTATATTTAATGTTGTACTTGACATGAAATGTGCAAATCATGTGTTTCACATCCAGGAAAACGACACCTAGTGCATGCACTTATAAAACTCTCTATCCGTCACAATCACCCCTAGTGTAACATTTCCGCACACATGTGAAAGTCTCCCTAATTCCCACTCGTAGTGATTCGAGTTTTCCTTATCCATGAAAAACTACTATTGTGAAGGCCAACCTCTTGCTAGTGATACCGAAAATCTCTAACGGCATCTTGTACCTATAGAGGGCACAAAATGAAGACGTACTCTATTTGTGTTGGACTCAAAAGCAAACGAGCAATTCAATATATAAAGACTCGTAAAAGAAATGTATATTAAAACTTACTCGTTTGTCTTGTATGTCGTGTCCATTATGATGACGTAAGGAAATAAGTTGAGGAGACGTTTGGAATTTGGATGCATGATGAAAAAAATCTGAAAGTTCATATGACAATAGACATCTCCTCACATTGACATAGTAACAACATTGGTATAGTGTGTGGAGTGTTTGTTGGAATGGATCTCGTCCTTCAACTTGTAGCATCCTAATCTTCAATACAACATTGTATACTTGTTTTATGGTGGTGACGTTGTGGGGGTCATCCAACTGTCAAGCGAAACATAACGAGTCCCCTAACATTTCTCCATGATCTACTTGTGACTACCACCATATTCATAGTTCCTCCCATGAATTGAGGCCAAATAACCATTGTCTCGCGATCGTGGAAAAAACACAAATTTCTACATGGAAGAATAATCGGTTCCTTCATCACGCAAACAATTCGGTAGATCCTAATTGAAATATATATAATAGAAATAAGAATTCTTGTTTTTCAGTTTAATGATAAGTTATTGTAAATTAAAATATCCTTACCTCAAAATGCCGGAAAAACTCGTCTAGCTGACTAAATTTTGTATCATTGAACGGAATCAACATCATTTCATCGTCTTGTGTTGTCATTTTCGGTACCCAATTTTTGGAGAGTTTGTGAGCGTTGATCACTTTTTCTTTGATTCTCAATATATATAACCAAACATACAAAACGTTCGAATTACAATGATCATAACAACGATTATATTTCAAATTTATTACTGTTACACAACGTTCAAATTATAATGGTCAAAATCATTATGGATCCGAAACCCGTAACCGTTACGATTACGGATTTCGAATATGTTATACATATGTGAATCTCATTGTCGTACGTAATATCAGCCTAAAATTAGTTTGAGGAAGAAACTAATCTGAAATATTTCTAATACTATATTATATTATTTAAAACAAAAAAAGTAAGAAGGTAGGCATGATTTGGAAAAGAAAATCTAGTGGGTGGGAAAGAGAGATGAAGGAAATGCACAACCTCAACCTCAACCTCAACCTCAATTGAGGGAAAAGCCCAAAAGAGGCCGAAAAGGGCAGATAAAAGGCAAGTGTCATAATAAAGTCGCCATTGTTATCTTAAACAATTTTTATTACACGTGTCACTCTCCAACCTTTGCACAGAAGACGTGCTTTCTGCTGACGTGTACTGTTTCCGCCCAAGGAGAGCCACTAGTTTCAAACTTTCTTTAAAAGCAAACAACTAGTGGACCGAGAGATGTTCTTTTTCCTTACAAATCCTCTAATTTCCCATTTTACCCCTTGCCAGCTGGACCCTCTCCTGGGGTTTGCTTTTTTTGGTCTGACCTGGAAACTGCATGTTTTCCACAAGGGCCCTCCCACGTGAACTTCTGCCACGTGTCGAATCCGTAACGGTCCCAACTCAACCTTCGAAAGACTGTTTATTTCCTATATATTATTATATACAACGTACGTACCTCTTAGTAGAAATCTAGAATAATAAGTTACGTTTATTTATTTTTGAAATAAATACTGGTTTCTAAATATTCGAGTAATCTTTGATAAGATCGAGATCAAAATCGTGATGGTGATATGATCAAGGTTGTGATCGTGATAAGATCGAGATCGTGATAATATCTATATTATTTAGTTTTCTATCAATATTCTCTTGTAAAGCCTATATAAAGTTTATAATAATATTAATAAATTGGTGGTTCTACCTCCACCATTTGTGTGGTCTTCCCCACCAAAAATCTGACATGGTATCGGAGCGGTTTGCCTCGATTCCTGTAGACAAATGCAACTCGGTCTATATCCTCTAGTTGCACGAGCCTAGTATATAAGGTCGGTGGGCTATTCCTCCTATTGCCAATTGGTTTTAGAATGGAACCTCACTGAGTTTATTTGCGGGGTTTGAACCTAATGCACATGTGCACTCGTATGCACTCGACCCCGCTCTACCGGTCCATCTGTATCGGACTTTGACAATCTTCTCTAATTATTTCATGAATCTTGAAAACCCTAAAATGAAATTATACATTTTATTATAAAAATAAAAATATAATCTTTGAAACAAGTTGTAGATGTTGGCTTTTGGCACTTTCCTTTAATGGCTCACCATTTTGGTGGTCATTCACACAAATATCGGTACTTCAATTCCTAGTAACTCTATCATCAACCGTAACACAATACGTGACATGTTTATCGGTCGGCCAAGTCCTACAAAGCCAATAATGTGAAATAACATTTTTACTTGTAAATTGAAACCATAAACTGAGAAAATAGAGTAATTAATTAAAGAAAGTAAAAATTAATAAAGAAAAACATTAATGATGTATCAAATAGTTGGCGAATAAGATTAGGAGAAAGAATTAAGAGGGTGATTTGATGTGACTAAAAGGGAAATAGATTAATAAGGTTTGGCAAAGACTTATCTAACCCCACCCAAATGAAAGAAGACGAATCAAAATCAAAAGCTATAAAGATGTGCCCCAAGCCACATGAAATTGTGGCTGAAATCCTTCCTCTCATTTCATGACTTGTAAAGCACACTCATTTCCTTTCGTTATTACCTACCTTACTAGCCAACTCCCCCTTTCTCCTCTCCATACTTACAACCTTCATTCTTCATGTCAGAAACCCAAGACCATCAAATCAGGCTATTTGGAAATACAATCCAATTGCAACGAAACGACGCCGTTTCTGCTGCTCATCATCACAACTCTTCCTCTTCTAATGGCTCTGCTTCTCCGCAATCCATCTTCTATAAGGTACTTCTGTCTTTTCAATTGGGTTTTTTTTTCTGGATAGTTAGGCAACAAAGGATCATAAATTCTAGCCTAATATTAGGAGATATATATGAATCTGTTTCATTCATGTGACGATATGATAATAATGTTTCTTTTCTTGCCAAATATAATTTACTAACCCTCTAAGAAAACCAGAAGACTGATTCTTGGAGGGGAAAGTAGTCAAATTTTCGGGTAAGTTTTTAAAAATAGCATAATCGATTAATTTATTACAGTTTCAAAATTTTCATTTCTTCCATTTATGATGCTATCAGGATTCTGTGGATTTGGAAGTAGAGCACGTTTCATCAAATTCACTATTGGAAAGTATTAATGAAGATAATCAACCTAAATCATCAACAGAAGATAATGAATCAATTGGGTCATTAGACAAACCATTGAAGAAACCCACAAAGATAATCCCTTGTCCAAGATGCGAAAGCACCGACACCAAATTCTGCTACTTCAACAACTACAACGCCAACCAGCCTCGCCATTTCTGCAAGAACTGCCAAAGATACTGGACTGCTGGTGGCTCAATGCGGAACATGCCGGTCGGAGCTGGCCGGCGTAAGAACAAAACCACCGTCTGCTCCACTCCTCTCCCCGCCTTGGAGACTCGTCATGAACCCGAACCCTTTGCTCCTCAACTCCACGGCTTCTCCGGTCCGCTTTGGGCGAGTCCTTGGACCGCGGCTCAGCCCCATGGTTTCGGGTTTCCGGTACCGATCTACGCCGGACCGCCTTATTGGGATTGTAGAGCCATGGCTTCTTGGAACATGGCATGGATGCCGCAGACGTCGGACTCGGGTACTTTAAGGCCAAGCTCTCCGCTTGGGAAGCATCCGAGAGACCGGAACAAGACCAAGACGTCAAATAAAGAACATCATGCAACTGAATCAACGGTTTTGGTTCCGAAAACGCTTAGAATCGATGATCCAACTGAAGCTGCTAAGAGTTCTATATGGACCACACTCGGAATCAAGAGCCATAAGAACACGAGCTGCTCCGACTCAGGCGCCTTCTTCGGAAGATTCCGATCGAAAGGCGAGGAGAGTAGCGCGGCGAATGAGAGTTCTAGGGTTTTGAATGCAAACCCTGCAGCCTTGTCTAGGTCATTGACATTCCATGAAAGTGCAGAATGAGTTATCAAAGTGTGTTAGTTTCTGTCTTTTTCTACTGCATTATATATACATATATATCAATGATATTGTACGTAGTGACTGCAATAAGCAATTGGAGGCGTATGGACTGAAGCCAAAGAATGAGGGAAGACAAAGTCTCAAGTACTCTTGGTTTTCATTTTGTGATATTATCTCTTGTTTTGTAACAGTACGTCATGATATATACATTATGGTTTTGTACATATGATTTTGTGTGTATGTACGTAATTAAGATCCAACTGAGTAGGGTTATTTCTTGGAAGGCATCCAAGTTACTAATGTACATGTTCATCTTGCTACTGCAACATGCATTTTTCCTAATTTTATAAATACACTTGCTTTCGTATTCGGGCTACTTACTCAAAACATTGCTTTACCTAGGTTGTTATACCAGCGTAATGAGTCGAGCATCGATAGGCTCAAACTCGACTTATTTATAAACAGTCGAGACCTTGACAAACCTAAATTCTCTATATGATTTAAAAATATATTCAGTTTTAACTCGTTAGAAAGTGAACGAGTTTAAACCAGTCGAGTTCGAATAGCTTAGCCAATATAATGCTCATATAATATCATTTTAATTAAATCTAAATTTTATACGTATGAGATTTAAAATTGAAATTATATTCACATTCAACTTGCATTTCAAAAACCACTCTTGATAATAAAGGGTAATTTTAATATTTTTTTCAGAAAAAAGTTACAAAGTGTTGTTTCCCTTTTAGTTTTTTTAAAAAAATCATCAAAGTCGTCCGCTAAAATTTTATGGGAGAATTTGGCCTATAGGCTCTTTTTTGTTTTTGTTAAAGAAACTATATTTCATATTTTTTTACCACTTTCATTTAATAGTAGGTAAAAATTATTAACCTTTCTATTTAGAAAGAAAGAATAAATTATGTTTGTTATTTGTTATATAAGTATAAGTAGGGGTGAGCATAAATCCCGCTTAATCCTGTCCCGTCCCGCATCCCGTCCCGATCCCGTCCCGCATCCCGTCCCGATCCCGTCCCGATCCCGTCCCGATCCTTGCGAGATTTGCAAAAAAAAATGTGTATCCCGTCCCGTCCCGTCCCGCAAAAAAATTTGCGGGACGGGACGCGGGACGAAGACTTCCCATCCCGGTTAATCCCGTCCCGTCCCGCACATATATATAAATAATATTTTTATATTTTTATAAATATTATATAGATAAATATTATACATAAATTATAATTTTTAAAAATATTTTTTTTATTTTTAAAATTATTAGATCGATGATTTTTCATCATTCATTTACTCATTCTTTACTACTCATTCGGTTGGATCTAAAATACTAGAGTTTCTGATCTCCCTTGATTTAGTCCGTTTGCCACCTTGCTCTGGTCCGTTCCATCGACATCCTTGCTCTAGTCGGTTCCATCGCCCTTGTATTTGTGGATTACCACAATTGTAATCGATAGTTAAATAAATATAATTTTCATTAAATTATCTGTGATTATTTTTTGAATGTGAGTCGGTAAGACATTTTGATGTAACTTGAATTTGTTTTCAATGTATAAACTACTAATGTAGGCGTCATGAATCGATAATTCGGTATCGAGTTTTTTTCCCGATCATTTATGTCTTTAAACACGAGATAAAATAAGTATACATATTAAATATAATCGGTGCGTAATTTTCGCGGGATTTGTCCCGTCCCATCCCATCCCGTCCCGTCCCACATGGGACAGGGCCCGCGCGGGACGAAGAAAAAATATCATAAATCCCGTCCCGTCCCGTCCCATGCCCACCCCTAAGTATAAGTTTTAATTTTTAATTACCGATTTTGTTTTCTTTTATTATTTTTCTTGCCTTTTTTTATTTTATTTTTATTTTCTTTTTTATTAACCGATTTTGTTTTTTTTATTTTCTGGACTGAATTTCTCATACCGGACTCATACCATAATTTTCATACTAGAATTTTGTCATACCAGAAATTGTCATACCAGAAAGAAATATAATAATAGATGTTTGTTAGTATTATGTAAGTGTAAGTTTTAATTCTTAATTACTGAATTTGTTTTTTATTTTATTTTATTATTTTTTTTTGTCTTTTTTTAAATTTTACAGTAATGAACATACCATAATTATTTCATACCAGATTTTTATCATACCAGATTTTTCTCATACCAGAATTTTCACATAACAGAATTTTCTCATACCAGAATTTTCTCATACCAGAATTTTCTCATACCATAAGTTCATACCAGAAATTCATACCAAAATTTTCATACCATAATTTTTCAGACCATAATTTTCATACCAGAAATTATCATACCAGATTTTTTTATACAAGAATTTCATACTATAATTTTTATACTAGAATTTCTTACAAGAATTTTTATACTATAATTTTTATAAAAATTATGTGACTGATATACTATATTCAACTTGAAACAGCTTGCAAAACCTAATTCAAGGCTCCATCAGTGTGTTTAATCACGTGGACATCAACAACCTTCTTCATTTAAAAGAGGCAAACCTCTTCCTGCACAACCACATTACAATAAAAATGAAACTAAATCACACAACTCAAGATTGTATGTATACGTAATACCAAGGTCATATAAAATCTTCTTTTTATTGATAATAAAGTATATAGTATCTGAAGACTAGTTTAAAGAGCAAAACAGAATAATGTTCAAAGCTCGAAAGTTTGTTGAAGCATGAAGATCGGATACAACATTTCAAGCAAAGCAAACTTGCCAGCCAAACGTTAATAGGTTCTCAAGGAGGCTTGATGAACTGAGCTTGCAAGGGATGAAAAATGCCTACACCTAAATCCTTCTACAACAATTATACACAATAAAACCACAAAATCTCAACAAATTCAACCATCGTGAAAAATCAAGCTTACAAACACCCAAAGCAACCGAACTCTTTAAGAGCCAGCCTCACAACATTGCTTGTAAACGCCCATCGACTCATACCTGGTTTCTATCCTTCTTGGAGAGGTTGATGGTCGGAAGTGCCTGATATAAGATATTATTGAACACTAACGAACTCCGTTGGCGGCGGAGGTGGTGTTGACTCGATAGTGGAGCGAAGGAAAAGGGTAAGAGATTGTTGTGGGTGATTAAGAAGATGGTCAGAAGAAACACGGCTCTCCAGAGTTTAGATCTAGGGTTGGATTTGGAGAAGAGGGGCAGATGAAGCATTGACGGTAAAAAAAAATAGTTGGGGTACATTAACTTAATACAAAAAGGGTAAATGCCTATTTACTCTACCAAAAACCCAAAAAGGCCTAGTTACCAAAAAAGCCCAAATTTCAATACATAAATTCCCTAAAAGATGTAGATCCAGGACAACAGACGCAACAAAAGACTAGCCGTATACATCTCCGAACAAATGGCGACAAATCCGTTGCCGAATTCGTATGTAATCACCATAATTGATCTAGATCTGAGCACAATCGTAGCGAATGAATCCTACTTCGGCTTCTCATTGGCAACGGGAGCGACGAAGTAGAGCTTCATTGCGTGTCAAGTTGGAACATGATCTTTGGACGAAGCGGTGGTGGTGGTGGATGATCTAAACATACTCGGGGCGGAGAAGAGCCTTCCTGGAATGCTGAAGGAGTTTGACTTCAAAGATCTCATGAAAGCTACACGGAATTTTGACCAGAAGAACAAGCTGGGACAAGGTTTATACAACGTCGTTTAGTTTAATTTCAGGGGTTCTTTACGGTCCATGTGGTTTTAACTTTGAAAACGGAAACAGAATAAAAACAAATTTAATTTATATGTATACCTTGTTTATAAATTTTTTTGAATCATAAAGAATGATTCTTTATGGTTTGAAGTAATTGAAGTACATTTTGATTAGCTTTGATATCTTATAGGCAAATAAAATGGGTGAATTAATTGCATTTTGCATGAAACCACGAAAAATGATTCCAAAAAAATTTATGAACTAGGTACAAATATGGATTAGATCCATTTTCTTTCCGTTTCCGGAGTTACAACCAAACGGGGGCTGAGAGCGTCGAGGAAGTTGTTAAGATTAATGGATTGAAGTTTTCAAAGTTAACTGATTGATAATGAAATAAAACTATTCCTTCTTGGAGAAAAAATCAAGTTATTCTCGGAAGATCCTTTGTTACACGTCAAGGATCAACATTCGATCAAGGAAATCGAGGTCAAATTGAATTGATCGAGATTCAAGTGTGAAGAAATAAAGACCGCTCAATGATGATGTGTGATGTCTGCCTATTTAACCCTAAAAGTCGATCAATCTAAACTTTCATGTCAACTACACAATTCTAGAGTTTCGAATTACCTTCGAAAGTAGTACTTGCGGGTTTTCTAGTTCCAACTCTAGCAACGGGAATCGAGTTTTACAGAAGTGTCGCACTATTGTCAAATACGGATTTTGGTAGATTTAGATTATTTGCAAATCCTAAGAGGATTAGGCCCCTCTAAATAAAGCTTTATAGCCATTAGGCTTTTCATTCAGTTCATTCGAAAGTGTTGTAGACGGTTAGGAGATTTATACGTCGATCGATCTACCGTCCCCTACCAGTCCTTTTCCCCTCGATTAATAAAGATTTGAATTTGTGTTAAGGTATTTCTTTCTAAATTCATTTGTTCTAGGGTCTAAAGAGTTTAATAACCACATTGATCTATGATATTGAAAATGACGTAAATATTGAAAAGGATAAAATATACCAAACACTTGGTATGTTCTGAAGCAAGACGCGGGCACAACCACAAAGAGACGCGAGCACGTCGACAAGGCCCAAAGGCGCGGGTGCGGCAAAGGTGAGGCGCATTTGTGACGGCTCAACTCTAGGCGCGGGTGCGGCGGCGTGAAGGCGCGGGTGCGGCTATCTAACAGAAGACAACTCTTCTCTGCTTATGACATAAACTCCACCCAACTTGCTTCTCTTCTTGATCTCCTCTTCCCTTCAACAAAACCTCCAAAACCACATCAACTTGGTTCCATCAATACACAACATAACAAGAAGAACATAGGAATCCAAGCTTTCCTTAATGGTTTTATAACCAAGGAAAGAAGAATAAGAAGAAGAAAGAAGAGTGGAGAGGAAGTTGACTTACCAATCTCCCACAGATGACAAGGAGGACACAAGGTTGTTACCACGCCTCGCCTTGGCCGCACGCGGCACCGCAACTGCGGCCAAGGCGATGTGCGGTCGCGGGATCTCAAAAGTAACATGGTTGTCACATCAGATCGCCCTTAAAACAAGTTTCGTCCCGAAACTTGAACAACCACATACCCTCTCGGCCTAGAACGCTAAGGTATACACACTCAAACTCACGGAGACATAACATCTCCATCAAACTACAATCTCACTCGATAATATGGAGGTAAACTATAATCACGCTCGATAGCATGGAGGTAAAACCATCTCCAGCAAAACTATAATCATACTTGATAGCATGGAGGTAAAACCATCTCCAACAAAACTATAATCATAACTCGTGTTAGCACAACAAGAACTACTAAGATCACATATCATATATCACAATCTAGCACGAAACAAACAACACATAAAATCACATAAGCACATAATCTCGTCATGATATAACCACAATGAAGAACCGTAAGGTGAATATAAAGGATATAAATACTCTAGAAAGGGGGTTGAATAGAGTATGGGAACTTTTTGCAAAAACCTACCTCAAGGCTTTGAAACTGATTTCAAAGGCCTTGATGTCAATCTGAGCTCTTTGTGACACAACTGATTTTCTAGGACTTTGAAAGTGATTTCAAGGGCCTTGAATTTGTAAACTTGCAAAGCAATGTTAGTCACGATAAAGCAAGATATGATGCGGAAATGAAAAGATCGACACGGTTATATGTTTACGAAGTTCGGCTCTAACAACCTACCCTCCATCCTAGGGTTTACCCGTAGGATCTAAATATCTATTACCAGCTTCAAAGAGTCCTAAATACAACCTAGAAGAAATCCCCTTCTTCTCTTACTGTAGTCAATGCTACGATCTAGTTTCAACTCTTAACCTAGCTATAGTAGTCTAGTTACTTTGTATAGTAACACACACTCGAGTATAACACTCTCTAGATATTCCAATGAAGCTCTCATGTTTTTCTCTCTCTAAAGAATAAGACTTTTGTAAAATAAGAGGAAGAAAAACGTTTGGATCGAAATGAAGATTGTCTTGGATCGCTTGAAGACTTAGATGTTTCCGTGTAAGCTTGTTGTTGTTCTCTTCAATCGACATCTTCATTTATAGCCTTCAATGGAGAAGTATTCTAGCCGTTTGAGAAGATGATCGTTGTTGATGTTTCTTCTTCTCCATAGAAAACGGTGTATGTTGAGATGAGATAGCCGTTGTAGATTTTTCTTATATTATTCATCTCCTTAAAGCATGTTGATTCTCTTTTCTCCGTAATCTTCTCTTGAAAAATGTTGTTGAAGATCTTGTCGTTCAAGCTCCGAGATCTTCAAGTTTGTTGAGAATCTTTGGCTAAAGATCTTCGAGATCTTTTTAAGATCCGTTGGGAAGAGATCTTCAAACTTGCGTTGATTTGGTTTAAGATCTTTGCAAGATCTTTTTGTTGAACAAAATCTTCTTGTTGGTCGAGATCTCCTTGTTATCTTCTTGGAAGATCTTCTCTTGATCTTAGGTAGATTTGGTTGTTTGAGATTGATTTGAATTCCTTCCTGCCGTCATATCCTTAGAATCTTGTTTTCTAGCTTTGGCTTTGATTCGTTGAAATGCTTTTCAATCTCTACGCTTGTCCCTTGTATCCGTTTTCAAGGCCTTCATTCATCCCTTGAAATGTTTTCCAAGGCCTGCATACATTTGACAAACACAAAACCAAACCAAGCAATCTAGAAATAGAATCGATATTGTTAGTATAAAAAACCGCTCATTTGTGTTATGTCTTCCATCATCACATATGCATATATATAATCGAGGTAGAGTTTTCACACAACTCGCTCGTCCATCATACAGATGCCGCTATCTCTATATAAACTCGGGATAGTTCCTCTTGATACTATCTTATGTCACCCACGTAGCCTCATCAGCTCCTCATCTAGACCACTGTATCCTCATCATAGGAATGTCATTTGAGCACAAGTGTCTCATTTCCGCTCTAGGACCACTACTGGATGCTCAACACACGTGTGGTCCGGCTCAACCACTAAATCCTCATAACCGATAATGTGTCTCGGATCTGGTATGTACCCTCTTAACTGAGACGCATGAAAAACTGGGTGAACACCCTCTAATCTGGGTGGCAAAGCAAGTCGGTATGCCACCTCTCAAACTTGCTCCAAAATTTCAAAAGGTTCGACATATCGGGGATTCAACTTCTCTTTTATACTGAAACGTCTTACGCCTCACGTCGGGGACACTTTCAGCCAGACATGAGCTCCAATTCTGAACTCTAGAGGTCAACGCCTCTTATTAACATATGACTTCTGGCGGCTTTGTGCAGCCAACATCTGCTATCTAATCAGCGCTACTTGAGCGATGTTATCTTGTATCTACTCAGGAGCTATCTCATTGATATTGTTGGACTCGTTCCAGCATAGAGACATATGACACTTCAGCCCATACAACACCTCATATTCTCAACAAGATCTATAAAATATTGTCCTCTCAAACTAACCATCAGACTGTGGATAACATTCGTTATATAGTGTAGGTGTATGCCCACGATTTCCTGCTCATGTTGCCCCAAAACCTCCCAGGTAACCGTCCATTTCTATCCGAGATGACGGTCCTTGGTATCTCAAAGAATCTCGCTATCTTCCTAGCGAATTCTCAGCTAGTCAACTCATCAACTATGTTCTTTCTTACAACGACTAATACATATAGTCTTAATCCATTTCGGACAAAACCCTTGCTTATGTTGTTTCTTCTCAACAAATCAGATAACCATCTAAGGTGGACAGGTGACTGCCATATCTGGAAACTAAATATCCAACTCTAGCCATGCCGGATCTCTCTACCACGGAGACTGAGTTGTCAATCGTGTCATCGCCTACTCTTGAGGCGTCTTCCTACTAAAGACGTCGGCGACTATGTTCACCTTCCTTAATGATACAACATCTCCAGATCAAACTCCTTGATCAACTCAAGCGGTTTCCTCTGGTGATTATTCAATTCCCGCTGGGTAATTTATCATTCAGGTTCTTATAGTCTGTGAAGATCTGGTAAGAAACTTCGTAAAGGTAAAGCCGTCAGATCCCTCGTGTGTGTACCACTACAACTATCTTGAGGTCGTGAGATGGGTAATTCTCCTCATACATCTTTAGATGTTGAGATGCATAAGCAATACCCAACTTCGCTGCATTAAACACATTCTAAGCCCAACTTAGTTGCGTCACTACAAACCACCAAATCCCTTGTGCCCCTTTGTTGTGCTAAGATAGGAGCATATGTCGATCTCCTCTTCAGCTCCTCGAACTTTGAGTACACGGCTTGGACTATACAAACCGGGTAGTCTTCCTCAGCCAAGCCTAGGAAGTTGCGCACTATCTTACCATTCTTTAAAGGCGTCCGTACTGCTATGGATTCTATATTCGCCGGATCAATCTTGATCCCTTCGGCGGGGACTATGTGACCTAAGAAGGTCATCCCTGGCAACCAAAACCCGTACTTAGAGAGATTGGCGTATAACTCTCTATCTTGAAAAACTTGTAACATGGTCCTCGATTGTCTGGCATGTTCCTCTCTCCTCCGAGAGTATACCAGGACGTCATCTATGAAGACCACAACAACTAATCTAGGAAGTCGATGAAGATATCGTTAATCAACTCCATAAAGACGGTGGGCGCATTCATGAGTCCAAATTTCATCACTACAACCTCGTAGTGTCCATATCGAGTCCGAAATGCCGTCTTGGACACATCCTACTCTCTCACTGTTCGCTCCAAACGGTGTGTGCAAGCTTTAAATTTATAACCCTAGACTTAAGCTTAAAACAAGGATGCGAACCCGCAGTGTACGGGTCAATCGTAGTAAAAAGCAAGAAATTCCAGGGGTCGATCACAGGGACTCGGTGAAACAAAGTCAATAACGGTAAGCTTCGTGAATACTAACCACAAGAGCAATTAACACAATCAAAGATGAATAAGAAGTCAATAAAGCAAACATGCAATTCTAGGGATTAAAGCGCCTAACTGTGGTTCCAACTCAAGATCTAAAGATAAGCGGACAAGTTGAGATTTTTGCAAGGGGAAGGTGTTACTAAAGTGGAATAGATCACCGGGTAAGTCTCACTACTCACTAGTCCTAAACCGTAACTCCTATTACCGGGTAAGTCTCAAGGAATCAAGATAAAGAACTATAACCTCAAACTAACACACCATCTAAGGGAATAGAATCAACCTTTACCGGGTAAGTCTCAGGCTAACTCACAAAGATGGGATGGAAGCACACTCAAACCCCAATAAAGGATAAACCTTTATTACCTACGCTTATGATCGTTGGTACACAAACTAAGGAATTACAGGGTAAGTCTCATCCTAAGCTTGCTTTGAACCAGGAAGGGTGTAATAAGAATAGGATTTGGCAAACTCTAACACTTAACTCTCAGTTTTGGATCAGATAAGTCACCTCGGTCAGAAGAATTCCACCCCGGCCGAGATGTTCATCGACTGAGCGAGATGCTTAGGGTTAAGGTTAAAGACTCGAACTTTCAGGGTCCTACTGGAATCTAAGATTATTCTATCATTGTTTTTCTCACAACCTTCAGCCAATCACCCTAGAATCGCACAAGGAAATTAGCCACTCATCATCATGAAAGTATTAATCAAATATATGGGAAGAAGGTGAATATTTGAACAAGAAGAATTTAATGAAAAGACTTCAATAACTGAATCAAATATCACAACAAAAGCGTTCCTTGGATATCAATCCAACAAGACAAGACAACAAAGAAGGGAATTGAAGACAATCTTACAAAAACCCTCCAAAAGCTATAAAAGCTACAATCTTCAATCCTCCTTCAACCTTCAAGAAGGTTCTTCAAATCTCCCAACTGGAGTATGGCTGCTGCGTGACTTTCGGTGTAAGCGGGCCGTATGCGAGATCTCCTCGTAAGCAAGATGTTGGATTTGTGGAAATCCAACCCTTTTTATAGGAAAGTAACCCTCCAAAGATAAAATATCTTAGAAAGATCTCTTCCCATAAAAATAGGTAAAATATAAGATCTTCTTCCTTCCAGGAGCCAAGCCTAAAAATATAAGATCACCTTCCAAAGATAAAAGATCTCAGCCAAGAATAAAATATTCTCGCCGCGTCCTAGGTGTTCGCCTCGGTCGAGTCGGCGTCTCTGGATCACCTCGGTCGAGATGAATCTCTGGTCAACCGAGGTGAGTCACAACTGAATGTGAAATCTCTCAAAACTGGTCCAAAGTGAATCTTAATCCATGGCTATGCTTCCTGGATGGTTCCCTATGCTCCTCAATGTAGCTCCAATGACTCCATAGCTCTATTTGTTCCTTTTTGATGCAAAACGTGCCATTTTACCTATAATTACAGCAAAACTAGGTGTAGACCTCGATTCCCGCAAAGGTAGATGAAATGGTAATAAAATCACATAATATACATGCAATCACGCAGATTATGAAAGATAAAACGTCCAAACAAACCCCAAAATATAGACTATAATTCATGCTATCAAAATACCCCATACTTAGCCCTTGCTTGTCCCCAAGCAAGTTCCGCATCTAGAAGACAAGATAGAATGGATTATAAGTCATGAAAATCAATGAAAAGTCTTTCAAAAACATTTTATGGTGTATAACAATCATAGATCACTCTAAGAGAATACTTCACGGAATTTAAAATCAAAATATGATCAAAACATTTTATAAATATAGGAAAGTTGTTCATCTTTGCATAAAACCATGGAATGCATAATAAGTCATAATTATCAAAATTAATCATGTATAATCCAGTTTAAACCACTAAGTCAATCAACAAGCTCAAGGTCTCAAGGGCTTCCCAAAAGAAAAGGTCAAGAAACGTGTAGGGTAGGGATGTATGTAAGGTAATGTGGTGCTAGAATCCGGGAAAAGGATGAACTTCACTTCCACTTTGACTTGCAACATCTTCCACCGATAAGCTTTGCTTATTCCACATTTTTTTCTTTTTACTTTACTTTTTGGGATGCATGGACAGAGGTCCACAATAACCGAAGCCTAGGAAATCCGCAATCATCAATTTTTTGAGATGCATCAAACCCTTGATGCACATACCATGACCCGTTAGGAATATCGCTCAATCCGATTTTGGCAAGACACAAACACCCGGCTATGTGAATGGTGCCGAGTTACTCATCTTCATGATTGACTTCCCCAAACCTATTATTACTTTCTAACACTTTCACTTCCAGCCAACTTCTCAACTTTAACTTCACTTGCTTTCACCACTTCGCTTGCTTCCAAATTCCCGGATAGGTAAGGGGAGGCAAAATGTATATGAGGGGCTAAGCATGATCAAGAAGAAGAAGAAGAGAGAAGAATGAATTGCCTTGGTCTTTCCAGGAAGAAAGTGAGAGAACTCATGATGTGGTGTCAACCTTCAAATTCAACATAATTTAGATAAAACAAAGTATTAAACATGCCATTAATTTCAAACAAAGCATTTAGCAACTTAAATATATTATAAAACCTTTCAAACATATAAAGATTTCAAAACCAGTCAGTAAACAAGATCTTCACTGAGGTCATATCCAGATAAGCAACACAAAAATAATTTTCGAAAACTCTCAGTTAACCCACCTCGGTCGAGGTATTCTTGGGTCAACCGAGGTGAAACGCCTCGTTTGGCCAAGACTGACTCGGTCGAGGTCAAAAAAAAATTTTTTAAACCATTTTTTTTTCAGTTTTGACGTTTTTCTCAATCAAATAACCTGTAAATATGCATGTAATCTCAGATAAACATATAAATGCAGAAGTGAAGCGTAAACATGAAATATCCGATAAAGTAATCATACATCAAGGAAATCAAATAAGTACATCAAGTAGTCATCAAATAAGTACATCGAATACCCCATACTTGGGACACACTGTCCCAGTGGGTCAATATAAGTCTAAAAATAAGAGTACTCACCGGATAAATAGCTGAACTGCATAAAAATATAATAAAGAAAATCCTGCAGCTCCTCAATAGTCGTGATCCGGTGGTGGTGGTGGTGGCACGTATGGATACTGGGATGGGTCGAATGGATAACCCATAGTCTGCTGGAACTGTATCTCCATCATCCTGCGCTGATAGTGCTGCCCCTCTAACATCTGATGAGTCCAGCTGTCAATCTGTCGGTGCTGGGCAGCAAATCTCTCATGCATGTCCACAGTGAGGGCAGCATAAGAATCTATCATCTGATCTGTCAGATCATCGATCCGACGATGAGTCTCTGAATCTCTATGATGGCGTGTCCTACGCCTAGCAGATCTAGCAGGTGATGCAGCAGGTGCAGGCTCAGCCTCGGTGTCATCGTCCAGATCTATAATCGGTGGCGCGCTCGTCCCTGCAGTATCTGTCCCTGTATCCATCGGGACTCCACCATCTCTCTCATCCACTGTATCCTCGTCATCAGCCTCCTCCTCCTCCTCAGTTGGGGCAGCTGCTGCCTCCCTATGATCCTCCATTAGTGGAGCCCAAGCTGTCTGCCAATAGTGTGGGTCATAAACAGTGAACTGGGCAGACCATCGGATCCCCTGTGGCGCAGTCAGCTCCCACGGCATAGCCACATATGGAGTGGTCAGACCTCGGGGAACGAGAATCCTCCGAGTGATCATCTCCTGCAATCCAAGCGGCTTCGGAGCCGCCACCATCGTACAGGCACTGAGGTCCATGCCATGAAAAGCAGCTATGTGGGTGACAAGCCCTCCGTAGCAGATGTCTCCCTTCGCTTTAGCCTTGATCTTGTGCAGGTCCTCTGCCAAGATCAAGCCAAAGTCTGGGAAACCCCCCGTAACCATACAGTACAGACTGAAAAGCTCGCCCTGTCGGATCTTCTAGGGCGTCTCAGTACGCGCCAGAAGTGTCTTGCTGAATATCCTATGTGCTAACCTAAAGGCTAGGTGGAAGATGACTCTCTCCCTGGAATCTCCAGGACGCCATCTGTCTGCATGCTCAACAATATGGGCAATCTGCCCCCAGAACTCCCTAGCTACAGATCGGGAAGGGAAGTCAGTGGCGGTGGGCTCAGGAAAGCCGAAGATGTCTCTCCAAACCTCGAGGGGTACTATGAAGTTCCGGTTCATCAACCGGTACTTCACAGACTGCTCTGTGGGAAGGTAGGTGAAGGAGCTAACGAACTCTAAGGTCGGCTCCAAGTAGGCTGGGGCTCGGATCTCAGTAAACTGATCCAGCCCGACTGTGGCAATCATCCTCCTAAGGTCTCCATCTACCCCTAGGCAATCAAAAGCTGACACATCCAGGAAACGTGGTGCAATCACTGGACGGCTAGCTATACGCTCATAATCTACCCGGCATCTCTCGTGGATCACCGGGCGGTAAGGTCGGGAAGAAGAGGAAGGAGGGGAAGGTGAGGATCTATCTCTGAGGGCAAGGCGACATTCGGAATTCATTTTCTCTCAGCTATTGTCAGATCACCTCGGTCACTGACAACACTCAGGAATCACCTCGGCCGAGGTGCAGTTCGACTGGACCGAGGCATAAACAGTTCGCGATTCAACTCTCAGAAATCCAGTTCTTTTCCCCTAAAAATCACTACAATTGCTTCCTATGGGGTACTTAAGCCTTTTCTCAGTAGATTCAAGGGCAACCAAAGCCCAAATCGAAACGAATGAACGAGTTAGGGTTTCGACTGTTTTTAGCTCGTTTCGGTCGATTCGTTCGATTTCTTCGCAGATCTGTGTTTGCAATGGGATCCTCTACCCTTCAATCGCAGTTTGGAAGCGGAAATCTTCGAAAACGAGCAAGATTCGGGGAAGCGAGGTGAGGAGGCGCCGCGGTCGAGTTGAAGTGGGTAAAAAAAGTGAAAAATAAAATTTTCCCCTTTTTATACTGTTCTTGGAACTGCTGTCACCTCGGTCGAGATGGTCTCGACTGGACCGAGGTGGTACTGACCGAGGTGGTTCTGCTGAAACCCTAGTCGCCTCGGTTGCTCAAGAATCAACTCGGTGGAGGTGGCCTCGACTGGACCGATGTGTCTCAGTCAAACTTTGTCTTCTCGAATTCTCGAACTTCTGTACTTCCAGTTATGCTCCTTCCTTAGATGTCTCCTGTTATCTGTCTAGGACGCCAAAAACAAACAAAACAAAGCAAAAGCAAACTATCTAAGCTAGACTAGAAAACGGGAAAAGAATGCAATACCTTGGGTTGCCTCCCAAGAAGCGCTTGGTTTAAGGTCGCTAGCTGGACCATAATGCGTCATCAAATGAGGTATATCGGTGCAACCTCCTCAACCGGAGTCTCCGGTTGGTACTTCTTAAGTCTATGACCGTTGACCTTGAAGCTTCCGCTAGTTTTGCCCCATATCTCAACTGCACCATGAGGAAAAACATGTTTCACAACATAAGGTCCAGTCCATCTTGATTTCAACTTACCTGGAAAAAGGCGGAGGCGGGAGTTGAAGAGTAGAACTAAGTCTCCTTCGTTAAGCTCCTTTGGGACGATACGCTTGTCATGTCATCTCTTCGTCCTTTCCTTGTAGATTTTGGCATTCTCATAAGCGTTCAAACGCAGCTCTTCCAGCTCGTTGAGTTCCAATAGTCGCTTCTCGCCGGCTTCCTTAATGTCGAAGTTCAACCATTTGATCGCCCAATATGCTTTGTGTTCCAATTCAACGGGCAAATGGCAAGACTTCCCATGTACCAAATTATAAGGGGTGGTACCTATGGGAGTCTTAAATGCGGTCCTGTACGCCCAAAGAGCATCGTCCAATTTCATGGACCAATCCTTCCTCGTTCTAGAGACGGTCTTCTCCAAAATTGCTTTGATTTCTCTATTCGAGATCTCGACCTGTCCACTAGTTTGAGGGTGATAAGCCGTTGATACCTTGTGGGTTACCCCATACTTCGATAGAAGTGCCTTGAACTTCCGGTTGATGAAATGCGTTCCTCCATCGCTGATGATGATGCGCGGAGTTCCAAATCGTGGAAAGATGGTTCTGTTCAAGAACTTCACAACCACCTTGGCGTTATTAGTGGGAGAAGCAATGGCTTCAACCCATCTAGAGACGTAATCGACCGCAAGAAGGATATAGAGGTTTCCTCCGGAGGATGGGAAAGGTCCCATGAAGTCAATCCCCCATATATCGAAGATTTCCACCTCCTAGATATTATTAAGTGGCATCTCGTTCCTCCGTGATAAATTTCCTGTTCTTTGGCATGCATCACAAGAGACAACAAAAGCTTGTACATCCTTAAATAATGTAGGCCAAAAGAAACCGGAGCGTAATACCTTAGCGCATGTTTTATCGGTACTAGCATGTCCTCCACAAGGAAGTGAACGGCAATGCCGTATGACGCTATTAACTTCATCTTCAGGAATGCATCTTCAAAGCATCCCATCTGACCCGCGCTTGAATAGCAGCGGCTCGTCCCAGTAGTAATGTCGTACTTCCTTGAAGAATCTCTTCTTTTGAGAGTACGTCAATCCTGGCGGTGTTTCTTGGCAAACGAGATAATTTACAATATCAGCATACCAAGGTCCGTTTTTATCAGAAAGTTGGTGGATGGAGTGTTCCACCAACTGAGGATGAATGTCAGAGAAGTGAGTAAGAAGATTATTATTCTCAGTAGTCTCAGTTGACATCATCTCGCCATTGACCTCGGTCGAGGCGCAGAGGCGTTGACCGAGATGTTCTTCAGTCGCCTCGCTCAGTCCAGAAAGTGCCTCGGTCGAGGTACTGCAACTGGAACCGAAACTGGAGATCTTCGTCTCCTGAAATAGTGTCTCAGTTTTAGCTCCTGGATCTTCTTCCAGTGCCTTTAAGCTCCGTATATCTGCATCACAAGAAGCATCTATACCTTCCTCTATTAAACTAAAACTAATAACTCTTTCGAGTGGATCGTTAATAAGGATAGAGCTCACCAATTCTCTTGATTCTTCTTCATCGTAGATGTTGAAGATATCATCGGTTAGCTGCTCCCCTTTCATGGTTGCAAGTAGTGCGAACTCCACCTCATCGCCACCAATGTTGAATTTCAACTTGGCGTTCGTGCAATCCACATTGCAACCCGAAGTTGCTAGAAATGGCCTCCCGAGAATAATAAGAACAGGATAATCTGCGGGAATGTCAAGTACGACAAAGTCTATAGGTAGATAGAAGTTACCTAACTTGACCGGAACGTCCTCCAAGATGCCCACGGGATGGGTGATGGAGCGATCCGCCATATAAAGTCGAATCTTGACCGGCTTGGGCTCTCCAAGTCCGATCTTCATACATAGCTCCAGCGGTATGATGCTCACGTTGGCTCCTAGATCACAAAGGGCTTCACAAGTGACATCCCCAACTTGAATGGGAATGCTAAATGAGCCGGGATCTCTCAACTTAGGTGGCATCTTCTCCTTCATGATCTTAATAAGCTCCGAGGATTTAGATGTCATCCTAACTTCACCAAAGTCTTCCAATTTCCTTTTCCTTGATAGGATCTCCTTTAAGAACTTCCCATAGGCGGACATTCCTAGAATAGCATCAAGGAAAGAAATGTTAATATGCAGCTTATTCATCAAGTCAAGGAACTTACCAAAGTGCTTGTCTAGATGTGCTCTGGCCCTTGACTGGGGGAATGGAAGTGGTGGTTTGTATGCAGGAGGTAGAACATAAACTTCAGTTTTCCCCTCCGCTTTCTGTTGCTCCACCTCGGATGGCATCTCGGTCGATGTGTTCTTCGACTGGATCTGGACCGAGGTGGTCTGCGTCGAACGAGGTGCTGGATCTGCAGTTTTGAGTCCACTCCTCGTCGTTATGGCCATGCACTGGCCCTTAGGGTTGCTTTCCGTCTTTGCTGGAAGCTTCCCTGGATCTCTTGGCGCTTCATTCACCCTACTTGAAAGTTGTTGTTCGAAGGACTTTTGGGCCCTCGAAAATGAAGTCATAGAAGTCTCCATAGCACTAAGCTTGATCAAGATAGCCTCCAGAACTGCGTCTTTCTTTTTTGGCTGAGACGAACTTGACCCTTGCCCTTGGCTTTTTAATGGAGTAGAAGAAGAAGTAGAAGGGGAAGAGAGGAAAGGGTTAGAGGAATCGTTAGAGTTGGAGTTTGAATGATTGTTACCGTTATTTTGGTTGTTCGCCCTCCAATTATTGCTATTGGATCCTCTATTGTTGTTGTTGTAGTTGTTGTTCCGGGAACCGTTGTTGTTGTTACGGTATCCGTTGTTGTTGTTCCTTTGTCCTTGCTCTTCCCTCTTGGTTTGAGCAACCAAGAGTTCCTTCAATTGCTTCACGTCATTCTTCAAAGACGTGAGTTGATTGTTGTTGGATTGAGTCTCTTGAAAGTTGACTCTTTTAACTCCACCTTCAGCTCCTTGGTGGGTGTACTTCTCCATATGCAAGGCTTGCTTCTCGATGAAGTCCCAAGCCTCGTCAATCGCCATGTCCATGAAGGTTCCGGCGGAGAGTAGTTGGAGATTGAATTGGGTGCTTCCGTCCAGTCCCTTGAAGTAAATCTCCAATAACTCTAACTTTGGAATCCCATGATGTGGGCAATCCAAAAGAATGTCCTTGAACCGCTCCCATGACTTTGACAAGCTCTCCTTGTCCTTCATAATGAAAGCATTTATCTTCCCTCTCATTTCAGCTGTCTTTGAGGGGGGAAAGAATTTGGTCAAGAACTCCGTAGACATTTCCTCCCATGTGCTAATTTTACCTGGAGGAAGAGATTGATACCAAGTAAGAGGTCTATCTTTTAAAGAAAAGTAAAAAGGTCTTAGCTTGTAGTTGTTATTTTCAATTCTGGAAGGTCACAAGGTTTCCATCAAGATCTCGTAGTTTTGAAGATGTTGATGTGGTGATTCCTTCTCCATCCCTCTAAATTGGCATTGGCGAATCATGGATAGAACTTGCGGTCGAAGTTCATAGTCATGGTCCGCTGGATCTCCTAGGTTGACTCCTGGACGCCTCAGTTGTTGATTAGGGTCCATCCTTTGACCTAGGGTTTGTGGAATTCCTGCAAGAAGAACATCTCGGACTGGCATCCGAGGTGGATGTATCTCGGCCGGGGCGTCTGGTACTGGGACCTGCCTCGGTCGAGGGTCAGCAACTGGAACCTGCCTCGGTCCAGCATCGGGAACTGGGTCGTCCCTCGGTCGAAGTAGAATTTGGTCTCGTATGACGGCCATTTCTGCTTCGATTGCTTCAGTTTTGGTGTGAGTTTCTTCCTTCTCTCGCCTTAGTTCTTCCTTGCTGAGGCGTAGCAGCTCTAACGCCTCTTTCAATTCGGCCTCAAGATTGCGGTTGTCTTGTTGGGCCATCTTTGCTTCTCTTAAACGTCGCTTGTATGTCTTTTCTGGTTCGGGATCGTAAGGAACGATTTCCTTCCCAGTGCGGGTTCTTCGCATAAACCTAAGAAAGAACCTGCAAAAGTCACTCAAGTAGAGTGGTTAGAAGACACGGGGGCAAGTGCCCCAAGAGCAAACCGTGCCGGCTCGGTCTAGATCAACTCCCCGGCAACGGCGCCAAAAACTTGTTCGCTCCAAACGGTGTGTGCAAGCTTTAAATTTATAACCCTAGACTTAAGCTTAAAACAAGGATGCGAACCCGCAGTGTATGGGTCAATCGTAGTAAAAAGCAAGAAATTCCAGGGGTCGATCACAGGGACTCGGTGAAACAAAGTCAATAACGGTAAGCTTCGTGAATACTAACCACAAGAGCAATTAACACAATCAAAGATGAATAAGAAGTCAATAAAGCAAACATGCAATTCTAGGGATTAAAGCGTCTAGCTGTGGTTCCAACTCAAGATCTAAAGATAAGCGGACAAGCTGAGATTTTTGCAAGGGGAAGGTGTTACTAAAGTGGAATAGATCACAGGGTAAGTGTCACTACTCACTAGTCCTAAACCGTAACTCCTATTACCGGGTAAGTCTCAAGGAATCAAGATAAAGAACTATAACCTCAAACTAACACACCATCTAAGGGAATAGAATCAACCTTTACCGGGTAAGTCTCAGGCTAACTCACAAAGATGGGATGAAAGCACACTCAAACCCCAATAAAGGATAAACCTTTATTACCTACGCTTATGATCGTTGGTACACAAACTAAGGAATTACCGGGTAAGTCTCATCCTAAGCTTGCTTTGAACCAGGAAGGGTGTAATAAGAATAGGATTTGGCAAACTCTAACACTTAACTCTCAGTTTTGGATCAGATAAGTCACCTCGGTCAGAAGAATTCCACCCCGGCCGAGATGTTCATCGACTGAGCGAGATGCTTAGGGTTAAGGTTAAAGACTCGAACTTTCAGGGTCCTACTGGAATCTAAGATTATTCTATCATTGTTTTTCCCACAACCTTCAGCCAATCACCCTAGAATCGCACAAGGAAATTAGCCACTCATCATCATGAAAGTATTAATCAAATATATGGGAAGAAGGTGAATATTTGAACAAGAAGAATTTAATGAAAAGACTTCAATAACTGAATCAAATATCACAACAAAAGCGTTCCTTGGATATCAATCCAACAAGACAAGACAACAAAGAAGGGAATTGAAGACAATCTTACAAAAACCCTCCAAAAGCTATAAAAGCTACAATCTTCAATCCTCCTTCAACCTTCAAGAAGGTTCTTCAAATCTCCCAACTGGAGTATGGCTGCTGCGTGACTTTCGGTGTAAGCGGGCCGTATGCGAGATCTCCTCGTAAGCAAGATGTTGGATTTGTGGAAATCCAACCCTTTTTATAGGAAAGTAACCCTCCAAAGATAAAATATCTTAGAAAGATCTCTTCCCATAAAAATAGGTAAAATATAAGATCTTCTTCCTTCCAGGAGCCAAGCCTAAAAATATAAGATCACCTTCCAAAGATAAAAGATCTCAGCCAAGAATAAAATATTCTCGCCGCGTCCTAGGTGTTCGCCTCGGTCGAGTCGGCGTCTCTGGATCACCTCGGTCAAGATGAATCTCTGGTCAACCGAGGTGAGTCACAACTGAATGTGAAATCTCTCAAAACTGGTCCAAAGTGAATCTTAATCCATGGCTATGCTTCCTGGATGGTTCCCTATGCTCCTCAATGTAGCTCCAAAGACTCCATAGCTCTATTTGTTCCTTTTTGATGCAAAACGTGCCATTTTACCTACAATTACAGCAAAACTAGGTGTAGACCTCGATTCCCACAAAGGTAGATGAAATGGTAATAAAATCACATAATATACATGCAATCACGCAGATTATGAAAGATAAAACGTCCAAACAAACCCCAAAATATAGACTATAATTCATGCTATCACTCACCCACAACTAGTCATGTCCAAACCTCATATCTATCTTGGAGAACACAGTATCCCCCTGCAACTACTCTAACAAATCGTCCATGCGGGGTAGTGAGTACTGGTTCTTGATGATCACCTTGTTCAACTCGCGGTAGTCGATGCACAACCTCATCAACTAATCATTCTTCCTCACAAAGAGTACCAGTGGGTTTGTCAAGAACGCCGATAAACTCGCACACAACGGAAATCTCCTCTAATATCAGACTCTCACCTTCCTTCATGGTGTAACACCATAAGGCCTCACAACCTTGTCCAATCTGCCTCGTCACTCGGACTGTGCTGATGATAGAACCGGTCTTTCCAAGGTCTCAACTTCGGAATATCTCGATCTAACCTGCCTCGTTAGTGACCGTCACAGTCCGCCTACCACTATCCAAGAACATACAATGTCGGTCCATCTAATCCATTACTAAAAATGACTTCTTCATGTACTAAGTACATGACAAAGAAGTCTACAAGTCAAACACAATTCCCCAAATGAAAGGGACAATCGCGGAACTCTCGGGTATCTCTAACCCTACCTCCATATGGTAACCCTATAATAAAGGGTACTCCTTCTACCATATCTGAAGCCAAACACTCAATACATATATCAGAAATAAATGAGTGCGTAGCACCCGTATCAAAAGTACTCTAACATGTAAATCATTAATCTAAATGGTACCTGTAGTAGTTGGTGTTGCCGGCTCCTCAATGCTCATCAACTCGTAAACTAGACCCCGAGCTCCTCTCGTATCAATGGTACCACCACGACCTCTGCCTCTACTCGGTCCTGGTGTGGGACCTTGAGTCTGGTAATAACGCGGTCTTTTCCCACCTCCTCCAACTCTGGTAGGGAAAGAATCATGTTGCGGTAATGCCTTGACTTCTTACACTCAGTTTGCATATGTCCGTACTCTCCACAGTTATGACGCTGCCATCTCCTATCAGAAGTCGGAGCAATCGAAGGTCTCTCGAACGTCCCAAAGTCTGATCTCGCCTATGGTTTGGCGATCCAGCACCAGTAGCAACCTGCCCTGTCCTTTGTCTCTTCTCCGACCCTCTGGATTAAGCAGTCCTCCCGTGGCCAGATCGCTCTCTCTCATATGGTGATGCTCGATCTTGATAACTTATCAGGGAGTTGTTAGCATGAAATATGACGATATTTTAGGCACTTGTTTTAGTTGTTTTTCCCTCTTTATAGTGTTCTTAGATATGTGTTTGAAGCAATTCTGAGCTAGTTCACCTACTTTGTCGATATAGAGATCTACACTAGCTTCTTTGTGTTTTTAGGTGAATAAAGCTTGGATTGGAGCAAAATGAGGAAGGAAAGGAATGTTTGATCACATTTGATGGCAAGGAGATGCATTAAGAAGGCTAAGGAAGGAGCATGGATGGAAGATTGCACGAAACAAAAGCAAGGATTTGAAGAACCACGCTCTAAACCACGGCCGTGGAATTGGCAACATGAACGTGGATTTGAGTTTGGAGCACTCCAGAGAGTTACACGGCCTAAATTACGGTCGTGGAAATCATAAGGCACCGTAATCAGGTTCCACGCCCTAAACCACAGTCGTGGAAAGTTGTACTTGACCGTGATTTCGGTGATTCTGTGACGTGTCATATTTTGCCACGTCAGCCACGTCATTGGGCTTTCTCGTAACCCTACCTCGCCTTATAAAAAGGCCAAAGAAGAGAGTTTTCAGGACGCTTACTTACACTTGCTTACCGTCGCTTACTTTCACGTACGTTTAGCCGTCATTGGGAGATTTGCTTGAGGATTGAAGATTTGGAAGGACGTACTTTTCGGAAAATTGTGTACTTTGGATATTCTAGGGTTTTCATTCGAGAACGGATTGACACCCTGTTCTTTGTGACTTCTCTAGATCTTTGTGAGGTTTCTGTTCCTATTCTTCTAGATTCATAAACATATTACTTTGTGTTTGGATTTCGAGATTGACTTTGAGTTATATTTGAATTTTCGAGGGTTTTCATCTTTTATTCTTCTTAATTTGAATACTGATATCATGACAATGATTGTTGGCTAAAACCCTTTAGCAATTCTAAGGTGAAGGGTTGATAGTTGTGGCTTAGATGATGATAGATCGATCATAATTTGATTGGACCCTGAGAGTTAGAGAAATATCGTCGACACCCTAAATCACGGTCTGTTCTTGGTTTCCACAGCCGTGGTTCTCAAGATCTAGCCGTGATTTCCCCTGGTTTACGAACTTTGCTTTTGCTTTGATTCAAAGTTAAAGATTAGCTTTAACCTAGCATTGACTTGCTTTTCCTAGGTAGTAGTGAGACTCAACATCCTCTATTTCGGTTTCGAGTATCACAACCTTAACCGTTTTGGTTATTCTTTGATTCATTGGGTTTGGGCATGGGTGTTTGAGATTAATTCTTACCTTCAGATCCTTTCTATATTGCAGCTTCAACAACCTTTATAGAGAGAGTCTTTTGGTTAGACATATAGGGTTTTGGAACTTCACCGTACATTACCTTACTTTAGTATACCTTTGCAATTCTCAACTTTGTTCTTATATATATAGTATATCTTGAATCGATTGCCACAATTAGATACCTGGATCTTTAGGGTTGCTGTTTTCCCCAATATTTGCAAAGCTTCTATACTTTACATAGCTCAATTACTTGTAACTGATTTTGTTTCATCAATTCCCTGAGATCGATACTTTGGAATACTTGCTAATCTACGTCGATCCGTACACTACGGGTTCGCTTGCTTTTATTCTAATTTATAATTAAAACTTATTTGCACGCACGCTTTTGGGCGAACAGGAGTCATAGTGAAAACCCGCCATATAGGCACGGGTTTCCTCCCTCAGTGTGCGGGAGAACAGATATACATGCTGGTCCTCTAGAGGTGCAACTGGACCCAACAATGCCAACTCCTGCTGGAACTTCCTGTGGTCGCCTCGGATACAAAAAGTCCTCATAACCAACCTCCACGAAGGCTTGTAGTTTCTCCCTCCTTAGTGAGGCAGGGCAGAAGCGCGATCATATCCGGTGACTCTATCACAGGTGGCCCTCCACCAAATTTGTGCTAAATCTCGAAACATAGTCTGCACTAACTCCACGCGTCTATCCTCAGGGCATCTAATTGACTCTAGCGTGAGTCCACATGCCTAATCCAAAGCTCGACCTCTAATCCCACCTTTCCGTCGAAAGGGGGTACTCTCATCTGGTGAAAGATCTTCAACCAGGAATCCGGCCACGGTGTACTCGGCTCCTTTTGAGCCCTAGAAACCTCAGCAACTCGTTCCGGTATGGCTGACACTGGTGCCGCTCTCTTCGACACCTCAACAGATCTAGTTGACGTTGGTGGATCTGGGGCACACCTACTTGCTCTGGTTGCCTCCTCCACCTGGCGGATGTACTCATGAACTCAGTTCCCCTCATTGAGACATAATCGCTCTCGTCTGACTGTACCGCCTAGGCTCTCGGCCTAACTTCCGACCTGTTCCCAATCTCGGGAACTACACTTTCAGCAACCTCTTCAGCTCTATCATCTGCCTCTGGCAGATCAACAGTGGGGGCTCGAGCCCGACCTCTTGCTACTGGAGATCTATTAGCTCGTCCATGACCTAGGACTACCAAAGAAGGAGGTTGTCTACCTCTACCCCATCCTACATCAGAGGTTGCTCTAGTTTGAGAAATTTTCGATAATATCATAGTTATGTATAAGGTCACGCTAACACCACACACACACACACACACACACATATATATATATATATAGAGAGAGAGAGAGGTTGGCTCCCATGTAAACATGTCTTACCATGTAAAATGAGAACAAATTGTATCCGTTATATCGTTAAATAGATGGTTGAGATTAGGCGATATTAAAGGAAAAAAAATCGTGTTATTAGTGGAAGAAATATTCGCCGGACCTGACTCTATATATTTGGTGGTATAGTCACATATATTCGGTGTTTACATGTTCACGTGGTAAGAGTTGTTTACATATGAGTCAGGATATATATATATATATATATATATATATATATATATATATATATATATATATATATATATATATATATCTATGTATGTATGTATATATAATCGAATCCCGAATAATAACTGCAGTCCATCACACAAACCATGTTGCAGAGATCCGCGGAAGGAGTGATGGTTTCCCGTACATTCTATCCCAGACCGAATTTGTACCAAATTTTAAAACCAAATTCCTTTTCAAAACTCGTACCCCTTTCCGGGTTCGGTTTATTTATATATTCAGCCTTTCAAGAAGATTGCGAGTGTAACTGTTGTCAACCAAAGACTCTAATACCATATTAATAACACCCCAAATCTATAGGACTCGGAGTGCTACGGGATAGGATCTCACAATGGGTAATGACCCTATCTTGACAACAAGTTCACCAAATCTTGCAACAAGACACAAATAAAAATAAAACCAACATCAATAAAGCGAAATTAACATAAATCAAAATACATTCAAAACACACAACCGAGTATCAAAATTGTACAACATGGATCGATACGTCCCAAAATCCACAACCATCCTAACATGTACGGGAACCCTCGGCTGATCATTCCGCCAGATCACTCTGCAACCTTCTTAACCTACAAAGCATCTACAACACGGTATGAAAATGTTAGCTAACAATATATATTTGAATAGCGGTAATAGCACACACAACACATAAGCAATATATCACATAAGCATGCTTACAAACAACTGGTTATTATCTTTCATTAGGTAATCCACCTAACTAATACCACTTAGATTGTGACATGAGTACCTCGCCACTATCCCTTTATACCAACAAGAATGAATCTAATGCATCTCACTATCTACCTATTGGAATAGTCGTAGAGAACCTCCCACTCTCCCCATTTTAGACTGGACAAGTTGTCATCACCCGGTTATAATACACTTGGGTCAAATAACACATACATGGTCATTCTAGTCCGGTTTATAGGTATAAAATATAAACATGTGCCACTATTACATCCAAACCAACACACATAGTGCAACTAAGTAAGCCCAAGGGACTTACCTATTACAAGGTAATCCCTTAATCAATCAACTCTCAGATTCTCACAGGAATAAATGCCACGTCTGATAATCAAGGAAGATATATATCAATCCACTAAAACACATGCTAGAAGACTCTACTTCTAGCCTCAAAGATCCTCATATGATAATAAATATCATATCCATCCCATGAATCCTCAAAGCCGTTCAAGACATGCTATCACAATATACCTCTAATACCACCAGTTGGTATTCCAACTAGTTCACTAGATACCATCCTATCATGCTTCTAATATGAAGCCACAAAGGTAAAGGAAAGGATTAAACATACCAAACACTTGGCATGTTCTGAAGCAAGACGCGGGTGCAGCCACAAGGAGGCGCGGGCGTGGCGAGAAGGCCCAAAGGCACGGGTGCGGCTGAGGTGAGGTGTAGGTGCGACGGCTTAACTCTAGGCGCGGGTGCGACGGCATGAAGGCGCGGGTGCGTCAATCCGACAAAAGACAACTCTTCTCTGCTTATGACAAAAACTCCACCCGACTTGCTTCTCTTCTCAATCTCCTCTTTTCCCTTCAACAAAACCTCCAAAACCAAAGCAACTTGGTTCCATCAACACACAACATAACAAGAAGAACATAGGGATTCAAGCTTTCCTTGATGATCTTATAACCAAGGAAATGAGAATAAGAAGAAGAAAGAAGAGAGGAGAGGAAGTTAACTTACCAATCTGCCACATATGACATGAAGGAGAACACAAGGATGTTACCACATTCTAACCATAGCAAACATCAACATCTTCAAGATGTAAGAGGAATCAAGGAAAGAGAATGAAGGAAAGAGAGGAAGAGAAGAAAGAAGAACGTGAGGAAAGAAGAATGAAAAAGTCTGGAGAGAGTCACAAACCCTCCTAATGAAGGGCAAAAGGATTCTAAATAGAGAGGAAAGAAAGGATGGCGGCCAAAATTCGGCCGCCTACCCTGCAAAACTGTGACCGCGGGTCAACCTCGCCGCAACCGCGGCACCGCGACCACGGGCAAGGCGAGGCGAGGCGCGATCGGGGGTCTCAAAATTAACATGGTTGTTACAAGAGTAAGGCAACCCCATGAGAGGAACCTCGAGTGAATCTTCACTCTAGGTAAGAAGAAGTACAAACCCCGGAGTAAAGAGTAAATTTGTTAACTAAGGTTGAGTGAAACCATAAAACCCGGAGTAAGAAGAAAGTTCACTCGATCTAAGAAGACCAGATCACTCGACCTAAGAAGCAAAACTATCAACATGGTTGGAGTGAGTATCGAGATCGGCCTTCATGTCTCAATCCACTCGACCTTAGTGCACAAGGAATACACATACCTCAAGTGGAATGGCATCACTCGGGGTAGGAAGACTCCAAAACCCAGACTAAGGAAAATCTTCACTCGAGCTATGTGTATCTGAGTATGGTGGTGGAAGCACTTGACCCTAGGGTTATGACCCTCTCAACCTAAGGCAAAAGGAGCACTCGAGGCGGCCAGTCGGTGTGAACCACTTCCCTAACTAAATTCTTGCTAGTTGATTGAAGAAGCTTCTTGAAGGGGACCACAAGTCTAGCCCAATAAGTAGAACTCTTGGATGATTGTAATAGATACCAATTCAGTTACCAACTCATTCCAGACATTTCTCTTAGTTTAGTAGCATAAAATCTCTCTTTTGTAGAAGAATTGACCGAAGGATTAAAGAAATAGAGGTAGTTCTTGGTGTTTTTGCTAATTTCTCTATCTAGATCTTATTTCAAACTTGTTTTTGCCATACCTTTGGATTGGTAAGTCCAATTTACTCCATTTTCTTTTTTCTAAATTCATTATTTGAAGTCTATTTTGCAACCATGTCTCTCATTCCTACTGTTAATATGCCAAAAATTTCCATGATGTGTGAGTGTCCTCTTGCTATGATTTGGAGTAAAAACCTAAATCATGCTACGTTAGTGTTTTCTATGTTGTGTTTATGATTTGTTGAAAAATCAAATTCATGTTTAGTAGCATATAGGAGGCCTCGAATTCATGTATGATTCATCTCATGTTTGGACTTATTTTGAATGTCGGATGCTAGACTAGAGATATTTTAGATTGTTCCCATAGCACATTTTATATTTCCAAGCATGAATGAGTGATGTATGAATCAATCATCTAAGTTTAGACTAATAAGTAATATAAGGATAATTGTGCAATGTTGTGTTACCTATATTGCTTGAGTAATGTTGTCTAGGAGGATGGCCCACTTACTTGTCTTATGAATGTCCAAAATATTTTTATGCTAGATGGTGCAAGCAAACAGAAAACACCATGTCATGCTTGCATTGACTAATTGTAACACCTCGAATCCTAGAGGACTCGAAATGCTACGAGCTGGGACCTCATAATGGGTCCCGTACCTTAGCCTGACAACAACTTCATCGGACCTTACAACACGTCACAAATAAAAAGGCAAAACATAGAGTTTTATATCATGAGCGAAATGAAAATCCAAATGTGAAAAACAAAACAGCCAAGTCTCAAAACCAAAATACCAACATCAGTCTCAACAGTCATGAAATAAAATATAACAATCCTGTCCTATAATGCACGGAACCCCGGCTGCCCATTACCTCCGGATCACTCGATCGCCTCCCTAACCTGCAAGGCATCTACAAGCGGTATAAAACCGTTAGCTAACAATCTATGCATAAGTATAAAGGTAAAAGTACAAACACACAACATACCCAATAAGCATGCAACACTCATTCCTTTTTGTTATCTTTAATTAAGTGATACGTCATTACTTTTGATACTTATTTTGCGACACGAGGGATTCCCAAACATTACCCCTGTCCCCGTTTACCAACGCGGAATGGTACTAATGCATTTGACCGTCTACCTGACTGGGCTGGTCGCAAGGAACCTCCTAGACTCTCGCAAGAGCTAGGCAGATTATGTCACGACCCGTTATCATACACTTGGGTCAATTATACACTATACTAAAGTCGGCCTATTCCGGTTTTGTTATTTATCTTAACTATCAAACACCACTCATACACATCACACACATGCAAGAAGCCAGCTAAGTAAGTCCGTGGACTAACCAGAATCAAATCTCGACTCTCTCTTAACCACCACTCAATCGGTAACTACAGAAACTCAGTTGCCTGTCAAAGGAGGCACGTGGGTCAACACATTTCCCTGGGTACTTAGAAGTCTAAAACCGCTAAGATGTAAGATTTTATTTGCAGAAGTTATTACAGTGCTTATTTAAGGTAAAATGACTATTTTACCCTTGGTCCCAGAACTTTCAAAAACCCGGAATACATACTTAAATTCTCAATTTAAGCTAACTAACCATATTCTACTCCCTAGGATGATTTTAGGTAACAACTAGAGAAACTACCCATTTTTCTATTTCCCGAAAAGTCACTAAGGTCCAACTACAGCTTCAAATACGAAATTTAAATAAACTTATAAAAATTCTAAAATAAATTTCTAAATCATCTATGATATCTAATCTATTCATAGGAGCAAGAATTTCTTGAAACTGTTTAACCGTTACTTCTACAAAAATCTTTAAAGTTGAACTCAAACCAGAAATCTATACTTAGCATTTTTCCTGGATCATTTCACAAACAGCCTAACTAGTCCATTTTGCACCTTCACAGATCTAAATCTAACCGTTGGTTAAGTCTTAATTTTTGATACCTTATAGTATGCATATCACTCTATAACATACTAAAATTTGAACGGTGGATTCTATCTCTAAGGCATCGAAATTTATGCTCAAACTTGACTGCTCAGCATAGTTTCTGGAATACAAAAATTCAGGAAACAACATGGGATCTCATTTGCGATTGTCACACCTGGTTAATGCGTTACTGGAGTCTCCTACACACCTCAAGTTTGAGCCTTTGTAGCTTCTCCTTTCCCCAACAATTCGGTGAGCACAACTCTTCCTTCGAGTCCTATTGAATCGATACACACATAAAATCATAGTTCATCCCTTAAGGATTAGGGTCAGATTCTTCTGCATATATAATTTGAAGAAAGGGAGATGGTGAGCTTACTGGTGTGTCGTGTCCTAGAGCCGGCTGAACAGCCAAGTACGGACCAGCTTCTCTATTCTGAGTGCACTCAGATGGAGTCCTGAACGCAGCTTGAGATACGAGGCTATTCGTTTGTTGTGTGAAGAAGCGTTTGACCCGGGTGCTGTGTGAAGAAGCTTGAAGGGCTGCTTCTCAGATCGAGTTTTTGTATGCAGAGAGGTAGAAGAGACGTGCAGGCTGAATGGTCCTTGCTGCGTGATTAAAGGAGCAGTTACAGGAGCTCTTCTTCAACTCAGCAACATTTACGTGGTCAAGAAAAGGGAGAGGAAGGGCCGGCTGTTACTTCTTCTTGGGCTGAACGTGTAGCTGGCCGTTACACACGCAAGACTCTGGGCTGGAGAGGAGTTGTACGGCCTGCATGAAGGGGCTGCTAATGGGCTCGTAAACCAGGCTTTCCTGGGCTGCTGCTGGCCGGGCTCGAAGTCAAGTTGGGGTTGTTGTGGGCTGCGAAGACAAGCTGGGCTGAAACTAAGTAGGAAGAGTTCGCTGAAAAAGTTATCCTGGCTTTGTCACAGCCTTGTCAAAACGTGTCATGGCCTTGTCATGGTCTCGTCTCAGCCTTGTCATGATCTCGTCTCATCCTTGTCATGATCTCGTCTAAAGTCGTCGTTAAGAATTAATTATAAGAATTAGGGTTTGATATAATTCTATCATTTTATATGAATTAAATTCTACATTAAATGATAAATTAATTATAAGAATTAGGGCTTGATATAATTTTATCATTTTATGTCAATTAAATTCTACATAAAATGATAAAATTTGTGAAGAAAGAAATACTAGATAAAATGGGAAACCGTCAACGGCTCGAAGTCCGGTTTGATTCGGAATTAAACCGAATAAAATTTCTGGATATTACATCAGTACCCCTTAAAATAAGTTTTGTCCCGAAACTTAGGACAAGGTACTTAATTAAACGACTTCCATAAATAAACTGGTATGTCCTAGTCTCACTAAACTTTAATTTCGTTTTCTAAACTTCTCTAACTTTATCCAAGCGTAATAAAAAAAACAGACGTTACACCAAATCCCCCTCGAAATAAGTTTCGTCCCGAAACTTAGGGGTAGTTCCCGAGATCATAAAACGTAAGCTAGCCCTATGACTAACAAGTTACTACATCAAGACTACTTATGGTTCACACACAAGCATATCAAACATATCACACATACAATCACTGCAAGCAACCAAACTAGGATGTAGAACTACCTGACGGTCCTATAGACGTCTCTAGATCCGCATAAAACTCGGGATAGTTTCGCCGGATACTATCCTCCGTCTCCCAAGTGGCCTCGTCGATCCCTCGTCTCGACCACTACACTCTCAACATGGGTATTACCTTTGATCGAAGGCGTCTCGTACCTCTCTCCAAAACTGTTATCGGGTGTTCTGCAAAAGTATGATCCGACTTGACCACTAGGTCATCATGACTCACTATGTGTCTCGGGTCATGCACATACTCTCTCAACTGAGACACATGGAAAACTGGATGGACTCCCTCCAATCGGGGTGGCAATGCCAATCTATAGGCCACCTCTTCTATTGATAGGTGATGAAATCACTATCATTTAGGGTAGTTTTTAGAGTCTTTTTATTGCATTAGAGTCAGTTTATGCTACTAACTCCTTGATCCAGAAGAAGAAGATCAAAAGAAGCTAAGAAAGGAATTATAGGCACTTAGGAGTGAAGAGAGATCACGAAGTGAAGCTTCTGCTACTTCACCGCCCCAGCGGGCCCTTGCAGCCGCGCCAGCGGGTGACGCCTTCCACCAGAGCGCCCCCTGTGCCTTCACCAACGCCGGCCAAGATGCAGGTCACCGCCCCTGCGCCACCCATCGGCGCCCCTGCGGTGACCTACCCTGAAGAGACGAAGACCAACGCCCCTGCGCCTCCCACTGCGCCCTGCCTGCGCCTCGCCGTGGGAGCTGGAAGGTGAAGAGTCTGTGTCACCGCCCCCGCGTAGGCCTTGATGTGCCCCTGCACCTTAACAACAGAAACGTCAGGAAGGCGAAAGGTCAGACATTGAAGTGCGTTAAAGATCCGCCCCAACGGAGCTGTGTAGCCGCCCCAGCGGTTCTGAAGAAGATCAACCGATTCTGCCTTTACCGCCCCTGCGGGTCCTAAAGGCCGCTCCTGCGGTTTAATGCCAGAAGCTTTACTCGGTTGTTTACACCACCTTTATGGCATTAAAGGTGGTTGTTTTAGGCCGGCTATTTACTCCTAATTTAGTGTCTTTTGTAGTATAAATAGTCCATGGCTGATTGCTAGAATCATCCATGCTTTTCTTCACAAAATCCATTTTAGACTTTAGTTTTTCCATTGTAATGATTTGCTAACTCCCTTGCTACATTGGGTTGGTTTGAAGCTGCTTTGTTACTTTGGTTGTAAGTTCTTTCAATATAAGTTTTTATTCAAGTAATGCTTTGTGTTTCCTTGATCTTCATTGTTTAAATTGCATGTTAACTATTGCTTAAGATTGATCACCTTAGGTTCTATAGTGCATGTAAACAACTAGGATTAATAGGTTCCGGGTTCGGGTCTTTAATCTAGTAGCAACTTTAAGTAATAACTGGTTGTAATTACTTAAAGAAAAGGAACACAATTATAAAGATAAGTTTAACGGTTTTAATCTTTTCTTTATATCCCTTAGTCTTTGTTTGAATGTTAACTTATTATTTGTTCTTATAGGTTTACGGAATTGTAATAAGTTAAGTTGTGTTGATGCCGGTTGGCTCAATACATATGTATGATCAAGACGGGAGCTTACTTAAAAAACTTGTAAAAGGAACGCACCAAAGTAGCAATTGCATGCTTAGAATCAACCTAGTGTAGATTCACCCATTATTGTCTTACTTGTCGTATTTATCGTTTTCATAAGTGTTTGTGCATCAATTCAACCAAACCCCCCCCCTTAGTGTCACTTGTCATCATAATCAATAATTGCATCTAAAACCCTCAACTCTCTTGGGTTCGACCCTTACTTCATCACTATACTTGTTCTTAGTGCTAAGTCAGGATTTACTTTTGATTGGGTATAGACGACCATAGAAATACCTTCGGTCAAATTTTGGCGCCGTTGCCGGGGAGTTTTTGTGTTTTATTGTTATTATTGATTATTGGTTTGAACCATTTTATGGTTCAAACCCGTGCTACTAATTCCGACTTTGCTTCTTTTGATCCAGAAATTGAGAGGACGCCAACCGGCAACGAAGACACCAACAACTTCAACAAGAGATGGCTGACCGTACTCTTCGTTAACTCACGCAGCTCACTTTGGCTCAAAACCCTCTTGCGGTCACTATACCGGCATTGGGGGAAGGAGTAAACTTTGAGCTCAAGCCGGGCCTTATTCACCTACTTCCATCATTCCATGGGCTAAGTGGTGAAGATCCAATCAAACACCTTGGGAAGTTCCATACCGTGTGTATGAGCATGAAACCAGCCAACATTACTGAGGAACAAATCAAGATGAGAGCATTCGGTTTCACGCTCAAAGATCCTGCAGATGATTGGTATTACCACCTTCCATCCGGAAGCATTGACACTTGGGAGAACCTTCACAAGGCGTTTTTGGAGAAATACTTTTCGGCCAAGAAGGCCAATAGCTTGAAGAAGGCTATAAGCAACATCGAGCAAGAGGCGAACGAAACTCTCTACGAGTACTTTGAGAGGTTTGCGCTTCTCCGATCTAGCTGTCCTTTCCACAGATATTCAACTCAAGATCTAGTCTTGTATTTGTACAATGGCTTGTTAGACAATGAAAGGAGGATCGTCGATGCGGCTTGTGGAGGTAATATTCTTAACTTAACCCCTGACCTTGCTTTGAAAAAAATGCAGGAACTAGCGGAAGGAACTCGAAACTTTGGAAGGACCCCGGCTAAGAAAGGAGTTCATGTTGTGAGTTCTGGAAAGAGTGAGGTTTCCACCGAGCTAGTGGAATTGAAGGAAATAGTGAAGCAGCTAACACTTATGGGAACACCAGAACAGCTCAAAGCTTGTGGAGTATGCGCTGACCTGTACCATCCCACAGACATGTGCCCACAAGTCCAAGATGATGATGCAGAAGTAAACGCAATGGGTTATGGACAACTGCAGCAGCAAAGACCTAGGAACGATCCTTATGCACAGAATTTCATGCCAAATTGGCGTGACCAACAGAACTTTCGTTGGAGGGATCAACAAAACCAGCAATAACAGCCTCGTCAAGGTAAGTATCAAACAACTGAAGATATGTTGCAGGTCTTGACTAAACACAATGCCACTCATGTCCAAACAACAAAATCAAGCATCAAGAATCTTGAGAAGGAGGTTGGCCAAATGGCGGAAGCCATTTCACGGACCGAGTCAAGAATTGCTGGAGGACTGGTCTTCCAGACACTTGACAGTCCCAAGGAGAGTGTTAGCGCTTTAACATTAAGGAGTGGGAAGCAAGTCCAACAAAAACCATCAAAGGAACCTCCTGTCGACTTTCCCGCACCTAGAGCCGCCCCAGCGGCCACAACTGCGGCCAGCACACAACAACCGGCGCCCCTGCGGCTGGATGCCCCCGTCCCTGTGGTGACAACCACTGAGCCGCCCCTGCGCCTACAGACGCCCCTGCGGAAAACCCAACAGAAGGTTCTACTGAACGAGATACCTATGTCCGGCCCAACTTTCCACCACTGTACTCTGTGAAACCCTCAGCTCCTTTTTCAGAGGCTCTGAAGGAGCGAAGAATCATTGAGGACAAAGACCTCTTTGAGACTTTCTCCAAATGCGAGGTAAACATTCCCCTCCTTAAATTGGTGAAAAGTATTCCTAAGTATGCTCGTTTTTTGAAGGAACTCTGCACTATCAAGAGGAATCAAAAGCTTAAGGGGAAACAGAAAGTGAAAGTAAGTGAGCATGTGTCGGCAGTTTTTCAACGAAGAATACCCAAGAAATGCAGCGATCCGGGCATGGTAAGCATTCCTTGTATCATAGGGGAAACCCGTTTTGAGAAAGCAATGCTTGATCTTGGTGCTTCTATAAATGTTTTACCATTTTCCATTTACAAATCTCTAGGTCTCGGACCACTAATGGAAACTAGGATTGTAGTAAAACTTGCTGATAGATCTAATGTATACCCGAAAGGGATAGTTGAAGATGTGTTAGTAATGGTAGACAACCTAATATTTTCTGCTGATTTTTTTGTAATGGATATGGAAAATGATTCACATGCTGCACCTATTCTGTTAGGTAGGCCATTTCTAAAAATGGCTAGGACTAAAATTGACTATGTTAGTGGCAAATTAACCATGGAGTTTGACGGTGAGGTAGTTGAATTTGACATCTATGATGCAATGAGATTTCCTAATGATGATCATTCTTTATGTGTTATTGACATTGTTGAACCTTTTGTGAAAGATGTTTTTGATAATTCTGATGTGGATGAATTAAAGAATGTGATTGAGCATGACATTGATAATTTCAAATCGGATTATGTGTTAACATCTAGCATGAAAGAGGTCCTAGCCCAATTAGATGGGCATAAAAGGCTACCTATCTCCAATTTGGCCATTGGGCCCACTTTGCTAACCCCAAGCGAGAAGCTTGTTCCATCTATAGTGCAGGCACCGGAAATAGAATTGAAGGACCTTCCGTCGCACCTAAAATATGTTTTCCTCGGAGCACACAATACCTTGCCGGTGATTATCTCCAACAAGTTGACCACCGGGCAAGAAGATAAGTTGGTAAACGTACTAAAGGAGCACAAGACGGCCCTTGGATGGAGTATTGCGGACATCAAAGGAATAAGTCCTTCCACTTGCATGCATAGGATTCTACTTGAGGATGAGGCCAAACCCTCTAGGCAACCTCAAAGGAGGTTGAATCCACCAATGATGGATGTCGTAAAAAAGGAAGTGTTGAAACTCCTCCAAGCGGATATGATCTTTCCTATCTCGGATAGCACTTGGGTTAGTCCGACTCAAGTGGTTCCAAAGAAGGGAGGCTTCACCATGGTGGAAAATCAACATGGGGAGATGGTCCCAAGAAAAACACAAACCGGATGGAGAGTTTGTATTGACTATCGCAAACTCAACAAGGTAACACGAAAAGACCATTTTCCATTACCTTTTATTGATTAAATGTTGGAACGTCTTGCAGGTCATCAGTACTACTGTTTCATGGATGGATACTCGGGCTATTTCCAAATAGCCATCGCACCAGAAGATCAAGAGAAGACGACGTTCACTTGCCCATTTGACACTTTTGCATATCGCAGAATGCCATTTGGACTTTGCAACGCGCCCGGCACTTTCCAACGGTGGATGATAAGTATTTTCTCCGAATACATAGAGAATTTCATTGAAGTCTTCATGGATGATTTTACCGTCCATGGAGACAGTTTTGACGCATGTTTAGGGCATTTAAAACTTGTTCTTGAAAAATGTGTTGAAACCAATTTAGTTCTTAATTCGGAAAAATGTCATTTCATGGTCGAAAAAGGAATTGTGTTAGGACATGTAATATCCTCAAAAGGGATAGAGGTAGATAAGGCAAAGGTTGATGTTATTCAAATTTACCTTATCCTACTAATGTTCGGGAAATCTGATCTTTTCTTGGACATGCAGGTTTCTACCGACGGTTCATCAAAGACTTCTCAAAGATCTCAGCACCTCTATGTGAATTGCTCAAGAAAGATGTCACCTTCATAGTGGATGAGGATTGCAAGAAGGCTTTCGATACTTTGAAGACATGTCTTATCACCGCCTTGATCATCCGTTCTCCAGATTGGGAGAAACCCTTTGAAATCATGTGTGACGCCAGTGACTACGCCGTTGGAGCTGTCTTAGGACAAAAAGACGGACGGGCATCCCATGTGATCCATTATGCGTCTATGACACTAAATGGAGCACAAAGGAATTACTCCACCACCGAGAAGGAGATGTTGGCGGTAGTTTTTGCCCTTGAGAAGTTCAGGCAATACTTACTTGGGGTAAAGGTAATTATTTTCACTGACCACGCAACCCTTAGGTACCTCATGGCAAAGAAGGAGGCGAAGCCATGATTGATCCGTTGGGTGCTCCTTCTAAGCGAATTTAATCTAGAGATAAGGGACAAAAAGGGAGCTGAGAACCTGGTGGCAGATCATTTGAGCATACTAGTGCAAGAGGAGAAAGATCCAGGAAAAGGAAGAGAGATAGCCGGAATTTTTTCAAACGATACATTTTACACAACTCTCTGTTGTGTAACCGCCCCCGCGCCTCACACCAGCTGCCCCTGCGGACAGCCGCCCCTGCGGCTCATGCTAGGCTCCCTTGCGGAATTGTTGACAGAGGTTTGTTTTAAGCTTCAATCTTTTAAGCCTTGGTTTGCTGACATCGTGAATTTCATTGACAGAAAGGAGTATCCTCCGGACTTCACCAAAGCACAACGAGAGAAGGTAAAGGCTGAAGCTAGACACTATGTCTGGGACGATCCGTACCTATGGAAGCATTGTAGCGATCAAGTGATCTAGTGTTGCATTCCGGACAATGAGGTACAATCTGTCCTAACTTTCTGTCATTCTGAAGCATGTGGGGGGCACTTTGGAGCTAACAAAACTGCAAGAAAAGTTTTGGATGCCGGTTTCTTTTGGCAACACATTTTTAGAGACGCTTTTGCGTTTTGTAAAGTGTGTGATAGATGCCAAAGAGTAGGAAATCTTTCAAGGAGACATGAAATGCCCCAATCCTCTCTTATATTTTGTGAAATATTTGACGTTTGGGGAATTGATTTCATGGGGCCATTTCCTATGTCATTCGGGAACACATATAATTTTCTTGCGGTAGACTATGTTTCCAAGTGGGTGGAAGCAAAGGCTACCAAGACTGATGATGCAAAAGTTGTTGCAGCTTTTCTTAAGGAAAATATCTTTGCTAGATTTGGAATTCCGAAAGCCTTAATAAGTGATAGGGGTACCCATTTCTGCAACAAGACGATCACGGCTCTCCTTAAGAAGTATCACGTTCACCAAAGAGTGTCAACAGCTTATCATCCTCAAACAAACGGTCAAGCGGAGGTGTCTAACCGGGAAATAAAGACCATCCTCGAAAAGACGGTTTCTCCCGGAAGGAAGGATTGGAGTGCAAGGCTAAATGACGCTCTATGGGCATATCGGACCGCCTACAAAACTCCCATCGGAATGTCACCTTTTAGGCTTGTGTTTGGAAAAGCGTGCCACCTACCGGTGAAGTTAGAGCACAAAGCTTGGTGGGTGGTAAAGAAGTGCAACATGAACATAGAAGAAGTGGGGGAATTTCGGAAGCTCCAATTGCAAGAGTTTCAAATGGAATTAAAAGAGAAGCACCTGTCCACAGCTCCGTGAGGATATACTTTGGCTACTATGAGCAGCCCTGTCCATCTTGAACGCAACTTACCTGCAAAGAGTTTCAAATGGAATTAAAAGAGAAGCACCTTACCTACCTTGAAATCCTTTCGGAGAAACAATCACAAAATAGACTCAATCTAGACCTAGTCCCCGGCAACGGCGCCAAAAACTTGTTACGCTAAGATCGTGATGCGCAAATGGGTTTTAAATTTATAACTCGAACTAAATCCTAAACTACCTAGCGAAACCCGCAGTGTACGGGACGTTTGTAGTAGGGATAGTATTCCGAGGTCGAACACAAAGACTAAGGTGAAATTGATTCGATTTGTGATTGAGTTTAGTAAAGATCTAGGTTGAAAGAAAAGAAAGAAATAAAGAAATGAAAATCTCAAATGTTTTTGGTTGGTTTTTGGTGATCAATCGAAGATCACAATTCATGCAAGGTGAGCAATCAACTAGACTATGAATCAATACAAATAAACGAGCTAAACAAGATAATGATCAAAGAAAGAGAAGACGGATTCTAGGGGTTGGAAATTCCGGTTATGGCATAGGACTCAAGCTATCTATTCATTCCTTGGATTGACTATGATATGTTGGGATTAAGCGTTTCTAGATTGGGATCATTTACCGGGTAGGTCTCATGGTCCACTAGTACATTCCTAAGGTCTCATCACCGGGGAAGTCTCTAAGAACCTAAGGGACGGAATTCTACACAAACCGGAATGTTACCTAGGGATCTTAACCTATCCTTACCGGGTAAGTCTTGGAAAGGGAAGTCCTAAACAACTATCCTAGCACACTTAATCCAATGGCGGCTTATTAGGCTCACCACTACCTAAGGTTTGTTATCTTTGGAATCTAAGAGTAAGGATTACCGGGTAAGTCTCTCCTAACACTTAGTTGCTAACACTAGGTCACCCTAGGATAGATTTAACTCAACAAACACTTAGGATTTCAACATTCCAACAATCTAAGACAAGATCCATCGAACCAGGGAAAATCACGGTTTGTTCTACCTAAACCACGGCCGTGGTTAGGCAAGATCTACCCGTGATTTCTAACAGCAGCTACGTTTATGCACACAAGTCATCCAAAGATAAATCTAAGTCCGTCCTATCATAGCCCTAGCCATAACCATCCTTTCCTCACCCTAGAACCACATCTATTTAGCCTACAACATTCATAATAGAAATCGAAACAAACAAACATAAAATCATGACATCCATTTGCAAGATGATGAAGGAAAAAAATGAACAAGTGAACTAAAACAAAACCAAGCTGAAAATAGAATTAGAGTAACTCACAATCCTTCCAAAAGAAGGTTCAAATGATTCATACAACTCTTAGAAATAGAGTCCGGAATTCTTCAATACAAACTATCAAGTGTGGTAATGGTGTGTGTTCTTCTTCTCCTCTTCAATGGAGCTCTTCTTCTTCCTTTTTGACACTTTCCTTCCTAGAAAGACTTCTTGTTGAGAGAATATTTTTGTTAGAGGATAATGGATAATGGAGAGCTGCTCCAAGATGCCCTTCTCAGCAAATGAAGGACCACTTTTATAACAAATTTGCATGAGCTGGCCATGAGAGTCGTGGCACAGCTGTCACAAGAATCTGGCAAAATCCACAGGTAATTCCACGGCCGTGGAGTGTCAGAGAACCGTGATTCTGTGCTTCAGCATTGCCTTTGATCATTAAGCTTCGATTTGGTGCATGGCTTGTGTTGGCAAGGTTCCATGAGTCCTCTTTAGCCTTTAGCTTGTGTCCTAATGAGTCCGAGGGTGTGTCATCTAGATGAATGATCCTCAAACGTATCGTTTTAGCTCTTAAATCTCCCAAAATACCTACAAAGCAAGCAAAAGTCCGAGTAGACGTCTATCCCGACAAAATACGTGATTTGAGTGCAAACGCCGTGAACTAATGCTAAACCATGCATGAATAAGCGGAAAATCTATCTAAATGAGTGTCTAAATCTAAGTCATAAATCGTGTTATCAAAATACCCCATACTTAAGGTTTGCTCGTCCCCGGGCAAATTCCCAACTATAGACTAAGAGATGACATGATTTATGTATGCAGAAAAATGGCAAAATCATTTTGGGTTTGTGCTTCTATTATTGGATCACCTTCAAAGTCATGTTTCATGGCAAAGGACAAGCAATCATGCATCAAACAAATGAAGACATGGAAAGACAATTGTACTTAACTCAAAAGTATGCATGAAATGTAAAGATGAAGAAGTCAAGAAGATCAAGAGTACATTCAATCTAAATCACTAAGTCTTACAAACATGCAAATAGGTCATAAGGTCTTGTGAAATAAAAGGGTCAAGAAATGTAGTGATTGGTTGGGGATTTCTAGGTTATGTGATGCTAATCCGGGAACGGAACTAACTCCACAATCTTGTCCTCGATCAACTTCCCTCAAGTGTATATTTTCCTCTATCTTTTCTTTCTTTTCTTTTTCTTTGACTTATTTTTGAGACAATGGCATTGGTGTACAAAAGCCGAAACCTTGGTGATTAGCCGTCCTCGGGCTTTTTCTTAGTTTTCGAGGTGCATCCACACCGGGCACACATACCAAAGCTCGTTAGGACTATTGGTTCATATGACTTTGGCAAGGCACCAACACCCGATTATGTGAAGTGTACCGAGTTACTTGTCATTTAAGCCAATGTCCCCAAGCCTATATTTTTGGCTACACTTTCACAACAAATTCAGCATTTTATGCATGATATTCTTTCATTAACAACTTCACCCCACACTTGCTTTTCACACACATCAACACACTAGCATGCTCCTATTCCCGGATGGGTTAAAAGAGGTCAAATTTATCTCAATTGAGGTGCTCAAGCAATCATGATTAAGATGAGAAGTAGAGAAAGATGAATTGCCTCATTCATTCCTAGATGGTATGCAAGAACTATCATGTAATTTCGATCTTCACTACTCAATCCTTTCTAGGCAAACATCATGGTCACAAATCATTCATAGAATTTCAAGAGAAGTACTTCAAGTCCACATATGCGTTCATTAATCCTAACACATGAGGCTATCCATAGCCAATTCACAAGACAAGATTCATCATTAGGATCATATCCAAGCCTAGAAAGCACAAAAAAATTTTAAATTTTCTGATTTTTTTGGAAATTTTCGAAATATGTATGTACAATACAAGACATGTGAAGATTTTAAACTATCCTAGATGCTCATCATGCTAAGGATCATGCAAACCCCACCCCATACTTAGAAACACATTGTCCCCAATGTGGTATACAAGTAAAGAGAGTGAAAGAAGGTTCTCACAATGTAAAAATGGTTTGCTATGGTATTTGGGATTGCTCAATAGTGAATTGATGTTTGATGATCCTATCAACCATGGTAGAGAGCTCTAAGCATCCATCAAAGCTTCGGGACCCGCGCTAGGCACCGCTAGCCGTCCAAGTTCCGCGTCCTCTCCACCTATATTTGATGAGGGGTTCATCATTATCATTCCTATGTCAAGCAAGGCCTCCAATGCCACTAATGTTCTAGCACACACACAAAGTAGACAAAACACACACAAAGATAGAAAAATCTAGAACAAAAGCAAAATAAGAAAGGAAAAATGTTACTAATGGGTTGCCTCCCACCAAGCGCTTCTTTAAGGTCATTAGCTTGACCAAACTCGAGGGCGTCTACTCAAGGTGAATTGGGGCAATTATCTCCACCGGAGCTCCCGGGATATACTTCTTCAACCGGTGCCCATTCACCTTAAAGTTCCCACAATGTTCAGTTCCTATCTCGACGGCTCCATGGGAAAAGATCTTCTTCACCACATATGGCCCGGTCCATCTTGATTTGAGCTTTCCGGGGAAGAGCCTTAGCCTTGAGTTGAAGAGAAGGACAAGATCTCCTTCACTCAACTCCTTGGGGATGATCCTCTTGTCATGCCATATTTTGGTTCTCTCCTTGTAAATCCGGGCATTCTCATAAGCGTCCAACCGGATCTCCTCAAGGGCATTCAATTCAAGCAATCTCTTTTCTCCCGCCTCCTTGAGGTCAAAATTTAGCCACTTAATGGCCCAATAAGCTCTATGCTCCATTTCCACCGGAAGATGGCAAGACTTTCCATAGACCAACTTGTACGGAGTGGTTCCAATTGGTGTCTTGAAAGCGGTCCTATACGCCCACAATGCGTCATTGAGCTTCATAGCCCAATCCTTTCTAGTCCTAGACACCGTCTTCTCAAGGATGGCCTTGATCTCCCGGTTGGATATCTCCACTTGGCGACTAGTTTGGGGATGGTAAAGTGTTGCCACCTTGTGAGTCACCCCATACTTGGCCAAAAGCGCCCTAAAATTCCTATTGGTGAAGTGCTTTCCTCCATCACTAATGATCACCCTTGGTGTTCCAAACCTAGGGAAGATCACCCGGTTGAAGAACCGCACCACCACCTTGGCATCATTTGTAGGAGAGGCGATTGCCTCCACCCATCTTGACACATAGTCCACCGCTAATAGGATGAAGAGATTTCCACATGAAGAAGGGAATGGTCCCATGAAGTCCACACCCCACACATCAAATATTTCGACTTCTTGGATGTTGTTCAAGGGCATTTCATTCCTCCTTGAGATGTTGCCCGTCCTTTGGCAAGCATCACATGCCGCTACAAGACCTTGCACATCTCTAAACAAGTTAGACCAATAAAAACCGGATTGCAATACCTTCGCACACGTTTTGTGTGAGCTAGCATGGCCTCCACATGGTAAGGAGTGACAATGCCGAATCACACTCTCTACTTCATCTTCCGGTATGCATCTCCTAAACATTCCATCCGGGCCTCTCTTGAACAAGAATGGCTCACTCCAATAGTAATGCCTCACATCGTTGAAGAACTTCTTTCTTCGTGCATATGTCAATCCGGGAGGCACTTCCTCACACACTAAGTAGTTCACAATGTCGGCATACCATGGCTCACTTCCTCTAGACACTTGGAACAAACATTCCTCCACCATTTGCAATTGCTCATCCCGGAATGAGTCGTCAATTGGGATGTCATCTCTTTCAAGCTCTAATGGAGGCAATCTACTAAGGTGATCCGCCACGGAGTTCTCGGATCCCTTCTTATCCCGTATTTCCAAATCAAACTCTTGAAGAAGAAGGATCCACCGAATCAACCTTGGTTTGGCATCCTTCTTTGTAAGTAGATAACGGATCGCAGCATGATCCGTATAAACTATGACCTTCGCTCCAACAAGGTATGAGCGGAACTTCTCAAATGCATACACCACCGCTAACAACTCCTTCTCGGTGGTAGCATAATTGAGTTGGGCATCATCTAGCGTCTTGCTAGCATAATAAATGGCATGAGTGCGCCCATCTTTCCTTTGCCCCAAAACAGCCCCAACGGCTACATCGCTTGCATCACACATGATCTCAAAGGGTAAACTCCAATCCGGAGGTTGCATGATAGGTGCGGAGATCAAGGCGTTCTTCAACCTACAAAAAGCCTCAAGACAATCTTTGGAAAAGATAAAATCAACATCCTTCATTAGTAGGTTAGTGAGAGGCTTAGAAATTTTAGAGAAATCTTGAATAAACCTCCGGTAAAAACCGGCATGCCCTAAGAAACTCCTTACCCCTTTCACCGAGGTAGGTGGTGGTAATTTCTCTATCGTTTCAATTTTGGCCCTATCAACCTCAATGCCACGGTTAGACACCAAGTGTCCTAACACGATGCCTTCACTTACCATGAAGTGGCATTTTTCCCAATTCAAGACAAGATTTGTCTCCTCACATCTTTGCAATACTAATGACAAGTTAGCCAAGCAATTATCAAAGGAAGAACCATAAACAGAGAAATCATCCATAAACACTTCCATGATATTTTCTATGTATTCCGAAAAGATAGCCATCATACACCTTTGGAAGGTGGCGGGTGCATTACACAACCCAAATGGCATTCTCCTATATGCAAAAGTACCCCATGGACATGTAAAGGTTGTTTTCTCTTGGTCATCGGGGTGGATAGGGATTTGGAAGAATCCACTATAGCCATCTAGATAGCAAAAATGAGAGTGCTGAGCTAACCTTTCTAGCATTTGGTCAATGAAGGGGAGAGGGAAGTGATCTTTCCTAGAGGCCATGTTCAGTTTCCTATAATCAATGCACATCCTCCACCCCATAACCGTCCTAGTCGGGATTAGTTCATTGTTCTCATTAGTTACTACGGTCATCCCACCCTTCTTAGGAACTACATGAACGGGACTAACCCACTTACTATCCGAGATAGGGTAGATAATTCCCGCATCTAACAACTTAATGATTTCCTTTTTGACTACCTCTTTCATTATAGGATTCAATCTCCTTTGATGTTCAATAGAGGGTTTATGATTATCTTCCATCATTATCTTATGCATGCACAAAGAAGGTTTTATGCCAACCAAATCATCAATAGTATAGCCAATGGCTTTCCTATGCAATCTTAGTTCATTCAACAACTTAGCAAGTTCATCATCACTCAAGCATGCATTCACAATTACCGGATATGTAGAATCAACACCAAGGAAATCATACTTTAAATGAGAGGGGAGGGGTTTGAGTTCAAGTTGAGGAGGACCTTTATCGATTGGAGATGATCCAAACAATGTTGGATGAGATGAATCCAAAGCAAATGAAGACCCTCCAAGGCTCCTTGAAGCTTGATCATCAATGAGGTCTGATTCGGGGTAAACCACGGCTGGGAACACGGTTTGCTCAACTTCCACGGCCGTGGTTCTTGCTAAGCTTGCCTCCCGGAGTTGTCCAGAAAGTTTGACGGCCGTGGAACATAAATCTCGGCCGTGGAATTTGCAGTTGTTCAACACCTCTTCGTGGCTTTCAAATCCAACTCTTGGCTCCTCTTCCAATGCTTCCAAGGCCTTGATCTCTTCATTCCAAGCCTCCTCAACACCTTCCTCCATCATACTTAAGGTAAGAACCTTCTCCAAGGGATCCTTGATCAAGATCGAGCTTACAACTTCCCTAGATTCTTCTTGCTCGACTATGTTGAAGACATCCTCATCAAGGGCTGGCCCTTTCATCATTGTGGACAATTTGAACTTGATGTTTTCTTCTCCAATGTTGAAGGAGAGAGTCCCATTCTTGCAATCCACTAGGCATCCGGAAGTGGCTAGGAAAGGTCTTCCTAAGATGATGGGAACCGGATAATCCGCCGGAATGTCCAAGACGACAAAGTCAATTGGCACATAGAATCCTCCTAGTTGCACCGGGATGTCTTCTAGGATCCCAACTGGATGAGTGATAGAACGGTCCGCCATGTATAGGGTCATCTTGACCGGTTTCGGCTCTCCTAGCCCAACCTTGTTGCAAAGTGCAAGCGGTATGATGCTTACACTCGCTCCGAGATCACAAAGGGCCTCGTACTTCACATCTCCCACTCCAATTGGGACACAAAAAGAGCCCGGATCTCTTAGCTTGGGAGGCATCTCCTCCTTCATTGTTTGGATCAATTCCGAGGATCTCTTGGTCATTCTTATCTCTCCATACTCCTCCAACTTCCTTTTGTTGGAGAGTATCTCTTTCAAGAACTTGCCATATGCCGGCATTCCTAAAATGGCATCCATGAACGGAATGTTAATATGTAATTTGGACATTAGTTCAAGGAACTTACCAAAGTGATTGTCCAAACAAGCTCTTGCTCTTGATTGTGGGAAAGGTAGTGGTGGCTTGTATGGAGGCGGTGCCACATAGGTTGGCTCTACATCCTTGCTCTTGCCTCCATCTTCTTGTAACTTTCCCTCTTCTACCACCACTTGCTTTCCCTTAGCATTGTCCTTGGGCAAAGGATCTTTCATACTCAACCCACTCCTCGTTGTAATAGCCAACACTTGGCCCCTTGGGTTGTCTTCGGTTCTTCCGGGAAGCTTTCCCGGGTCTCTATGGGCTTCACCCGTTTTTTGGAACACTTGTGCTTCCAAAACCTTTTGAGCCTTAGAAATTGAAGTCACCGTGCTCTCAAGACCGCTCAACCTTCCAAGCAATTGCTCAAACATTATTTCGGTTCTATCCTTTGGAGGTTGAGTAAATCCGGATGAAGGTTCTTGTGAAGCTCTTGGTGGTGGAATTGTGCTTGTGGAGGAGGAGGGGTTCAAGGCTCCATCCGGGTTAGAGTAAGAAAATCCGGGATGGTTGTGGTTGGGCCGGTAATTGTTGAATTTCCGGTTGTTGTTGAAACTCCTTGGGCCTTGGTAATTGTTGAAGTTGCCCCTTCCCATATAATTCACATCCTCCTCCTTGGAAGACAAGTTGGCTTGTGGAAGCACTTGAGGAGTTGCTTGGTTCTTTAAAGTTGTAGCACACAACTCCCTCAAGGACTTCAATTCATTGTTGATGGCGTCAAGCTTGAAATTGCTCATGGTGACTTCACTCACCTCATATGCTCCCGCCTTTCTCCCTTCACTCTTCCTATGGGAGTATTTCTCAATCACTAGAGCTTGATTCTCCACAAACTCCCAAGCCTCATCTACATGCTTCTCCATAAAAGTTCCACCGGAAAGAGATTGAAGCTTGAATTGGCTATCTTCATCAAGTCCTTTGAAGTAGATCTCCAATAGCTCAATTTTTGGTATGCCATGGTGTGGACAATCAAGGAGAAGATCTTTGAACCTCTCCCAAGACTTGAATAAACTCTCTCTATCCTTCATCACGAAGGCATTGATCTTCCCTCTTAACTCGGTAGTCTTGGAAGGTGGGAAGAACTTAGTCAAAAACTCGGTTGTCATCTCCTCCCAAGTACCAACTCGCCCTTGTGGAATAGATTGATACCAAGCTAAGGCTTTATCCTTAAGAGAGAAGGAGAAAGCCCTTAGCTTATGGTTGTTGCTCTCCAATCTTGGCGGTCTAAGAGTCTCCATCAAGATCTCATAGTTCATCAAGTGTTGATGAGGAGACTCTCCTTCCATCCCTCCAAATTGATTATGCCGGATCATTTGTAGAACTTGAGGGCGGAGCTCATAGTTGTGGGTTGCGGGATCTCCTAAGTTCACACCAGGACGGTGTGCTCTTTGTGCCGGATCCATACGTCTCCCTAGGGTTTGTGGCTCTTCAATGGCAATGGGCACAACCCTAACATTAACCGCCGGCTGCGGTTGTATCACCGGTGGTGGAGGAGGAGGTTATTGGCGATTAAGCTCTCCTTGAACAAGGGCTTGCCTAATCTCATCAATCTCCCTCCTAGTTGCCTCTTGCCTCTCATTGACAAGTCTCCTTTCTTCCTCCAAGAGCTCATCTCTTAGCCTTATTTGCTCTAAGGCTTCATCCAACTCAGCTTGGAGGTTTCTACCGGCCATCTCCTTCTCCTTTCGAATGCTCTTTGATCTAGATCTAAGAGTTTTCTCCGGTTCGGGATCAAATGGAGCTAAATCCTTGCCACGAGATCTTCGCATACACCTAAAGAGTGAGATGTCCTAAAAAGCAAAGATACAAACCAAAAAGAGATCAAAAGTAACAAGAAAGATCTACACTAGAAACAATCACAAAATAGACTCAATCTAGACCTAGTCCCCGGCAACGGCGCCAAAAGCTTGTTACGCTAAGATCGTGATGCGCAAATGGGTTTTAAATTTATAAATCGAACTAAATCCTAAACTACCTAGCGAAACCCGCAGTGTACGGGACGTTTGTTGTAGGGATAGTATTCCGAGGTCGAACACAAAGACTAAGGTGAAATTGATTCGATTTGTGATTGAGTTTAGTAAAGATCTAGGTTGAAAGAAAAGAAAGAAATAAAGAAATGAAAATCTCAAATGTTTTTGGTTGGTTTTTGGTGATCAATCGAAGATCACAATTCATGCAAGGTGAGCAATCAACTAGACTATGAATCAATACAAATAAACGAGCTAAACAAGATAATGATCAAAGAAAGAGAAGACGGATTCTAGGGGTTGGAAATTCCGGTTATGGCATAGGACTCAAGCTATCTATTCATTCCTTGGATTGACTATGATATGTTGGGATTAAGCGTTTCTAGATTGGGATCATTTACCGGGTAGGTCTCATGGTCCACTAGTCCATTCCTAAGGTCTCATCACCGGGGAAGTCTCTAAGAACCTAAGGGACGGAATTCTACACAAACCGGAATGTTACCTAGGGATCTTAACCTATCCTTACCGGGTAAGTCTTGGAAAGGGAAGTCCTAAACAACTATCCTAGCACACTTAATCCAATGGCGGCTTATTAGGCTCACCACTACCTAAGGTTTGTTATCTTTGGAATCTAAGAGTAAGGATTACCGGGTAAGTCTCTCCTAACACTTAGTTGCTAACACTAGGTCACCCTAGGATAGATTTAACTCAACAAACACTTAGGATCTCAACATTCCAACAATCTAAGACAAGATCCATCGAACCAGGGAAAATCACGGTTTGTTCTACCTAAACCACGGCCGTGGTTAGGCAAGATCTACCCGTGATTTCTAACAGCAGCTACGTTTATGCACACAAGTCATCCAAAGATAAATCTAAGTCCGTCCTATCATAGCCCTAGCCATAACCATCCTTTCCTTACCCTAGAACCACATCTATTTAGCCTACAACATTCATAATAGAAATCGAAACAAACAAACATAAAATCATGACATCCATTTGCAAGATGATGAAGGAAAAAAATGAACAAGTGAACTAAAACAAAACCAAGCTGAAAATAGAATTAGAGTAACTCACAATCCTTCCAAAAGAAGGTTCAAATGATTCATACAACTCTTAGAAATAGAGTCCGGAATTCTTCAATACAAACTATCAAGTGTGGTAATGGTGTGTGTTCTTCTTCTCCTCTTCAATGGAGCTCTTCTTCTTCCTTTTTGACACTTTCCTTCCTAGAAAGACTTCTTGTTGAGAGAATATTTTTGTTAGAGGATAATGGATAATGGAGAGCTGCTCCAAGATGCCCTTCTCAGCAAATGAAGGACCACTTTTATAACAAATTTGCATGAGCTGGCCATGAGAGTCGTGGCACAGCTGTCACAAGAATCTGGCAAAATCCACGGGTAATTCCACGGCCGTGGAGTGTCAGAGAACCGTGATTCTGTGCTTCAGCATTGCCTTTGATCATTAAGCTTCGATTTGGTGCATGGCTTGTGTTGGCAAGGTTCCATGAGTCCTCTTTAGCCTTTAACTTGTGTCCTAATGAGTCCGAGGGTGTGTCATCTAGATGAATGATCCTCAAACGTATCGTTTTAGCTCTTAAATCTCCCAAAATACCTACAAAGCAAGCAAAAGTCTGAGTAGACGTCTATCCCGACAAAATACGTGATTTGAGTGCAAACGCCGTGAACTAATGCTAAACCATGCATGAATGAGCGGAAAATCTATCTAAATGAGTGTCTAAACCACGCCGTGAACTAATGCCCTCAACATGTCCTCAAGAGTCTGAATAGTCCTCTCAGACTGGCCGTCCGTTTGAGGATGGTATGCCGTGGTGAACTGTAAGCTCGTGCCTAAGGTGGCGTGTACCTGCTGCTAGAACCTCGAGGTAAAACGCCCGTCCCTATCTGAAATGATCGTCCTCAACACTCCATGGAACCTCACAATCTGTCGGGTAAACTCCTCGGCTAAACGAGACACCGGCCACGTTTCCTTAATAGGAATAAATCGTGCCGTCTTTGTCAACCGATCTACTACGAACCATATCGCATCAAAGTCTCTACTCAACCTCAATCCAATAACGAACCATAAGTGGTTGGAGCTCTCCTCCGGGCCTGTGGTGCTCGATCTTGACCTGTTGACAGGTCACACACTGGGCCACATATCTAGCCACGTCGGGCTTGAGCCCGCCCCACCAATAAGATCGTCGTATATCTTGATACATCTTACTCGCGCCGGGGTGAACGGAGTAAGGTGTAGAACGGGCCTCCTGCAGTATACGTTGCCTCAACTCTCTGTCAGAGGGTACACATATGCGCTCCTGGCGCCTCAAAATCCCATCTGCACCCCCCATAAACTATGGTGCCTCCCCTCTGGACATTATATCTCTTATCCTCGTCAGTGCTGGACAACCCTCCTATTTCTGCCAGATCTCTTCCGTTAGATCCGGTGAAACCTCTAACGCTGACAAATCAAATCTCTTCCGTCAGTATCCGGAAACCGGATGTCTACCTCCAACCAAATCAAATCTCTCAGCAACTGGGTCTGCACAGTCAATCTAGCTATCGCAGCCTCGCGAGGTGTCCTCCTACTAAGGGCATCGGCGACCACATTCGCCTTCCCCGGATGATGAAGGATCTCTAAGTCAAAATCCTTAATCAGCTCTAGCCATCTCCTCTGGCGGTTATTCAACCCTCGCTGAGTGAATATGTACTTCAGACTCTTGTGGTCTGTGAAGATCTGACAGGTGGCCCCGTAGAGGTAATGACGCCAAATCTTCAAGGCATGAATGACTGCAGCTAGCTCAAGATCGTGAGTAGGGTAATTCTCCTCATACGTCTTCAATTGTCATGACGCATACGCAATGACCCTACCCCTCTGCATCAGGACGCATCCCAAGCCTATCTTGGATGCATCACTGTAAACGAAGAAGTCCTCAACGCCCTCTTGTTGTGCTAACACCGGAGCGGAAGTCAATCTCTCCTTCAGCTCCTCAAAACTCCGCTGACAGGGCTCGGTCTATGCAAATCTGATGGACTTCCTTAACAAGGAAGTGAGTGGCCTGGAAATCACAGAAAAACCCTTCACAAACCCACGGTAGTATCCGGCCAGACCTAGAAAACTGCGTACCTCCTTGACCGTCTTAGGGGGCGGTCATGATGCAACTGACTCTATCTTTTCCGGGTCCACCTTGACTCCCTCGGCGGAAACAATGTGGCCAAGGAAGGCAACCTCTGGCATCCAGAACTCACACTTAGAGAGCTTAGCATAAAGCTCTCTATCCTGTAAAACCCGCAACACCGTCCTCAGGTGTCCGGCGTGCTCCTCCCTACTCCGGGAGTATACCAAGATGTCGTCGATGAAAACTACCACAAACTGATCTAAGAAGTCAATGAAGGTGCCATTCATCAACTCCATGAAGACAGCAGGAGCATTGGTGAGCCCGAAAGGCATCACCACGAACTCATAATGACCGTATCTGGTCCGAAATGCCGTCTTCGGTATGTCCTCCTCCCGTACTCTCAGCTGATGATATCCTGACCTTAAGTCAATACGTGAAAACACCGTAGCTCCTTGTAACTGATCCAACAAATCATCAATACGCGGCAACGGATACTTGTTCTTGACGGTGACTTTGTTCAACTCTGGATAGTCGATACAAAGCCTCATGGATCCGTCCTTCTTCCTGACGAAGAGGACTGGTGCACCCCAGGGAGACACACTAAGTCGGATGAATCCCCTCTCTGCCAAATCCTCGAGTTACTTCTTAAGCTCATCATCTCGACTGGTGCCATGCGGTATGGAGCCTTGGAGATCGGCCTCGTCCCGGGCTCCAACTTAATCCCAAAATCTACGCTCCTCTATGGTTGTAAGCCAGGCGGATCGCCAAAGATATCCTCGAACTCACAAGCTACCGGGGTCTCTACTAAAGATGAACTCGTCTCCTCCTTCATGGCATAACACCAGAAGGCCTCGCATCCCTTACCAATGAGCTTTGCGGCTCGGACCGTACTAATGATTGTCCCGATCTTTCCGAGGTCCTACCCTTGAAAAACCTCCTCCTGCTCCGACTCCGTATTGACCGTCACTGTCCTCTTACTAACGTCCAGAACAGCTCTATGGCGGTCCATTCCGAGTATGACCTCTTCATGCACTAAGTGCATGACGTGGAAGTCGGCTAGCCAGTCACGACCTCCCAAGTGGATGGGAAAATCGTGAATCTCCCGAGTACCACGAACCCTACTCCCATCGGGTAACCTTATAAGGAAAGGTTCCCCCTCTACTGTATCTAAGGTCAACCTATCTATGCAATCATCAGATATGAAAGAGTGCGTCGCATCCGTATCAAAAAGTACTCGGACTGGAAAGCCATGAATCGTGATAATACCTGTGGTTGCGGGCGCTGCTGGCTCTACGACACTCCTCAACTCAAAGACTCGAGCCTGAGTACCCCTAGTCTCTGAAGTGCCTCCACCATGCCCTCTACCTCTACCTGGAATCTGAGCAAAACCCTGTGAATATGCCTGACCAGGATCACGTTGTTGCTGACCCCGAGCCTGATACTGAGATTGCCTCTGTCCTCCTCCTGAGGTACTAGTAGGTGAGGACCCCTGCTGTGATGTTACCTTGCCCTGTCGGCAGAAGGCAGCTCTGTGGCCCAGCTGGCCGCAAGTAAAACATGTAACTGGTGGCCTCCTACACTCCGGCTTAATGTGTCCATGCTCCCCACAGTTGTAGCACTGATGTACTCTAGACCCCGTCGGCGGTACCACCTGATAACATCACAGCAGGGGTCCTCACCTATGACCTGACCCTCCTACTCCAGTGCTGACTGGTCCGGTCCTTTGTCTCTTGTCTGACCCTCCAGACTGCATAGCTCTCTTGTGACCCAGTTGGTCCCTCTCATACGCTGAAGCCCGATCCTGGTAATCGGCTAAGGAATCACAGTGGAACCCCGCAAGATAGGAGCGGGTAGTCTCCCTCAGTCTCCGAGAGAACAGATACATGTGCTGGTCCACAGGCGGTGCAGCAGGACCCAACAGTGACAGCTCCTCCTGGAACCTCCTAATGGCCTCAACTATCGGAACATCCTCAAAACCTGCCTCCAAGAAGTCCTGCACTCGGTCCCTTCTCAACGAGGTAGGACAAAAAGTCTCCCTCACAAGACTCAGCAACTGCTCAAATCGGGACACTCCGCCCCGCACTGTCCTCCACCAGTACTGTGTCTGGTCCCTAAACAAGGTCTAAACCAGCTCCACCTTACGACTCTCAGGGCAGCGAATCGCCTCTAGCGCGGACTCCACATGACTAATTCAATGCTCCACCTCAAGTCCAACATTCCCGTCGAAGGTGGGAACTCGTTGATGGTTGAATGTCTTCAACCATTCATCTGACCTCGGTACCCTCAGCTCGTCTCTCACTCGGTCATCCTCGACAACCCTCACTAGTGCAGCTACCACCAGTGGAACTACCACCTGAGTCACTCTCTGAGAGACCTCTACTGACCTAGCTGGCACTGGTGGTGCTGGAGGTGGTGCTCCGGCCCTGTATGCCTCTTGCACCTGCTAGACATAAGCTCGATACTCGATGCTCCAATCGATACACGGCCAGAAACAGCAGGCCCTGAACTCCGTAATCCGTACTCCAGACCTAGTAGCGGTCCCATCCCTAACCTTTGGAACAATACTCTCGGCCACCTCCTCGGCAGGTACATCCACAGCTGGCGGATCTACAACAGGGACACATCCCCGACCTCGGCCTCTCTGATGCCTACCCACACGTCCCTGTCTCTAAGCTTCTGGAGGAAGGGGAGGTCGGCCCTCTCCTCGTCCAACGTAAGATGTCTCTCTCGTACGTGCCATCTGGTAGAGACGTGATCAATATAAGACTACTTTAGTTCCTAGTAAGGACATAACTATCTTATTACTCTAGGTCACTTCTAAAGGTCACAACGTACCTAAAAATTGCAAGATATAACAGAAGTCCAATAAACTATGCTATCGAGTTCAATGGAGGTAGTGGCGGTCCGTGCATTCTATCCCAACCCGTTTATGCTCATGGTTTGGAAAACAAAATTCATTTTAAAAGTTCGGAACCCTTGCGGTTTCTGTTTATTTGTTTATTCGGCCTTTTTGAAGATAGCGAGTGCCGTTGTTGTCAACCTAGGGCTCTGATACCATATATGTAACACCCTGAATCCTAGAGGACTCGAAATGCTATGAGTTGGGACCTCACAATGGGTCCCGGCCCTTAGCCTGGCAACGACTTCATCGGACCTTACAACACGGCAAAAATAAAAAGGCAAAACATAGAGTTTTATATCATGAGCGAAATGAAAATCCAAATCTGAAAACAAAACAGCCAAGTCTCAAAACCAAAATACCAACATCAGTCTGAACAGTCATGAAATAAAATATAACAGTCCCGTCCTATAATGCACGGAACCCCGGCTGCCCATTACCTCCGGATCACTCGATCGCCTCCCTAACTTGCAAAGGCATCTACAAGCGGTATAAAACCGTTAGCTAACAATCTATGCATAAGTATAAAGGTAAAAGCATAAACACACAACATACCCAATCAGCATGCAACACTCATTCCTTTTTGTTATCTTTAATTAAGTGATACGTCATTACTAATGATACTTATTTTGTGACACGAGGGATTTCCAAACCTCGCCCCTGTCCCCGTTTACCAACGCGGAATGGTAGTAATGCATTTGACCGTCTACCTGACTGGGTTGGTCGCAAGGAACCTCCTAGACTCTCGCAAGAGCTAGGCAGATGATGTCACGACCGTTATCATACACTTGGGTCAATTATACACTATACCAAAGTCGGCATATTTCGGTTTCGTTATTTATCTTAACTATCAAACACCACTCATACACATCACACACATGCAAGAAGCTAGCTAAGTAAGTCCGTGGACTAACCAGAATCAAATCTCGACTCTCTCTTAACCACCACTCAATCGGTAACTGCAGAAACTCAGTTGTCTGTCAAAGGAGGCACGTGGGTCAACACATTTCCCTGGGTACTTAGAAGTCTAAAACTCCTAAGATGTAAGATTCTATTTGTAAAAGTTATTACAGTGCTTATTTAAGGTAAAATGACTATTTTACCCTTGGTCCCGGAACTTCCAAAAACCCGGAATACGTACTTAAATTCTTATTTGAGGCTAACTAACCATATTCTACTCCCTAGGATGATTTTAGGTAACAACTAGAGAAACTACCCATTTTTCTATTTCCCGAAAAGTCACTAAGGTCCAAGTACAGCTTCAAATACGAAATTTAAATAAACTTATAAAAAATCTAAAATAAATTTATAAATCATCTATGATATCTAATCTATTCATAGGAGCAAGAATTTCTTGAAACTGTTTAACCGTTACTTCTACAAAAATCTTTAAAGTTGAACTCAAACCAGAAATCTATACTTAGCATTTTTCTTGGATCATTTCACAAACAGCCTAACTAGTCCATTTTTCACCTTACAGTATGCATATCACTCTATAACATACTGAAATTTGAACGGTGGATTCTATCTCTAAGGCATCGAAATTTATGCTCAAACTTGACTGCTCAGCATAGTTTCTAGAATACAAAAATTCAGGAAACAACATGAGATCTCATTTGCGATTGTCACACCTGGTTAGTGCGTTACTGGAGTCTCCTACACACCTCAGGTTTGAGCCTTTGCCGCCTCTCCTTTCCCCAACAATTCGGTGAGCACAACTCTTCCTTTCGAGTCCTATTGAATCGATACACACATAAAATCATAGTTCAGCCCTTAAGGATTAGGGTCAGATTCTTCTGCATATATAATTTGAAGAAAGGGAGATGGTGAGCTTACCGGTGTGTCGTGTCCTAGAGCCGGCTGAACAGCCAAGTACGGACCAACTTCTCTATTTTGAGTGCACTCAGATGGAGTCCTGAACGCAGCTTGAGATACGAGGCTATTCGTTTGCTGTGTGGAGAAGTGTTTGACTCGGGTACTGTGTGAAGAAGCTTGAAGGGCTGCTTCTCATATCGAGTTTTTGTACGCAGAGAGGTAGAAGAGACGTGTAGGCTGAATGGGTCCTTGCTGCGTGATTAAAGGAGCCGTTACAGGAGCTCTTCTTCAACTCAGCAACAGTTACGTGGTGAAGAAAAGGGAGAGGAAGGGCCGGCTGTTACTTCTTCCTGGGCTGAACGTGTAGCTGGCCATTACACACGCAAGACACTGGCCTGGAGAGGAGTTGTACGGCCTACATGAAGGGGCTGCTAATGGGCTCGTCAACCAGGCTCTCCTGGGCTGCTGTTGGCCGGGCTCGAAGTTAAGTTGGGGATGCTGTGGGCTGCGAAGACAAGCTGGGCTGAAACTAAGTAGGAAGAGTGGGCTGAAAAAGTTGTTCTGGCTTTGTCACAGCCTTGTCAAAACGTGTCATGGCCTTGTCATGGTCTCGTCTCAGCCTTGTCATGATCTCGTCTCAGCCTTGTCATGATCTCGTCTAAAGTCGTCGTTAAGAATTAATTATAAGAATTAGGGTTTAATATAATTCTATCATTTTATGTGAATTAAATTCTACATAAAATGATAAATTAATTATAAAAATTAGGGCTTGATATAATTTTATCATTTTATGTTAATTAAATTCTACATAAAATGATAAAATTTGTGAAGAAAGAAATACTAGATAAAATGGGAAACCGTCAACGGCTCGAAATCCGGTTTGATTCGGAATTAAACAGAATAAAAAAATTCCGGATATTACACTAATGCAGTCATAAGTTGTTGATAAGCTTGATCAACTAGTGCGTAAATGGCAAACACCATGTGATACTCACTAGTTGACACAAGTCATGCTTTTACAAAGCATAACTTATACCATGCTACATTATATTTGTGACTTAATACTCTGCTCATTGACTAAACACAACATGATTAAGCATGCCTCTAGCTATGATTTGGTGAATAGCCCCAATCCTAGTATATATTTCCCCAATTTGATATTTGATACTTGATCTTGTCACTTTAAACTTGTTACCCCCAAACCCAAGCATTGGATCACTTGATACCCTTTTTCATTTCATTTTACACATTCAATCATTTCTAGTTAAAACTTGAGATAATAGGCAAGATACACATAGTCAGTCGGGATTCGACCTTGATGCTATAATCATATACTTACATTGACACAATCATGCACTTGCATTAATATGTGGTTTTGAGGTAGTGCTCCTACCCCACATCACTTATCCATGGATAATCATATGCATGTGACATTTATCTTTCTTGTGTGATCACCAACGTGTTTAGTCTCTTCTAAACTTTGTGATTGCATCTCTATCAAAGTTATGCGGTTAGTGATTTCTTTTTTCATGAATATAAAAAAGACTGAGGCCCTCTTTAATAAACTCACATGATCATTCCTACCTTGTATGAATGATCCTTTTTCTTAAGCCAATTCTAGCCTATGTTTGCCCTTCTCATGTAAACTCCTCAAAAAAAATGCCTGAGCTCCTCTAATTCTATGATTTTTTTTTTTCTAGAAGAGTCTAATTTGCATGATATAGTCTCATTTAACCCTATCTAGCTACCTGGAGTTTTGATAAGTAAAAAAGATAAGTATGGGATACCATGAGAGGGGTATGAGTATGAGGTAGGTTTTTCTTAAATATACGTATATGTGTGCATCTAAAAGGTAAGGCAAAAGGCCTTGAATGAAATTGGTAAATTGTGTTTAAAGTTATAAAACTCCTTAGATTGGTGAATGTAAAAAGTAAAGAAAACAAATACAATAATAATTCACCTTTCCTTGGAATTGCAACTATTGAATAAAAATGAAAGTGTTACATGTATTTGATATGGAAATAAAAAATAATAATTTACTTTTGTAATTTTGATTTGGTGAGTGTTTGCTATTATTTTGGTGTGATTAGATTTGACACTCCGGATACGTGTGTATGAGAGAGCACCACGTTGGCCTAATGATATCCTTACCTATTATTTTTATGTCTCAAGACCCAATTACACCATGAAATGAAGACCTCTTGATTTATTTAACTGTATTTTGTTTTCATTAACATGCGGTCGAATTTGAGAACAATTTGACAAGCATATGGTAATAACTTTGTATGTTTGTTGAGTTTGAGTAATATGTCATATGCATATACACACTTGTGAAAGTGCGTAAGCATATGTCCTTGAGCGGTTTGGAGAGTCATGATTAATATTTTTGTTCATTGACCCTTATTGATGTTATGATGACATGATTTGAAAAATAGTTGTATTATATGTTATATCTTCCTACCTAGTTGAGGCATGACATGTGTGTTGCACATAGTTCTTTTCTTGTAACATGGTTCTTTCTTGGGACAAGTGATAACATCCAATTTAGCGTCTTTTTCATACTCATTATTATCCATCTCTTGTGCATACAGTTTAGTTTTACAATACATTTCGGTATATGTCATTCCCTTCTGTTTTTTGGAGATCTCCTGGTGCGTTTATGGTATGACAATCATTCTAGGCCTTCCCAAAGTAAAAATGAAGTTATTAGAGGAAGAATGTTCTCAACACTAAGGTTATTCTTGTGATCAAAGGGTTGAGGTTAAGGCATAATTGATTGAGATTTCACAATGAAGATGCGAAGAATGCTCGAAGTTGGACTTATGATCGGTCAATCGCTGCCCATAAATCGTCCGATTTTCACTTATTTTCGGAGCTCATGACCATTTCTCCAAAAACGATGTGCTTTGATACAGGTCGGCCAACTGGTCCCACATGATCGGCCGATCGATCCCTTTAGCATCGGTCTTTAGACGATCTTTTTTCTTTTTAACCTTGTTATTTTCGGACTATCTTTTAGCCCGAAAACTTAAACATTTTTACCTTTTTACTTAAAGATGGCGTTTAATAGAATTTAGCCACAAGTCCTAAGAAGACAATGACTAGCATTCGAACAACACACTTGTCGAGACGACGAAAATTTATACAAGTCTTGCATGTAGTGTCGGATGGTGAGTGAAGTGATGGTTTTCACTTTTCACTCTCGTCATTCAACCCATAGCCGAACGGTCCGAACCATCATCTGAATTTCATTTCTGGAATTTTTTGCATTTTCTTTTGGTTCGAGTGACCTAGATTGTCGATCCCTAACCGTGAACTTAATTTTCCCTTTACTTGTACAGAACTATTTGAACTGAAGCCGCGACCCCCGATTAGAAGAGGTGGGGAAATCATTGCTTCATGCTGCAAAGATGATGAAATTCTCATTGTATCATTTTCAATCACGATTGCCCGGCCCTGGGATATTTGATCGGCCGCAATGGCGACCTCCCCATACTAATTTCCCTATCAAAACCCAGCCTTGATTTCCAATGTTAAAACCTAAATTAATTGATGCTAAATTGCTAATCGTTTACACGCAAAACGCAGAGTGCTTTTTCCTGCAATTGGTTTTCCTGGGTTTCTATCCAGGTTCTAATCACGTTCAAATATGAAGCATCTAGTTGGATTGAATGTGGATTCGCTGAGAATGGCATCTGGGTACCGTTACAGGAATGGATTGGTCTCAATAGATAGTGTTATTATTTATCAATGCTGATTCATCATGATATACATCAACGTACATTTTTATTTTGGAATCTTTGTCTACAGTTTCTGTAATTGTTTTTATTCTATTGATCTGTTCTTGCAGTGCTGTTTTCATGTCAACTTTATGCTGTGGCAAGCATGTATTGGTAGCACTTTTCTTATTTAGCATGTATCTGTATTTGCATTTTTACATTGAACATTTAGCTGTCTGCTTCAAGCTCTCCATATATACTCAATTCAAGAGAATTTAAGGGTTGAACCACCAGCTTTGTCGCGGATAGTTTCTGTGTGGACTTATGCTTTCCTTCTTTCATTTGTTTAGTGACCAGTGTTGTGAGAGACATAAAGTAAGACTGGACAAGGGCTATCATTGTGTCTTCGGTTGTTTTCCACCATGGGAAGCAAAGAGAGGATAATTCTTGTGTTTGCAACTTCTGGTAGTCTACTTGAAGTTTGAATTTTCCAAATAAAGATTCAGCTTCAATTTGATTTGCATATCTTCAATTGTGTTTTTAGATGATCAAGCTAAGTGTAATTCCTTAAACCTCCAGTCTCTTTCAATCCATGTATGTAGAAGCCTCCTACTGTTAATACAATTAAGTACTCAATACTCATAACAAGCATAGCTACTTTCGATATTCAGATTTTAGCATAATGGATTGTTGAAGTCTCAGGAGTTTGGTTGTTCTTTAGGATCTTACTGGCAGTCAGGCATCTTTGCTCGTGCATGAAACGACAATTCGAACTTCCAACCATAATAATGTCCTCCCTCTTGGATGTCTCAAAGTACGATCAATAATGTAATCATTAGTCATGAAGTTTCTATATTCTAAAAAATTATATTGAGAATGAGCACAGTTACTTATTAATCATCCTTATGTTATGTTTACTGCTGTCTGATTAGATTGAGATAAGGAGGGAAAATACAGGGACCTAGCTACAACCACTCTTGAACCCCAACTACTTGAAGTATTATAAATTTTATTTTCTTCTCTCTGTTGTCTTCTTCACATCCAGCAGGTAATGATGTTGTTACAAATACCAAATTTTAACCTTTTGTTTGATGTGCAATTTTACAATAAGCATCCGAGAGTGATACTGTTAAACATGAAGACAATTGCCTGGAAAAAGATTCTGTCAGTCACCCTGAAAATTTGTATAACTCTTGCGGATGCTTTGAATTGAACCGAGTTATGTCAAGTTTTTATTTCATATTTGGGTTATGTGCTAATCCAAACTATATTTGGAGAATATTTTTTCCCATGATTATAATTTGTTCATGCAAAGAGATTGTGGGGTCCTAGACAGGGTTGTTGCATCTTAAAATGGATCTGGTCATTAAACATCATGAGAGTAAAGCATTTTGTCTGAAGAATACTGTATATTGTGTTACATGAATGGTCCTGCTTGCCGAGAATCATATATTTTGCAGGATTCTCAAAGACTCGAATCGAACAAATATATGTTTGGTTATGAAGACGACTGCATATCTCATTCAGATTATCACAAGAACTGATTCACAAATGCAGAAACAGATCTCAAAGAAAAGGGTAACCACTAATCAGCATAGATATTCTATTCGGGTTCCTCGAATCTACCTTTGCCCACTTTGCCTGTGCTTTTTTATTGATCCGAATATTGCAACAGTTTAAAACAGTGAAATCTTAAGCTTGATGTCTGGTGAAATCTTTGGTTGTGTGGTAAGAAATAGCTATGTATGATTTGTGTCCATTCTCAGACCATAGAAGCTTATAAAAGAAGCCAAAGAGCTCCGGTTTTCTCAGAAACAACAAAAACTTAAGTAAACAGTCTGTGTTTGTTTATACTATAGTTCAAAATATGATGTGATTGAATGATGACATCTCGTTAACGTCATTTTCGTAATCGGACTGTGGATTGCTTAAACATTATTCTGTATGGGGATTGGTGGTGACTTTCTCTTTCTTTAGGGCTTCTCTTTGCTTGATTCCATAATCCATATTCTTCATACTTTGGTTTCTTTTAATATTTTGCATTTGCTTTATGTTGTTCTTTCTTTTTGCATTTGTAAATCTCTTGTTTCTTCATTTGGGTCCTACAGAATAAAAATCGATTGAGGGAGGGCACCTTTGTTTATTGACTTTTGATTCACCAGAGCTTTCAGCATCATCCCCAGAATCTCCTTTACCAGTTATGGAACACATTAAAGCAATCAAAGGAGCTCCAAGTAATAGTTCACCAGCTGGTTAAAGTTTTAAAAGATATTGAAGGTACTGTTTTCACTACTGTCAAAAACTCAAACACTATTTCCATGGAGTTGAAGCTACAAAAACTGATGTTTTCTTTACTTAAACCAATTAATGATCAGAGTCTTTAGTTCTTATCAGATTTTTCATCCATATACAAATCTTGTAGACCAGCTTAATGTAAGGCACTGAGAAGACAAACAATTTGAACATTTAATCATTAAATTCTGATTCCAATATAATCAAACTTTTTTGACAGATCCCAAGAAATCAAAAGTTAATTGTTATCATCTAATTGACTTTTATGATATGTTTGTTTGCCACTGTGGCCTTTCCTTTTTCCTGCTTTACGTTTGAGCCTAGTTCAAGACATGGAATATTAGACTCGAAAGCTTATACTAAATTTTCTATTATTACTTCACTTTATGCATGATAATCTTTCTTTTCTTATTTGCATTGCATTATATGGATCATCTTTTTTTGTCATTTCCTTTTCATTTTACACATTTGCATGATTGATATAAGGGCCCGTTTGGTTGCTTCTGGCATGGAAACCGAAATGTAATGGCTAAGATAACTACACATAAATGGATCTCAAACCATACCATTTCTTTTCCTTTTTTGTTTTCATTCTGAATAAACAACCAAACGGGTCTTAAGAGATTATACAGATCAACATACTGTTCTTTCCATTAAACCTGAGGAGAAATTTGGAATTACAATGTCGTTGTAATATAATTCAATTTGGCAGGTGATAGATTGATCTGTTGATGATAAAAACAAAGAGCCTGTCTTAATCCTAAAACCTATCAATAAGATTCTTTGATTCCTCCAATCCTACAAGAAACAAGAAGAATCTGACAATCAAACACTCCTTTGATAATTGAATATATCAAAATAATTTTGAAAAAGTGTTCATAGCATATCCATGAAAGTATTCTCCCACCTTCATTACTAATTTCTTTTTCCCTTCAATTAACGTGTGTTTCTTTCTTTTTTTAACACAGTTACAAGGGAAAGGATCGCGATTAGGTTGTCCGTCTGGTGTAGGGCCAACCGCGAGAAATGATCATGGAAAAACTACAGGTTATTTATGAGAACACTTTATATTCTTTCTCTCCTTTTGAGACTCAAATTCGAAGTGTGTTTGCTTTCTCTGTTTAAGCTACATAACATATTCTCTCCATTTCTTTCAAGTCAAACAAGATGATGAAAATATACACCCACCCACCCAAAAGAATAATTAAAAAAAAAGAAGGATTCTTAAGTAAAAGAGATTAAGCAGTTGATATGAAATGGAGAGATGATTAGAAAGAGGGCTAAACCCAGCTCATAGGGCATATATTCCCTTATCTGAAGCTAACCCCACTTATAATGTTTCCTGATATGGAGTGAGAGAAGAAGACAAACCCAACTAACTCCTAATTATAAAAGGAAACATCAGCTGCTGCACGTTTGAACCATACCACAGAAAACCTCCAACAAACTCTCTTCATTTCTGTATATTTTTATGTTTTAGGTCTTCAAAACATGCAAAATCAAGACATGAATTTGGTTCTGTCTACTGATGCAAAGCCGAGGCTTAAATGGACTCCTGAGCTTCACCAGCTATTCGTCAATGCTATCATTCAGCTTGGAGGAACAGACAGTTATTACCCTAACCTACCCTCTTTGCTCTTCTTTTAGTGAATTCTGATAGATTCTTATTTAGTAAGTTCTTCTTCTTTTAATTGGTGAGACAGAAGCGACGCCAAAGAGTCTGATGCGAGTGATGGGTATTCCGGGTCTTACTTTATACCATCTCAAGAGCCATTTACAGGTAACTCTCTTCTCTTACCTTATTAAGTTCCATATTGATACAGTTTAAAATGTTTCCTCATAAGCTTTCTTGTTCTTGTAACATAGAAATATAGACTTGGAAAGAATCATTTTACTGAGACCTGCAGTGACTCTAACCAAGAAGGTTAATTTCTTTTGTAAATTTCCATCCTTTGAATTTCTGATCATGGTGGATCCCTTGCTGAATATTTTGGTCATCTTTGTTTGTTCCAGATTATAAAGATGACAAGGGGAAACTTGATCTTTTCAGCGAGAAAACAAGGGACGAAATCAAAAGCTTGCATGTGGCGCGCGCTATACAGGTGCAGGTGGAAGTGCAAAGAAAACTGTATGAGCAAATTGAGGTAAAAGCTTCTACTGGATTTAGTTGTTTAGCTTTATTTTAAATTTTTATAGCCTTAACCATTTGCTAGGGTCACACACTATTTGAATGTGGGCAATGCTTAATTTTCTCTTAGGTACAAAGACATTTGCAGCTTAGGATTGAAGCTCAAGGAAAATATCTCCAAGAAGTGATGAAAAAAGCTCAAGAAACTCTAGCTGCATACACTTCATCATCAATAGGAGTTGATCATACAAGAGCTGAGCTCTCTCACTTAGTTTCAATGGTCAATTCCGGATGTCCAAGCCCTTCGTTATCCGAGCTGACCGAAGCAAGGGCTTTGAGTCTAGAGAATCTAGACAATCAAATCCAAATCAAACAACACAGGTGCTCAACCGAAAGCTCCTTGACCTCATCCGAAGACTCGGGTACCAAGGAAGATTCCAATAAGTTAAGCCACACCCGAGTGGCGCTTCCCTTACTTGATCAACCATGGAAAGATATGAGCAATCAAGTTATGGATAAGAAAAGAAAGGGAAGTCCCATTAATGAAGGGAATTGTGGTGATGGAGCAGCAAGCAAGAAACAATCTACAAAGATTGGGCTTTTTGGGACACTTGATCTAAACAGTCAATATCAAGATGGCCAGGATTTAGGGCAACCTACAATAGATCTCAACTCCATAGGGATAGAGCAATTTCATGGTACATCTTTGGTTCCTTGAATCCTTAAAAAAGGTGCAAATAAATAATAGAAAATATAGTAATATAGCCTATAAAGAATGTTATTGAGGATAATGTTTTTATTTATATTTATATCATGTATATGTGTCTATATGTATGGCCCCCTGAAGCTCTCTCAGAGCATGATTAGATAAAAAAATATTTTTAAAAAAATAATTAAAAAAAAAAAGAATATTATGATATTGCAAAAAAATAATGTGTACAGATATCTGATTATCCAGGGCTTCTGCAATTGATGATTCTCACTTCTCAATCATTCAACGGTAACGTGTATTTAAAGCCCTCCAATTTTAAAATATTCTGTTTAAAATCTCACCAAAAAGCATGCGCGCATAATTTGAGACACAAATACAAACATACATATATCTCTATCGTCTACTCCCCAGAGGCATGCGATATATGGAGTTGAAGCTGATACTGGGCATGTAGGATATCGGGGTAAGTTTGCTGTTCATCAATTAGGAACAATAATCAACATCATGTTTTGGGGGGGAAAAAATTGCCAAGGGCCATCTGTAGTGCACACAACCTGTTCGATGAAATGTCTAAATGGGAAGATTTCCCTGTCCATGTCTCTTTTTTAACTATTGATTGGTAAAAACAAACTCTTTTCAGCTTTGGATGCGTAGCTTTCGCTGCTTCTGTTCAAGCAAATTCAACCAAATGGCAGCTCTTGGGGATATTACCCGTACCTGTTTCAGAAAAATTCATTCTCTTACGAGCATCCATTTGAAGCCCTTAGTTACCCATTTTCGCCCTACTCCTCATATGATTACATGTAAGTTGGAGTTTACCCTCTCTTTGATTTCTGTGTTTTCTGTATCTTGGTTTCTTAACTTGGTGAGCAATTCCAGATGTTCCTATGAAGCCATTGGTGATCAAAGCAAAGGCGAGAAAGCCGGCTAATACTAGAACTGAAAGTGACAAAATCCTTAATAGAAGAATGAGGAAGAAGTTTAATGGCACGCCCAAGAAGCCAAGGCTTTCGGTTTTCTGTTCCGAGAAGCAGCTGTATGCAATGCTGGTTGATGACGAGAACAAGAAGTGCTTGTTTTATGCAAGTACTATACAGAAAGCCATTCGATCCAATCCCGATATCACAACTGAGGTGAATGCTCATTCTAAATAACAAATTTCCTCACTTTTGAAATTTTAACCTGTTTCTTACCAGTTAACTGAATGCTTGCAGGAGGCTGCAAGAGTAGTTGGTGAAGAACTGGTTAAGGCAGCTTCTGATTTGAAGATACATGAAATATCATCTTATGATCTTAATGGCTCTGCTGTTCGTGGCCTTCGTGGGCAACGAATACGAGCCTTTGAGTCTGTAATTTCTAGCTATGGTTTCTTGCCATAGCCATTTTCTCTCAACCACTTTGATCTTCCTTGTGTAATATTTTAATAGAGTTGTTTGAATGTATGAAATGCTAGGCATAAGATACTCATCCAATTTAAGGCAATGAATGAAAGAATACAAACAAAATTACTAGTGTTTTAACTTTTAACTAACAACTACATTAACATCTACTGATCTACGCCCGATGCAAAAGCTATACACGAGACTCGAATATGAAACTCCTCACACTCTCTACATATGTTAACTTCCACTCTTCGATATAGGAGGGATAGTTGGATAGTATGCTGAACATCAATGTAAATGACCGTGCACTAAGACTACTGCGTAACGTGTCAAAGAGAAATCATCGGAACCTCTTTGAGTTGTGGTTGTTAGTCTCAACAACACATGGCGCGCTTCTTTTCTTGGAGTTTCTGCCACAAACAAAGCATCTCTCCAGGCTCTTGGTAGTGAGCAACTACATAGCCATCCTTGCACCCTTCGTTATAGACCCGCTCTTCTTTCTCATACTTGACATTTAAGCCATCCTTTTTCATAGAATCAATCCAGATGCCCATTGCCACATCTTCCAACTTAAACATCTGCAATGAGCATTTTAACAATAACTAATTGCATTTTGGAGTGTGGAACTTTTTATCTTCTGTATCTGTCAAAATGTAAAAGTCACGCATACCTTTAATCGACCCTTTCGTTGTCTCTTGGATACTTCCTTTGCAATGTCACGTGAGACTACATAACCTGGACCGTGAGCCCATGGTGGGTATGTTTCTTCAGGCCATTCCTACGTGATTTGCAGACATAAGTGGCGAGGTGTCATGAAAGAATCAGCAAACTTTAGGTTTTGTTATTTTATTCAATTATTTACCTCGGGACTAATATACCACTTGCTGTCAGTGCTCCGGTGAGGCTGAGAGTCTGAGTTAATAAGACCATAGAGCAATCCACTGGTAACATTGATCCTCTTCATAGAAGCTAACACTTCGTCTACACGGACAAATGCGTCATCGTCGGTTTTCATGACATATTTGGCTGAAACAACATCTGCCTGTTGAAGAGAAGAGGTCATTAAAGTGACAACAGATAGTCAAATAGAGATGCTAACAAATAAATGCATAAAAACGAGATTGTACCCCAAAAGTGCAGATTGCAAGAGCTTTCCAAGTTATGAGACTGTAATAGTCAACAAATGGCATAAGCTGAACATCTCCATATGCACGAGCTTCCTTCCAGAGTTCCTCATTCACCCTATGGCTTTTATGCTGAAATGAAATCATTCAGGTCAGTAAAAAACGGATTTAAGTGTAGCAACGCATAAGTATGCTTGTTGAAAAGATATTGAGCTGTAACCAAGCTTAGAAGCACATATAATTCTAAAATTCAAGAGTTCACCAAATAGCTGCAGACAACCCTTAAATGAGTACCGTAAGTAAACCAAAATGTGTTCTGTACTGCATGCAAATATGCAATAAACGAACTAAATGAAGTTAAACATCTCTATCAAAATTTTCACCAATTATTTCAGGATCACCCAGCTCATTAATTTTGGAGTGATTCACTAAAAAAGACATGTTTCTGCTTCTAACCAAAATGTCCATGCATTACACTCACCAAGCCGACAAAAAAGCGTACTGCTACATCCCCAGAGCGCACAGCAGGGTACTGCATCCATGTTCTTCTAACAGCCATTCGGCGCTTAAAATTGTTGGCTGTGGAGAAAACTCCGATAAAAAGATCTAAAACTTTGTTATCTGGAACAGGAGGGGCTCTCAGAGCTTCCAAATCAATAACATGTTCCGGATCTTCTGACGTGGGAAGACCACTAGCTAAAACGGATATCAATTGCAGTTCCCCTGATATTCTTGCTTCACTCACAAGCCATGGCTCCAAACTCTACAATATGGCCAATTATTTGTGGAAAAATCAGAGAAATGATGTGAAATGCGTGATACCCAAAGGACTTTGACCGTGTAAGTTACCTCACGGAAAGCAAAGGAGGTAATGTGCTTTCCATCCACCGTCATCTGCATTCCCTCTACACCAACTCTAATTGTCGCAACAAAAGGATATCCTATTCTGAAAGGAAAATACTGTTTTGTTTCATGAATCAAGGAAGAACCCTTTAAACCATTTACATGTGTACCGCCACGTGAAGTCAAGTTAGTATCTCGTCCCACCATCTCATTACACTCCTCCAGCTCATCCACTGAAATGTTAAAACCAAATACAGTAAGCCAGCGAAGTAGAAGCAGATCGTGAGGCGTGAGACATAATGAATGCAGAATGCACCACCTTATCTGTGCAACATAGCTCATTAGACATGTAAAATTGCAGAAACTAAATTGTCACAAAAGTATTGATTCAGCACATCCCAATAGGACAAAGGTGAAACTTCCACCCTAATAATCATTGTGCACCTTTTTTTTGCTTGCATATCTAACAACACTTCACTTGTGAAAGCTCGGTTTATAAAGATCTTCATCATTGATAGGAGTTACGAAAGTGACACACCTTAGGAGCATAAGATGAGATATAAACTACTGGAGCTGACACCTCTTTACGGATAGTTGTACTTCACTTTATATCATCTCAGAACGAGCAAATAACATGAATTATTATGATCTCCCAGAAACACATACCTTTCTTATTCAACTCTGGGTCAGGGGATGGGCATCGCTTCTCTTCACCCCAATCATGTGCAGCAGTCCAGGTATTTTGAACAATTACAGCGGTTTCTGTAACCTTATCACCTCGTATCCTAACATTGTAGTGAAGAATTATCGGTGGGTCTGGATCACCGGGAATCTCCTCTCCCGTCAAGTCGATTCGGAAGTTACCAAGAATACCATCTGGAATGGCAATTATAGTAATCGAAGAACCTTGAGTCAAGCCACAAGGAATGGCTAACCTATAACTGCTATCATTATGTCCTGTAGCATTCATTTTATTAAGATAATGGGGGCATTGTTTCTCTTTCGCTTTACTTGATGAGCTACTATTTGAACTATGTTTTTCATCTTCAATTGAAGTCATCAAGATATTCCATGCATTAGCAGCTTCTCTGGTAGCATCTAGAGCATTAGGCAATGCTACGGAATGGTTAATTAGGTGGTTCAGATGATTCCACGTCAGCAAAGAATGTTTCTCTTCCTTGGTCATGTTCCTCGGAGCAAAAAGACTGAAGGTGAGGTCATCAGCAGAAATCACTTGAGTAGCATTTTGAGGATTTGGGACTTCAGGAGGTGCAGTAAGACGTACCCACTCAAGAGGGTTTGTTGTATTGTAGCCAAAGGGACCTACTAGGTGATTTTGCCCTATAGGATTTTTTAGGAAGAAGCACCTCAGAACCAGTAACATAAACAGGGAAGTAGTTACAATTCCAATGTACCATTTCTTCATTTCTTCTCATTAAACAGTTTTCCTCGGAAGTTGAGCTTAAAAATATATCACATTCAGCATGAAGCGCAGCACGGAAGTTTCAATGTCTAAAGACTGTCTCAAAGAATTATAACGAGAGAGTTTCCAGGCTATAATCATAGAGAAAATTTGTTGACTGATTCATAAATAGCAAGCTTTGTTCGTCATGAATAACTCCCTGAATACAGCAAAGCACCATCAAATTAGTCCTGCAGGCAATGTAAGCAAAAAACTTCTCAAAGCGGACGACTATAATAAAATCGATATATGTATGCTGGTAACTGGTAAGCATATATCTAATATCTTTTACCCTCACTTTCCTCCCCTCAAAGCATATCACATTTTGTTGTAGGTACAGTTTGGTGAGGTGTGACACCATCAAGTCATATCATGGTGGTTACTTATTTTGCTTACATTTTAATGCAGGCTTATCGATGTGAAAGCTGAAGGCTGAACTTATCCAGACTTCTCTAAGGTACAAAAAGGAAAATAATAAAAAGACAATGGCCTCATTTTGTCATGCACAGAAGAAATATGTCCGCACCTCAAAGTCGACATAAGACTAATATAGCACATACACATATCCATCTACATGTAGAGTATAGAAGTAAAGAGAAAATTCGAGAAGGCTTATATGCTCAATTCTAGAAGGCTTATATGCTACAAGCAGTTAGAACTTAGAACTCATGCACCAGTTTCGTGGAAATACAAACTTATCCTGAATAGTCTCATGTAACATGCAAACAAGTGCAGTAATTTGTGCATAAAACAACCGGAAGTTATTTATCTGTACTGAGCTAAGAGGTTGTCGAAGACAAAGAAAGAGGACTCTCAATGAAAAGAATGAGATGCAAAATCCATCAAGGAAGTCTCACTCAGCAACAATTTACACTTAATAGAAGATATATCCTTTAATCTAGCTATACAACTTCACCAAATTCAGACTTAAGCTCGCCTGATATCACCCTGTGACCGCATCAATAATTTACACTTGCTCCCAAAAAAAACACATGAATTCATGTAAAACTTACGATGGCTAATAAACTATCAAAATCCACTCTTGCAAGCACACTACGTGAAAAGTTACACCAATTTCGTTTAGCCGCACCTATACCAATCTGTGTTCCACATTTACACGGAACAGCCAACACCATAAGGAATTGCAGTCAAAGGGAACCATTTAGATGAGAAGAATTTCCAGCGAAATCACATTATCAAAGAAAAAAAGGCTTAAAACTGCCGAAACTTAAAAGAAACTAGATCCAAACCAGCAAGCACAACAATGAAAAATAATGACTAACTGTAACGGGAAACAGAAAGAAAAAGCACAGAAATCTCCATACCTTACAAAATCAGAAGCATAGGAAGCAGATTTGTTGGAAGTTGGAAGCCTGGAAGCAGATTTGAGAAAAAGCTCAAGCAGAGGGAAGTTGCGAGGATGTTACAATGCCGCTGTCGGTTGGAAATCTGGACTTGAAGTCTTCGCGTAGCGGTAGGAGGAAGAAGATCATGACGAGGTGGAAGAAGAAGGGGCTAGTGGCTGCTTAGAATTTACAGAAATTTCAAAGAAATTGACTAGTTCAAGGGAATTGGTGAACTATGGCTATCAGTTACCACCTTTCCCAATCTCGCTATTTGAGCATTGGAGTGTAGACAAATATTCTTGTCGTAATTTTAATTTTAAAGGGAAATTTAACCAATAAGATTGTGCCACGTTACGATTGCAACAATATTCGTCCTCACAATTTTGTACGACCATAAAGTTTACGATTCTTAGATAGTGCATTTAACCTGTTAATGATATTCGAGTTTGGATTATTGTAGTGGTAGTATGCCGTATGCTAGAAGCAATTGATGTAAGAATGATTGGTTATTTCCTCAATAAGTTTAAGGGGTTAAATTTATTGAGGTAAAGACAATATACCAACAAAACAGAAGTTAAAAATATGAACCTTCAATTTCATAATCAGAGAATTGCAAATGATTCACTACAAGTTTATGCATCTTAAGTTCTTAACTCTGTTTGTGTTATAATAATAATTGTAAGTGGAATGAGGTTTTTATAGTTGGTTTAGGGTGGACCTGAAAATGGTTAATATCAAGTTGTTTTAGATTAAACTCGAAATTGGGGATCGAAGCAAGATAGTGCAGGATAAGGTGGAGGATCATGTTAGAGTTTGGTTCAAGACGCATGGTACAAGCCAAGTGAAGCGTAGTGTTATCAACGTTGTATGGGACTCGACTCTGTTGGGATATGTCAACATCAACACAAATGGAGTCTAAAGAGGTGATAGACGTGCAACTGTTGGTTGTCTTATTAGAAATCATGAGGATAGATGGTTGGCGGGGTTTGGAGCAAACCTTGGTCTATGTATTGTTCTCATGGTTGGATTGTGGGGCATATTACATGGACTAAAGCTTGGTTGGGAGAGTGGTTATCAATTGATAATTTTGGAAACTGATTCTCAATTGGTGATTAAATTCTGACCCGTTCCCTACCCCGACATCACCTCTCTTCAGTTTTGTACGTAAGTGTCAAGAATTTTTGAAAAGGAACTAGTCTATTCAGTTCCGACATGCCTATTGTGAGGCGTCTAATTTTGCGTACTATCTAGCTACTTTTTCGTTAATTTAACTTTGAGTTTAAGGGTATTGATTGACCCGTCTGAGATTACAATGGACCTTTTTATATGTTGATGCAAGTGGTTGGGCTACCCCGAGTGTTAATCATTTAGCCTTATTTTTATTATACGAAATGCGCAACTAAATGTGCGAAGGATACCGGATCTCTTTCTAACCCAAAATAAATAAGATGGGGTAAAAAACATGATATCATAACCCCTACATTCGGAACTAAATACGATGTATTTTGTGTGCTTTATTTTTCTCCTTTGTTTTGATTTTTCATGACGGTTGGTATGTATGCCGATCGTTTTCGGTCTTTCGATCCAATATTCGGCGGGCCGTCTGTTGTATCGAACCGCTTCCCGTTATAAAAAAAAATAAATAAATAAATAGTAGATCTCATTGTATCGTAATCATCAAGTTTACCATATAATCCACTGTCAAGCGAAGGGAGAAGAGGAGGTCGAATTAATAAAAAATTTGATGTAAAAGGAATTGTGTTATACAAAACATTAATATGGTGATTTTACGTAATTTGAAATAATTATTAAGACAAGTCGACAAAAAGGTGCAATTTTTTACGGTCTAGAAAACACCGCCCTATATAGACTCCAATCTTGTTATTTGGGTTATGAACCTCCCTCTATAGCGGCATGAAGAAGTCCTCCAAGTCAACCGTCAAACCTATATTAAATAACTGGATCGTGCAAATTGATAATTACACCCAAACAACTATTATTAAGTTATGGATTAAGGAAACTTACTGTCCCTCAATCATAAGCTTTTATACGATGTTACAAGTATAAGCATCCTTGCGTGGTACGGAATACAACTTTTTTATATAGTGCAATTTAATGTGGACAATATGAATTACACAGCTACTTACCGGAATGGCAGATGAACAAGTTTGAATGCTTGTTTGTATTATCAAACAAAAGTACATTCAATAACGTGCCCAATCAAACAAAAGTACCTTTGATTTCCTTACGCCTGATGCTATTGAAATTCTCAAGAGGGTGCAACGGATCATGACAACGTTATGTCCCCTAGGTCTTCTGATATTGTTTTTAGGAGGATCGGATACGCTATCCAGAAAGCATTGGCAGCACAACTTGTTGCCCGTTTTCCTTCTGACTCGATGTAAATTAAAAAAAAATAATAATAATATACTGAACAAAAGTTAGACCGATACAAAAAAAATAATGACTACAAAGGTATTTTTAAAATGAAGTCATAAAATATTTAAAAATACATGAAAAATCTAGTATATTTTTGTACATAAAAAAAAAAAGATTTTGATTTAGAAATTTTTTGATGATGCTTCAACTTATAAATCGTTATTCTAAAATAAAATTATTAACATATAAAACATATTTCGATGGATAAAAAAGAAAGAAAAAAGTATTTCCCTCTACACGTCTATCACTACATTATTTCTTTGAATTTATTTATCGTATTGTCCTCATCATTGTAGTTTGGCTTTTGTCATTGTGTTATCCTTTAACAAACTATTTGATTCCTTTTGTAGACTTTCATAATTTATGTAGAAAAAATACTTCGTTTTAGATGAAATAGACCGTTAGTTGTTTGAAATTTTCATCCCTACATCATTCTTAATCATTATTTATTCTTATAGTGTTTCCTTCGGGGAGTTGGCCCTTTGAAAATTTGGTGCAAGTTATGTAAAATTTTATAATATGCTTAACTTTTTTTATTATTTTTTTAAAAGGTTATGTATATTGAGAGGGGATGAATTTACTTCAAGGAGGTTTACTAGACCGCATATTCAAGCAACATTAAGCATAAGGAGAGAAGGCGATAACATCTACATAAGATGGATCTCAAGCATATTGGCTCAAAAGAGAGAATCGGATGAACGATTTCTCCAATGGAAAGCTTGATGGCCTGGATTGCAAGGTGGGCGCAAGTAATAGTCGGAGTGGACTTCTCGCCTTTCAAGTGAAAATAGTGGTGGAGCTAAAAGAGTTTTGTTAAGGGGACAATTCATGTAATATATTGGGGTATTTTAAAAAAATGAAAAAAAAATTGCTAGTTTTTTATTCCCGTGTCTCCAAGTACAATTTTCACTCTCTCTACCAACTGGACAATTGAAGTTCTATGAATAATATGTCACGTATATTAATTTTAACAGAACATCAGGGGTCATGGTCTCCTCCAAACCCCCTAACTACGCCACTAGATGTAAGTAGTGGTTGAGGAGACACGAGTGTTAGCAATAAGATCATGCTTGTGTAAAGATTGATAGACAAGCCAGGCCGAGAGATCATGTCAGTACGGGTAAGGGGAGGGAAGTCTAGTCCACCTGGAAATAATGTCGTGGGCTAGGTTCGAGTAGCTACAATCATTCTAGAGGTGAGCTTCGTCTTCCGGGTGGAAACCACAAAGCTTGCACGTGTCATCGGTGACAATGTTCCATTTGATAAGCTTGCTAAGAGTGGGGAGTCGTTGATGGCTACAATTCAGGCAATAAAACTACATTTCGGAATGTTGATGATCCGTCTCTATTTTTTAACACTCTAATTGACTTCCACTATTACTCTAATATGTGTATATTTACTAAATGAAATTATGTTATAAGTCTACTTATCATAACAATATTATCAAAATGTCTAGTTAGTGATATTGACCCTTTAATATTATGATAAGCTTGTATATAGTTTAGTTTATTCTATAATTATATATTAGTGTTATTGTTACTTTTGACATTATCTGATAGCCAAGATGTGTATAAAGATACACATTTTATTTTTAAACTCAAGAATGAATATTTGATATAGTTTTACCGGTACTCTCATCATTTTTTATAAATAGTTCATTAGTTAAGTCACATCTTACTTTATGTTCACATTTTCATCCATAAAAAATTATGGTCAAACCACATACTCATATTTAACGGTATATATTGTTTTCAAAAAATATAAGATCCTATTCATAATATTTTAAATTTAATTATGACCCTATTTTTAAAGGAATTGGTTCATGTGGGAGTTCTTTTACAGTACGACTTTACGGAACGTTGTAAGAGCGACACGTGTTATTTTCTCCCCTTTTCAAAAGACATTTTTTCCTTTAAAATGTTGTGTATATTCGTTCAAACTATATTATACTAATAAAGAAACGCTAAGAACAATAGTATGATTGTTAAGAACAATAGTAAGATGGTTATTATAAAAACTTACCAAAGTCGTAGATGATAACCTAGCCAAGGGTATGACCAACTTCAACGTCCAACTAGATCAAATGTAAAATTACAACCTTTTGTGGGTAGCAAGACATCTACTAAGGAGAAAATACACCGAGCCAATAATATGGTAGGGATGTTGGGTCTACTACCACCCACCGCAAAGTACAACTTATAAGGGCTCGTTTGGAAGCACCGGGAATCATTCCCGGTAGCGAAATGATTCCGAATCAATCAAAAACTACGTTCGGTTAGAGTTATTTTAACACATAAAAGTAATCTCATCCATTCCATTTCCTTTCTCTATCCTTATTCGATTCCATTCCGTTTCCATTTCACCGCTCCAACCAAACGGGCACTAAATGAGAATTGCCTTTTGGAACTACAAGGGTACGCAGAAAAATATTGTTGGGTTGATGTAAATCTAACATGTAAAAACGAACATATTCAAATGATCATATTGACTGAAATTAAAATAAGCATAGAACCTGACGACAGTTTATGGAAAAATGCGGGATTTGACAAAGTATTCTTCATCCCGGCCACTGGCTTTTCCGGGGGGACTATGTATCACCTAGAAAGAATATCAATTGCAAAGTGAAAAAATCAAGATACTTAAGTCCCATAGTAGGTATTTATAATATCTACACAAATCTCCTAACGTCCTTTAAAAAAATATTTATTTCATTTATGTCCAGCCTAACGAGTAAACGAAGAACGAATTCTGATCATAACTAACAACGAGAGTAACCTCAATAAACAAATCAATCCTAATTATAGGAGACTACAATGAGCTTCTACAACCCTTTGACAAAAGAGGCGGAGCTTCGTTCTCAAATAACAAGTTCGACAAACTACAACAATTCGTCCAACAATGTAACCTAACCGATGTACCCTCCAAAGGCAATGAATTTACATGGTAAAAGAAAAGAGACGGAGATGACAACATGTACGAAAAACTGGACATAACCATGACATCTCTATAAATCATACAAGAATACCCCGAAATACATACCAGAAATCATGTTTTCACTACCTTTGACCACTGCATGATATCCGTCAAGCCTTAAAAATGTGTCCGTAAATTTAAAAATAAACCTTTTAGGTTTGAATCAATGTGCATGCAACAACAAGATTGCGAGAAACTAATAAAAAAAACTTGGAGAACGCAATTTCCGGGAGCCCATATGTTCAGTCTAGAAAAAAATGAATCTTCTTAAACAAAAGCTAAAATAGCGGAGTCGTGAAAATTTTGGGAACATCAATAAACAACTAAAAACCGTTGATGAAGAAATTGAATATCTCAAAAAACAGATACTTACGTCCTTCAATCAACAAAAGAATGACAAATAAACAAACTAAACAAACGAGAATGTCTTTTGAATTACTAACATAAGTATTGGATACAAAGAGTTAAAATAAATAATTTATGTTTGGGTGACAAAATACTAAGTTTTAGAGAAGATTGGTGAAAGAAGGTATTTTTTGTATCTTAGATACAAACTAGGCAGATTCTTCTCTCTCCTATTAATAATCAATTAAATTTTATAATTTGTTATATCGGGCAACTAAATATTCTTAACGAGCTGCCCCTCCCTCCCACGCTTATACCAGTTGGACTAATTAAACTTTGTGTATTATTTTGATGATACACAATATTTATACATAATTTCAAATACACAATATTAATAAATAAAAGACTTGTGTAACCAAAACTTTGTGTACGAAATACCTTTCACTGAATTTCTTTCCTGAATAATATGTAGGTACATTATGTATACTCGAGTCATTTTATATCGCTCGAGTATTTCGTACACAAGGTTTTTGGTTACACAAGTCTTTTATTTGTTAACATTATGTATTTGAAATTATGTATCACTATTGTGTAATTGAAATTGTGTATGCTATAGTATTTCGTACACAAGGTTTTTTGTTACACAAGTCTTTCATTTATTAACATTATGTAGTTGAAATTATGTATCACTAGTGTGTAATTGAAATTGTGTATTAATATTGTGTATCATCAAAAGAATATACAAAGTTTAATTAGTCCAATTGGTATAAGGGTGGGAGGGGCAACTCGTCCAGAGTTCGAATCCTACCTTTTACACAATCTTAATATATAATTAATAGGAGAGAGAATATAAGGAGAGATTCTAGGAAAATTTTAATTACTATTTTCTATTTTAACATATCAGCAAATCCGTTTACATTATTAATTAGGAATCTTTTATTTAATATAGGAGAGAAAATATCTCCAAATTAGGTAATATCTGTAATTGTTTTCTAATTAATCTTTTTCTGCCTACTTTGTCTACACATTACAAAACATACCTACTATGTACACAAAAATACGTTATGTACCTACTTAACCAACTCACCCTAAGTTTTATCATAGGAAATTAATTGGCAAAAGAAATAATAAAATCATTGCCACAATTACTAAAAACGATGGAAAAATCGTGTCCAAAGAAAATGAAATCAACGATGAATTTATAAAGGACTACAAATTTTGGTTCCAAGCCTTGATAATATACCACCATAAACTTCAAAAACAATTAATAGTCATACAACTAGAACATCCAATAACGAGAATCGAGATCTAGTAATGCCATTCTCCATAAGGGATATTAAAAATACTCTTTTTGACATTGTTTGTGATAAACCAACAAGTTCTGATGGTATCACATATGATTTTTATTAGAAGTATTAGAACATTATTGGGTCTTCAATCACTAGGATGGTAAAAAGCTTCTATAGAAACGGAAAAATATTCAAACAAACTAACTAAACATTCATTGTCCTCTTACCAAAAATTGACAACCCATCAATAACCTCCAACTATAGACCAATAAGGCTATGCTCGACAATCTATAAAATAATTGCTAAAATTTTAACAAAAAGATTAAGTATAACCTTACCGAAACTGGTACATCCTTTACATATTGCCTTTACCAAAAACTAAGCATTCATGATAATGTCCTCATTGCACATGAAATATTCCATGAATTTAGAACAAAGAAAAGAAAAGAAAGTTTTATGGCAATAAAACTAGATATAAAAAAGACTTATGATAAAGTAGAATGAAATTTTATAATGATTGTCCTTGATAAATTTGAATTTGGAGAAAAATTTAAAAATTGGATTATTGAGTGTTTCTCAATGGTCTCTTACTCCATATTAATAAATAACTCCCGACAATAATATTCTCCCCACGAAAAGGACTCCGTCAAGGAGACCCCCTTTCACCACTTGTTTTCAATTTGGGAGCGGTGATATTGGCTAGAAACTTACAAAAAAACTTGTAGTGAAAAATTAAAATCTATAGGATTTCCCATCACAAAAAACGGATCAACAATTCCTTTTCTAGCCTTTGCGGAAGACATACTAATTTTCACAAAGGCAACAACTGAAGCAAGCAACAAAATTCTATCGGTCTTAACTGATTATTGTGCAATATATTGTCAAGTGATAAACTACCACAAATCTATTTTCCAAACTATCACTAACGTCGATCCAAACAACAAAAGAACGATTCAAGCGCACCTAGGCAAGTAGGCATTACAACATCCACCAATTTAGAACAATATATTAGTTTCCCTATCATTAATGGGGGAGTTAATAAGAAAAATTTTAACTCTCTTATTCTAAAATCAAAAGAACAACTTACAAAGTAGAAATCAACGTTTCTTTCACAAGAGGGAAGAACAACGTTAATAAAAGCAAATCTTAATGTCAAGTCAAGCTACCTAATGCACGCATTCATGCTTCCTACAATCATCCACAACACACTAGACCAGATTAACATAAACTTCTTTTGGAATAAAGGAGCAACCACAATTCATGAACTAACCACAAAAATATCATAACTGATAGTTCATACAATTTTGAACGAATTGAACTAATGCATGTACAAATAATATAAAATGCATGTATTAATAGTTCATACATTTTCACAAAAAAAATAATAAGTTCAAAATAATGCATGTACTAACAATATAAAATGTTTGAACTAATAGAATATTTTGTTCAATTAGTTCATACAAAGTGTTTTATCAGTTTAAACATATACAAGTACAAAAATGCATAAAATATAACTGAATATTTTAAGAAAACAAGACATGAACTAACAACGTAAAATATATGAACTATTAGTGACACAATCCGAGAATATGCCTATCAAGTCTTTCATGACACCATCTCAATAAAACTGGTATTCCCATTATTGTGGGTGGATATGGAAAACGCACAAGTACTACTTTCTAAGGTCGTTTGAAGATCTACAACTTCGCAGTTTGCCCAAAAATCCAAATTCAGTGCAAAGATGCTCTAAAATGTCCGACAAATTGTCAGTTGAAAATCTTGCGAGTTTGTTTTTGGAGCGAGTTTCTTTATCTGGTCCACCCTCCACCTTGGCCCGGTGATTTGCTAATATTGTTATGAGGCCCGTGGATCGAGACTTTGCATTCGACCCGTCCGCCTTCTTGGCCCAATAATCTATTATTATTATTATTATTATTATTATTATTATTATTATTATTATTATAGTTATTTGTTTTATTTTATATCCAAGTTAAGTTTATTTATTTCCTAAGTGAGTTTTATATTTATTTCTAGTTAGTTAAGATATTTTAGTCCGTTATCTATATCTATCTTATATATTAAAGCAACCGTGAACTGATATTTGGAGCAATTTCGTGCAACCACCTCATCAATTTTACACGTATTGTCTATTCGTTAATCCACGCCACACTTTTAATTAATATCTTAAACGATTATCATTCAAATTCGAGAACCTTACAAACTCTAATTTTAATTATTTTTCTTAAACATATATAACAATAATTTTGGGATATTATATAATTAAAATCACTTAATAATTAATTTAATTTATTTATTATTTGAACAATTTTATTTCTATTGTTATTGTAGACTATAAACATGATCTATTTAACAAAACTACAGTTAACTTGGCTCGTTTGGAAGCACTAGGAATCATTCCCGGTAACAGAATGATTTCGAATCAATCAAAAACTACGTTTGGTTAGAGGTATTTTAACACATGAAAGTAACCCCTTCATTTTCATTTCCTTTCCTCACCCTTAATTGATTCCATTACGTTTCCATTCCACCGCTCCAACCAAACGGGCACTATATTGATCAATTTTATATATAATATTTTTGTTACTAAGTTGTATTTATCCAACGATATATTTGAATATTTTTTTATTTTGTTGAGGTCTCAAATATATTTTATTACGCTTGATATTCTTACAATTATAATTATTTTGATAATTTTAAACTTATCTTACAATAAGCAAACAAGAAAATAATATTTATTATCACCATGTCCAAATATTTATAAAGAAAACAAAAAGAGTTATATAATAAATAGCCATTATATTTAATAAAAAACATATTATTAATACCGACAAATCTTTATTTTTTTCAACAAACCGTTACTAAGCCGGTAAACCGGCGGTTTGTCGGTTTGGATACCCACGGTTAAGGTTTAAGGTCAAACCTAAACCGGTGGTTTGTAAACCAAAAACACCGGTTTAGGTTTACAGTCCATGTCTACCACCATCTTCTACCTCGATTTGAAATCAAAATTGTTCTAATATTCTAAAAGACAAGAACTCTTATACTATGGTGGAAGTCAAAGGAAGGTGAATATCATAATATAATGTTATTAATGAATATATTTATCATGTTAATAGATATATTTAGATTCATTAGTATATTATTTATTTATATTAGTTATTTCTCATGTATATAACCAATTTAAGTCAAGAAAATAAAACCGGTTTGAAGCCTTGTATTATTTAGATGTTATCAGAGCGACTCTATTTTTTATTTAAAGTATCAAATTTGTTTTTTCTTTCCCTCCAAGTGTTTGTTCATTTGAATCGTTTATTTAAATACTTTAATAGTTATTCATGGATAATATGGAATATGATTGTGAATTTGTTTTTTTAGTCTTACAATGTTATGAAACAAATAAAGAACGTTGTGCCCATCTCAATCATGCTTGCATGGAAACATCTCATGAGGTCACCCATCTAAAAATCTCTCCTGCACGAGCACGCTTAACTCTACAATTCTTTGAACTCACTCAACCACTGGAAAACAAGAAATTTTGTTGACATTGGAGCAACTCATCCTTATAAGTTGATCATAAATCATCATTCAAATGATGTGGCATGATAATTTTACGGGTGTAACAATATTCAAACTTAAACTCTTGACATACATGTCAGGCACAAGGACCGTCCACCGAGCAGGGACGGATCTAGTGGTATTTGGATTTGGTTGAGAAATAGGAGTTTTGCTTGATCTTTAGGTTCCAAACCTACTGGACTCAATGAGTTTGTTTTAGAAGTTTTTGTTATTTTTTATTTTAAACAACCTTAGTTTAGATTATATATTTTGTAAAATGTTTTATTTTTATTTGTAAGACTTTTACTAATTAGTGTAAAAGACATCTACTTTAAAATCAATTTATTAATTAATCACTCATATACAAAATTAATATTTTGTCAAAAAATATCTTATATTTTATAACAAAAACTTCATTATTTCAACAAGCTTTTTCAATTATTTTTTTCCATTATATTACTCCATAAAAATATCGTAATAAATATACACATTTTAAATAGTAAAAAATTTGGATACTAAGTTTTCAACTTTAAATATACAATGATAGATTAGGAAAAGAAAAAAAAAATCGAAATCATATGTTCATATACCCTAGCTAAAATTTTAATCCTAGATCCGTCCCTGCCACCGAGCCGAGTGATTGTCTACTACGAGTGATTGTCTACTAGTGCAAACACACTCATAACTTAGGGTTACTTCTGACTTCTGATACTATCCAGAAGACTCGAGGTCTTAGATACCATATTTAGTTGTATGAAGCCGACGTATGTTATGTTCGCTCTCTAATAGAAATGGTTCGCAAGGAGAATTTCCGTGCTCATCAAATTCAAAATAATCCCAATATCTACCCTTGCGTGCAATTCAAGCAGTTGAGCATAGATCTAATCGGGCAGTATCAATACCTCCACCACCACCTAAGTAATAATAATAATAATAATAATAATAATAATAATAATAATAATAATAATAATAATAATAACATGACGTTGGTAAATGTTGGCGACAAGGGTACGACTTACGGAGTGTTGCAATCTCCCCATTTAAAATCCTAACATCCACGTCATGCAAAAGGATCGTCCACCAAGCCGAGTGATCACCTACTAGGGCAAGCATACTCGTAACTCAGAGTTACCTCTGCTATCATTTGCAAGATCCGAGGTCTTATGGACAATATTCCCATGTCAACGATGCTTGTTCGAAAACTTCCTAGGAGGTTACTGATGACATAAATTATGACCTATATTTAGGCATGTATTTATATAGTTTTTCTCTTTATTTTGCATGCATAGACATACATTCATGGCATCTATGGTTATATTTACCTACTTTGCGAGAATAGAGGTCTACACAGAGTTTTATTGCATTTGTAGGTAATTTGGCAAATTATGAAGCAAAATGACATATTTATGGATCAAGCCTTGAAGAGGGATAAAAAGGAGCATAAAAGGAAGCTAGGACTCGTCAAAATATCTTCTGATACCGTCTGACGCGCCAAAGTATTCTCTGATACCGTCTGATGCGTCAAAGTATTCTCTGATACCGTCTGACGCGGCCTAGAGTATTTTCTTATATCAGCGGGCTCGACTTCTTTTCAGCCCAAATATTTAGGGTTTTATCTTTAAATCCTAGATTTATCCCTTTAAATATCCGATAGCCTTCAACATTGAAAGGCGGACTTGCAGCCCCGATGTTAGGACGCTGCATACATCCCACACGGAGTTGCTTAGGAAGATCTTATTGCGTACAGGGAAGATTGCGAGAAGGATGCATTTCGAGATTGCGTACTTAGAGAATATCTTAGGATTCCTTTCGAAGACGGATTGACATCCCGTTCTTCATTGTTCCTAGAGATTGTTGTGAGGTTTTCTGTTCCCTATTCCGCATACATTGAACATATACTTTGGATTGAATTGAGATTGATTATTTGGTTTTTATTGAGTATTCGGGATTTTACCCTTTTTCTCTTTTAAACTTAATTATTGCTTCAATGACAATGATTGTTGGATAAAATTCTTTAGCGATTCTAAGGTGAAGGGTCGATAGTTGTGGTATAGATGATTATAGATTGAACTTAAGCAGATTAGACCCTGAGAGTTGCGAGAACCCTCGTCATCGAAGCTTTCCACGGCCTGTTCTTGAGTTCCACGGCCGTGGTTCTTCAAGATCCAGTCGTGGTTTCCTCTACCGTACGTCCTTTGCTTTTGCTTTGATCCAAAGTTAAAGGTTTGTTTTAACCTAGCCTTGATTTTCCTTTCCTAGGTAGTAGTGAGACTCAACATCCTCTACTTCGGTTTCGAGTATCACAACCTTAACCGTTTTGGCTTATCTTTGATTCCTTGGGTTTGGGCATGGGTATTTGAGAGTAATTCTTATCCTTATAACCTTTCTATACTGCAGCCTCAAAAACCTTTATCTTTATAGAGAGAGCCTTTGGGTGAGACATATACGATTTTGGAACTTCACCGTACATTACCTTACTTTAGTTATACCTTTGCAATCCCGACTCTGTCCTTATATCTTTAGAATATCTTGAATCAATTGCCACAATTGGATACCTGGATCTTTAGAATTGCTATTTTCCCAATATTATTTGCAAAGCTTCTATATTTATTTGCTTGACAATTTGTGAACTGATTTTGTTTCCCGCAAATCCCTGAGTTCGATACTTGTAATATCCGAGTTTGTTATTCTAAAATATCCGATCCGAATGTATAAATTTTACCGGAGCTCTAGACACCGGACCGCTGCCGGACCGGTTTGATCTTAGCGGCCCACGTACTCCCCTCTCTTTGCTTGGCAGGCTAGCGGGCCTGTTTCCTTCCCTTGGCAGGCCGGAAGCCCATAAGTGGTTGTGACTTAACAATCCCACTTTTCCTTTTTTTTTCTTTCTTCACCTTTGGGATGGCCCATTATTTTCTTCTTCTCTTCAGCTTTGCGGCGGCCCAGGAGCAACTTGGCTTCTCCAACTCACGTTGAGCCCAACTAATTATAGTCTCAGTTATCTTCTTATATGAAGATCGTAACCGACAAATCCGGCATTCACGTTCACGCACTTTGCCTCTCCTCTTACCCTAGCACACAACCATGAGTATACAGTTGCAGTTAGGAGAACTCTTGCACCTCCAAACTTCCTCCTTATTCAATCCGGCACGATAAGCGACGGCGAGCCCCGGCCTTTCACACACAGTTGACGGGGAGATCGTTCTAGCCTATACCACCATTTCCGTCAAATTCATCATCGCAGGGTAAGCCCCACTTCTTGTCCTTCTTCATCAACTCTATTTCACACTGCGAGTAGGATCGGGGCATACTCATCAACTCTATTTCACACTGCGAGTAGGATCGGGGCATACTTATCGATCTCCCTCTTGGCCTGTACTCCGCAGACTTGACCGGGCACCTCGCGACGACTGCTCCGAACGAACCAAGCCGTGGTGTCCTCTGCAGGGTTGGGCGTCATCGATCGGTTGTCGAGACGTACTAGTGCGGTGAGTCTCCTTCTTTTGATGTTTCTTTGCGTGTTGGTGCCGTAGAGTACAACTGGGCAGTAAGAGAGATGGGAGATTAATGTATGTGAAGGGTACAATGTTATGATGTTGTTTGGTTAGTGTTTTTAGGTAGTCAGTACTTGACCTCGGCGCTAGGTCTTAGAACGTGTGTAGGTTGCTGATGGTTTCATGGGTATACTAATATCAATGTTATATACTTATATTATATACACTTGTTGTGTATGTGTATGTATATATATATATATTATATATATACACACATACGTAAGTTGCTGTGTGTGTATATATATATATATTATATATATATATATATATATATATATATATATATATATATATATATATATATATATATATATATATTATATATATACACATATGTAAGTTGTTGTGTCTATATATATATATATATATATACTTTTATATATATATATATATATATACACACACACACGTAGAGTTGTGTTCCGTGTGAGTTTAGATCGGCTAAGCATAGTCGAGTTTTTGAATCCTACGGGTATGGACTTTATGTCGGTGATGTTGTGTTTTACCTTTAGATGGCCTTAAGTTAGCTTTTTAGCGTAAGATACGCTAGCATACGCTCTTGCTTTTTACCAAGAAGTTATGAGAATATGGGATGTAATGTTGATCCACGTGCCTTGTACGACAGGCGTTTGAGTTCCTACGGTTGCGGACCGAGATGAGATTTAGAGAGTTGTGATTTGATTCCGGTAAGTCCTTGCGACTTACTTAGCTAGTTTCTGGATGTTGGTTGAGTGATAATAGTGGTGTGTGCGATGTGTGTTTATCATAATAACTCGATAGGACGACGGTTATTATTTTGTTTTAAGGCCCAAGTGTATGTATAACGGGCCGTGACATCACTGCCCAGCTCTGACAGGAGACTGGGAGGTTCTCTATACCCAGACCAGGCAGGTACAAGGTGAGATGCATCGGATCCATTTCTGATGGTTACACGGGGGCGGAGGCGAGGTTTGGGAATCCCTCGTGTCACAAAATAAGTATCATTAGTAAGAGTGAATCACCTATTTAAAGATAATAAATGGATTGTTTGAAAGCATGATGAGTGTTTCTTTTTGCTATGATGTGTGTGTGCTATTATTACTTTACTAATGTTTAGATAGCTAGCTAATGGTTGTTTTTGTTGTGTTTTTAGATTTACCACAGATTAGAGCATCAGCTGAGTGAACCGGAAGTAGTGGTCAGCCGGGTCTCCGTACTCCTTAGAGTGGGGTTGGGTGTTTACCTAGTCGTTTCTTTCTTCTTGTTAAAGACAGTTAGTCTTTTTCGTTGTTTAAGCTATAGGTTGTTAGACGTTGTTGCATTCATCCTTCTAAAATACTTTTTTTTATGAATTTCGGTTTTTCTTATTTGTGTCTTGTTGCAAGATCCTAGTAATATTGTTGTCAAACTGAGGTCGGGACCCATTGTGAGGTCCTAACCAGTAACGTTCCGAGTTCTTAGAATTCGGGGTGTTACAACATGGTATCAGAGCTCTAGGTTGGCAACAATGACACTTGAAATCTTCTGAAAGACCGAATAAGTACTGGAGCAGAACCCGAAAAGGGATCTGAGTTTTAAAAAGGACTTTTGGTTTTCAAATGCATGCATAGTCTGGTTGGGAATAGAAAGTACGGCTGACCACCACTACTACTGCGGATCTCAGTATGCTTATTATGGCTTCAGGTTGTTACTCTCTTTGGACTTATTAGCTTGATTATAATGATAGGTGATGTAGATAAGCTTATGCCGAAGATTAGTAGAGTTTATAGTTATAGTATGTCCTTAACAGAGATAACATAATGATTCTCACCCCATTGACACACCTAAGTAGATTTTAAAGGGTGTCAATGTGAGGATTAGTATGCACATCTTATGTGCATTAGGGTGGACGAACGGCGGACAACTTCTTCGAGCTGGTTGAGGAACGTCGAGACGGAAAAGTTAAGCTTAAAAGACAACACCAACTACGCTGCAAGAAGAGAATCCCGAATCAACTCAATAGAAGCAAATGAATAATATACATGAGAGTAGTTCCAGCAACGCGTTGGATGACCGGCAAGTATACAAATTGGTAGAGACAACCCATAGGTTCTTTCAAGATGGTGTAAAGCAATGTTACAAACAAAGGGGATGCCTTCAGAAACACACTTAGGCGTGAAAGTCAAGGTGGAATATAGTAGCGATTCAGACAAGAAGCATGAAATCTAAGCTTACTGACGGATCAGAAGGTAAAAGTTTGAGGCCGGAAGCAGAGCGGAAGATGATCACTCTCGACAAGTTACTTGCCACCACAATCAAGATGGGAAACCGAGACAATCATAAGCATAGGAGTCAAGATGAGATACATTGTCCACCCAAATACGAAGAATAAAAGATCCGAAAAAGGGAAGCTTACAAGTTGCTAGAAAGTGGAAGGCAGATTTCACCAGCATGGAAGTGGTGTGACCTCCTAGAACACAAAAGAATTACAACCAAGATGTGATACAACAAAGACCGGATTTCTATAAAGGCGGAAGTACAAGCAACACCCAATTAAGGAAGGAAGGTGTAGGAAAATGGTCTTGGTGAAAATGAGGGTCTCAAATAACTTCTCACTCATGAAGGGATTTAAGTTAATAACACTAGCGGGTCATAACATAGAACCGCAAGTAGACACTAACTCAGGTAAAAGAATCATAGAGAAATGCCTGCAAGTTATCGTAGAAGAATTGATAAGTCCGTTGATGGAAGACGAAGATACAACTAGACTCATAAGAGTATAGTGCTCTTATAGGAGTGTAATTTATAGAAAGAGCTAAAGGAGTATAAATGGAAAAGATATATTTTCACCTGGTATATCAAACCTCAAAAGAGATAGAAGGCAAGTAAGTCCACAATCTTATAGAAAGTTAACCACAGACTAATTGGTAACAACTGGGAATTTACATGTGCTGGCTAACTAGTGATAGTTGGTTGACAGATAAGAAGAATAACCACAAGGTTATAAGGAAATTTTATCGACATTTGGTGAATTTCTTCCAGAGATCAATGACGACTATAATGAAGTTAAATCAATACAAGTACTAGTAACCTTGAAAGTAACATTGAATGAGTCCAATATGATAACTCTAATAAATAAATTAAAGAGAAGCTTTGGACGGTCGGTAATGGCAGTTGATGATAGTAATGGTGTAAAGAGAATTGTTGTGAGTAGTTGCTTACTACTGACTAAGGAAAGATACATATCAAAGTTAGTATGGAGGGATCCCTGTAAGAAGAACTAGAAGAGTAAGAAGAAACAGATGATTATGGACATGTCCTATGTCTTAGCATTCCACACAAGTAGGACTGAGGGTGCTCCTCCGAGAAAAGGTAGGGTCAAACTGTCTAGATTGACAGGGAAAATCCTTGTGAGTAAAGATGTGACACAAAATAATTGGCATTTCAGAGGCAACACAAACATAGAGGGTATGATTTAAAGCCTTGGTGAAATGTGTGGTCGAGTTGTGAGGTGATTGTAGATGGAATCTACATGTTGGTTAGAACAAACATAAGGAGTAAAGTTGAACGACTAAAGGCTGTTATATGGATCCGGTATTACCCAATAAGATGATTACCGTAAAGTGTATATGTAAAAGTTTAATGAGAAATTGAGGTACTCCAATGAAAATTCAAGCTGGACTGATGACATAAGAGTTGATGAAAGTAATAAGACCAACCCACGTGGTCCGTAAGGAGTATACGAGGAAACTCAAAGGGATTTAACTATCCTACTGGTGGTAAATATTTAAAAGAAGGTAAAACGACATGAGTATAAGGAAAACATAATAAATGTGATGCAAGGAATTTGATTTTTGAGAAAATCATATGCATCTGATATTTGTATATAAAGGGTAGAAATGAATTTATGGTATACATTGACACATCCAAGCTGGGCTTGGGGTGTGTTTTGATGCAGAGGGGTAAGATCATAGCCTATGTGTCTCGACAGTTGTAGACGTAGAAGGAGAACTACCCTACACACGATCTAGAGTTAGCTGCAGTAGACTATGCTCTTAAGATTTGGCATCACTATCTCTATGAGGCGACATGTCAGATCTTCACAGACCATAAGAGTCGAAAGTACATATTCACTCAGTAGGAGTTGAATAACCGCCAGAGGCGGTGGTTAGAGTTGATCAAGGATTGCGACCTTGAGATTCTCTACCACCTCGGAAAGGTGAATTTAGTAGCTGACGCGTTGAGCCGAAAGACGCCTCGGAAGAAGGCGATAGCCCGGTTGGCAGTACAGCCGCAGTTGTAGAGAGATTTGGCGTGGTTAGAGGTAGAAAGTCAGTTTCTAGATACAGTCCACTAGTTTGCTACCTGGGAGTTACTATCTGAGCTGTTGGGTGAGATCCGACAGAAGCAGGAGACTTGCTCGACTTTGACCAGCATCTGAGACAGGATGTCTCGAGGTGATGCACCCCAGTTCACTATTGGTGCTGATGGAGTGATGAGACGTCAAGACCACATTTGTGTACCATCAGACAGTGAGTTGAGACAAAGGATATTAGGTGAGGCTCATACTACCCCATACTCAGTACATCCTGGAGCGAGTAAGATGTACAAGGATGTGAGACGTTCCTTCGGGTGGGGTGGTTTGAAGCCCGACGTGGCTCGGTATATAGCTCAGTGTGCGACTTGTCAACAGGTCAAGATTGAGCATCGCAGGTCCGGAGGAGAGCTCCACCCACTACCAGTACCACAGTGGAAGTGGGAGGATATATCGATGGATTTTGTCACGGGATTGAGACTCAGCAGAGGTTTTGATGCTATTCGGGTGGTAGTAGACCGTCTGACGAAGACCGCACGTTCATTCCGATTAAGGAGACGTGGCTGGTAAGTTGTCTAGCTGAGGAGTTTACCAGACATATTGTGAGACTCCATGGGGTACCAAGGACTATCGTCTCCGACAGGGATGGACGTTTTCACCTCGAGATTTTGGCAACATGTACATACTATAGTAGAGACGAGTCTTCACTTTACTACTGCTTACCACCCACAGACCGACGGTCAGTCTGAGAGGACTATCCAGACGCTAAAGGACATGTTGCGGGCTTGTGTACTAGATTGGGGACAGGTATGTCCGGATCACCTTCCACTGGTAGAGTTTTCGTATAATAACAGTTGTCATGCGTCTATTGGGATGACCCTTATGAGGCTTTGTACGGGCGGAGATGTCGCATGCCATTATGTTGAGATGAACCTAGCAGAGCTGAGGGAGTAGCTCCAGATCAGATACAAGATGACATCGCTTGGATTGCCCTGGTCCGGGAGCGGATGTTAGCAGCTCAAAGTTGCCAGATAACCTACACTGACAAAAGGCGTTGACCCTTGGAGTTTAGGTGGATGCCAGGTATGGTTGAGAGTATCACCGACGAGAGGAGTCCGGTATTTCGGCATTAAGGGGAAGTTGAGTCCCCGTTATGTCGGACCTTTTGAGATCTTGGAGAGAGTGGGAGAGGTTGCCTACCGTTTAACACTACCGCCGAGACTAGAGGGTGTTCATCTGGTCCTCCATGTATCTCAGTTGAGAGAGTATATTCAAGATCCGAGACACGTTATTAGCTATGAGGATTTGACAGTAGAGACGGATCACACGTTTGTAGAGCACCCAATAGCTATGTTGGAGAGGAGTATTAGACGCTTACGATCTAAGGACATACCCATGCTACGGATTCAGTAGTCTAGACGGGGAGCTGACGAGGCTACATGGGAGACGGAGGATAGCATCAGGAGGAACTATCCTGAATTTTTATGATGAGCTAGTTGCAGTTGTAGGACCGGCGGGTTGGTACTCTTACACATGCTTGATTCTTGAATTCGTGTTTGTCTACATGAGGGAGTGTCAATCTTTTTTCTTTCTTTATGTTTTTGTGTGTTTAATTGTGTTATTAGTCTTTTATGTGTTGTATGTTGGAGCGTCTAGTCTTTTATGTGTTACTGTTCTGTGACCTATGAGTGATACTTTTAAAAACTATGTGTCTCGAGATAGAAGATAAACATTTCGGTTATTTATAGAAGGCTTCCTCGATGACCTTTTGTATCTTAAGTTTCGGGACGAAACTTATTTTTAGGGGGAACTAATGTAATATCCGAGTTTGTTATTCCAAAATATCCGATCCGAATGTATAAATTTTACCGGAGCTCTAGACACCGGACCGCTGCCGGACCGGTTTGATCTTAGCGGCCCACGTACTCCCCTCTCTTTGCTTGGCAGGCTAGCGGGCCTGTTTCCTTCCCTTGGCAGGCCGGAAGCCCATAAGTGGTTGTGACTTAACAATCCCAATTTTCCTTTTTTTTTCTTTCTTCACCTTTGGGATGGCCCATTATTTTCTTCTTCTCTTCAGCTTTGCGGCGGCCCAGGAGCAGCTTGGCTTCTCCAACTCACGTTGAGCCCAACTAATTATAGTCTCAGTTATCTTCTTATATGAAGATCGTAACCGACAAATCCGGCATTCACGTTCACGCACTTTGCCTCTCCTCTTACCCTAGCACACAACCATGAGTATACAGTTGCAGTTAGGAGAACTCTTGCACCTCCAAACTTCCTCCTTATTCAATCCGGCACGATAAGCGACGGCGAGCCCCGGCCTTTCATACACAGTTGACGGGGAGATCGTTCTAGCCTATACCACCATTTCCGTCAACTTCACCATCGCAGGGTAAGCCCCACTTCTTGTCCTTCTTCATCAACTCTATTTCACACTGCGAGTAGGATCGGGGCATACTTATCGATCTCCCTCTTGGCCTGTACTCCGCAGACTTGACCGGGCACCTCGCGACGACTGCTCCGAACGAACCAAGCCGTGGTGTCCTCTGCAGGGTTGGGCGTCATCGATCGGTTGTCAAGACGTACTAGTGCGGTGAGTCTCCTTCTTTTGATGTTTCTTTGCGTGTTGGTGCCTAGAGTACAACTGGGCAGTAAGAGGGATGGGAGATTAATGTATGTGAAGGGTACAATGTTATGATGCTGTTTGGTTAGTGTTTTTAGGTAGTCAGTAGTTGGGCTCGGCGCTAGGTCTTAGAACGTGTGTAGGTTGCTGATGGTTTCATGGGTATACTAATATCAATGTTATATACTTATATTATATACACTTGCTATATATATATATATATACACGTAAGTTACTGTGTGTATATATATATATATATATTATATATATTATATATACACATATGTAAGTTGCTTTGTCTATATATATATATATATATATATATATATATATACACACACACGTGGAGTTGTGTTCCGTGTGAGTTTAGATCGGCTAAGCATAGTCGAGTTTTTGAATCCTACGGGTATGGACTTTATGTCGGTGATGTTGTGTTTTACCTTTAGATGGCCTTAAGTTAGCTTTTTAGCGTAAGATACGCTAGCATACGCTCTTGCTTTTTACCAAGAAGTTATGAGAATATGGGATGTAATGTTGATCCACGTGCCTTGTACGACAGGCGTTTGAGTTCCTACGGTTGCGGACCGAGATGAGATTTAGAGAGTTGTGATTTGATTCCGGTAAGTCCTTGCGACTTACTTAGCTAGTTTCTGGATGTTGGTTGAGTGATAATAGTGGTGTGTGCGATGTGTGTTTATCATAATAACTCGATAGGACGACGGTTATTATTCTGTTTTAAGGCCCAAGTGTATGTATAACGGGCCGTGACATCACTGCCCAGCTCTGACAGGAGACTGGGAGGTTCTCTATACCCAGACCAGGCAGGTACAAGGTGAGATGCATCGGATCCATTCCTGATGGTTACACGGGGGCGGAGGCGAGGTTTGGGAATCCCTCGTGTCACAAAATAAGTATCATTAGTAAAAGTGAATCACCTATTTAAAGATAATAAATGGATTGTTTGAAAGCATGATGAGTGTTTCTTTTTGCTATGATGTGTGTGTGCTATTATTACTTTACTAATGTTTAGATAGCTAGCTAATGGTTGTTTTTGTTGTGTTTTTAGATTTACCACAGGTTAGAGCATCAGCTGAGTGATCCGGAAGTAGTGGTCAGCCGGGTCTCCGTACTCCTTAGAGTGGGGTTGGGTGTTTACCTAGTCGTTTCTTTCTTCTTGTTAAAGACAGTTAGTCTTTTTCGTTGTTTAAGCTATAGGCTGTTAGACGTTGTTGCATTCATCCTTCTAAAATACTTTTTTTATGAATTTCGGTTTTTCTTATTTGTGTCTTGTTGCAAGATCCTAGTAATATTGTTGTCAAACTGAGGTCGGGACCCATTGTGAGGTCCTAACCAGTAACGTTACGAGTTCTTAGAATTCGGGGTGTTACAATACTCTGAAATTCTTGCTTTATTACGCCGATCCGTACACTGCGGGTTCACTTGCTTGATTTCAGTTTTATAATTTTAAAGCTTATTTTCACGCACACTTTAGAGCGAACAGTTACCTATCTTGAAATTTCTCTCGCTCGAGCACGCTTGACACTAGAGTTCTTTGTCCTTACTCAACGACTAGAAAAGAAGAATTCTTGTTGACATGGGTAACAACTCATCCTTATAAGTTAATCATAAATTTTCATTCAAGTGATGTAGGGTGATATTTTTACGAGGTGTTACATTGGTAAACCGACCGGAAATAATTTCTTCTTCACTTGATCTTCAATGACCTCTTATCGGAGTGATGAAGTCATAGAGAAAGTTTTGGACCAAACCCAATATTATAACCCATCTGGTCGATCAACCACCTTACTCGATTATTTTAATTTATCTAGCTGTGAGTCTTTTACGTTTCCTGTTGTTATAACCTTTGATTTTATATAAGTTTTGGTTTTTATTTATTTGTGCCTTATTGTGAGATCCGTTGTGTCATTGCTACTCTGAGGGTCGGGATCTATTGTGAGGTCCTAGCCCGTAACGCTTCGAGTTCCCAAAACTTGGGGTGTTACCATACGGTATTTGATAGGTGATGGAATTACTATCATTTAGGTTAGTTTTTAGAATCTTTTTATTGCATTAGAGTCGTTTTGTTCAACTAACTTCTTGATCCAGAAGAAGAAACCAAAAAGAAACTAAAAGAGAAGTTACAGGCAATTGGGAGTTGAAGATCATCCACGAAGACAAGCCTCTTGTGCCACACCGCCCCCGCGGAGCAGTGTCACCGCCCCTGCAGGTGACACTACACTCTGGAACGCAGCTTGCGCCTTCGCCAGCACCCAGAACGAAGACTGTCACCGCCCCTGCGTCCCTCCATGGCACCCCTGCAGTGACTTATCCTGAAGAAGCGAAGACCGGTGCCCCTGCGCCTCTACCTGCGGACCACCCTACGAAGTTGTGAAGCTGAAGAGCCAGTGTCACCGCCCCTGCGGTAACATTGGGCCGCCCCTGCGGCTCAACATCAGAAGCGACAGAAAGATGAAGAGTCAGAGGTTTGAAGAACATTAAAGATCCGCCCCTGCGGAATTGTCAGGCCGCCCCTGCGGCCATGAAGAACTTCAAGAGTTTTCGCCTAAACCGCCCCTGCGGTTGTGCGACAGAGACTTTACTTCGGATGTTTGCACCACCTTTATGACATTAAAGGTGGCTGTTTAGGCCGGTTTTTGCTCCCATTTAGTGTCATTTGTAGTATAAATAGATCTATGACTGATTGCTAGAATCATCCATCATTTCCCCATTTTATTCTCTCTTTTCTTTTGCTTCCTTTGTGTAATGAGTTTTTAACTTCCTTGCTACATTGAGTTGTTTTTAAGTTGCATTGCTTATTTGATTGTAAGTCATTTTTAATATAAGTTTTATTCAGTATGTTTTGTATTCCTTGAGCTTTACTTATCTAATTGCATGTTTTCTTTTCACTTAAGATTGATCACCTTAGTGTCTAAATGCATGTAAAGAACTAGGATTAATAGACTCCGGGTTCGGGTCTTTAATCTAGTAGAAACCTTTAGGTAAAAACTAATTTCAATTATTTAAAGGAAAAGGAATACAAATATAAAGAAAAGTTTAATGGTATTACTCTTCTCTTTATATCTCTTTGTCTTTGTTTGAAAGCTAACTTGTGGTTTGTTCTTGTAGGTTTACGGAACACTAAACTTGTTAAGTTGTGTTGATGCCGGTTGGCTCAACAAGTACATATGATCAAGACGGGAACATTGTTTGAAAACTTGTAAAAGGAACCAACCAAAGTAGTTTTGCATGCTAAGAATCAACCTAGTGTAGTCCATTCATCATCATCTTATTCATTTTCTTACTTGTTTTCTTACTTTGTTTTGCATTAATTCAGTCCAAAATTCCCCCCTTTACTTTACTACATAATCAATAATTGAATTTGATATAAATCTAAACCAAACTCTCTTGGATTCAACCCCTACTTAACCTCTATACTTGCTTTAGTGTTAAGTTGGGAAATAATTTTGATAAGATAAAAACGACCTAAGGAAAAGTTCTTGTCAGTATTAAAGCTCTAGGTTGGCAACAAAGGTACTCGAAATATTCTAAAGGCCGAATAGATATATAAACAAAACCCGCAAGGAGTCTACGTTATCAAAAGGGGGTTTTGTTTTAAACTTGTCGGTCTGGGATAGATTTACGGGCGACCACTACCTCCACGGATCTCAGCAGTTAGTTTTCTTATATGTTAGCCTTTATGTGCTTTTTTTAGATTTCCGCTTTAGTTGTAGTGTGGCCTTATATATATACATATCCCTATCGTAGATGGCGTGTACTAGAGTTGCATCTGCTATGGGGCGAGGAAGGGGTCAACCACCTCTTCCACATGCCGTATGTGGACGAGGACGTGTAGGAAGACCTCCACTAGCTAGAGGTCGGGGCCAAGCCCTAGTTGCTGATCCGCCTATCGTTGAGGTGTTCGTCAAAGAGGCTGCTAAGAGTGTTGTTCCCGAGGCTAGGAATGGGACCGCCGCTAGGTCCGGGGCATAGAAAGCGCAGTCGACCGAGTCCGGTCGAGTATCCATCGGAGCTTCTGCATACCGCGACTACGTTCAGAGAGTCGAGGAGGCTATCAGGACTGGAGGGCCTGCACCAGCACCGCCAGTACCCGCGAGATTAGTTGAGGTTTTGTAGGTTGTTGTTGCACCTACTAGAGTTGCTGAGATTGCTAGAGTTCTAGACAATGAGAGAGAACCGAGGCCCGACTATTGGTTAAAGGTTTTCAACCAACTGAAGGTTCCTTCTTTCATAGGAAAGACTGGATTAAAGGTGGAGTTGTGGCTAGGACAACTGGATTATGCTATGGAGGCAATCGCTTGCCCCGAGAGACGTCGAGTGGACATAGCACAGACGTTGTTGAAAGATCGGGCTCATTCTTGGTGAAGGACTGCCCACAACAAGGTTACGAGTTACGAACAAATGAAGATTGTGATTAGAGATCGCTATTGTCCTACAACTATGAGGAGAGATCGACTTTAGGATTTCCTTGTAGCTGGTTTTGAGGATCTTCCTATTGCTGAGATTGTTAGCAAGTTTCAGGAGGAGTTTTCCTTGCTAGGTCCGTCTGCACCACCCGAGGATCAACATGTTTATATTTTCTCTCGAAGGTTGAGAGAGTCTACCCGCGTTTATCTTGTTGATTTCCGTTGTGATTCCTTAACGGACTATCAGGATAGAGCATCCGCTTATGAGAGAGACCAACCGGGTCAAAGGAGAACTTCTCAGACAAGAGGTCCTGAGAAGAGGCAGAGGATTGGACCAGTCAGTACTGGAGCTGGAGTAGCTGGGTTCGGACATAGTCAGATGCCGAGACGCTCTGGTTTCCAGCAGATGCAGAGTTCCGACAGAGGACGACAGTGTCATAACTGCGGAGGTAACGGACATTTGAGAGCTGATTGTAAGAAGACAGCAGTGACTTGATTTTCTTGTGGCAAGCCAGGACATACAGCTGCGTTTTGTCGTCACGGCAAAGCGCTATCTCAGTAGGGATCTTCATCTGCCAGCGTTGCAGGAGATGGTCAAAGACCTCAGTATCAGTAGCAGCAGCAATAATAGAGAGCTCTTGATTTTACCGCTCCTCAAGGTTCTGCTCAAGGGAGAGTTAGGGGACGAGTCGGTAGTTTTGTAAACACCAGAGATGAATCAACCAGAGTTTATAAGTTGAGGAGTGCTGTAAAGCCGACAGCGCCACCGACCACATGCACCATTCATATTAATGGTTTTCTTGTCAGAGTTCTTTTCGATATCGGTGCTACGATGTAACAGACAATTTTTGGTTGTCACCGCCCCTGCGGTGATAGTGGTTGCCCTAACAGCAAGATGTGCCTGTCACAGTCCCCGCGGTGACAAGGGGCCGCCCCTGCAGTTGACCGTGATGTGCTTCTTCCCAGTCTTGCACGTGAGGATCCTCCGGCAAAGAGTTCCGTCTCGTTATGGAAACTTTGGACAGCCTTGAGATCGATAGTTGGGATCGAAATCGCACTTGCCCTAACACTCGAACCAGTAACCGAGGTATGTTAAGCAACGCCCTCTTAGTCTCGCACCTTATGATCGCCCTTCACTCGATCAACTTTCCCTCATAATCTCACTCTAGGAACGTCGACCCTTTGTCCGTCAGTCTCTCATCGATTGAACCACCTTACCCTCTTACCAAAGTGTTTGAAACGCGAAATCGCACCTTGTTTCGGATTTTTGTTTTGTAAAGAAAACAATAACTTTCAAGCATAAGCTTATGGGTTTTTCTTATCATTCTCTATCCTTAAAATGAGATGGGAGAGACCTTTTTATAGCCTTTACACAAGCTTGGAAATTAAAGGCAAAAATAAAAGAAACGTTTAAAATAAATTCTAAGAGTAAAAACTTAAAAAAACAACTCTTAGCTATTAAAATAAGTAGTTTACTTAAACTTTATTTTATGGACCTTTAGCTCGACCCAACGACCCAACATTGCTCCAAGATGGGCTGGAAACACGAGTCAAGGGTGTAGCCTTGGCCAAGGAGTCGGGCGTGCGTGCGGAGCTTGACGTGGTCGTTTCATAGACGCTTGTGGATATTTCTTGGGCTTGAATGGGCGTCTCTTGGGTGGATGTCAGGGTGGTATGGGATTGTGGAATCATAGTGCTTCAGGACCGTCCGGAATCACATCATCCTCCGTCTCTTCAAAAAGATTCGTCCTCGAATCCAGATAGTCTATACGGAAGGTGTGAGTTTCAATCTTGTCAACCAATACTACAATATACAAAGGTAAATCAATACGAGCAAAAGAACTCAACAAAGACATGTCACAATTATAAATTATAAGGAAAGGAATGTCACTTCCCTTAGGACTCATGTTGTTGTTGGTAGCTCGATCTATAGGAGTAGGATCGTATAGTATAGGGATGAATAAGGCCTCTTCGTCCCACGTTTTTGCGTTGACCAAAACCTTCTCAATCACTTCCTTTTTAGGCTCTTTAGCTAGCTCAATCCGGGAAGGTGTTGGTTTGTTTGACGTCTCATCTTGCCTTGTCTTGACTTCAAGTAATGTGAACATGGGTGGTTCAAATGCAAGCTTGTACTCAAGGCTCTCAGGGACCACATCAGGCTGCCCTTGCGGCACGGGCAATCTGCCCCTGCGGATTTGTTGTAGATCGCGCCCGATCTGTTTTCGTTCGTTATATCTTCTTTCCATAGATAGAAGATCCGATTTTCTATCTTATTGGCCGACTTTCCTATCTTCTTCCTAACCCTAGAACTTCTTTCCTTCTATCTTTCCTCCCTTCTCTATAACATCCCGTCTTTTTCCCGTTTTCCGGCCGTTTGCATAGGTTTTCTTCACCCTCGAGAGTTGCAGTCATTACCATTGCTTCATGTGATCTTGCTGAACGTGTAAGTTCTTCCTCGCTTTTTCTTCACCACGTTCATGAGTTGTTGCATGCCTTTTTCCTTCTGTCTCGTTTTCGTCTTTCGTTCTTCCTTTTCTTCTTCTCCAAAAAACAAGTTTGAATCTTGATTCTTGTTAGCATCCCCGTTGTTGATGTGTTGTTGTCCTCAAGCTCTTTGAGTTGAGTCTTGACGTGGTTGGATCAAAGGTTTGAGCTTTGAGTCCCTTGTTGTGGTTCTGCTGCCATCAAGAAGCCGACAGCGCCTTCTGTCAATGCACCACCCCCGCGCCTGCACATCCTTGCCCCCGCGGCAAGCCGCCCCTACGCCTTGCTCAGTCACCCCTGTGGTTTCTTCTACAGTAACTCCCGTTCTTGTGAGTTGCTTCCTTTTTTGCTTTCCTCGTTCATTTCATTGTTCCTTGATGTTGTTGTCAACCCTTAGTGTTTTGTAAGACTAGGGTTTGTGACCCTAACTTGTGTAGATCTCTTAGAGATCATGGAGACTAGAAGTTATAGACTTATAGCAATCGTTTTGGTTCCTGATTCGTGATGCCTTGTTGAGCAGGTTTCCCTTTGCTTCTTTTTTGAGGATATCTGAGTGTTTGCTAAGTTTAAGATTACCTTCGAGTGAGGTAAGTCCCTTGGACTTACTTAGCTTCATTCCGTGTATTAGTTTGATTGTATGGGCTTGTTTGTGTCGTTTATCATGTTGTAACTAATAACCGGAATAGGATTGACCTCGGTATACCTTACTTAGCCCAAGTGTATTATAACCGGGCGGTTACCGCTTGTCTAATTAGAATGGGGAAACTAGGAGGTGCTCTCGTGACTAGTCTAGCAGGTGACAGAAGGATGCATACGTTCTATTCCTGTTGGTGAAAGGGGACAGATGCGAGGTCGTAGCGACTTTCGTGTAACAACCATAAGTTGAATTAGCAATTGGATAACGTAATAAAAGATAATAACCGGATGAGTGTGAGCATGCTATGTGTTTACTTTATCTTATGTGTGTTTGTGCCCTTACTTTTTTTTTCTGATATCTAGAATGTTAGCTAACAGTTTATACCAATGTTGTAGATGTCTTGCAGGATATAGGTGTTGTTGAGTGATCCGGACGGTGTGGCAGCCGGGGTACCCGTACATTATAGGACGGGATCGGGTTTATGTTTATGTTGTCGCACTATCTACCTAGTGAACACCTCTGCTAACCGACTTACCGGCCACTTTTCCTTGATAGGAATGAAACGTGCAGTCTTTGTCAGTCAATCTACTATAATCCAGATAGCATCAAAACCTCGAATCTATCTCAAACCGGTAACAAAATCCATCAAGATGTCTTCCCACTTCCACTGAGGAACGGGAAGTGGGTGTAACTCTCCTCCTGGTCGATGATGCTCAATCTTGACCTGCTGACAGGTCGTACACTGAGCTACATATCTCGTGATGTTTGGCTTCAGACCTCCCCACCAAAAAGAGCGTAAGATATCCTGATACATCTTACTCACACCAAGGTGCACTGAGTAAGGTGAAGAGTGAGCCTCCTATAGAATCCTCTGTCTCAACTCTCGGTCTGAAGAAACACATACACGCTCTTGGCGTTTTAAGATCCCATCAGCACCGACTACAAACTGGGATGTCTCTCCTCGAGACATCCGGTCTCGGATCTTTGTCAAAGTTGGGAAACTCTCGTGATTCTGTCGGATCTCAACCAACAGATCAAGTACTATCTCCAAGGTAGACAACTAACTGTCGGAGTCCGAAAAGTGGATATCCATCTCTAGCCACACAAGGTCTCGTTGTAACTGCGGCTGAGCTGTCAGCCTAGCGATCGCCATCTCCCGGGGAGTCTTCCTACTAAGGGCATCATCTACCACATTCGTCTTCCCCCGGTGGTATAAGATCTCAAGATTAAAGTCCTTGATCAACTCCAACCATCTGCGCTAGTGGTTATTCAACTCCCGCTGAGTGGATATGTACTTCAGACTCTTGAGGGTGTTCATCCAGTCTTTCATGTGTCTCATTTACGGGAGTGCATACCAGACCCGAGACACATCGTCAGCCATGAGGATCTAGAGGTCGAGCCAGACCACACGTCGTTGAGCACCCGGTAGCTGCCTTAGAGCGTAGTATGAGACGTGATAACACGATTTATGACTTAGGTTTAGACACTCATTTAGATAGATTTTCCGCTCATTCATGCATGGTCTAGCATTAGTTCACGACGTTTGCACTCAAATCATGTATTTTGTCGAGATAGACGTCTACGCGGACTTTTGCTTGCTTTATAGGTATTTTGGGAGATTTAGGAGCTTAATCGATACGTTTGAGGATCGTTCATCAAGATGACACACCCTCAGACTCATTAGGATGCAAGCTAGAGGCTAAGGAAGACCCATGGGACCTTGTTGGCGCAGGTCATGCACCAAATCGTGGCTTGATGATCCATATAGTGCAGGAACACCAAAACCACGGTCACTGGAGGGACCACGGCCGTGGAAACCAACCGTGGTTTTTGCCAGACGGTTGTGACAGCTGTGCCACGATCTCATGGCCAACTCTTGCAAAGTTGTGTATAAAAAGTGGTCCTGCAAGGTTGAGAGGGGTATCAATTTTCCAGAATCAAAAATCCACATTCTCTTCCACACTCTCAACAAGAAGATTCTCTCAAGGGAAAGCTTGGAGGAGAGCTACCATTGGAGGAGGAAGAAGAGCTCCATTGGAGAAGAAGAGAAGAACACACCATTGCTAGACTTTGATAGGATTTGTAGTGAAGATTATCGGAATCGTTTTCTAGGGTTGTAAGAATCGATTAAACCTTCCTTTGAAGGGTTGTGAGTCCTTCTAATCTTACTTTCAGCTTGGTTTTACTTGCTTTACTTGTTCATCTCTTTCTCTTCATTATCTTGCAAATGGATGCTATGATTTTATGCTTGATGATTTCGATTGAAATGATGTATGTTGTAGGCTAAATAGATGCGATTCTAGGGTAAGGGAAGGATGGTTATGGCTAGGACTATGATAGGATGGACTTAGATTCGCCCTTGGATGATTCATTTGCTAGAACAAAGTCACTACTATAGTCCACGGTTTGTTCTTGCCACTCCATGGCCGTGGAAGTGGTAGAACACCACGTGGTTTGCCTGGTTCGTTTGATTTGATGGATCTAAGTTCTAGATTGTTATAATGTTGAAATCCTAGCGTTTGTTGAGTTAAATCTATCCTAGGGTGACCTAGTGTTAGCAACTAAGTGTTAGAAGAGACCTACCCGGTAATTCTTGCCCTTAGATTTCAAAGATGATAAGCTATAGGTAGTGGTGAGCCTCATAAGCCGCCATTGGACTAAGTGTGCTAGGATAGTTGTTTAGGACTTGCCCTTCTGAGACTTACCCGGTAAGGATAGGTTAGATCCTTAGATAACAATCCGGTTTGTGTAGAATTCCATTCCTTAGGCTCTTAGAGACCTACCCGGTGATGAGACCTTAGGAACGGACTAGTGGACCATGAGACCTACCCAGTGATTGATCCCAATCTAGAAACACTCATTCCCAACATATTATAGTTAATCCAAGGAATAATTAGATAGCTTGAGTCCTGTGCCATAACCGGAATTTCCAACCCCTAGAATCCGTTTTTCTCTCCTTGATTCATATCTCGTGTTTAGCTTATTTGTTTGTGTTGATTTGTTAGCTTAGTTGGTTGTTTATTTTGCATGATTTGTGATCCTTGATTGATCACCAAAAAACCTACCAAAAATATTGAGATTTTCATTTCTTTGTTTCTTTCTCTTTTCTTAACATAGGTCTTCACTAAACTTAATCACTAATCGATTCAAATCTCACCTCAGTCTTTGTGTTCGACCTCAGAATACTATCCCTACTACAAACGTCCCGTACACTGCGGGTTCGCTAGGAGTTAGGAGAAATATAACGAGTATAAATTTAAGGCTTATTGCGTGCACACGTTCTTAGCGTAACAAGTTTTTGGCGCCATTGCCGGGGACTAGGTCTAGATTGAGTCGTTATTTGTGATTGTTTATAGTGTAGGTCTTTCTTGTTGCTTTTGATCTCTTTTTGGTTTGTGTCTTTTCTTTTCAGGACATCTCTCACTCTTTAGGTGTATGCAAAGATCTCGTGGCAAGGATTTAGCTCCATTCGATCCCGAACCGGAGAAAACCCTTAGATCTAGATCCAAGAGTATTAGAAGGGGAAAAGAGATGGCCGGAAGAGATATTCAAGCTGAGTTGGATGAGGCTTTAGAGCAAATTAGGATGAGGGATGAAGCTTTGGAGAATGAAAGGAGACTTGCCAATGAGAGGCAAGAGGCAACTAGGAGGGAGATTGAAGAGATTAGGCAAGCACTTGTCCAAGTTGAGCTTAATCGTCAACAACCCCCTCCACCTCCACCACAACCGCAACCGGAGGCGGTTAATATACGGGTTGTGCCCATTGCCATTGGAGAGCCACAAACGTTAGGGCAACGTATGGATCCGGCACAAAGAGCACACCGCCCGGGTGTGAACTTAGGAGATCCCGCAGCCCATGATTATGAACTCCGCCCTCAAGTTATACAAATGATCCGGCATAATCAATTTGGAGGGATGGAAGGAGAGTCTCCTCATCAACATTTGATGAACTATGAGATCTTGATGGAGACTCTTAGACCGCCTAGATTGGAGAACAACAACCATAAGCTTAGGGCTTTCTCCTTCTCTCTTAAGGACAAAGCCTTAGCTTGGTATCAATCTATTCCACAAGGGCGAGTGAGTACTTGGGAGGAGATGACAACCGAGTTTTTGACTAAGTTCTTCCCACCTTCCAAGACTACCGAGTTAAGAGGGAAGATCAATGCCTTCGTGATGAAGGATAGAGAGAGTTTGTTCAAGTCTTGGGAGAGGTTCAAAGATCTTCTCCTAGATTGTCAACACCATGGTATACCGAAAATTGAGCTATTGGAGATCTACTTCAAGGGACTTGATGAAGATAGCCAATTCAAGCTCCAATCCCTTTCCGGTGGGACTTTCATGGAAAAGCATGTAGACGAAGCTTGGGAGTTTGTAGAGAAACAAGCTCTAGTGATTGAGAAGTACTCCCATAGGAAGAGTGAAGGGAGAAAGGCGGGAGCATATAAGGTGAGTGAAGTCACCATGAGCAATTTCAAGCTTGACGCCATCAACAACGAGCTAAAGTCTTTGAGGGAGTTGTGTGCCACAACTTTGAAGAACCAAGCAACCCCTCAAGTGCAAGTGCAAGCAAACTTGTCTTCCAAGGAGGAGGATGTGAACTACATGGGAAAGGGCAATTACAACAACTATCAAGGCCCAAGGAACTTCAACAACAACCGGCAATTCAACAATTACCGGCCTAACCATAACCATCCCGGGTTTTCCTATTCTAACCCGGATGGAGCTTTGAACCCTCCCGCTTCTACAAGCGCAGCTCCACCACCAAAGGCTTCATAAGAACCTCCACCCGGATTTACTCAACCTCCAAAGGATAGAACCGAAATGATGTTTGAGCAATTGCTTGGAAGGTTGAGTGGTCTTGAGAGCACGGTGACTTCCATTTCTAAAGCTCAAAAGGTGTTGGAAGCACAAGTGTTCCAAAAGGCGGGTGAAGCTCATAGAGATCCGGGAAAGCTTCCCGAAAGAACCGAAGACAACCCAAGAGGCCAAGTGTTGGCCATTACAACGAGGAGTGGGTTGAATATGAAGGATCATTTGCCCAAGGAAAATGCTAAGGGAAAGCAAGTAGTGGTAGAGGAAGAGATATTGCGAGAAGATGGAGGCAAGAGCAAGGATGTTGAGCCAACATATGTGGCACCGCCTCCATACAAGCCACCACTACCATTCCCTCAATCGCGAGCAAGGGCTCGCTTGGACAAACACTTTGGTAAATTCCTTGAACTTATGTCTAAATTGCATATTAACATTCCGTTCATGGATGCTATCTTAGGTATGCCGGCATATGGCAAGTTCTTGAAGGAAATACTCTCCAACAAAAGGAAGTTGGAGGAGTATGGAGAAGTAAGAATGACCAAGAGGTCCTCGGAATTGATCCAAACAATGAAGGAGGAGATGCCTCCTAAGCTAAGAGATCCGGGATCTTTTTGTGTACCAATCGGAGTGGGAGAAGTGAAGTATGAAGCCCTTTGTGATCTTGGGGCAAGTGTGAGCATCATACCGCTTGCACTTTGCAACAAGGTTGGGCTAGGAGAGCCTAAACCGGTCAAGATGACCCTTTACATGGTGGACCGCTCTATTACTCACCCGGTTGGGATATTAGAAGACATTCCGGTGCAACTAGGAAAGTTCTATGTGCCGATTGATTTTGTTGTCTTGGACATCCCGGCGGACTATCCGGTTCCCATCATCTTAGGGAGACCTTTCCTAGCCACTTCCGGATGCTTGGTGGATTGTAAAAATGGAATTCTCCCCTTCAACATTAGAGAAGAGAATATCAAGTTCAAGCTATCCACAATGATGAAAGGGCCAACCCTTGATGAGGATGTATTCAACATAGTCAAGCAAGAGGAATCTAGAGAAGTTGTGAGCTCGATCTTGATCAAGGACCCCTTGGAGAAGGTTCTTAGTTTAAGCTTGATGGAGGAAGGTGTTGAGGAGGCTTGCAATGAAGAAATCAAGGCCTTAGAAGCATTAGAAAAGGAGAAAAGAGCTGAAATTGAAGACCACGAGAGTATGCTAAGTACCTGTAGGAACCACGGTCGTGGAAGGTGTTCTACCTCCGTAGAACTCTCTGGAAAGCTCCGAAGAGCAGGCCATGCAAAGTCCATGGTCGTGGATGTGCCTGAAACCGTGGACTTGCCCGTGGTTTCCCCAGAAGCAGCCCTTGTTGTTGATCAAGCTTCAAGGAGCCTTGGAGAGCCTTCATTTGCTTTGGATTCATCTCAACCAACGTTATTTGGATCGTCTCCACTCGATAAAGGTCCTCCTAAACTTGAACTCAAACCCTTCCCCTCTCATTTGAAGTATGCTTTTCTTGGTGATAATTCTACATATCTGGTGATTGTGAATGCATGCTTGAATGATGATGAACTTGCTAAGTTGTTGAATGAGCTAAGATTGCATAGGAAAGCCATTGGCTATACTATTGATGATTTAGTTGGCATAAAACCCTCTTTGTGCATGCATAAGATATTGATGGAAGATAACCATAAACCCTCTATTGAACATCAAAGAAGATTGAATCCTATAATGAAAGAGGTAGTCAAGAAAGAGATCATTAAGTTGCTAGATGCGGAAATCATCTACCCTATCTCGGATAGTAAGTGGGTTAGTCTCGTTCATGTAGTTCCTAAGAAAGGTGGGATGACCGTAGTGACTAATGAAAACAATGAACTAATCCCAACTAGGACGGTTACGGGATGGAGGATGTGTATTGACTATAGGAAGTTGAACATGGCCTCTAGGAAAGATCACTTCCCCCTTCCTTTCATTGACCAAATGCTAGAAAGGTTAGCTCAACATTCTCACTTTTGCTACCTAGATGGCTATAGTGGATTTTTCCAAATCCCTATCCACCCCGATGACCAAGAGAAAACCACATTTACATGTCCATGGGGAACTTTTGCGTATAGGAGAATGCCATTTGGGTTGTGTAATGCACCCGCCACCTTCTAAAGGTGTATGATGGCTATCTTCTCAGAATACATTGAGAATATCATGGAAGTGTTTATGGATGATTTTTCTGTTTATGGATCTTCCTTTGATAATTGCTTAGCTAACTTGTCTTTAGTGCTTAAAAGATGTGAGGAGACAAATCTTGTCTTGAATTGGGAAAAATGCCACTTCATGGTAAGTGAAGGTATTGTGTTGGGACATTTGGTGTCCAACCGTGACATTGAGTTTGATAGGGCCAAGATTGAAACGATAGAGAAGTTGCCACCACCTACCTCGGTGAAGGGGGTAAGGAGTTTCTTAGGGCATGCCGGTTTTTACCGGAGGTTTATTAAAGACTTCTCTAAAATTTCTAAGCCCCTTACTAACCTACTAATGAAAGATGTTGAGTTTGTTTTCTCCAAGGATTGCCTTGAGGCTTTTTGTAGGTTGAAGAACGCTTTGATCTCCGCGCCTATCATGCAACCGCCGGATTGGAGTTTACCGTTTGAGATCATGTGTGATGCAAGTGATGTAGCCGTTGGGGCTGTTTTGGGGCAAAGGAAAGATGGGTGCACACATGCCATTTATTATGTTAGCAAGACGCTAGATGATGCCCAACTCAATTATGCTACCACCGAGAAGGAATTGCTAGCGGTAGTGTATGCATTTGAGAAGTTCCGCTCATATCTTGTTGGAGCGAAGGTCATAGTGTATACGGATCATGCTGCGATCCGTTATCTCCTTACAAAGAAGGATGTCAAGCCTAGGTTGATTCGGTGGATCCTTCTTCTTCAAGAGTTTGATTTGGAAATCCGGGACAAGAAGGGGTCCGAAAACTCTGTGGCGGATCACCTTAGTAGACTCCCACCATTGGAGTTTGAGAGAGATGACATCCCGATTGATGACATATTCCGGGATGAGCAATTGCAAATGGTGGAGGAGTGCTTGTTCCAAGTGTCTAGAGGAAGTGAGCCATGGTATGCCGACATTGTGAACTATCTTGTGTGTGAGGAAGTGTCTCCCGGTTTGTCATATGCTCAAAGGAAGATGTTCTTCAAAGATGTGAGGCACTACTATTGGAGTGAACCACTTTTATTCAAGAGAGGACCGGATAGAGTCTTTAGGAGATGCATACCGGAGGATGAGGTGGAGAGTGTGATCCGCCATTGTCATTCCTTGCCATGTGGAGGGCATGCTAGCTCACACAAGACATGTGCGAAGGTGTTGCAATCGGGTTTCTTTTGGCCAAGTTTGTTCAAGGATGTGCAAAGCTTTGTGGTAGCTTGTGATGCTTGCCAAAGGACGGGCAACATCTCAAGGAGGAATGAGATGCCCTTGAACAACATACAAGAGGTGGAGATATTTGATGTGTGGGGTGTGGACTTCATGGGACCATTCCCCTCTTCTTGTGGCAACCTCTACATCCTATTGGTGATTGACTATGTTTCGAGATGGGTGGAGGCAATCGCCTCTCCCACAAATGATGCCAAGGTTGTGGTGGAGTTCTTCAACCGAGTGATCTTTCCTAGGTTTGGAACACCAAGGGTGATCATAAGTGATGGAGGGAAGCACTTCACCAATAGGAATTTTGGGACACTTTTGGCTAAGTATGGGGTGACTCATAAGGTGGCAACACCTTACCATCCCCAAACTAGTGGTCAAGTGGAGATCTCCAACCGGGAGATAAAGGGAATTCTTGAGAAGACGGTCTCTAGGACGAGAAAGGATTGGGCTATGAAGCTCGATGATGCCTTGTGGGCATATAGAACCGCCTTCAAGACACCGATTGGCACCACTCCTTACAAGTTAGTCTATGGCAAGTCTTACCACCTTCCGGTAGAGATGGAGCATAGAGCTTATTGGGCCATTAAGTGGCTAAATTTTATCCTCAAGGAGGCCGGAGAGAAGAGGTTGCTTGATATAAACTCTCTTGAAGAGATCCGGTTGGATGCCTTTGAAAATGCCCGGATCTACAAGGAAAGGACCAAACGTTGGCATGACAAGCGACTCATCCCCAAGGAGTTGAGTGAAGGCGACCTTGTCCTTCTCTTCAACTCAAGGCTGCGACTCTTCCCCGGAAAGCTAAAGTCGAGATGGACCGGTCCTTATATAGTGAAGAAGATCTTTCCCCATGGAGCGGTTGAGATAGGAGGGGAGCATTATGGAGACTTTAAGGTGAATGGACACCGGTTGAAGAAGTATATCCCGGGAGCTCCGGTGGACATGATTGCCCCGCTTCACCTTGAGTGAGACACCCCCGAGTTTGGTCAAGCTAATGACCTTAAAGAAGCGCTTGATGGGAGGCAACCCATTGGTAACGTTTTCCCCTTTTCGTTTTTGTTTTTGTTTTGATTTTTCTGTTTTTGTGTGTCTTTGTGTGTTTGGTGTGCTTTGTGTGTGTGCTAGAGTCTTAGTAGCATGGAACCCTTGTATGGCATATGGAGGATGATGATGAGTCCCTCATCAATTGTGGGTGGAGCAGACGTGGAACTTGGACGGCTAGCGGTGCCTAGCGCGGGTCCCGACGCCTTGATGAACACTTAGAGCTCTCTACCATTGTTGATAGGATCATCCACCATCAATCCACTTGAGTAATCCCAAATACCGAAGCAAACCATTTTTACATTGTGAGAACCCTCTTTCACTCTTCTTTACTTGAATGCCACATTGGGGACAATGTGTTTCTAAGTATGGGGTGGAGTTTGCATGATCCTTTGCATGATTAGCATCTAGGATAGTTTAATATTATCACATGTCTTGCATTGTATATACTCATTTCGAAAAAAAAAATCCAAAAAATCAGAAAATTTAAAAAAATTTTGTGCTTTCTAGGCTTGGATATGACCCTAATGATGAGTCTTGTCATGTGGATTAGATATGGATGGTCTTATGTGTTAAATTGATGAATGCATATGTGGACTTGAAGTACTTATATTGAATTCCATGAATGGATTGTGATCATGATGTTTGCCTTGATAGGATTGAGTATTAAAAGTCGAAATTACATGCTAGTTCTTGCACATCATCTAGGAATGAATGAGGAAATTCATCTTTCTCTACTTCTCATCTTGATCATGATGTTTGAGCACCTCAATTGATATAAATGACATCTTTCGACCCATCCGGGAATAATAGCATGTTAGTGTGTTGATGTGTGTGAAAAGCAAGTGTGGGGTGAAGTTGTTGATGGATGAATGATATGAAATGAAGTGCTGAATTTGTTGTGAAAGTGTAGACAAAAATATAGGTTTGGGGACGTTGGTTTAAATGACGAGTAACTCGGCACCATTCACATGATCGGTGTTTGTGCCTTGCCAAAGTCAAATAAACCAATAGTCCTAACGAGCTTTGGTATGTGTGCCCGGTGTGAATGCACCTCGAAAAATAGAAAAAGCCCGAGGACGGCTAATCACCAAGGTTTCGGCTTTTGTACACCAATGCCATTGTCTCAAAAATAAGTGAAAAAGAAAAGAAAACAATGAAAAGATGGAGAAAATATACACTTGTGGGAAGTTGATCGAGGACAAAATTATGGAGTTAGTTCCATTCCCGGATTAGCATCACATAGCCTAGAAAAATCCCCACCTAATCACAACGTTTCTTGGCCTTTTATCTCACAAGCCCTTATGACCTATTTGCATGTGTGTAAGACTTAGTAATCTAGATTGGATATGCTCTTGATCATCTTGACTTCTTCATTTTTTACGTTTCATGCATGCTTTCGAGTTAAGTACAATTGTCTTTCCATGCCTTCACTTGTTTGACGCATGATTGCTTGTCCATTGCCATGAAACACGACTATGAAGGTGATCCAATATTAGAAGCACAACTCCAAAAAGATTTTTCCATTTTTCTGCATACATAAATCATGTCATCTCTTAGTCTATAGTTGGGAATTTGCTCGGGGACGAGCAAACCTTAAGTATGGGGTATTTTTGATAACATGATTTATGACTTAGGTTTAGACACTCATTTAGATAGATTTTCCGCTCATTCATGCATGGTCTAGCATTAGTTCACGACGTTTGCACTCAAATCATGTATTTTGTCGAGATAGACATCTACGCGGACTTTTGCTTGCTTTATAGGTATTTTGGGAGATTTAGGAGCTTAATCGATACGTTTGAGGATCGTTCATCAAGATGACACACCCTCGGACTCATTAGGATGCAAGTTAGAGGTTAAGGAAGACCCATGGGACCTTGTTGGTGCATGCCATGCACCAAATCGTTGCTTGATGATCCATATAGTGCAGGAACACCAAAACCACGGTTACTGGAGGGACCACGGCCGTGGAAACCAACCGTGGTTTTTGCCAGACGGTTGTGACAGCTGTGCCACGATCTCATGGCCAACTCTTGCAAAGTTGTGTATAAAAAGTGGTCCTGCAAGGCTGAGAGGGGTATCAATTTTCAGAATCAAAAATCCACCTTCTCTCCCACACTCTCAACAAGAAGATTCTCTCAAGGGGAAGCTTGGAGGAGAGCTACCATTGGAGGAGGAAGAAGAGCTCCATTGGAGAAGAAGAGAAGAACACACCATTGCTAGACTTTGATAGGATTTGTAGTGAAGATTATCGGAATCGTTTTCTAGGGTTGTAAGAATCGATTAAACCTTCCTTTGAAGGGTTGTGAGTCCTTCTAATCTTACTTTCAGCTTGGTTTTACTTGCTTCACTTGTTCATCTCTTTCTCTTCATCATCTTGCAAATGGATGCTATGATTTTATGCTTGATGATTTCGATTGAGATGATGTATGTTGTAGGCTAAATAGATGCGATTCTAGGGTAAGGGAAGGATGGTTATGGCTAGGACTATGATAGGATAGACTTAGATTCACCCTTGGATGATTCATTTGCTAGAACAAAGTCATTGTTGTAGTCCACGGTTTGTTCTTGCCACTCCACGGCCGTGGAAGTGGTAGAACACCCCGTGGTTTGCCTGGTTCATTTGATTTGATGGATCTAAGTTCTAAATTGTTAGAATGTTGAAATCCTAGCGTTTGTTGAGTTAAATCTATCCAAGGGTGACCTAGTGTTAGCAACTAAGTGTTAGAAGAGACCTACCCGGTAATTCTTGCCCTTAGATTTCAAAGATGATAAGCTCTAGGTAGTGGTGAGCCTCATAAGCCGCCATTGGACTAAGTGTGCTAGGATAGTTGTTTAGGACTTGCCCTTCCGAGACTTACCCGGTAAGGATAGGTTAGATCCTTAGATAACAATCCGGTTTGTGTAGAATTTCATTCCTTAGGCTCTTAGAGACCTACCCGGTGATGAGACCTTAGGAACGGACTAGTGGACCATGAGACCTACCCGGTGATTGATCCCAATCTAGAAACACTCATTCCCAACATATTATAGTTAATCCAAGGAATAATTAGATAGCTTGAGTCCTGTGCCATAACCGGAATTTCCAACCCCTAGAATCCGTTTTTCTCTCCTTGATTCATATCTCGTGTTTAGCTTATTTGTTTGTGTTGATTTGTTAGCTTAGTTGGTTGTTTATTTCGCATGATTTGTGATCCTTGATTGATCACCAAAAAACCTACCAAAAATATTGAGATTTTCATTTCTTTGTTTCTTTCTCTTTTCTTAACATAGGTCTTCACTAAACTTAATCACTAATCGATTCAAATCTCACCTCAGTCTTTGTGTTTGACCTCGGAATACTATCCCTACTACAAACATCCCGTACACTAGGGGTTCGCTAGGAGTTAGGAGAAATATAACGAGTATAAATTTAAGGTTTATTGCGTGCACACGTTCTTAGCGTAACAAGACGCTTGCGTTCGAAGGACATACCGATGATGAAGATTCAGTGGTCGAGGCAAGGAGTTGATAAGGCGACTTTGGAGACAAAGGATAGTATCTAGAGGAACTACCCGGAGTTCTATGCGGATGCGGTTGTACCTTTAGCGTAGTTGTTACGTTTCGGTTTTTATTTGTTGAGTTGCGTCCGCTTTGTGACGTTTTGAATTACGTGCCCCGAGTGGGAATATATGAGTTGTGTTCAACGTTTTTGTGTTATTGTCGTGTGATCGTTAGAGTTGTTGCAAGTTTCGGGACGAAACTTCTTTTTAGGGGGATCTGATGTAAGATCCCAATTTTTACCTTCACCGCCCCAGCGGCAAGTTGTGCCTGTCACTGCCCCTGCGGCACGGGCGATCCGCCCCTACGGATTCGCTGCAAATCGCGCCCGATCTGTTTTTGTTTGTTTTATCTTCTTTCCATAGATAGAATATTCGATCTTCTATCTTATGGGTCGGCTTCCTTATCTTCTTCCTAACTGACTGGAAAGTATTTCTATGGTCGTCTATACCCAATCAAAAGTAAATCCCGACTTAGCACTAAGAACAAGTATAGTAGATAAGTAAGGGTCGAACCCAAGAGAGTTTTGAGGTTTTAGATGCAATTATCGATTCAAGTAACAAGTAACAGAAAGGGGGGGGTTTGGTTGGAATAAGTACACACAAAAGCTTTAAGAGAAACAATTTACGCAACAAGTAAGACAATGGTGGGTGAATCTACACTAGGTTGATTCTAGGCATGCAATTGCTACTTTGGTGAGTTCCTTTTACAAGTTTTCAAATAATCTCCCGTCTCGATCATATATATGCGTTGAGCCAACCGGCATCAACACAACTTAACAGGTTAAAGTTCTGTAAACCTACAAGAACAAATAACAAGTTAGCTTTCAAAAAAAGACAAAGGGATATAAAGAGAAGATTAAAACCGTTAAACTTATCTTTATATTTGTGTTCCTTTTCCTCAAGTAATCACAACCCGTTATTACTTGAAGTTGCTACAAGATTAAAGACCCGAACCCGGAACCTATTAATCCTAGTTGTTTACATGCACTTTAGAACCTAAGGTGATCAATCTCAAGCAATAGTAAACATGCAATTTAGACAATGGAGATCAAGGAAACACAAAGTATTACTGAATGAAAACTTAGATTAAAAAGAACTTACAACCAAAGTAACAATGCAGTTTTAAACCAACCCAATGTAGCAAGGGAGTTAGCAGCTCATTACAATGGAAAACTTAAGTCTAAAATGAATTTTGTGAGGAAAATCATGGATGATTCTAGCAATCAACCATGAACTATTTATACTACAAAAGACACTTAATTAGGAGTAAATAGCCGGCCTAAAACAGCCACCTTTAATGCCATAAAGGCGGTGTAAACAGCCGGAGTAAAGCTTCTGGCGTTAAACCACAGGGGCGGCCTTCAAGAACCGTAGGGGCGGTTTAGGCAGAATCGGTTGATCTTCTTCCTGACCGCAGGGGCGGCTAGGCAATTCCGTTGGGGCGGATCTTTAATGCTTCTTCAACGTCTGACTCTTCAACTACTTGCCGTTACTGATGTCAAGGCGCAGGGGCGCCTTAGGGCCAGCGCAGGGGCGGTGACACAGACTCTTCGTCTTCCAGCTCCCAGGGCGAGGCGCAGGCAGGGCGCAGTGGGAGGCGCAAGGGAGCTGGTCTTCGTCTCTTCAAGGCAAGTCTCCGCAGGGGCGCCGATGGGTGGCGCAGGGGCGGTGACCTGCTTCTAGGCCGGCGCTGGTGAAGGCGCAGGGAGCGCTCCAGTGAGAAGTGTCACCCGTTGGGACGGCTGCAAGGATCCGCTGGGGCGGTGAGGCAACAGAAGCTTTGCTTCGTGATCGATCTTTACTCCTAAGTGCTTAAAACTCCTTTAGCTTCTTTTGATCTTCTTCTTCTGGACCAAGGAGTTAGTAGCATAAACTGACACTAATGCAATAAAAAGACTCTAAAAACTACCCTAAATGATAGTGATTCCATCACCTATCACTAACCCTAGAACGCCCTTCCTTCTATCTTTCCACCCCTTCCCTATATAATCACACCTTCCCGTTTTTCCGGCCGTTTGCATACGTTTTCTCCACCCTTGAGAGTTGCAGCCGTCATCTTGCTTCATGTGATCTTACTGAACGTATAAGTTATTCCTCCCTTGTTCTTCATCACGTTCATGAGTTGTTGCACCTTGCTTCCCTTTTGTTTCGTTTCTCCCTTCGTTTTCTCTTTTCTTCTTCTCCAAGAATCAAGTTTGATTCTTGATTCTTGTGGAGTGTTCCGTTGTTGATTCCTTGATGTTCACAGGCTCCCTTGGTTGAGTTGTGAAGTGTGAGAGTGATGGAAGAACAAGCTTTGGCCTTGTCGTGGTTCTGTTGTCATTGAGAAGCCGACAATGCTTCTGCACCAAGATCCGCCCCCGCGCCTACACGCCCCGCCCACGCGGCAAGCCGCCCCTACGCCTTGCTCTGCCGCCCCTGAGGTTTCTTTTACAGTAACTCCCGTTCTTGTGAGTTGCTTCCTTCCTTGCTTTCCTCGTTCCTTTCCTTGATTCTTATGGATGTTCTTTGTCCCTTGAGTGTTCTGTAAGACTAAGGTTGAGACCTTAGCCTGGGTAGATCTCTTAGAGATCATTGAGACTAGAAGTTATAGACTTCTAGCAATCGTTTCGGTTCTGATTCTTGATGCCTTGTATGATCAAGCTTTCCTTGCTCCTTTCTTGAGGAAAACTGAGTTGTTCTCTTATCGTTTGAGTTACCTTCAAGTGAGGTAAGTCTCTTGAACTTAATTAGCTTCATTTCGTATATTGGTTTGAGTGTATTGTTTGTTTGCGTTGTTATTATTATTTATAATGGATAACCGGAATAGGAATTACCCTTTATACCATAATTGGCCCAAGTGTATGATAATTGGGCGGTGACCACTTGTCTAGTTCTACAAGAGACTAGAATGTGCTCTTGCAACCCAGACCCGCAGGTGACGGATAATATTGATCTACTCCTGTTGGTAGACAGAAGCGGAGGCGAGTTTCAAGAGATTCTCGTGTGACAAAAGAAGTTGAATTAGTAATGGATAACTTAATGAAAGATAATAACCGGTTGAGTGCGAGCATGCTATATGTTTACTTTACCTTATGTGTGTTTGTGTCTTTATGTTCTTTCTGATATCTAGAATGTTAGCTAACTGTTTATACCGATGTTGTAGATGTTCCACAGGTCCAGGATACTGTTGAGTGATCCGGATGGTGTGGTCAGCCGAGATTCCCGTACATTAAAGGACGAGATCGAGTTTATGTTTATGTTGTTGCTTTCCTTTTTGTTTTGAAATCGGTTGCGAGTCTTTTACACTTCCCTTTGTTTAAACCTTTGGTTTTATATTGAGTTTTGGTTTTCATTTGTTTGTGACTTGTTGTAAGATCCGTCGTGTTGTTGCTATTTTGAGGGTCGGGGCCCATTGTGAGGTACTAACCCGTAACGCTTCGAGTTCCCAAAACTTGGGGTGTTACAGAATACTTGATTGAAATCGGATGTTGATGTTGAAGAATGAGTTGAAGAAGAGACCCAGAAAAAAATGGCGATGGAGAATCTACTTTCGACTTTTGAGAACGATTTTTGCTTTGAGTTTGGTTTCGGTTAAAATGGCAAAAATGGCGGATTTAATAGATTCTGAAATCTCAATATTACGGTTACCTTTTTTTACGTCATCCGGTTTCCTAATTTTTATCTTATTTAATATATTTTAACAATTAATTATCTTCCGTTAATATTGTTACTGCCTAATAAAGATGTTCTTAATATTTATTTTACAATTTTTTTAAAATTGTTAAATGCTTGGACCTAATTTATTTTCTATAAAAAAAATTGTCTTAGTAGCTTAATCTTCTAAAAAAAACTTACTTAACCAACACACCAACAAAAAATGTGAAAACCGAAAGTCATCAAACAAAACTAGTGAGCCAACTAAACAACTCGAATCTGAAGGAAACACATGAACATATTATTCAAAAAAGAAAAAAGAAATACGGAAAATTTATTAGCTTGGACGTTAAGAAAAATAACTTTAACTCGGTAATTAAAGCAGAAGCATTCACGCTAAAAGTTGGTCTAAAAGAAACAATAAGGCTTAATATAAAAAAGATCGAAATTGAAGGTGATAACTTATGTGTTATCAAGACACTCCAATTACTTTGGAGTTGTCCCTGGGAGGTCGAGATGATCATATCCGACTCCCGACTGGATATTCACTTCTTTGAGGAAGTATATGTCAGATATGTGTTCAGAGAAATCAACTGTGTTGCTAACCTATTGACCCATTTGAAAATTTCGAACCCCAACACACCCTTTTCTGACGATCCCGAACTTTGTGTTCTCATTCGCAAGGATGTTTTAGGATGAACGACCTCAATAAGATAGCCTTTCTTAACCGCATTCCGTTTTCAAAAAAAAAAAAAAAAAAAAAAGAGAGATCGGGTCGGGTCGGGTCAGAAGAAGTCCGGCCCATTGAGTAAAATCTGGAGGGACAGGGAATCGTATAATCCGGAAAAGGACACGGCGGTAAAACCTGCTTCGTCAACGACACGACAGCGGATAGGAAGCTGCCTTCCCCACTCGTCCCCTTCCCTTTGCAATTTCCCCCTTCTCTCTCTTTTCTGTTCATCACAAAAGGTTTCTTTCTGTACTTCAGCAATTCGACTCATCACAAAACAAACAACCTACAAATCGAGTAATATTGATTTCAAATTGTTAATCACTGTTTTCCCCAACAACACCAAATAAACGCGCTTCGCCTTTCAAACCTACTTCTCTCTCTCCCCCAATTTGGCAGCAACGCAATTTCGCCCCTGATTTTTTTTAGGTATCTTCTCTTTCTCTCTCCTCCTTTGGTTTCTCTTATATGCAATTGATCTCTTCCCTCTATCCTTGTTTCTTTCAATTTTAGTAACCCTAACCTATCTTCAATTTCACCTTGTTTTGTTTTCGTTACTGAAATCCGGTGATCTCGCTGTGAAATTCGTTTCAGCTTGATCTTTGGATTTCTCTGGGGAGCTTGATGATTTTCGATTTCCCCAGACCTAACTTGAATTGAGTCAGCGACTTTGGTTTCACGAGTTTCCTGTTATATTAATGTGATTAGGTCAATTCTGGAGTAATTGTGTGGTATCAGTTACGATAATTGTCGATTTTGAGCGAATCGTTTTGTGAATTTGAGTTTTGTCTGAATTGCTGATTTGGTCAATCTTTGGGGGGTAGAGCGAGAGGATGGGAGAGCACCTTGTGTTGTACGTGGACCGATTAGTTCATCCACCAAATGCACAAGCAGTGCAGGAGGCCGAGTTGCCAATGCCGGCTGGAAGTGGCTCAATTGCGGTGAATTCTTCTATGGCTGGGCCGTCCAGTTCCGCGGTCCAAGTTGAAATGAATGATCAGGACGAGGAGTTAGGCGAAGAGGAGCCGCTGATTCAGTCGGCGGAGTGCCGCATTTGCCAGGAGGAGGACCTGGTTCAGAATTTCGAGGTCCCCTGTGCTTGTAGAGGAAGTCTCAAGGTAAGAGTCTCGGTTCTTCCTTTGTATTGCTTATGTTTTGATGAAAGTCATATATAATATTTTTGGTGGTCAACGGTTATCGAACATTAGGTTCATGGAACAGATATCAACAAGGGAAGTGATGTCTGGAATTAAGGATTGGGAGTGGGTGGATTTTATGTCATTCTGGCTCGTGTATGCATGTTTTGTATTTTAGGTTGATGATTGATATCTTTATGCAAAATTTGTGTTCTTGGAAGTAGTAGGATGCTTTGAATGTGTCTGAAAATATGCAATACACTTACGGAGGGGAGGGCCTATGAAAAATAGAGTAAATGAAATTCATCAATTTAAGAATTAAAATTTTAAGTTTTGAGTTGATGTGAATCATGTTAGTGAATGCCTAATTTAGAAGGATGTAGATATATATCTAAAGAAACAATAACCTACAAAAGTACTAGACTAAAAGAAGAGTGTAGTGTTAGTTTGCAAAACATCACAACCAACCTAAAGTAAAGGTTGCGTGGAGAACAAAATTATACAATCCCAACAGATTTTTACATGCTCCTCCCCTTCTACTAGGAAGATTTTATTAAGCTAAAAGTTAATCTTTATAAGCATTGATATTGAGGAAGGCACACTCCTGATAATATATTGCTGCTCAACCCAGAACGGTCCCCCAGAAGTAGACTCGTCCTTGACAAAGCCTCTTGATTTAACTTGTAACACTCTTGGTTTACCATTAGCCTCCTTGGATAATAATTCTGCTTATACTTCATTGAATAATATAGCCGTATATTAGGCTGATAGAACAATATAAACTATATCCTGATAAGAAGTACATATAAATAAGCTAAGGAAAATTAATTAAACTATATCCTGCTTATATGACTTATGTTTACAATGTTTGTTTGAGCCATGGAAAATGCTGTGATAAGTCTAGCTTGATTCTTTTTGGACATCAGTTGTTGATTATACATTGAAATTATATTTGTACAGCATGCTCATAGAAAGTGTGTTCAACGCTGGTGCAACGAAAAAGGGGATATAACCTGTGAGATTTGTCATCAGGTATGTTTATAGTTCCTCTTCAGCCATTCTTCTAAGTTCTAAAGCATTTTTTTTGTCAAACTTTTTAATATTCTATAATGTTCGAGACATTCTGGCATGTGTCAAGTATCTCTTTGACCCACTAGGTTTATATTTGTCCAAAACCGTTCAACTTCACTTTTAAGTAGTTGAAAATTTTAAGATCCCTAAGCCATTTCTTTTCACTTGTTGACACATCTGTGATAGGTTTTTTTTATTAGTGTACTATCATAATTGCTTTTGATAGTTGCTTTGCACTACAAACTACTATATGCAGGCTAAGTTATGTCTCAGCATCTGGCTTATACTACACTAGGCATAAGTTTGTTCTATCCATGAAAGCGATGAAGACGTCCAAAACTGATAATGGTTTGTTTGGTTCAGTGTGTAGTTTCCAGTCATCAGTATTTTGTAAAACTCAAATCATTATTCTGGAAACATCTTTTTCCTGGTTCAGTTTGGGGTTGACAGTTTTGAAATTGAGGTGACTGATAGTGTTACATATTTTAAGGTAAATTTTATATTTTAATTACTATAGGAAAATAAAACACTCCAAAATTAAAAAGTAGAACCTCACCATGATACCAATTACCAAACGTGCCTATAGATTCTTTGGAGACTGTAAGCACCTTGAAGGAGCTTGTTATTGGATCACGTGTGTGCTTCTTGTTAATTCCTATTAGTATTATTATCTCCTGTCAAACTAAAAAATACAGTGGAGTGCTGGGGTTGCTTCTTCATTCATGGATTTCTGATTAATCCATTTCCCCTTTTTTGCAATGTAAAGTCTTTTTTACTCTGAAAGTGATTCCTCATGCACCAATGTTCTTGCTTCTTTCCATTCTCACACTATGACTTGTAGAAATGTACATCATGGCATATCATTGCAGTGATTGTCTAATTTCATATGCAGCACTAGTAATTTATACTGTTAAGTTGTGGTCGTTTTGAAATTTTTTGCTATTGACCAGCCTTATCAACCTAATTATACTGCTCCTCCACCACCTCATCCTGAAGATGCTGCTATTGATATAGGGTAAGGTCACTTTCATAAAGACCTGTGTATATACTATATTCTCTTGAAGAAGTGCTTGATCAAACTCAAGATCCATTTTAACTTCGGATTCCTGATTCTGTATTCAGTGGAGGTTGGACTATCTCTGGTTCTCCTTTGGACTTGCATGACCCTCGCCTATTGGCAATTGCAGAAGCCGAGCGCCAATTCCTGGAAGCTGAGTATGACGACTATGCTGCTTCTAGTGCAAGTGGTGCTGCATTTTTTCGTTCAGCTGCTCTGATTGTAAGTTAGTCAAATCTTAATTTCTGAATAAAGAATCATATTTTTCATTTTGTTATGATATAATGAATATTTAATCACTGCAAAATCTCTCTTTGTTTTAACAGCTGATGGCACTTTTGCTCTTGAGGCATGCATTGACTACTCCAGATGGTGATGAAGATGATGATACATCAGCCTTCTTCTCTGTGAGTGACTGTCCAACTAATCTTTAAATTGCTGTACGTCACCTGCCTCTGTTGGGCATAACATTTCTGTTTTCTTTGCAGCTTTTCTTGCTTAGAGCTGCTGGGTTTCTCTTGCCCTGCTACATCATGGCATGGGCTATCAGCATCTTACAACAAAGAAGGCAAAGACAGGTAAGTTGGCATTCTTATGCTTTCTATTTTGGTGTCAATGTGTCATGAGCATCTCATAGAGCTGAAATTCTGGAATCCTCACACAAGATAGATAACCACACAAGAACGCGCAAACCTTGGGGAACATGAAAGGAATCAACTATATTTGAGATTTTCCGTAAAAACCTTTACAAAGTATATATCTGGATAACTAGCATCAAGGCCTAAATCCCTTATTTGTAGGGTGATAAATACTTATGTCACAGTAGGTGACAATAGGCTATTTCACAGGCAATGCCCTTATGGCTTCTACTTAGAACCATCTAGTTTCGTTCTCGTTGTTGCGTCCATGTATATAACAGTATTGTGGCTAAATTTGAGATTATGTGTACTGGGTTGTGAAAGTAACCCTGTGTTGTATAATATTTGTTGCGAAACAGGAAGCAGCACTGGCAGCAACACAAGTGGCCTTTGTGCTGCAATCAGGACAGCATAGAGGTTTACAGTTCACAATCGCTCCACGCCCTCCTGCAACAGTACCACAAGAAACTGTTTGATGTGTAACACGATAAGAAGTCTCTTATTTTAGATTTTTTTTTCTATCTGCAATGGGAATGCTGGGAAATTGTAGCTATTTTTAATGGAAATCAACAATTGTTTTTTAAAGCTCTGTACTCTCTGAACGTACTTGAATGATTGAATCAGCTAGTTCCCAGGACGCTGAGTTCTTCTCTTGTGTTAACACTCTCCAACTCTATGTTACTTTTCCAGTTATGGTATCATTGTTGAATTTAAACTTGGACCTTTCTTCGCAGCTTATGCGTACAAGTGGTATAACCCGAAATCCTATTTCGTGTTGGAACTGTGACAATAAACATAGGGAATGCTTGGTTATGGATTGACGATTTTATGGTAGTTAGATATTTTGTTGTATGTGATGCAGGAATTAGGATTTTAGATTAACAACCGTTGCAACAGGATCATATTATCCTAAGCCAACATTTCATTTGTTGTTTTGTTGTGAAATCAGCAAATCCCAAAATTTGATGATTTGATTGTTGAAAGCCTCAAAGTAGCAAGAATGTATTCAGAAACCAATTGGATGTGAGCCATCATCATCTGTGGGGGATCAACCTCTACTTTCCTGTGGTGACATTCTCTTTGCAGCTATCTCTTCCTTTTAATGCTTTGAGATTTGAGACTAGTGCCCCACCATTAGATTCAGCAAAAACTTTCAAGATTGCATCTTTAACAGCTACAATACCAGTACGGCAATATCACCATTCCCGCCGCCAACGCCAACATGAGATCAATGTTGGTGGACGATCTGTAAGTAGTTGAAACTCAATGGCGCCGAACCAAACTTTCTTGAATCAAACCATCTTCGTCGGAAAATCTCTTGTATGATGCCATGATATGTTGTCGATGTGGGATAACTTGGGGTTGAAGAAACTGCTGTACAAGTGAGGCTGAAGTAAAGGGCTATTATTGAATACAATCTGTATCTGTACCAATGATAAAGAGGAAGCAAATCAGCCAAACACCCAAAAAGGCGGCTGGTCATACATAACCTCCAAGAAGACACTTTAAAACACTTTCCATTCAAACTAAAGTGTACTTGAGAAGGCCATTTTCTTTATGACCAGTCTTGAGAATCTATTAAAGATAAAGACCCAAAGCCAAATCTCACTACAGTTCCTTTAAATTTCTTATATGAAGAAACAAAGCCCTCTTATCTAGCTAACCTGAAGAAATTATAATACAAGATTAAGGGCTTCTAATCACTTTGATTAAAGTTGAAAGTGAGTATCTAATGAGTACATAAGCCTTAAACTAAGACACTAATCGGGCCCGAAATCTAGCCAAAAGTCCCTTGCTTAATTCAGAGGGAATGTTATGTTATAAAACTCCCAAGAACTTATCTTGGTTACAAACTTTGATCATTTTGACCGTTGGATGAGCTTTTTTCAAGGACCACAATACAAAGCCATAAAATCTTCTCTTTGAACAGCCATGCAAGAAAACCAAACAAGAGGGAAATGATGAAGCATCAATCTAAATTGCTTTGCTTACTTAATTTAGAAAAGAAAAGCCAATGACAATTAAGCAAAGTAGGCAAATTAACTAGATCTTATGGAGCACTTATGATCATCAATCTACTTTTAATTTCACTTCTGCCATTGGAATACCCATTTTTGTGCTTTACAAACCCCAAAAGGAAAATTACATAATAATTTAATACAATATGGGGCTTGGCAACATAAAGCATTAAAGAAAAACAAGAAGCACAAGAAACCAGTGGGGTATATATTATATTTGCATAGATGAGAGAGCTTATAATTCTAATTAAAGTGAGCAACAACTCAGTGGCATAAAAAGCATATGTTTGGTGTTTTTTTTTTCTAGGACAAGGAGAAAGAAGGATTTTATCCACCTAAATTTGCTCATGATTTTCTTGTTACTATATGTCATTGTCTAATGTCTATATAGACTATATGACATATCATTCAATAATCTCTAAATTCTCACCCCACAAAAATCAAGCTTTCTTAATAGCAAAGGAAAATGTGAAATGATGACCAAAACAACCTTCAAACTAGATTGCGCGAAATTGACTCGGAAGATAAGTTATAGCTCGGTCGTGAACAATCCGGTCTACTATTATGGTCCGATCTTGGTTTAGGGTTGTAATTGGATCTTGAGCAAGACCGGACCATAATATAAACATATATTTATAAAATCAAATTAAACCCAAAATAGACTATACATTAGTACCCATTAAGAAAATAAATTTGATTGAACTAAACCAAACTCTAAACTCAAAATATGTAAAAATAAAAGTGGTTGAACTAAACTAAACCATAATCGGTCCGGTCATTACACTTCGAACCAGGACCAAACTGTAATTGTGCTGATCCGATACAAGGTCTAAGAATCTTGAAACTTATGATCCATCAATCTAGATACAATCCGATCTAGTCTAGACCGTATGTACAACCGTACTTGAAACACATCATTAATATAAAAAGGCATAATGGTTGATATCTTAAAGATCATCACTAGGAGAAACGACAAAACTTGAGCCAGCTAGGCAAGTCGAGTCAGCATAGGCAGGATGACATGGCAATGAGGGCATAAAATTAAATTAAATTAAAACTAAGGCAAATGATAGGGATGTAAGATACTTGGCTTCTCTAGGATGTTGTTCCAAGCAATGCCTTTATACATGATGCTCAGATTCTTCCATAGCAGCCTTAATTTTTGCACAAATCACAGTTTCTTAGAGTTGAAGGTGGGACCCTCTTTGTTTGCTTTTTCATGCAGCCAAATACAAATATAACAACACATATATTGCCATTCTACAGGATCATAACCTTCCTTACAATTCTACTCCATCTCTTTCAATTCAACAAAACACAAACCAACCCCAACACTCCAAAACTCGACAATGGTTTCGAGTTTTCATCGGAATCTCGTGCTTCTACTTCTCGTCGCGCTCTTAGCTTCTAGACCAAACCCGGTCATCGGCCTCAAAAGAATGGACACAGTGGTTTACAAAACCAAAGGTGATCATCAATATACACCCACCAAGAGTCAAGATCTGAGCAAGGAAGGGAATGAGTACCGAGTTAGCAAAAGACGAGTCCGGAGAGGCGCAGACCCCATTCACAACAAGGCTTGATGTATTGGCTACAAGTTTTGGTCTTCAAAATGTTAATTGACATGTCCAGATTAGGCAGCAATTAATTAGAAGAAGGGCTTTTGATAGAGTTTGTATATTACTTGTTGTTCAAGTTATCTGGACATGTCATCAATTCACTGATTTGTACAGATGAGGCTCATTGTTTGGACAAGGCTGGAACCAATCCAACAGTAACCTTACTCAAAGAGAATCCATCCTAACATTTTCATATGATTATTGATACTGTCAACAAGTAAGTACAGTTAAGAATGCTGTTGTTTTTCTCCATACTCAGGAAATGAAGAGAAAGTTTATGTTTTGTTTGATTTATTATTCTATGCTGTTCAAATGACCATAGCCATCATTCAAGCTATGAGCTTTCGCTTTCGAGGACAGATTCTCACTTTATCTTCCCAATAACTACACAGTAACTGTAGTTTCTGGTCGTCCAACCATAGAATGGTGAATAAATTCGAATGGCACTACCATACGCACTTTTAAAGTAATGGTAAATAGTAACAAGGAAAGGTATCAAGTCTTAAACAAGCTTTGCAAATGGATAATCTACAAGGAAGCATCTTTCCCCTTTTTGGACGTTCATTCCCAATAAAAACACGTGTCGTATTGTGAAACGGTTTAGCATGAAACCCAACCAAAGTTATGTGTTAGACTCGGATCTAACAACGAACGTGTGCAACTCATGTTACATCAATCAACCGAAATTTGTCAAAACAAGCAGGTTCTAATACGAAAGGGAAAGAAGTCCACCTCACCTGAGTCTAGGGGAAGGCGGCGCCCCCGGACCCAGAACGGTGGTCTTGCTTAACAAGTTTAGGGTCGGGGGGATGAAGTATCCTTGTCTGGGTCAGGAGCAAGTATTATTTTTAGGTTTTCTTATTCTATATTGTAGGTTTTTCTAAATGATTTAAAATTCGAAACGTTCTAATAAAATACCTCTTTAAGTAACGTAAAATATTGTTGATTGAACCGCTATAAATTTGTGTCGTTTAATACAGGTAAGTTAAGAATTTTGTACTTTTGAAAGTTACTATTGCACATAATATAATAGGAGTTGTGAAAGTGGATGATGGGCAAGGTTAGCCTAGCCCAGCCCAATTAATTTGCGAGCTGAATTTGGCCTTAGATCCAAAACCAAAACATAGGAGATTTGAAATCCAAGTATTACATCATTGTCACCATCTTGCAAGTTGGCTTTTAAATACCACCATTATTTCCAAAGAGATTGGGTTACGTAAAAGGTTGAGTTATCTCCGTTTGCTCACTATCTTAGTGGATAATTTTGGTAAATAGGTCTTTTTGAAAAATAATAGTAATTAGACTTTTAATATTTTAATTAAGTAAATATACTCCAACCTTTTGTATTTATTCTCAAACTCTACACACTCTTCTCTCAAGGGGTACATTTACTAAACACAAAACTAAAAAAACCTAATAAACCAAATTGTGTCTAGTGCTTTTTCTATTTCTTGAAAGTGTAGCAGATACGCGGAAGAGCACCGACTCTCCTTCTCACTAAAAAATATATAAATTTCAATATACACGTTTTACTAATATAATATTGGGTCGTGGTAAGAATAAAATATATTTTTTATGATTAATATTTTACACATTGCATAATTGAAACACCAATTTTACTAAAATATAATATATTTACTACAATATTTATTTATAAAATAAGTATTATATGCTTAAACAAAGAATAATCACATTTCACTCGATCAGATTTTCTTAATAATAAGTGGATAAGAGCCTTGTAGTAGAAAAGGGCAACAAAATAGAACTGATAATATTTTGTTCTAATTATATTATACTAATGAGTAATGGTTTATATATTTTCGAATTAATAGTATAAAAAATATTTTAATTTTTTTTCTTCTTTTTTTCTAACAAGCATTTTTTTTAAAAAAAATAAATTATATTGTACTGATAGTACATACTTTTTTTACAAATTTTGTTCATAAGTTCATGATAATGCGTGTACTAATAATATAAAATATTTAAACTAATAGAACACTCGATTTGAACTAATAGTATAAATATTTTGAACTAACAATACTATAATAAAAAGTGTTATAATAATCATAACTATAAAAATATAAAGTTGTATAACATTATTTCAAAATTTAGGTATCATTGGTTTGAACATGGTATTTTATTAGTTTAAACATATACAAGTAAAAAAAATACATAAAAACATAACTATTACAATTAGAATTGATAGTAGTAGTTATAATAATAAACTCCTTACTTGAATTATTCCGTAAAATAGAAGATTGACATACTTCTTCGTTAATTGAGTTTTTGAAAAATGATGCTCGCGGAGTAGTGTTCGCCACTTAGCGTGCGTGCAATCAAGCTTTAAATTTATAAAATTAGAATAAAAGCAAGCGAACCCGCAGTGTACGGATCGGCGTAGATTAGCAAGTATTCCAGAGTATCGAACACAGGGATTTGGGGGGAACAAATTCAATTATAAAGTTGTCAAGCAAGTAAAAGGGTAAAGCTTTGCAAATATATTGGGAAAACAACAACCCTAAAGATCCAGGAATCTAATTGTGACAATCGATTCAAGATATACTAAAGAACTAAAGACAGAGTTAAGAGTTGCAAAGGTATGCTAAGGTAAAGCAATGTACGGTGAAGTTCCAAGGATTTATATGACTTATCTAAAAATACTCTCTATAAAGGTTGTTGAGGCTTCAGTATAGAAAGGATCTAAAGACAAGAATTAATCTCAAATACCCAAACTTGTAACCCAAGGATCAAGACTAACTAAACCGATTAAGGTTGTGACACTCGAAATCGAAGTAGAGGTTGTTGAGGCTTCACTACTACCTAGAAAAGGCAAGCCAAGACTAAGTTAAAGCAAATCGTTAACTTTGGATTAAAGTAAAAGCAAGGTTCATAAACTGAAGTAAATCACGGGTAGTTCTTGAGAATCACGGCCGTGGAAACCTAAGAACAGGCCGTGATCGACGATATTTCTCTAACTCTCAGGGTCCAATCAAATTACGATCGATCTATCATTATCTAAGCCACAACTATCAACCCTTCACCTTAGAATTGCTAAAGGGTTTTAGCCAATAATCATTATGATATCAATAATCAAATATGAAAGGGAAAAAAGGTAAAACCTTGAAATTTCAATAATAAACTCAAAACAAATGTCAATCAAACACAATAATCGCAAACCGCGTTCAATGGATGTAAAATCAAAGGAACAGAAAAACCTCACAAAATTTCTAGGGACAATGAAGAACGGGATGTCAATCCGCCTTCAAATGTAAACCCTAAGATCTTCCAACTCCAAAAATTGGAAAGTGCGTCCTTCCCCAAATCTTCCTTGTACGTAATAAAACCTTCAAGTGTCCCTCTCTTTGGGGATCCAAATCCTGGGGCTGTCACCGTCCTTTCGAGAATTTTTACTCTCCCTAAATCTCCCTTTGGAGAAATTAACTCCCTCTATTCTCCCTTTGGAGAAATTGGCTCTGAAGGCTCTCGAATATATGTAGGGATCAATCTAGGGTTTAAAGATAAAACCCTAAATATTTGGGCTGAAAAGAAGTCGAATCCGCTGGTATCAGAAGATACTCTGGGCCGCGTCATAAGGTATCAGAAAATACTTTGACGCGTTAGACGGTATCATAGAATACTTTGGGCCGCGTCCGAAGGTATCAGAAAATACTTTGGGCCGCGTCCAACGGTATCAGAAAATACTTTGGCGCGTCAGACGGTATTAGAGAATACTTTGGGTCGCGTCCGACGGTATCATAAAATACTTTGGGCCGCGTCCTAAATTACTTTTATGCTCCTTTTTGTCCCGCTTCAAGGCTTAATTCTTAAATATGCTATTTTGCTCCATAATTCGCCAAATTACCTACAAATGCAATAAAACTCTGTGTAGACCTCTATTCTTGCAAAGTAGGTAAATATAACCATAAATGCCATGAATGTATGTCTATGCATGCAAAATAAAGGAAAAATCTATATAAATACATGCCTAAAAATAGGTCATAATTCATGTCATCAAAATACCCCATACTTGCCTTTTGCTTGTCCCCAAGCAAAGTTCAAACTTAAAATACAAGATGATATGGATTATGAATATGCAAAAATAAAGAAAAACCACAATATTTTGGTTGTGCTTCTATTCATAGATCACCCTCAAATAGTTGCTTCATAACTAATGATAATCATTATATGGTCGAAAGGAAATATAGCATGGAAAGGATAATCATACTTTGTAAGAAAATCATAACATGCATCATAACTTGCAATATATCAAAATCAATCATGAGGAATCCAATTTAGACCACAAAGCCAAACACATTCCAATGATCTTAAGGACTTTCAAGTAAGGTCAATAATGCGGAAAGGAGGGAAACTTATAAGGGATGTGGTGCATGAATCCGGGAAAGTGGATAACTACTCTTTTCTTCTTCTCTTGCGGTTTCCGCAGCACTTTCAACTTAGAGCTTCGCTCTCTTCTTTTCATTTTTCGACTTTACTTTTGGAGTTATGGATGGAGGTGCACAAAAACCGAAGTCTAGGAGATTGGCATTTCTCAATTTTTATGAGATGCCTCAAACCCTTAGCGCACATACCATAATCCGCTAGGAATATCGCTCAATCCGACTTTGGCAAGACACAAACACCCGGCTATGTGAATGGTGCCGAGTTACTCATCATCATGATTGACTTCCCCAAACCTATAATTTCTTTCTATTCCTTTGAATGCAAAGTATTGCTTTCATGGCCCTCCCACATCAAACATGCCTTTTTCATTCAACTCCTCCAAATTCCCGGATAGGTAAAGGAGGTCAATATTTCAATGAGGGGCTAAATGATCAAAGAAAGAAGAAAGAAAATCGAAGTGCCTTAATCATTTCAATAAGAAGTGTAAGAACTTATATGCAATTTCAACCTTCAACACTCAACATGATTTAGAATGAAAGCGAATTATCAAACATGCATGAAGTTCTAACAAAGTATTCAAATCCCACATATGTCATAAATCAATTCAAGCATATAAAAATTATCATAGCTATTCCACAAAACAATGTTCATCATAGAGATCATATCCATTCTAGAAGCACAAAAATTTTAAAATTTTTCAAAATTTTCAAAATCATATGATGCAAGACATAAAACATGCAAATGGTATTGCAAATACCTCCACCCCATACTTAAAACTCACATTGTCCCCAATGTGAAGAAAAGAAAAGATGGAAAAGGATACTCACAATGTAATATGGCAAATCAGGCAAGGCGAATCATTAATCGGGCGGTGGTGGTGAAAATCCTTAGAAGCTTAATAGGGAACTCCGAATACCCTAATCGACGTCAAAGAATGAAGAAGGGGAAACTCTTTCCGCCGAAATTTTTTCCGAATTTTTTTTTTTTTTTCTGGTCGGGAATTTCCACGGCCGTGGTTTTGGCCGTGGAACTTTCTGTTGCTCTCGACAAAGCATTCCACGGTCCAATTTAGCAAACCACGGCCGTGGTTTTTGCCTCTTTGGCCGTGGAACTTTCTGTTGCTCGCCAAAAATCACTTTCCACGACTTAATGCATAACCACGGTCGTGGTTTAGGTTGTGGAACTCTCTGATTGTGCCAAAAATCTAAGTCTCGTCATTCTTTTCGGCTTTTCTCATCTTCTCTTGCTTATTCCTTATTCCTGACATCCAAAAACACAAACATACCGGAAGGTATCGAAGAAAAACAAACAAAAACAACTACTCTAATCTAATCTAAGGAGAAGAAAAGGGGAAGATGATGCATTACCTTGGGTTGCCTCCCAAGAAGCGCTTTGTTTTATGTCCTTAGCTAGACCAATCTCCATAGATGACTCAATGCACCTTGAACATCTTGGATTGCTCTTCAAATCCATCATCAAACTCTTCCAAAAAATCTCCGGTTCCTAATTTCACCGGCAAGTGGTAAGATCTCCCACGTACAAGCTTGTACGGTTTGATTCTCACCGGAATCCTCCTAGCTTTCCTATACTTTAATGGGACATAATTCAGCCTTGCATCCCATCCTTTCCTGGACCGAGAAATCAGTTTCTCGAGAATCCTCTTAGCTTCCCCATACTTTAATGGGACATAATTCAGCCTTGCATCCCATCCTTTCCTAGACCGAGAAATCAGTTTCTCGAGAATCCTCTTAGCTTCCCCATCCCCAGCTTGGGGATGATGTATGGTCTTCGTCATGTGAATGACCCCATACTTGAACAAAAAACACTTATTGACATTGGCGTTGAAGCGTTTGCCAAATTTACTCCTTGTAGTCCAAGGAGCATCTACTTTCAACAATTTTGATGGAGGTTTCATCTTCACCTTAGGAGGTTCTTTTGGAAGAGACCTCCAACTCTCCGGTGCATTCCTGAAAAAATTAGAAATCTTAATAGGAATTTCAAAAGAAGTAAGAGAATGTACCTTGTAAAGTTCATCAAGGCTTGAGAAAAGTTTCATGTTGGGATGATGATTTACACATGAAATATCTCCCAACTTAGCTGGATCTTCTTCAACATTGGCCACAGTTTCAGTAATTTGGCCAAGGTTCTCCACTTCTTCCTCTTCTTCAATGAGAACTTCAAGAGGAGCTTCACAATCGAGCAGAGGAACGATCGAAACTTGGAGTTCTTCGTCGCACTTCTCCTCCGCCTTAGCTTTGATAACATAGGATAAGTTGCTTTCCATGTCATCCAGCTTCTTCAACAACTTTTCACACGTTGATTGAAACAGATCTTCAATAGGTTGCTCATAAACCTTTTGAGGGATATGAAGCTTATCCCAATCTGCAAGCTCATTCTCAATAGCCTCTTCTCTTTCTCTTTCGTTACGAAAGTTGATGCACTCAAATATATATTGTAAATATTTATATTGCTCCAATCTAGCTAATTGTATTGCTCTCCAATTCTCTTCTTCCAAAGCTTCGTCCCTAAGCCTTTGCCTCCAAATTTCATCAAGCTCATCTTTGAGACCCCTTATTTCGTTCCTCGTCATCTCATAGCTGCTTCCATCCATTGGAAAATCTGAAAACTCAAAAACTCATACCAAAAGATTAAAAGAAAAACAAAAGCTCCCAAAACTTGTTCTTTGACGAAACTCTGTTCCGTTACCGGAACAAGAACTTCGTATGTACCTAAGAACACAACCCTGCAAGAACACTCAAAAGAGATATCAAATAACAAGAGCAAAGCTCCCAAGCTTGACAACCGATAACCGAATTCGGCCTAAACCAAATCCCCGGCAACGGCGCCAAAAACTTGTTCGCCACTTAGCGTGCGTGCAATCAAGCTTTAAATTTATAAAACTAGAATAAAAGCAAGCGAACCCGCAGTGTACGAATCGACGTAGATTAGCAAGTATTCCAGAGTATCGAACACAGGGATTTGGGGGGAACAAATTCAATTATAAAGTTGTCAAGCAAGTAAAAGGGTAAAGCTTTGCAAATATATTGGGAAAACAACAACCCTAAAGATCCAGGAATCTAATTGTGGCAATCGATTCAAGATATACTAAAGAACTAAAGACAAAGTTAAGAGTTGCAAAGGTATGCTAAGGTAAAGCAATGTACGGTGAAGTTCCAAGGATTTATATGACTTATCTAAAAATACTCTCTATAAAGGTTGTTGAGGCTTCAGTATAGAAAGGATCTAAAGACAAGAATTAATCTCAAATACCCAAACTTGTAACCCAAGGATCAAGACTAACTAAACCGATTAAGGTTGTGACACTCAAAATCGAAGTAGAGGTTGTTGAGGCTTCACTACTACCTAGAAAGGGCAAGTCAAGACTAAGTTAAAGCAAATCGTTAACTTTGGATTAAAGTAAAAGCAAGGTTCATAAACTGAAGTAAATCACGGGTAGTTCTTGAGAATCACGGCCGTGGAAACCTAAGAACAGGCCGTGATCGACGATATTTCTCTAACTCTCAGGGTCCAATCAAATTACGATCGATCTATCATTATCTAAGCCACAACTATCAACCCTTCACCTTAGAATTGTTAAAGGGTTTTAGCCAATAATCATCATTATGATATCAATAATTAAATATGAAAGGGAAAAAAGGTAAAACCTTGAAATTTCAATAATAAACTCAAAACAAATGTCAATCAAACACAATAATCGCAAACCGCGTTCAATGGATGTAAAATCAAAGGAACAGAAAAACCTCACAAAATTTCTAGGGACAATGAAGAACGGGATGTCAATCCGCCTTCAAATGTAAACCCTAAGATCTTCCAACTCCAAAAATTGGAAAGTGCGTCCTTCCCCAAATCTTCCTTGTACGTAATAAAACCTTCAAGCGTCCCTCTCTTTGGGGATCCAAATCCTGGGGCTGTCACCGTCCTTTGGAGAATTTTTACTCTCCCTAAATCTCCCTTTGGAGAAATTAACTCCCTCTAGTCTCCCTTTGGAGAAATTGGCTCTGAAGGCTCTCGAATATATGTAGGGATCAATCTAGGGTTTAAAGATAAAACCCTAAATATTTGGGCTGAAAAGAAGTCGAATCCGCTGGTATCAGAAGATACTCTGGGCCGCGTCATAAGGTATCAGAAAATACTTTGGCGCGTCAGACGGTATTATAGAATATTTTGGGCCGCGTCCGAAGGTATCAGAAAATACTTTGGGCCGCGTCCAACGGTATCAGAAAATACTTTGGCGCGTCAGACGGTATCAGAGAATACTTTGGGTCGCGTCCGACGGTGTCAGAAAATACTTTGGTCCGCGTCCTAAATTCCTTTTATGCTCCTTTTTGTCCCGCTTCAAGGCTTAATCCTTAAATATGCTATTTTGCTCCATAATTCGTCAAATTACCTACAAATGCAATAAAACTCTGTGTAGACCTCTATTCTTGCAAAGTAGGTAAATATAACCATAAATGCCATGAATGTATGTCTATGCATGCAAAATAAAGGGAAAATCTATATAAATACATGCCTAAAAATAGGTCATAATTCATGTCATCAAGTAGCGACCTGTCGACATGTTATTTGTTAGCTTTTTATTTCTTTGAATAAAAGTATGGAATCGGAAATGGTTTCGGTAGTCATTACCAAAAAAAAAAAAAAGAAAAGATTGACATAATTGTACAATGTATATCACGAAATAGTTATGAAAAAATTGTCAAAAGACATTCACCATGAATTGCGAATGATACAACATATGTGCCCAGGCTCGGCCCAAGGACATGGGCATTGATAACGGACCAAGGCCCAGTTGTCATGGGGATCCAATTGAAATTGTACAATGAAGGTATATTAAAAAAATTACACAAAATAAAGGCCCAATACTACAAAATAAAAAAGGTAAATAAAGGATTCATTAGAAACAATTAACAATGAGTCGAATGATATAAAACTTAACTAAAATGTATATAATAAGCAAACTATTCTAATGGGCCACATCGATTCTATTGTCTCGCTTCCAATTGATATGTGTCATTCGATCAATGGAACACGATTTTTTTTAAAAACAATTCTCGTAATATCTAGGTTTAGATAATATAGTTTATGGTAGAGTCTTAATTCAAATTTAATACGTATGAGAGTTTAGTTCTTCACTTTCTCTTTGTTATTTTCTCTTATTTAAATTATTTGAAACTCAAACATAATGAAACGAGTAGTAGCAACTAGCCAGTTAGATGCATGACAACGAAGCAATGGTATGGTCCCAAAAGTGTGGCACAAATAGACCTCTACATATTCGGGTCGGTCCCTACCGTCCAGGAAAAAAAAATACGGGCCCGACATGTATTTTGATAGGACGGTATGTGTACACATTTTGGTCTCATGTCAACCCATTCCTGCCCGTATTTAGTTATATACATATAATTTATTTATTTATATATATGGATATATAATTTAGTTTGTTTTCAGTGTCACCTACTTATTTTTCATTTAGTTTGTTTTGAGTATTTTGATGAGTTATAATCGTCTGTAATACAAGATTACAGGGATAACTTGACTACAATGATACTTAGTGTTTTTTCACGTATTTAGATTTTTTCATTTGTGTGCTGATTGTTGTTGAACTAGTTGGTAGTGCACTATGTAGATATAATTGGATTGAAAACTTGTGTTAAATACATTATATTACTTGTTTTTGAATAATAATCCAACAGAAAAACACACAATAAGTATATACATGTCGGCCGCTTTTTACATGGATGGGCATATGTAGCGTTTGAAGCCCGAACAAAACGGGTCGGACCAGCCCATCCCACACCTTCTAGATGGAGTTTTACTTATGCGCCGTCCCGAATTCGGCCCGAACCCGCTTTTATAAAGGATGCATGCAACACTAAAATTAACATTCTTTGCGATCATAATTAGTAATAAATTCCCAAAGTAAGCTTATTATATCTATATTTCAGTTGCTTTCATCCGCTAAATTATTTTTTGAGACCACCACTCTTAACAAAATGTACATATATGGTAAGTATGTTTGTTTCTATAAGAAAAGACATGCATATTATTTGTTATAAATGGTTAATCATCCATTCATCCCCACTATTGAATTATTATCAAAAGAGTATTGCACCCTAACCTAAACTGGAATTACACATGATCCATTTGGGCAATATCAACAAGACCTTTGTGAAAGTGATCTAACCACAAACAATGTGAACCGGAGCAGGGGAAAGATGTGCCGCAAGACCCGCCGTAGTATTTGCGGATCTACGAACGTGTTTTTAGGATTGTAATAACTCTTATGGTGTAAGCCACGGAAAAGACGAAGGTGAACCGCAATGAAAAAATATAAATAACTCCATAACATGCATATAGTGAAGAACTGACCCCTCAACATTTCCCATGACGTGTTTTACGCTGTTGAAAGTTAGATTTACATGAGGAGTTTTATGTATTGAATATGGACACCGAATTTTAAATTCAACCGTTCTCTTTTGATCTACAACCATCATATCTTCATTATCTCTCGACTCATTATGAACGTGAACTACATAGGAGGAATGATTTGATGTATATCATAGTGAAATTTGGAGTAGGTTATAATGTTCTTATTAGAGTTGAATATCCCCGAGTTGCCTGTCCAAAAAAATGAACTGGCATAAACATTGGGGAAGTTCGATCGGGCCGAAAAGTCCGACCAGTTAGGCCCTTCGATTCATCTCATTGCACCACTTTAGGCCCACCGGACCAAAATATCTAGTCCGCCAACCTATATATATAGGAATTAGGAGAGCCGTGGTGATGTCACGTGGCATGAAATGAACATTGCTTATAACAAAAAAATGAACAATCATTAATAAAATTATGAACACTTACTTTGAAAAATATGAACACTTACTTTGAAAATTATGAACACACACTTGTAAAATAATGAACATCATATTATTTTACACGATTTGAAACAAAAAGAAAATTTTTACAAAAATACAAAAATGAACATTTAGGGTTAAAACATGATCAATTAGTGTTGGGAAAAAATTAGCAGTTATTTATAAATATGAACACTTACTTTAAAAATCATGAACACCATAGTTGTAAAAACAATGAACACATACTTGTAAAAATATGAACAACGTTTTTTTTACAACCCTGAACACCATATTTTTATTACTAACTGTTCATTTTGTGGTGGTGACACGTGACATGCTCTCATCAATCCTATCCACACGGGTGTTCCTCACCGGAACCTCTCTCTCTCTCTCTCCCTCTCTCTCTCTCCCCTCTCTCTCTCTATATCTCTCTCTATATATATATAGAGAGAGAGAGAGAAAGAGAAAGAGATTATAGATCCTTTGAGAACATACTTATCATGTAATCATGAGAACAGATTCATAATTATTATTAATTTTGTTACGAAGGTGTCATATCGTTTAATGTATTATTCGTAGTTATTGTTGGTTGAGTGGATTATTCGTAGTTATTGTTGGATTCCTAATTATTATTATTCGTAGTTATTATCAATTATGATATCTACTACTAAATCTCAACCCTTAATACTCACCATCCAACGTTGTACGATTGTTCTCATGTATACACGTTAGGGGTGTTCTCATGGGAACCACACACACACACATATATATATATATATATATATATATATATATATATATATATATATATATATATATATATATATATATATATATATATATATATATATATATATATATATATATATACTTTTTAGGATACCACAAAATTAAAAAGGGGGCAAAATAAAACAAAAAAAAACCCGCAGTCAGCTACGTAACAAAAACAAATTTAAATGTATGCTTCTTTTTTTTTTAAATAGAGGGGTTAATTACTTTTGAATGTCATTAATGAAATTGGTAAAACATAAACGGATGTACACAAAACAAAAGGAAATAGAAAATGGTCTATTTAACCAAATCCTTTCATCTTGTAAAAACATGACTACTCATTAACTTTATATATTGCAAGTTTAAAACTTTAATTATTTAAGAACAAAATTATTCACCGTATCAATAAGGTAGTACGTAATACTTGATTGAGTTGTTCAGGTAAAACCCCTTTCTTCCGGTAAGGTTGTAAAGCATGCTAGGAAGATGACACGTGTCCAATTTTTTATTATTTTTTTTCATAAACGAATAAAATGATGATGCAAAACTTATAAAGGGATAGTGAATAACTTATAAAAGGATAGTTCATGAATTATAATAAAATAGTTCATGAATTATAATAAAATAGTTCATAACATTAAGGCGGTAAGCCGTCAAGGTAGCCTATGAAAGTGACACATGTCCAATTTTTCCCCCTTATTCCTTCCAACAACGAATTAAAATGATAATGCAAAACTTATAGAGGGATAATGCATAACTTATAAAAGGATAGTTCATAAATCATAATAGAATAGTTAATAGTTATAAAAAACCAATTTATGAATAATATAAAGTAATAGTTTAAAGTTTATAAGAGAATAGTGCTGAACTTATAACATGGTAGTTCATTATAGTTAAAAGTATTCAGAATATAATTTCTTTAGAAAAATTAATAAAATTGACACGTGTCAACCTCTTAGACGGCCGTACAACCTTACCACGATTAACAGTATATATATATATATATATATATATATATATATATATATATATATATATATATAGGGTGTTGTTCAAGTAAGGCACATTATTCCGGTACGGCCGTGCGGCCGCCCGTACGGCTGACACGTGTCCCGAAATTTTTTTTTTCTTTTCCAAAAACGAGTGAAAGTAATAGTTCAAAATTTATTAAGGAATAATTCATAACTTATAAAAGGATAGTTCACGAATTATAATAGAATAGTTCATAGTGCAAAATTTATAAAGGAGCGAAAGTAATAGTTCAAAACTTATTATGGGATAGTTCATGAATTATAATAGAATAGTTCAAAGTGCAAAATTTATAAAGGATAGTACATAACTTATAAAATGATAGTCATGAATTACAATTGAATAGGGCATAACATATAAACGATTAGTTTATGAATAATTTGATAAAATATATTAAAAAGTAATAGTTCATAGATTATAAGGGAATAGTTCAAAGTTTATAGGAGAATAGTGCATAAATTATAACATTGTAGTTCACGTGTCCCGAAAAAGAAAAAAAAAATTTCGAGATATGTGTCGGCCGTAGCACATTAATTGAACAAAAGCCTCTCTATATATATATAAAAGTTGGTTTCTACGGTGGGTAAAACTAAATAATATATATATTTTTTAATGATGATTGATTGAGTGATAGACGTAGAGTATGGGGAAGAACCCAATCAAATAATTTATGAATCTATTTTTCTATGAAAGATGTACATGATTTATAATGATTTAATTATTTGAAACAGCAATATTTTTGGTTGATGAGTATTTAGAAGCACATAAATTAAATGTTTAATAAAATGTGAAGAATTGTAAGAGTTTAGGGGTTGGTGACAAAGGACGACAACCATCCCTCATCTCCATACTTAGTATATTATTTACCGACAGCCATATATTACATTTGATTTCAATTGGACACATTCTATTCTTTTCTCCATCTTAATTATGCGCTCTTCTCTTACTTATAATACATGTTTAATGTTAAAAAAATAGGCATTATGATAATAATTATTCAAAACTAAGTTCTGGCTTGTCTTAAATAAATCTTTATTGTCCTCGTTAATAAAGATCTTTAAAATTATAATCGAACGTATTCTGATCAAGCGGACCAAGAGCACTTCTCTTTTGCAATGTTCCTTTTTTTTTTTCATTTTTTAAACCAACTCGTTTCGAACAATGTTTCTCTTATAAATCCTATCATTTAAACCATCAAAGTTAACACATTTTTATATCACGATATACGTATTTTGCAGCTCCGTCTTCTCTGTTTTGATGTTGACTTTGGTAACGTTTCGAGTGTTTATCGAGAAGGGGGCGTGAATGTGTGATGGACTCCTGACGGCTCTATTGAAGTCCAAATATGAGGTGTCCACAATGGTTCTTCATATTCTGCATGTATACTTCTTTCAAATATGAGCGTTCTTACTCCTCACTTCCGGTTGTCTCGATCATTATGCTTTCCCTTGAAGATTTCTCTACTTTCGGGTCTCTATGATGTATTTTGTGTTTTCTTTTTCTCCTTTGTTGTGGTCCCTCATGATGGTTAGTCCGTCTGTCGATCTTTCGATCCAATAGTCAGCGCGCCGTCTATGGGATTGAACTGCTTTCCGTTATAAAAAAAATTGATACACTAATATTGTAAGTGTTAACATTTAAATGAGTTTGTATAGATTTATAGTTTATTTTCTTATCTATTTTTGAACGGCATTATATAAATAAAGCCGATCATTATATGTTCTTCTCTCACTTATGATATGTTAAAAATATGATTTTTTTTGTTAAAAATGGGCGACTTAATTGTATAGTTTTTTTTAATACCAAGTATAGTTTTTTTAATAACAATATGGCATTTAATATATGTTTAAAAAAACGTATTAAATAACTAAAAAGGTATATTTTGTACGTTAAAAATACAATTACACTAATGATTTCGGGAAGAGAAAATACAATGTTAGGGTGAGGTTGTCGGTCAGCTTAATGACAATAAGATAGAGCATTAGTTCCGACGTCCTAGAAATTTGCATGGTTAAACGTGGGCAATGCATGTGCTTATGAGATAATAGCACTTACGTAAAAGCCAAATATGTTAATTCATCATCTCTTCCCCATAATTTTAAATATATCCTATTTACCTATTCTTTCATACATACAGTGTAACGTTTTTGAAAGTTGGTGTATTGTTTTTTGATAAAAAGACGAATTTTGGGCACGTGCTATAATATATGTTCCGGTTACAACAAGAGGCCCCTCGCCAAATCCAACTTACGTACCTATGAAATATTTGTGTAGTATCAATTGATTTTCTCGTTGGCTTATGTACTAGGTTTTAGTTCAACACACATGTACGATCGGAAGTGAGTCAAACTCCACATTAAATTTAACCCGTGGAATTTAACAATATATTTACCTATATAATTAATCCGAATCTCTAACCTAGTTACCTTCATCTCCATGCACCTCCAAAAAAAACTAGTGTATCTCCCTCAACTAGTCTTTTTTACTCTTTCTCTCCTCCAACGTCTTCAACAAGAGTAAACCTTAATCATTCGCTTTTCCTCTATATCTAAATCAATTATATACGATAATTCATTACGCTATAAATTTACATATTCACACGAGCAAGTTCGTCTCATTATTCATCCATTTGTCGACCTCTCAGTCGTTTTTATATATGCTAATACTCAAGCTCGTATTAGTATTACTCACAACCACAATTCTTATTTCCGGTCCTCGGCATTTTGATGCCCTTCTTACCCTCGCATAACCCAGTTAACTGAATCAAATCCATGGATCTATAATAGCTCAAGTTATTAAGTTCATAAATGAGAGCGGTGACTTCTATCATTGAATCAATTTGTTATTCTTTGTCATGTAGTTTTACTTTGTTAAACAATCTAAGAATTTGCAACTCTTTATGATACGTCCTCGTATGACATCGCCATCTGTGTTTCCGCCTTGAAGAACCCGACATCAATTTTGAAGATTTATTATTATGCGGTTATTTAATAATAGGTTTTTTTATATTCGTAACTTTAATTCCAGAACTTAATTCCGTGAATTAAATTCCGACCTTTCATATTTTAGGCGCGCTTTTCATATTCGGAACTTAATTCCGACTTTAATTCCGTCATTTATCTTTTGAACTCTTTGTATGACCTTCATCCACTATATAAGGATGACTTGACTCATTTGTAAAAGACATGTCTAAGTTGAAAACTAAGTGTTGAGAAGAAAAATCCTCTTACTTGGTTTAAGAATCAAATCTTCTTCTCTTCTCTTAAAGTTCTATCTTGGATCTAGTCTTTGATCCAAGCCTTTCATCTCGAGGATCCTTTTGAAGGATCAACCAAACGCTTCCGCATCCGTTTCAAAGCTTTCATCGCTCAAGTTCTACGTTTGATCCAACACGAACGATCAAGAAAAAGTAGTTGAAGTTTCTCCTCGATCTAGATCGTCCCGTTATTTCTATCACTTTATTTTTTATTTTTTCTCCATCGAGTGTGATATTTTGTGAATGTATTTTTTATGTTTGTTTAGTTTCAAAATCTAAGGCAATCCTAATTGTTCAATGTTTAGGTCATATCATCAAATTTTGATTTAGATTCAAATCGGAACCGAACCGTCTTTTAAGTTCGGTTCTTGTTTTCACAAAAATTGCTTTTCAATTTTATTTTGGACATATGCTTGACCCTATTTGTGTATAGTTTTACAATACTTGGTGTTTTAGTCCATTTTACACATCTTACAAAAAACTATAGAATACTTAATTATTTGGAAATTATGGATGGTGTTTTTATTTTTAAATTATGTCCAATAATTTTTCAATTATCGGGTGGTATCCTTAAATTTTATAATTTTTTTAGTATTTGTCATTCTACTCTCCATAAGTTAACAATTTTTGGCTAAAAATATTGTTTATTATTTGAAAAGGGAATAAATAATTGTTTTTTAAAACTATAACTATTATTTGTTGGTTATTGTAATAGTTATTTTAAAGGTATAAATAATTTTGAAATAATTTTGCCAAATATTTTATTTTATTTTCATTAGGTTTGTGTACCCTTCAATTGTTACCAATTTAATTAATTAAATTGAAGTTGAAAGTTAAGAGTTTTGATTAGGAGTACATTATTGAACATACTTATACCATAAGTCTAGTTACTAAAGCGATTTCTCCAAAAAAATTTACTCACATAATTTGACCATAATTTTTTAAACAAACAACTATTTTTTGTTTAATGGTAGAAGGTATAATTTAAAAAAATTTAAACCCGAAAGAAATACTGAAAAGCCTTATGTATAACCCAAAAAAAAAAAACAAAAAAACACCGTCCTAAGTTTTTAAATATTATTTTATTGTTTATCTTAAAAAAATAGTTAGAAAGTGTTGTAGTTTGCTTTGGTATTGCAATTTCCCATAGCATGCCGACTTTACCCCCAAAATCAGACATATTTATTGCACCTTAGCCTCAACTAACCCTATTTACTCCTCCTCACCAGATACCCATACAATCACAAAATATAATTATTATTATTAAATTAATAAACTTATTTAAACTAAAATCAGTGGTTCCCCATTACGTTTCCTCAACCAAATTCACAAATATATATTTTCTTCTTTTTCCTTTGATTAAAATCAAAACCCAAACTCACCATAATATCCAAAAAAAAATTGACCCTCTTTCTCTTTACTCTTTCCTCTTTGCCCTTTTAATGTAAAGGTTACCCAAAATCAAACGCCATGGCCATGGACCTAACCACCACTAACGCCGATACGCCGCCGAGACCCACTCCGAACAAGCCCATGGGCTTCTTGGCCTACGCTAACGGCGCCCTCAAGCGACATTACCCCACCGCCCCCTCCGTCGTCGTACCCAAGACGGGTTCCCCTCCGCCGCCGATTTCTATCTCGTCGGCTGTTTCCTACAAGGAGTGTATGCGCAACCACGCAGCCACCATCGGCGGTCACGCTCTAGACGGCTGCTGTGAATTCATGCCGTCTCCGATGTTCAACCTCTCTGACCCAAGCTCCCTTCAGTGCGCCGCTTGCGGTTGCCACCGGAACTTCCACCGTCGAGATCCCGACGACCCTGCTCCTCTTCAACTCCACCGGCAAATCAAAAGCTTCCCTCCTCAGCCTTTTCCGCCGGAGTCGCCGTCTTCGCCTCCTACCCCGGCGACGTTTGCATCGGCTCCCCACATGCTGGTCTCTCTCAAGAAGAGCCACTCTGGCGGGACTCCGGCGACTGCTCCATACCCAGATCCATCCAGTGCCGCCGGGAAGAAGAGGTTTCGGACCAAGTTTAGCCATGAGCAGAAGGAGAAGATGTACGAATTCTCAGAGAAATTAGGATGGAAGTTGCAGAAGATCGACAAAACAATGGTGGAGCAATTTTGCAACGAGATCGGAGTTGGAAAGGAAGTTCTGAAAGTCTGGATGCACAACAACAAGAACACCCTGGGTAGAATCAAAGACATCAACAATGGCGGAAATTCAAATTCAGGTGGCGATACCAAATTTGCAGGTCACTTTGAACCTGTTCATCTTGTTTCTGCAAATGCCTCTTCGTCTTCTTCTGGTTGAAGACGATTCAAAGATCTAGTCCTTCTAGAAACATGCTTAATTAGGGTAATCAATGCTCAACTTATCTGAAATTTTCTCCCATTGTTAATTTGCATATTCCTATAATTAAACCTTGTTTATGCTAAATTGATTGGAGAGATTATGCGCAGTTTGATATTCTTTTTTAATATTTGTGTATAATATAAAAGGGAAATTTACTTTATTCAACCTTATCTGGTCCATAAGCTTATCTTCTCCAAAAGATCTGAAATCTTATGGATGAAATTTGATTTTGGGCAGAGCTAATAATCAAATCATTAATTTGATGAAAGTAATGCCCACTTGTTAATTGTCCATTTGATTTGAAACAGAAACTGTTGCTTGAGTTAACATTACGTTTAGTGTAATGACAATACTCCATTAGGATTGTCGTAAGAGAATATTTAGATACTATTTTCTCATAATTTCCAAAATTGTATTCAAATATTTCTAAATTACACAAAAGAGTAAAAGAAATCCAAAAGTAGTGATGGGCTTCTGTTTTGGGTGAGGTCAGGAATATAAACGGCATGATGCGATTAGGTCGCGTTTCATACGTTTCATAAAATCAACACTAAACAAGTTGTTAGAGTACGTGGTAAAATGTTAATAAACTGTTTTTTCTTATGTAAAATTTTATTTTTACTTATTTTAAGATCGCACGTAATTCAAACCTATGAGTAAGTCGCATTTTTCAAATTTGTTACTTTTAGAATTGTTTATGATACAAGAAAAACGTTACAAGTAACGTATTTGCTGACTGAGGGATTCAATTTTGCTCGCCCTTCACTTTGAGGGGGTGATATTGCCCACCAATTGAATTCCATCATCATCATTGTTTTTAATAAAACTAAATATAATTGATTTTCTATTTCTTTTTTAAAAGTAAAAAACAATAATGATAATGGATTTCTATTGGTGGGTAATATCACCCCCTCAAAGTGGAGGGTGAGCAAAATTGAATCCATTTGCTGATGACGTCCTCGTCCTCTTCAAACTAAACCATCAATCGGTGAGCTTACATAAATCGATGTTTCAATTTACCAAGAATTACCAATTAAACTAATAAAGTAACTAATTCTTCTTTATGTCCCTCTACAAAAGAACCAATGTTTTGAATATCTCTTCGTATGCTCTAATAAATTATAGGGAAATTCCGGATGGTACCCTCGTGGTTTGGGGTTTTCCGAATTTTGCCCACTAGTTTTTTCGAGTTCGGATGGTACCCCTAAGTTTATATTGTTTTCCGGATTTTGCCCAAATTCATTAAACTTTTTCAAATTCTATTAAAAAAATGCAAAAAAAAAAAATTAAAAAAAATTAAAAAAAATTAAAATACAAAAGAATGATTTATTTATATTAACACTAAAGTAAAACAGTAACTTTTTTTTTTTAAATTAATGTTTTATATTAATTTAAAAATAAATCAATTAAATAAATTTTAAAAAAATAAGTGTTTTATTTTATTTAAAAAAAAATTGGATTAGCATTTTTTTAACAAAATCTAAAAATATAAGTTTTATACTTTATTTAAAAAATAAATAAAATAAAAATTCTTTTAAAAAATCAAAACAAATCACTGTTTTAATTTATTATTACAATAAATAAATCACTTTTCTATTTTATTTATTTTCCAAAACTAAAAGAATAAAAATAAAGTAAAATTGAAAAATACTTAAAACATAAATAAATCATTCTTTTGTATTTTAATTTGTTTTTTAATTTTATTTCTATTTTTTTGCATTTTTTTAATGGAATTTGAAAAAGTTTAATGAATTTGGGCAAAATCCGGAAAACAACATAAACTTAGGGGTACCATCCGAACTCGAAAAAACTGTTGGGCAAAATCCGGAAAACCCCAAACCACGAGGGTACCATCCGGAATTTCCCTAAATTATACTAGGTTATTGATATATCTTTGTATAATTTTGTCAAAAATGAAAGCTAATTACTGTTTTGGTGGTTCTAACTTATTTAAGAGATTATATTTTTTGTGTAGACTAAGACGTGTTTGGTAACGCGAGGTTTTTACGTAGTTATAGTTTTTCGGTAGATGAAGATTTTGGTAGTTATTTGATTAGTTTATGGACAATATTTTTAAACTTTAAAATATAATGAAAAATCTAATTATGTAAAAGATAATTTGTTAATAGAAATTATATGGTGAATTTACCAAAAAAAAAAACTAATGAAATATTTTATGATATAAGTGTCCTGATTAAAGGAATAAATTTAAAAAAAGAAAAGACAACCTCTCCAATAATTTCTTCAAAGCGATATTGTTAGATTTTTATAATCTTTACGAAAACTTCATCAAGAATCTCCCTAAAATTAAATTACAATGTCAAACATCATCGAGTTTTCTACAATATTAAAACTCAATAATCGTAAAAACTAGACGTCATTGTTTATGCTCTTTTATCCTTCGAAGTTCGTTGATATATTACGATCTGTTATATAATATGGTGGCAATCAACTACATGTGAAAGTTTGAACGTTCATTCTTCCGCTGGTCCTTCATTGTTACATAATATGGTGACAATCAACTACATTATTTGCTTTATTTAAATAATTTGTAGATAATATTTATCAACAAATATTTATCAGCAACTATATGTGATACATAAATTTTTGATTTGGCAAAATCGGGTACATAATCCTGTAATAGGTCGCAAGAAACTTAAATCCGAGTTAGAAAATGTATCTGTTTGATAGTCGGAGAAGACGATAACTTGTGAAGAGGTTTCGAGCGGCCTTCAATGAAGATGGATATAACCGACCTTCAATAACCTTCATTGGAGCGGGATAGAAACGATAACTTGCATCGGCTTCAATGGAAAATAAGATAGAAACGAAATGAAAGGGAGAGAGATGAGACCTTGAATCGTCCTTCAATGATGATGAAAATGAGAGTAAAGCAACCGGAGCTTGGAACTGGTGATTGTGTATGTGACTGACGAATATAACCACTCACACAGATATTGCGAGAATCACTCCCATTCGGTTTTTTTTTTTTCAAATCCGTTTGACCAATTTTCTCGCAAGTGAATAGGTATCTCGTAATTACGTGTTTTAGTAGAAGACTGTTTTAATACCATTAAAAACAAAGAAATCTTATTCTAATTAGATATCAAATCAAATCTCTATCGTTATACTCAAGATTAGATTTATTTAAATACTTTTTTGGTTAAAAAGTGTGATTAAAGAATGATAATATGTGGCGAATGGTGACAACTTCGAATAGATTCCAGACCAGCATGAAGCGAAGGTGTTCATTTCATTGGGAACATCAAATTACTTTTTTATAATTTCAATTATTTTTTTTTCATCTATATACTACTAAAACAACACCCATCTTGTCCACGTGTCAACCTCTAAATCCGTCCACGTCAGCTTTTTTCCAATTTATCTTATATATATTAAAGCAGAAGTCTCTATTGCCACGTGTCGCCCCCACAATTAACCTCAGCCCAACAAAATTTTAATGCCACGTGTCGCCCACAGAATTAACGGCAATTTAAAAATTTTAAAAACACCTAATAAAGGTTTTTTAGATTTCGAAGTTTTTATAGGAAAAGTTGTTAACAAAATTTATTTTCATTTATATTAAAAAATAGTCAGTTTGTGATATTATCCGCCAGCTTTTTTTTATAAGAAAATTTGTTAACAAATTTTGTTTTAAAAAAAAAATTAGTTAACAAACAATCTACGTTTTAACTTTGTTTTTATTTAAATTTAAAAAATAGTAATTATGATATTATCCGCCAATTTTGTTTTACAAAAAAAGTTTTGTTTTCAAAAGAAAAGTTAGTTAACAAATTTTGTTTTCATTTAACTTAAAAAAATGATAATTGTGATATTATCTCTCAAATATCCACCAATTTTGTTTTTAGAATAAAAGTTGTTAACAAATTTTGTTTTTAAAAGAAAAATTAGTTAACAAATTTTGTTTTTATTTAAATTAAAAAATGGTAATTGTGATATTATCTCTAAGCTGTTCGCCAATTTTGTTTCTAAAATAAAAGTTAGTAACCAAAATTTGTTTTTATTAATATTAAAAAATTGCATCAAAAAGCATATATATTTTCAGTTACATATTGCAGATCACAATCAAATAAATAAAAAAAATTAATCAGTATTGAAGAACAAATTTCAATTAAAAGGTTTATAAATATAGATTTGCTATATATATATGGCCACATGGGACGAGTGACTCCAGGTTCTAGATACATTCACCGATTCACGAACGAAGTAAGCCTGTTGAAGATTTTCCGGTATCTGCATCATTCGATCAAACACAGTAAGTACAGTAGATGTTAACAATGTAATTCCATTTTAATCTTAGCATTCATCTAATTCAATTTATTTATTTTATAGTTTATCATGACAGACTAATATATATACCTATCCGATCTGAAACTCATTGCTACTCCTTCACTGAAGATTCAGATTCGTATTTTGCTTTTTATGGAACGTCACCGATATCAATCAAATCAATGATCAATGCCGGTTTGCAGGGTACAACAATTCAAGCATTCGTGAGGAAATCTTCTTTCAAACAATTTGCACATATCACCGAGTCCAATATATATGATATTGCAAATTTTGGTTTGAATGCTTGAAATTCGTATCTGTATTTTGTTACTAATTGATATATTGACTTTTATAAAAGATTATATGCATTGATATATACTTCAGTTATATTGTTTTTTTATCATTATTGACTAATTACCTTTTTTAGATCCAGTGTCATAAGTCTTTTGATCATCTGTATTTTTTTTACTAATGATCAGATAATTAAATTAGTATTTTTTTATAATGTTATCTTATCTTATATATATTAAAGCGAAAACGCTTATTTCCACATGTTATCGTCAAGATATTTTTCAGCCCAATTGTCGAATTAGGTAATTTTTATAAATAAAATATATGGGTATGTCTAACATAGTCCATTAATTAGCATAAATTAATCAATGTTCAAATAATTGTTCCACAAAACTTATACTTTAACATATTATAATATTTGATTATAAAATTATATTTAAATTATAATCCCGCACAAGGTGCGGGTAATACACTAGTTTACATATTTGTCACAACGTATTTACAGATTTGCCATTAATTATTTTATAAGAAATTTTTTTATTAGAATTTGTAAACAGTCATCACGCCACGTCAAATTTATTAAAATAAATAACTAGTTCAATGCCCGCACCTTGTGCGGGTTTTATCTAAATAACTTTTTTAGTTTTATATATTATGTAGTGAATAATAGTCAATATAAAAAATGTTTAATTCTAGGCTAAATTGACTAAAAAACATAATTTTTTGAAATCATCTAGAAAACAAATTATGTAAAAATACGTATACTTTAGAAGATTTTTTTACCCGCACCTTGTGTGGGATTGTATTTTAATAAATTATAAATTTTAACATATTTTAGAATTATGAATTGTTAAAATAACAAATATAAATAAAAATTAGATGTAAAAAAAAATTAAAAATATGTATCAAATTAGTTTGATATTATATGTGAGAAAATATAATGAAAATTATATGTAAATATAATAAATTTTAAATTTTAACAACACAATCTTCTCTTCTGAAAATATGCATCAAATTAGCTTAATATTATTTGTGATAATTAAGGATAAAAAATTACTTTAATATGTTAAACAAACTACACCATATATTCTTCTAAAAAAAATTTTGTTTTTAATTTATTTATTAAATAAGAGATATAAATATTCATTTTAAAATAAAATTGGTTAAGATATTTATTCATTTTGTTAATGATTATAAATTATTTAACAAAAATAATTTTTATAATTTAAAATAAGAAAAATAAAACATGATATATACATATAAAATCGAAATTGAATAGTTAATTAAAATTTTTTTGTAAAACTTCAAAACAAATTATATATATAAAATTCAAAATTAAAAAAAATGGAAATTAAAAACGTTCGTACATTATTTTTAAAAATTTTTAAAACAAAATCAATTCTAGATTTGTTTTTATTATGTTTTGATATAAATTTATTTTTATTTTAATTAATTTTAGAGTAAAATTGATGTGACATGATGATTTATTTGACTAAGATGATTGGGCACCGTTTATCAATTTTAAAATTAGAAATAAGAAATCAAAAACATGATATATATATATATATATATATATATATATATATATATATATATATATATATATATATATATATATATATATATATATATAAATAAAAAGTTCAAAATTAAAAAATTAATTAAAACAAAATTTTCAAAATTTAAAGGTAGAAAACAATATATTATATAAAAAATTCAAAATTATAAAATAAATTAAATAATTAACTTTTGTAAATTAAAATATGCCTACATTAGTTTTCAAAAATTACAAAAATAAAATCTGGATATGTTTTTATTATATTTTTGATATAAATTTATTTTTGTTTTATTTAATTTTTAACTAAAATTGATGTGACATGATAATTTATTAGATTAAAGATGATTTGGCATGATGATTGTTTATTAATTTTAATGTTTTTTTTTATTATGAAAGATATGATGGCAAATCCGTAAATATCTTGTGGCAATATCGTAAATAAATTGGAAAAAAACTGATGTGGCTGGCCTTAACACGCGACATGTGGACGAAGTGGGTTATGCTTTAGTAATATATATAGATTAAAAAAAATAAATCTACCTATCTACCAATTAAAATTAACAAACTGATCTATTATAACTCGATTTGTTGAGAAAATCTAACGCAAATCTTCTAATAAGATTTGACACATTTGTTTAATTTAAAACTAAATTAGATTTTGCTCCTCTATCTAAATCTAAGTAAAAGGATGATATATTAAGGTATAAATATAATACTCGAATAATAATCTTTGTAATAGAATTTTAATTATGTTCTTTTATTTATTTTTTTTTTAAAAAAATAATTTTTACTATAAATTGATATCAAATATATCATACATGAAAGTAAAATTGTAATATTTGTTTAGATAATCCCATACAAGGTGCGGACACTAAACTAGTTCTATCTAAGGTCTGAACGCTCTACTAGAGCCTACAAGGCTAAACTAAAAATAAAATAAATGTATCTCATTTATTCCCCCCTGTTTAAACCACAATTATTAGTCGGAGTTTTTAAAGTATGCATTTGGCCCCAGGATGGAAGTCTTCACCGTTCAATTTCACACTTGGTCCCTATAACAAAAGTCGTCACCAAGTTGCTCAATTTCCTATTTGCACCCTGCAGTACAATTTTACTTCTTTGTTCGATTCAGACAACCTATTAAAAGATATGCTATATTATATTTAGACAAGTTATCTTATTATTTTAGTATAGTTTTTATTTTATATTATATCGTGTAATCTTTATTATTCTCTCCTAACCATATAAATAGGATGATAATAACGTCTGTATCAGTGTGATTCTATCTCCACCATTTGTATGGTCTCCTCCACCAAAATCTATCAAACCTCTCCTTCGCACCCTTTTCCTCCTTCCAAAAACCTAGCATTCGTGAGCCGGTTTTCTAATATCGACAATAAACAATTTGCTTATATCTTGAAAATTTTAATCTATATGACTAATTGTTCAAAAATTAATTACAAAGCGTTAATTTATATGTTCATCTGTTCAATTATATTCGAAATTGTCCAATTATTCAATAAATATTAAATTTGAGAAAACGAGAAACCAAAGGGAGAGAGAAGTCCAAAAGACTAAAGCCGCTGGGCACAATCGATTGAGAAGAAGGAGATAATCGCTTGAGAAAAAGGTAAACGCTAGCCACGATTGCTGTCGGATATCTTGACGATATTGAACATGGTTTTCATAGTGAAGGACGGTTCAATTTCTTTTACTAATAAAATCTTTAAACCTATAAATTCTATATTATAATAAATGAACCGAACCACCAACTTCCCATCAAGTTTTATTAAAAATAGCAATGTGGAACCGATACTGACGGACCGGTAGAGCGGGGGTCGTGTGCAACTGAGCGCATATGCGCATTAGGCCCAAGTCCAGCACATAAACCCGGAGAGGTTCATACTAAAACCAATTGTCAATAGGAGAAGTAACCCACCGACCTTATATATTAGGTCCGGAGTGTTCTCATCTTTCGATGTGGGACTTTATTATCTCCAACGGTATCCTTTTCAATTGTTTATAATTACTTATTGGAAGATCTTTTCAACATACTTTGAACTTTATGTAAGCATACCCTATAAACTTTTGGTTCAAGGAGTTGGAATGCGGATGGAGGGGATTGGAGCCTGGAGGGCACATTTGAAAAAGGGGGGAAAAAAAAATTGTAACTGGGTCAGGCCTCCCTTTGAGTGGGCCTAATATGCTCAGCCTACAACTCCGCTTTGCTAATATTACTATCCTACTCACCATACAAGAAAAAAAGAAGTTTTAATGCATTTAATTAAACTAGTTTAGCGCCCGTGCCGTGCACGGGTATTTGAAAATATATTTCTTACAGTTTTTTTTGTATGAGTAATTTTTTATAGATTTATTTTTCTTATTATTATTTTGTTGATTTGATTACGAATGTTTATGTTAAATAGTATACGCATATAAGAAAAAATAATAACAACATAGTTGTTGACCCAGTTCGGGGCATACCAAGTCAGGAGTGTCCACGTATTATAAAAATCACAATATTAATAATGTCAAAAAACAGTTAAAATTGTGTACATATTTATTATAATAGAAATCACGATGATAACCTTTGACATGAAACCTCGAGCACATGCGCGACAGTCCGATCCTGAAAAAGAGAAGAAGATAAACTTTATATAAGTGTAAGCTCAAGGACGGGTTATGATCGCTTGATATTATTGATTGGAAACGAAATAAAATGAAGAAGAAATTCTAACGTACCTTAAATTATGTTGCGAAAAACTTCGTCGAATACAACATTAGTTGTAGTATCTTGAACCTTGCCCTTAGGGTCACATATCATAATCCTTACTCCATCCTTGCTCGTCACTCTTGAGATAGCGACATATAATTGGCCGTGACTGAAGACCGGTCTAGGCAAATATATTCCAACCTGTGCAAGGGACTGACCTTGACTTTTATTTATAGTAATAGCAAAACATACCATAACTGGGAACTGTCTCATTCGAAATTTAACAGGAATTTTCAAGTATGTGGGTGTAAGAACTGTTTGCGGAATGAAGATCTTATGACCTATATTGTTCCCAGATATTATTTCTGCCTCGATGATTTGTTTTCCAAGTCTCCTAACTATCAGTTTGGTTCCGTTACACAACCCTGCAAACTGATCAATGTTTCTCATCAACATAATTGGAATTCCAACTTTCAGTCTCAAGACATGATTCGGAAACCCAGAACACTTGATGCAGTTCAAGAACTCGCTCGAGTAGAAACAATCATCAAGAGAACCTGCGCTTGGACATATACTATCCGAACTCAAGTACTTTGTCACGTCTCTAGGTATCAGTGATAGTATATAGTCATTAACCTTCTCAACAATCTCATTGGTAGGGGCGAGAATAGCTCTTTCTTGAAAGTAGGTCGGTGGATCCTGAATATTGTAACTCAAAGGATATACATGGTCAACAATAGTTGCAATCGGGTCACCTGTAGATGCAAGTAGGAGATCTTCGGGGATGGTAATCTGAGCTTATCCATTAACACTTTCACCTTCCGTGCCATCTCCAATGCCCAATATCCAATCTGAAAACTCCTTAGCCTTTCGAGCTTCTAATTCAGTAACTCCACGTATAACCCTCATGTTTTGAGTTAATCTAAGCACCGTGCAATGATCCCACAAATATGACGCATTGATTGCAGCAAAGACAATATCATGTCTACTTCCATGACTTACAACAGGCAATATTTGTCTAAAATCACCACCAAAAACGACAACCTTACCACCAAACGGGAGAAGTGAGCAGTCTGGATTATAAGATCGCATGACGTCCCTTAAACTTCTATCGAGCGCTTCAAAACAACATTTGTTAACCATGGCTGCTTCATCCCATATTATCAGCTTTGTCTTTGACACTAACTCAGCCAGATCCGTACCTAAACATATAAGATTAAAACATTAATATATTGTTCAGTGTAATATGAACAATATATTAAAAAAGAAGTTTTAATAATTGAATAATAAGGTTTATACCTGCACGAATGTTGCATGTTGAACTTTCGTCAACATTTATTGGGATGTCAAACCTCGAATGAGCGGTTCTACCGCCTGGAAGCAAGAGAGCTGCATTACCACTCGAAGCAACTGTTAGAACGATCTCACCTTTACTCCTCAAACCAGCCGAAAAGGATCTCCATATAAAAGTCTTTCCTTTTCCACCGTATCCATACAGAAAAAACACCCCCCCCCTTATCAGCGGACACAACACACATAATCTGATCATACACTCCCCTCTGCTCGTCGGTGAAACTGAAAACCAATCTGTCATGGTCCAAAGATAACTGGGATTGATCATAGTTTAGTTCATCTTGAATTAGTCTATTATACTGCTCCATAATCAAGGCTTCGTCACGATAAGGCATAGACTTATTCGTTTTCAAACTGCCGCCGTTCGTGTGTAAAAGTTTCTCTATCTCAACCAAGGCGTAATTTTGCAGCACGACATCATCTAATTGCAAATCTACGTACAAATAAACCAAGTTAAACATGTTTACTTACCTAGTACAAAATATTCTAAACAAATTGAAAAAATAATGCAAAACTCGAATTAAATTCATATACATGAAAGAAAGCATACCATTATTACGCAACACCCTTCTCTGTCGTGCAAGAATATCATCAGATAAGTACTTCCATACTTCATCCCAAACCAGATGAGGCGACGAATGCTACCTGAGAGATACAACATGACGAATAAATTCCGAAGATAACCAGCAGTTCCCCAAAAACTTGCTTCTTTTATACCGTCAATGTATTCCCGGTCGTCATCCAACAACCCCATAGCATAACATGCTTCCCTAAATGTGGCATATAGTGTACCGTTGATTGTCCGAATTTCCTCGTAGCATGTAGGACCCTTAATATGATTCAGCAAAACCCTCAAGTAGTATCTCTCTCCAGACCCAGTTGTAACGTGGTATATCTTCCCTAGTGTATATCCCGCACCTTGTGCGGGTTTGTCAATAAAATAGCTTATCATATTACATTTTTTTACTATATTATATGTTGTTAACTTTATTAGTTATATGTTATGAGCTCGTATAAATAACGCGTCAAGTGTTACATAGTAAATGAGACCACGTAACCCATGTGTTGATCATTAATAAGTTTTATACTAATAAAAATTTTTTAAAATCTAATTTATTATTTAATAAATAATAATTTAAAGAAAAAGAATAATCATATAATTTAAAAATACCATAATCTGATACGAATTCAATTAGTAAAAAAAGATTAATTGGCTTAATTTGTGATTTAGTAAAAAAATTTAATCCGAGAAAAAACATAGGAGCGCCACGTCAACATTAGTTTCGTATGTTTTAGTAAAATATGCAGAATATAGATGTATATTTAGTATATTGATAAAATAAGAATTACGAATTTAATAGTTCAACGGTCCAGGAATCAATAGGTTACAAGGACCCACAAATTAGTAGATCACAAGGATCCACAAGAGCACAACGACCCACAAATCATTAGGTCACAACGACCCAAAAATCATTAGGTCAAAACGACCCACAAATCATTAGGTCACAACGACCCACAAATCATTAGGTCACAACGACCCAAAAATCATTAGGTCAAAACGACCAAAAAATTAGTAGGTCACAATGATTACATACAAATACTAATCCGATATGATTAAGTATTATATTTGATTATGACCAAAAGGTTGAGAAATGTATGAATTTTATAAGCCTCAAACACTCTACATCTATTTATACATGTTTTCGAAGTGTCACCCTTTCCTCATAACCGATGTGGAAGAAAAAAAATCATATTTTTCAAAATAACTATGGTTTAATTAAAAAAAGATTTATTAGCTTAATTCGTGATTTAGTAAAAAGTTTAATTCGAGAAAAAACGTGGGGGCGCCACGTCAGAATTAATGTCTTTTGTTTTAGTAAAGTATATAGAATATATATGTATAATTAGTATATTGATAAAACACAAATTACGAATTTAATAGTTCAACGGTCCACAAATTAGTAGGTCACAAACGACCCACAAATCAGTAGGTCACAAACGACCCCACAAATTAGTAGATCACAACTCATAACGACTCACAAATTAGTAGGTCACAACGACCCACAAATAAGTAGGTCACAACGATTCAAAAATCAGTAGCTCAGTAGGTCACAAACGACCCATATATCAATAGGTCACAAACGACACACAAATTAATAGGTTACAACAACCCACAAATTAATAGGTCACAAGGACGCACAAATCATTAGATCACAAGGACCGACAAATCATTAGGTCACAAGGACACAAGCATCAATAGGTCACAACGACCCACAAGGTATTAGATTAAAACGACCCACAAATCATTAGGTTAAAATGACCTACGAATTAGTAGGTAACAACAATCCACATTCAAATACTAATCCGGTATGAATAAGTATTATACTTGATTCTGACCAAAAGGTCCAGAAATATATGCTTTGTATAATCTTCAAACCTTATAGGTCTATTTATAAATGCTATCAAACTATCATATTTCTCTAATAACCGATGCGGGATAACAAAATTTATATTTTACAAAATAATTATGGTTTAGTAAAAAAAGGATTTATTAGCTTAATTCGTGATTTAGTAAAAATTTTAATCCGAGAAAAAACGTGGGGCGCCACGTCAGAATTATTGTCTTTTGTTTTAATAAATTATATTGATGTATATTTAGTATATTGATAAAATAAGAATTACGAATTTAATAGTTCAACGATCCACAAATCAGTAGGTCACAAACGACCACAAATCAGTAGATTACACTGACCCACGAATCAGTAGGTCACAACGACCCATGAATCAGTAGGTCACAACTACCCACAAATCAATAGGTCACAACAACCCACGAATCAATAGGTCACAACGACCCACAAATTCATAGGTCACAACTACCCTCAAATTCATAGGTCATAACGACCCACAAATTCATAGGTCACAACGACCCACAAATCAGTGCGTCACAACGACCCACAAATTATTAGATCAAATCGACCCACAAATCATTAGGTCAAGACGACTATAAATCAGTAGGTTACAACGATCCAAAAATTAGTAGGTTACAAAGGTCTAGAAATGTATAATTTGTATAATCTTCAAACCTTGTAGGTCTATTTATACATGTTGTCAAAGTGTCATTCTTCTCTGATAACCGATGTGGGATAACAAAATTCATATTATACAAAATAATTAAGGTTTAATAAAAAAAAGTTATTGGCTTAATTCGTGATTTAGTATAAGATTTAATCCGATAAAAATGTGGAGCGCCACATCACCATTAGTATCTTCTATTTTAGTAAAGTATATAGATAGGAAGGAAGTTAAGCTTACGGGTATGAGATAGGCTTATGAACAATATCTTTTAATTTTAAATATTTGGAAAAAAATTAAAAGAAGAGGAAATGTTATTGTAATCGGAATTAGTTAGTAATCCAAATAAAATACTTTAAAATAGGAACTAATTAAAAAAGATTTAGGCTAATTATGGTTTAGTAAAAAAAGAATTTATTAGCTTAATTCGTGATTTAATAAAAAGTTTAATTAGAGAAAAAAAGTGGGGTGGCACGTCAAGAGTTAGTGTTTTTTGTTTTGATAAAGTATATAGATGTATATTTATTATATTAATAAAATAAGAATTACGAATTTAATAGTTCAACGGTCCACAAATTAGTAGGTCACAAACAACCCACAAATCAGTAGATTTTAAGGACCCACAAATTAGTTGATCACAAGGACCCATAAATTATTAGGTCACAACGACCCACGAATCAGTAAATTACAACAACCCATGAATCGGTAGGTCACAACGACCCACAAATTAGTATGTCACAACGACCCACGAATCAATAGGTCACAATGACACACAAATCAGTGGGTCACAACGACCCACACATATTGGGTCACAACGACCGACAAATTATTGGGTCACAACGACCCACAAATCAGTGGGTCACAACGACCCACAAATTATTAGGTCAAATCGACCCAAAAATCTATAGGTCAAAACGATCCAAAAACCAGTAGGTCAAAATGATCCAAAAATCATTAGATCAAAACGACCCAAAAATCATTAGGTCAAAACGACCCAAAATCATTAGATCAAAAGGACCTACGAATTAGTAGGTCACAACAATCCACTTCACATACAAATGCTAATCCGGTATAATAAGTATTATACTTGATTTTGACCAAAAGGTCCAAAAATGTATGATTTGTATAATCTTCAAACATTTGAGGTCTATTTATACATGTTGTCAAAGTGTCATTCTTCTCTGATAACCGATGTGGGATAACAAAATTCATATTTTACAAAATAATTAAGGTTTAGTAAAAAAAAGTTATTGGCTTAATTCGAGATTTAGTAAAAAAATTTTTAATCCGATAAAAATATGGAGTTTTAATTTTTATTTTACAAAATAATCAAAGATTCTGATTATGGTTTAGTAAAAAAGGATTTGTTAGCTTAATTCGTGATTTAATAAAAAGTTTAATTAGCGAAAAAACGTGGGGTGGCACGTCAAGAGTTAATGTTTTTTGTTTTAGTAAAGTATATAGATGTATATTTATTATATTGATAAAATAAGAATTACGAATTTAATAGTTCAACGGTCCATAAATTAGTAGGTCACAAACAACCACAAATCAGTAGATTTTAAGGACCCACAAATTAGTAGGTCACAATGACCCATAAATTATTAGGTCACAACGACCCACGAATCAGTAGGTTACAACGACCCATGAATTAGTAGGTCACAACGACCCACAAATTAGTAGGTCACAACGACCCACGAATCAATAGGTCACAATGACACACAAATCAGTGGGTCACAATGACACACAAATCAGTGGGTCACATTGACACACAAATCAGTGAGTCATAACGACCCACAACATATTGGGTCACAACGACCCACAACATATTGGGTCACAACGATCCAAACAGTATTGGGTCACAACGACCCACAAATCAGTGGGTCACAACGACCCACAAATCAGTGGGTCACAACGACCCACAAATTATTAGGTCAAATCGACCCAAAAATCTATAGGTTAAAACGATCCAAAAATCTATAGGTCAAAACGACCCAAAAATCATTAGAACAAAACGACCCAAAAATCATTAGATCAAAAGGACCTACGAATTAGTAGGTCACAACAATCCACTCCACATACAAATGCTAATCCGGTATAATAAGTATTATACTTGATTCTAACCAAAAGGTCCGAAAATGTATGATTTGTATAATCTTCAAACATTTGAGGTCTATTTATACATGTTGTCAAAGTGTCATCCTTCTCTGATAACCGATGTGGGATAACAAAATTCATATTTTACAAACTAATTAAGGTTTAGTAAAAAAAAGTTATTGGCTTAATTCGAGATTTAGTAAAAAATTTTAATCCGATAAAAATATGGAGTCTTAATTTTTATTTTACAAAATAATCAACGATTCTGATTATGATTTAGTAAAAAAAGGATTTATTAGCTTAATTCGTGATTTAATAAAAAGTTTAATTAGAGAAAAAACATGGGGTGACACGTAAAGAATTAGTGTTTTTTGTTTTAGTAAAGTATATAGATGTATATTTATTATATTGACAAAATAAGAATTACGAATTTAATAGTTCAACGGTCCACAAATTAGTAGGTCACAAACAACCCACAAATCAGTAGGTCACAACGACCCACGAATCAGTAGGTCACAACGACCCATGAATTAGTAGGTCACAACGACCCACAAATTAGTAGGTTACAACGACCCACGAATCAATAGGTCACAATGACACACAAATCAGTGGGTCACAACGACTCACAAATCAGTGGGTCACAACGACCCACAAATTATTAGGTCAAAAATCGACCAAAAAATCTATAGGTCAAAACGATCCAAAAATCTGTAGGTCAAAACGATCCAAAAATCATTAGGTCAAATCGACCCAAAAATCATTAGATCAAAACGACCCAAAAATCATTAGATCAAAAGGACCTACGAATTAGTAGGTCACAACAATCCACTCCAAATACAAATGCTAATCCGTATAATAAGTATTATACTTGATTCTCACCAAAAGGTCCGAAAATGTATGATTTGTATCATCTTCAAACATTTGAGGTCTATTTATACATGTTGTCAAAGTGTCATCCTTCTTTGATAACCGATGTGGGATAACAAAATTCATATTTTACAAAATAATTAAGGTTTAGTAAAAAAAAGTTATTGGCTTAATTCGAGATTTAGTAAAAAAATTTAATCCGATAAAAATATGGAGTCTTAATTTTTATTTTACAAAATAATCAAAGATTCTGATTATGATTTAGTAAAAAAAGAATTTATTAGCTTAATTCGTGATTTAATAAAAAGTTTAATTAGAGAAAAAACGTGAGGTGGCACGTCAAGAATTAGTATTTTTTGTTTCAGTAAAGTATATAGATGTATATTTATTATATTGATAAAATAAGAATTACGAATTTAATAGTTCAACGGTCCACAAATCAGTGGGTCACAAATAACCCACAAATCAGTGGGTCACAATGACACACAAATTAGTGGGTCACAATGACACACAAATCAGTGGGTCACAATGACACACAAATCAGTGGGTCATAACGACCCACAACATATTGGGTCACAACGACCCACAAATTATTGGGTCACAACGATCCACAAATCAGTGGGTCACAACGACCCACAAATTATTAGGTCAAATCGACTCACAAACTATTAGGTCAAATCGACCCACAAATTATTAGATCAAAACGATCCAAAAATTATTAGATCAAAACGACCCAAAAATTATTAGATCAAAACGACCCAAAAATTATTAGATCAAAACGACCCAAAAATCATTAGATCAAAACGACCCAAAAATCATTAGATCAAAACGACCCAAAAATCATTAGATCAAAACGACCCAAAAATCATTAGATCAAAAGGACCTACGAATTAGTAGGTCACAACAATCCACTCCACATACAAATGCTAATCCGGTATAATAAGTATTATACTTGATTCTGACCAAAAGGTTCGAAAATGTATGATTTGTATAATCTTCAAACATTTGAGGTCTATTTATACATGTTGTCAAAGTGTCATCCTTCTCAGATAACCGATGTGGGATAACAAAATTCATATTTTACAAAATAATTAAGGTTTAGTAAAAAAAAGTTATTGGCTTATAAATAATAAAAATAAAAAGGAGATTTGACTATAACCTATAAAATCTTGGAAAATCTCAAAAAAAAAAAAAAAGTTACGTACAATTTTGAATAGAAGTTTGTTAGGTTAGTAAAAAAAGCTTTCCTCCCATAAAAAATAAAGATTATTGGCCTATAAAATCTTGGAGAATCTCCAACAAAAAAAAGTTATTGGCTTATAAATAATAAAAATAAAAAGGAGATTTGACTATAACCTATAAAATCTTGGAAAATCTCAAAAAAAAAAAAAAAGTTACGTACAATTTTGAATAGAAGTTTGTTAGGTTAGTAAAAAAAGCTTTCCTCCCATAAAAAATAAAGATTATTGGCCTATAAAATCTTGGAGAATCTCCAACAAAAAAAAGTTACGTATAATTTTGAATAGCAGTGTGTTAATTTAAGAAAAAAAAAGATTTTATGGCTTAAAAAATAAAGATTTATCGGCCAAAAAATTGTGGGAGCTCCATTTGATTGCTGCTTCCACAGCGCGCCACGTCATCAAATCATGTACTCTGTTTTAGTATGTATAATAGATGGAAGTCTGACGATGAAATTCAAGAATACACCGTAGATTCAGAACAGTAATTGTTACGGTTACGAGTTTTGAAAACGTGACAAGTTTTTTATGGATCCGGAACCCGTAGTCGTGATGATTACGGGTTCGGATCCATGCGATGATTTTATTTGTGAATGCCAACAAAATAAAAGTGACAGATTTTTCACGGATTCGGAACCCGTATTCGTCACGATTATGAGTTCCGCTTTAAGGGTTTCGAATGCGCAGTACGTTTGTGAATTTCATCGCCATTTACATAATATCCCTCTAATTAAAATAATGCTTTTAGTTATTTTGATGTGCATATATGAACATATGTTTGGAGCACGTCTTGATGATTGGATTGTCATTTTAAAAAACGAATTAAAGTTGTTCATTGGAAGGAATTGGGGATAGTTGAACGAAATCCGAAGTCTAAAGAGAATTCAGTTATGAATGTTAAAGGAAAAAGAATTCAAATTTGAGGTTTCTGATTTCTGAAAGTTTTTTCTTTGTATTTTTTCAGCTAACATGCTATCGCCATTCTTTCTCACTTTATTTGTTTGACAGTTTCTCTTGTGTTTTTCAGGGACCATGTTGTTATGATTCAAGTTCTTGTCTATTGATATATTTTATTTTTTTAATTTCCCTTTACTCCTTTTTTATATAATCCATACCTCTGCCATTTCTATATGGTATAGCGATATACTATACATCTCGTGCATTAAACTCATTTCCATATAAAAAAACATAATTGAGATTTTTTTTTTCTTTCCTGGTGGCATTTTGTTAAAAAAATGACATGCTTTGAATTTTCGGTCCAATTTAATTGTTATCTAGCTTCGACTGAACAAACTGATATTAATTCAAGTTGATACCACAACAATTTTGTCTAATTATATGTGAACTTATATACAAGAGTTGTTTTGATAAATCTTGCATTATTGTTGGTGTATAAATTACAAATTGTATTACTACTAACACTTTATCATTATTTCCACTCACTCTCATATTTCTTTTCTTTTTCGTTCATGTAAATTCATTGAGTCATTTTCCGACCACATTGAAAATAGGCAAATATCTCATTCACATCCTCTCATTATTCCATACATTAATGAAATTAAAGGATTCTAAGAATGATATATACAACATAGTATATTAGTTCTCTATTCAATAATTTTTGTACAACTTTTTTAAATAGATAAATAAAGAAAAAAGACCACTTCTTTTACCAAAAAGTAAAAGAAAGAAAACTTTCAAATTAAATCGACCAAATAATTGTACGATGAAATTTATATTCTCTATTTTTGCGAGTTTGTAATTTTAACTCTCGATTGAAGATGCTATATAGAGAGATTTGTAAAAATAAACGAGTATAAAGTTCACGAGCCGGTAAATAGGGTTTAATAGACGAGCAAATAAATAATAATAAATGAACAAGTAAATTTGATACAAAGTGTATGATCCGTGAATACAAAATACATGGTCGTATTTTATGGAAGGAAATTTTTAATTTTTTTTAAAAATTATAGATGGAACGTTTTTTACAACATTGTTGTGATTGTGGAGGTGTACCTAAAGTGATTGGAAATTTGGTAACTTAGAATTGGGGTTATAATTGGTTTGTTTAGAGTTTTGAAAATAAAGATTCTTCACACTTTCCAAACTAGCGTTGACTGATCAACCGTTGATAGTCAAACCTGCACTTTTTATGCTCTATACCCAACAGTTGACTTCAGTATACCAATCGGGAGAATGCATTGTTGCATTTTTTTTGTTGACTAAATAATCACGTGTAAAGTAGTTACAAATTATGTGAAAATTAAGCATTTGATTTTGCATGAGGCTATCAAACTTCAATTTAGTTGGGCATTAGATCATATTGCAGGAAAGTCGTTCAAATTTTGGCTTATATGCATACTGGTCTCCAAACTTGAATTTTCAAGGCCTTCTCGATCATCAATTATAATTTGTCCTAAGTTTACACCCTTTCGTTACTAAAAGAATACGGATACGGATACGGCGGAAAGTCCACATTTGTTATCCATTATTAGAGTAAAACGAATTATACATAAAGTATTGTGTGCATATGATCGAATTCAGATAAGGACTATCTGTATTAATCACGTGAGTTTCATACTAAAACTAATTAACACTGAAAAAAGTATCTCCCCAATCTCATATACACTTCTCAACACTCCTTTAAGTGTCTATAATAAGTATAGTTAATGCTTGAATAAAAAGGTTTAAACTCCTAAAATTTGGTTTATAATAACAATAGTGACTATTATACATAATACAACATGTAAACCAGGACTTTGTTGTAACTTTATAGCGTAACATGCATAATATGACAATGGGTTCTCCAAACATTTCTTCCTTCAACTTCCACGGTTTGTTCCTCATTCTTCAATTCAATGTTCCAGATAAATTACCAACTTTCCCTGCTACCATATACAATATAATCATGTCCATTACTCTTCTTGTTGTCCATTAATTTTAGTATGAGATTTTGTGTGCTTGTGTGTGACTCACTGGATGTGTGTCCTCCTGGTTGTTTGGTCTCGAGACTGATATAAGAAAAATTAAAAGTGGATGTTAGTGGGTTGCTGATATTAAAGTTGTTGACGGTATAATTGATGATAATACCAACAATGACAAAAACATGCACGGTGACAATATAGTTGATGACAATACAATTGCTACAAAATTGTTGATAGTAGTATTATGACATAATTGATTATAATATTGTTGATAACAAAATAATTGATGATAACATGTTTGAAACAATTAATTAGTTTTAATAAGTAGTTTTTTTTGACATTAAAAATAAATATTTTAAAAAATAAAAATAAAAATCATTTTATCGTAATTAAGGTGTGGGAACTAATAGATGAAAACGTTACTCTACCAAATTTTGCCTATACATACACAATCGTAATATACACTTAAATATTGCCTTACATTTACGCTATTTCCCCTACCAATATATAAATCACATAATACTTTTAAGAACTAATTATAGTAGAAAAAATGCACTATATTTATTACATTTATCCAATAAAATAGGGCAATTAATTTCTTAGTTGAACCTATCACAAAAACCAATATTTTTGATTTGGTCCAAAAGAGCCATTCATCATTCATGTACTTCTAAATTGTTTAACATTTGGTCCATTCATGTACTCATCTAAATCACACCTAATATCAATAGTTTCTAAATAAATAACGTAAAATTCCTTATTATAATTAGTCCAAATCTATGGAAAAATAATACAGTCATCATGTTGAAATAATTGGTAAGTTAATTAAAATATTTATGGAATGTCGGTTTTCATGCATGTTTCTTTGGTCATGAATATGATGTATGATGGATGAATGGCCCCTTGCCTATTTTGGTGGCTCCATTTTTCAGCCATATGAAAAGTCGGTTCACAAACCATAAATTATAAGTTTACACGAATATATGAATATGAATAAAAAAATAAAGTGAATATACTTAATATTATATATGCTTAATCGATGCTACACGGAATGGGTTGGCCCTCATCTACGTTTTAGTAAGCTTTACTTTTGTGAAAATGAAGATATTTCCTTTGTACAACAAAATAGATCACAATAATTACGATTATACCATTATATCCTCAACCATATCATATATATACTTTACATTTTATGTCCAAAGTTTTTGAAGTGGTTGTTACTTTTTCTTACATCCGTCCCGAGACCAAATGATGCGAAGGGCGCACGTCTAGCGAACCACACATACAAACACACGGGGTTCCATCCTAAAACCAATTGACAATAAAAAAGAGTAGCCGGAATGCTTATATGTTAGGTTCACTTGATTGCGTGTTATCCATGTGTGACTCTTTTCCCTACCTCTCAACATCCATACATAGACCAATTACTTCAATTTTTTTGTAATTGTACTATTAAAAAAAATCTTTGTATAAAACAAATTTCATTTTACGTGAATACCCCTCATCAATTTACTAAAAATCTTTGATTAGCCAAAGATGGTGACATGATTGAAGTTGATGTTATGTGACAATGTGGTTCTTTAGCTATTTAAATTTGTATAAGGATATGTAGTTATGTAACATGCCATAAGTCGTAACAAAAGATTAGTAGGCCGACATCTTCTTCACGCTATACATAAACAAAACCCATAATATATGACTATATGGCATACATCATACTTATCAAATTTCATTTTCCTAATTTTATAAAAATATTTTATTTTAAATGAATCTACGTCATTTGAAAATCGATTTTGTGAATCAACCTCATTTTCTTTACTTTCATTTCACACTGAACATCCTATCATGTTTATTATTAGGTTGAACATGAATCCAAAACCAAAAATTAAATTTTATGAAAACAAAAGCCGAAAATCAAACCTATAAAAAATGGTTCAATTTCAAGAAATAAAACTCAATAACCGAACCTATTATGATCGATTTAGGTTTTGTAGGGTTGTAAATCGAACAAAACGGTAAAATATCAATAAATAATTTTATAGTCTTAAGATATTTTTATTGTTCATATATATATATATATATAATTGTTTCGTCTCTAAATTACAACCTTACATGTAAAAAAAACACAACCAATAAACATTAAAAAAACAAAATTGTTGTAGGCCTTTTGGAATGCTCCAAAATCCATGATAAATTCATTAATATAAGAACTTACTTTGCATACTAAAGAGCTTTATATGTTTATAAAATATCAACACCTAACACTTCCAATGAGTTTGAGTCACATACATAAGGAAATGAGATCACCCTCAAGTAAATAATAAAATAAATAAAAATAACATCACTTCATAGTTCATTTTTTTTGTAGTGGGACAGGTCAGTTCTCAACTTTGTTCATATAAAGTTTATAATGACTCGTGGGAAACCCCCACAGGGACGTAACACAATCAGACATGAATTGATAGCAAAATCATATAAATACTTTATAAAACAATTCAACAACTTACCCATTTAAACTTACCTATATAGGGAAATATAGTTGGTGCTTCATTTTAATTTTTCAGATCGTGGCAACTGTAAAAATTCTAAATTGCAATTTTAATTAAATTTTAGGATAAGTTACTAAAACTACCCATACAATATCTAATTTAAAATGTTTTTTTTTTGTGATTTATTAAAATGTGAAATATTCAGATTTTTCCATGGGGAAATAGAAACACATCGAACCCTTGATCTATCATCGCTTATATATATTCTGCGTGAATGCCGGATGTTCGGCAGGGGATGCTCCACTAATCTTGATACTCAGATTTGTTGTTTGTTTGTAATCACTAGGAGTAGTACTGTGTGCACAAGATTTCTTTACTTGTTTCGTGATCCTTTGCCCTTTTCCCCTTCTCCTGTTTGCTTATCATGATGAAATGTGTGATCTTTGATTGCAATTATGGAAACCCAATTTGAGATTCTTTATGGGTTTAAAAGGGTTGGAAGCCATGGCTGTTTCCTTCAAGGAATTTGCCTTCACAATCATGTATTGGCTTGCAAATGCTCTTTGGGTTCTCGTTTCGAGCTTTGTGATTCGCCTTCTTTCACTGTAAGCTGATTAATTTGTTCCTTTTTCATGGTTTTATTTTCTTGCTTTTTTTAATTGTTAAAGAATCAGTTCGTTGATGTATTTATGCCCGTTTGTTTGCATTTGCAGGGATTTTAAGCAAAAATCTCAAGCCGATGGAGTTAGCGGTGGCGACGATGTCGCTGAAAACAACCCAGATGATCGAATTTCGTTGGCAGCGGAGATTTTCAGGTTTGATTCCGGGTTTGAAACCTTTTGTGAAGAGGAGAATTCTTTTGATTCTTTAGGTGTTTCGAATGCTACAACCAGTAAGTACGAATTCGTGGGTGGGAATAGTTTCTGTGGGTTCATTGAACAGCCCTTAAATACTAGCTTCAAAGTCCATGAACACTTTCTTGAATCCTCTTTTGAAGATGGGGTCACAAAAATTGCCTCTGTTAATGAAGAGCAATCTATCCTTAGAGATCTTCAAGAGTTTGCTGATGAGATAGAAACAGGGGACTTTATTGTTGATCAAGAGGCGAAAAGTGATAGGTTTGCTTCTACTGATCCCTCTTTGGGTGACAATTTTCGAGAGGATGATAGTCAGGGTCATACAGAATTGCTTGTTTGTAGTGAACAATCTGTTGACAGAGAATTTGGTGAAGTTGATGATCAGGTGGAAATTGAGTCCCCTTTGGATACGGATTCTGAGGGATTTGGTGAAATAGGTGCCTGTGATGAGGTTTCTTCAGATGAAGGTGATCATAAGGGGACAGGAGAAGCATCGGATTATCGTAAACCTTCTTTAGATGAAGGTTTTCGACAAGAGAAAGAGGATGGAAAATCTCATGGAGGGATAGTTGATGATCAGGTGGAGATTGAGTCCCCTTTGGATAAGGATTCTGAGGAATTTGGTGAAATAGGTGTCTGTGATGAGGTTTCTTTAGTTGAAGGAGATCATAAGGGGACAGGAGAAACACCGGATCGTCATAAACCCTCTTCAGATGAAGGTTTTCAACAAGAGGATGAGGATGGGGACGGGAAATCTCATGGAGGAATAGTTGATTTAGTCGATTTGAAGGATTGTATTCCTATTAAGGGTGAGGAAAAATTGAACAATCTTGATCCAGATGAGCATGACGAACAAGTTGGATCTCCTAGGGAGAATCACTTAATGTTCTCTTTCAAGTATGTAAGCCAAAAGCCGAGCAGCCTGACTAATGATTTTTGGCACACCAATGGAAAATTCATTGCCGATTTCGATGAATTTTACTGTTATGAAGATACTATTGAGGAGGAATTGGGACCTGAGACGCCCATGGGTGTTGACACAAAGAGTGTTGATCCTTATGAAGAAGATATCTCAGACTTGGGTTCTTCTGATTCCGATGATGATCATCAGGGTTCTGTTATGAACCATGATGAGGACTATTGTGAGAAGGGTCAACTGGATATGCAAAAACCGAGCAATCGTGCCTTGGATGAGGATGATGAAATGGATATTGATGTTCTTCTAGAGCATCAATCTTATGTGCAGAAGATGAAGAAGGAAATGAAGCATTTGAGAGCTATAGGACTTCCTACCATTTTGGAAGATTCGGAATCTCCAAGGATGGACGAAGATCTAAAGCCTTTAAAAATCAATGAGAAGGTTGGGCATAAGGACCAGGTCGACGAGATCCAGAGGTTCTACAAGACCTACTCGGACAAAATGAAAAGGCTGGACATCTTATGCCACCAAACCATGTATGCTGTGGGTAAGTTCCTTGATCTTCTATTCAATTCTGATTTTTTATCTCATCATTCTACGTAGTTCAGAATTCATCAGAGAATGTGTTTTGTTTTTAGATGGCCAATATCACTAACTAGGCCTTATAGCAATATTGTTCTATTAAGTAAATATATCCCTAATAGAGTAATAGTGTAAGTCAATTAAAGTGATAAAAATTAGAGGTGTATACAAAACAAAAACCCATAAAAAAAAACCTACTTCACCAAATTCTTTCTTTTTAGACAATCAGATAACTTGATCCACATGCTGGACAGTCTTTTTGTGGGGTTAACATGAACCATAATGCTTGTATTAAGGAATCATACATAAATTGAGATTAAATTCTAATGACCCTACATAGTTTTTGGTGGTTGAGATATGATTATTTTCATATGATCATGATGAAGATTTCTTGTCTGATTGAATTGTGGGTCTCCATCCATCTTCTTTATCTCTCACCATCTAAAGTGCCATATGAGGCTGCACACCTGGTCTATTCTATGCCAAAAGATGCCATTTTTAATAGGACTTTAATGTGATTGATTGCCCTCTTTTATTTCCTACCCTCCATCTTGCATTGCCAAGATGCTAGGAGCAGTTTGCCTGATGGGCCTTTTTTTTTTTTTTTTTTCCCATGATCCTTAATCTTATGATTATGGGACAAACCTAATCATGGCACTAATGACTTTTGTTGTTGATTCAAAAACGGGGTTACAAAATTTGAGTTCCCTTTTGTTTTTCAGGGATTCTGCAGCTGAAGAATCCAGATGCTAACAAGAAGTTATCTCTTCCTTCAATTAAATCCCTTCTTGCCCACAACTTGTTGCCTAACAAATTCAGGAAGCATGAATCTGACCCGGTAATAAAACTGATACGGGATCTGCAAAAGGACTTAGAATTGGTTTATGTTGGACAACTTTGCCTCTCTTGGGAGATCCTTAAGTGGCAACACGCAAAGGCCGAAGAGCTACAACTGTTTGATACCATGGGTTTACGCCAGTATGGTCTGGTAGCCGGGGAATTCCAGCAGTTTCATGTGCTTGTGCAGAGGTTCAGTGAAGACGAGCCTTTTCAAGGGGCCCGTGTTGAGAATTATGTCAGCCGGCGGTGTGCCAATTGTAATTTTCTCCAAGTTCCTCCTATCAAAGGTAAGCCTGTAATCCATTAGAAGTGATTAGAGAAGATTCATATATGTTACTCTTAAATGCTGGTTGTTGGTTTATTCTTATATTTAATACAGATGATTCCAAGAACAATGACGGGAAAGATGCATTGTCGATTGTGAAGCTGACTGAAGTTATTGAGGAATCAATGCATGCTTTCTGGGAATTCATTCGAACAGATAAGAAGGAAGCGAGCAATGTGGGAGTACGCGATCCTTTAAATGCCAAACTACTATCTGATATCAAAACAACACTAGCAAAGGTTTCTTAGCCATTGATTATCCTTTGAGTCTTATAATGTTTGAGAATCTTGGAAGATGTATGAATTTGGTGTGATTGATATTTGTATAGAAAGAGAGGAGGCTAAAGGACCTGATAAGGAGCGGGAACTGCCTAGTGAAGAAGTTCCAGAAGCATCCAGAATGTAGGCTAACCCGCGAACTCCTGCTGGCGCAAGTTGAGATCAAGATAGTGATGAGGGTGATTAAGATGCCAAGGTTGACATCAGATCAGCTACTTTGGTGCCGGAAGAAACTCAGCAAGATCAACATGCTAGGCAAGAAGGTTCATGTTGAGTCGTCTTTTTCGCTCTTCCCATGCTAGAGATGTCAACAGAGGCTTATAACGGTACATGTACATGATAAAGAAAAGTGCAGTAGATGAAAGAATAGATAGCAATTGGAATCAATGGTGTTAAATCGCCATGGGAACTGATCTATAAGGCAATTTGCGAAGTTGCGTGGGCGCTCTTGTTGTAGCAATTTTTGGTGAACAAGATCTTGCCCCCTACTAAGAAAGCTTCACATTTGTACATCAATGGAGTATTTGGGCATGAAAGATCACATTTGAAAAGAGACAAATGCTTAGATATATATATATATGCTAGTCTTCAATAATGCTCTTACTGCATTCATATTGGTTCCTTCTTTATGCAGCCCAAGCCCAAGCCCAAGCCCAGTCAGCCATCACTCTTCTTTTTTTCCGTCTCAGACCCGTTTGGTTGAAACTCCAAAAAGAAAATGTAGTTAACATGTGTACCTTGTTTATGGAACTTTTTGGACTTTATCCAAAAAAAAAAAATTTTTTTGGAATCATTACAGTTTCATACAAAATGCATTTGATTTTCCTATCTGGTTATAAATGCTCTGGCGAAACCTATTGATGGTAGGGGTGAAATTTTAGCTTCTAATCAAATTATACTACAATTACTTCAAAACACAAAAAATGATTCCAAAAATATCATGTATAAGTTAACGTATGAGCTAGATTCGTTTTCATTTCGTTTTTGGAGTTAAAATCAAACGGGACTTCAAAATGAACTCAATTAACATTAATGCTTGAATAGCATGAAAATGGATGTATGTACATCTACCAAGCTTGCAAGATCAAACAACATGACTCAACCAGTCAACCAATCCTCTATAACTTGGGTTAATTCGACTGTCTAAGAAAAAGTATCATCTTCTTGAAGAACATTACTAAAATCTTACATCAGGCACTAATCTAGATGATTTAACAATGTCCCAAAGTTCATCTCTCCGATCAAACTCCGACAAAATCCCTCCTTGCAACTCTTCCTGGAATGACCCATTTGAGAACACATCACCATTACCAATAATCAACTCCTCATGCAACCCTTCAAGGTTCATGTATATCTCATCATTACTGTTACTGTTATTGTTTCCCAGATAATCTCCTAGAACACATGATATATCTCCATTGTTGAAGCTATAGTCTTTGCAATCCAAAGGCAACGACGCGTCCATCAACGGTGGAAGCATCATTCCGAGCTGCTGATCTATCACCGGAGGCTCCTGGTTTGATAGCTTCTGATCATAGTATTGAGAGAAATCGAAAAGGGCAAAATCGTTATCGATTGTCGATGAGTAATATTCGACATTCGAGTTCATTTGCATAGGTTCCATTTTCATGGACACAAATGTGTTGTTTTGTGTCGTCGTTGTTCTTGCGTTTGAATTCAAAATGTGGTTAGGTTGGGTTAACGAAGGGGAGATCCAAGAACGAGAGGTAGTTCTGTGGGTCACCGAGGTTGTTTTCCTAAATATCCTGCATATTGCCCATGATTCCTGAAAATTCAAAAAAGTGTGTTTACCGTTAACATATTAATATATTATTCGTACCTTGATAATATCAGATCCAACAAACAAAACGTGAATCTCAATAAGATCCAAGTTTCATAACATGTCTCGGATTCATACAAGAAGATAAACTATTTTCACTATTAGTACCTTTTACGTTTGACTTTCGGAGAAACTAAAAAACACATACTTTTGTTTTTAGGGTTGTTATTCGAGTTAAATGAGTCGAACTTAAATTTAACCTAGTTTAAATAAAAAATATGGTTATGTTTGCTTTGTTTAGAAAGTGAACGAGAACTTACGGTTGAGGTTGGAAGGGTTTTATCAAGGCATCTCTTGGGAGGAAACGTGTCGAAGGAAGATGGTAAGCGAAACTCGTGCATCATCCAGTCGGTTTTGGTGCCCTTAGCTGCCCTACCTTTGTAGAAGACAAGGGACTTCTTCAAGCCAATGCACTTTGAACCCTCGGACGAGTAAACGGGGCGATCGGTTCCGGTGGCTTTCCAAAACCCGGCTTTGGTGACTCTATTAGGTCTGGTGCTGTTCCTATACTTCCTGTCTCTTGGGCAATAGAAGTACCACTCTTTTTCCCCGGTTGCTGCCATCTCTGCTTTCACAAATTCAAACGTTACAAATCATACATATAAAAAACTATCATCATGCAATAACACATGAGTACTATATATATATGTATATTCTTACTTGGTAGATCCCAAGGATCATGTTTATAGATGTCAAGCTGTCTAATAAGCTCAATGGAAAGAGGGCGTTGTTGGATCTTCCTTTTGAGATAAAACCCAACAAGCTCTTCATCTGTGGGATGAAACCGAAAACCCGGAAGAACAATCTCATCTACCTTCTCTCCATCACTCTTTTGTTCATCCATAACCCTAATTTGAGTATTTTTCTTGATTTGTGTATAGATATCAATGCAAGCTAGCTATGTGATGAACTCTAGCTAGCTAGCTTGATAATGAACTGATTACAAGGAGGTGATGGAATTGGAAGGTAAAAAGTGAAGGAGGCTTGCATTATATGGTTGAAGAAGTCCGAAGGATAAGGCGGCTTTTGAGGTGACTTTGAGAGTGTGTGTTCATTAAATTTGAGGTATTAGTTTATGTATTAAAAGTTTGGAAAGATGATGAGGTGGTGGCTCCTTCTCAACTCTCCATGCATACAACAAGAGAGCAACAACACCTACCAAGAAACCAACCCCCCATGGTTAAGTCAAGATGTTTATATTATTTTACTCACGTAGAGAGTACTGAGTTATAAGATTACATTTCGGTGTAGGGGTTCTAATACATGCACACGTTCGTGGACTTTTTTCAAATTAGATTAATGAGGAACTAATAAGTAATAATAAGTAACATCACACCAAAAAAAGTAAAAATAAGTAACATGAGGCCACAATCGGAGTAGATCAAACATTTAATCAAGCAAATGCAAAATGCATTCAAGAAGAAGAAATGAAGTTTGTCACAATGTAGCGAAACTGGAAATGGAAAATCTGTAAGTATAATGTGTAACCAAACAAGCTCATTGTTGACTTTGGACATGCTTCTATATTCCTATGTAGGTGAGGATTTTGAGACAATTTTCGGTTTCTTTGTCTTCCGATAGATCAAGGAGGAGCCAAGAAACATGCAATATCTAGTGAGGGATTGTGTAGAGAAGAAATTGTGTCATTTAATTCAATATGAAATGGTTAAATATGGAATACAACAATTGTAATGATATGTAATATCTAATGAGCGAGCATCGTATCTCGCAAATAATTATACGACCCATTTGTAATAAAGGGTCATGATCAAACTCATAGAGAATAATGCGATGATTTGTATTACTAATTGTAATATCTATATATCTATATACATATATTAAAGCTAAAACATTTACTTCAACGTTGTTCATCCTAACATATGGCATAACATTTACTTCAACGTTGTTCATCCTAACATATAATATGCCACATGACATTTTCTTAGAATTATGATTTTTTTAAAAAACAATTATATATACAGTTTCCATATTTTAAACTAATAAATAAAATAATATTATTATGATCCTATGATAGAACTTAAATTTATCTACTTACCAAACATGGCTTAATATATATATATATATATATATATATACTTCAAATTATACTAATAGAATCATTATTCTATGATAAAACTTATACCAAAAAAATTATTAATATAGATAATAGTTATATTGTTTAAAATTTTATTTTTTATTAATTCCATGGCACGTTTTATTTTCTCGTGCATTTTTATTTTGTAATTATACTAATTTATAAATAAATAAAAAATTATTAATATAGATAATAGTTATATTGTTTATATTTTTAGTAATACCATATCTTCCTATACTCTTAAGATATTATTTTTATATATTTTTTTTGAAAATTTTCCCACTTTAATTATAAAATGATTAGATAGTTTATTATATTAGCTTTAACATATAAATATATAATTATTATACTAATTAGATATTCACTAGCTTAACAAATCTATAAGTTATTATAATATAGTTATTACACCTTCTTTGTTTTTTAAAAATATCATTTAAAACTATCTAAGATAATTTTATAATTGAACATTTTAAATATTCTCTATTTTAATATTTATATTTTAATTTCAAATTTTAATTTTTTTAAAAAAATTTTTACTCACCTTTATCATCTTCATAAATAGTCTACTAACATTAACTTTAAATAAGATATGTAATATTATATTTTATTTTTTAAAAAATATATTTAAAATACTTAATATAATTTATTTAGTTGAATTTTTTAAAAGTACTCTATCATTAAAATTATTATGATACATCAATATTGTTTATAAAAATTTTAAGAAATATTTACCTATTCTATAAATATATTTGTAACGACATATTCGATTTGTTTACCCGTGCCTTGACACGGGAATTACACTAGTATATATTATAGGAGTAGCATCTAAATCCACGTGTCTCACCCTGAGAACTCTAATGTCACGTGTCATTTTAGCAATTAATAACAGTTATTAAATTTTTTAATTAAGTTTCTTGAATCTTAAATCTAATCTTATCTTAAATTTTTAAATTCGGTAATTTTAATAAGATTGTTAAAATCCAAAAAAAAAATTACTAAAAAGTTGACACATATTTTTCCACAACCCACAAATTTTTTATAAATATTTTTATTATGTAATTTAAATGTATATTTTTAATTGCTTATCTAAATTGGACAATTTAAAAACCAAACGTACCTAAGATCTTTTATCAATCTTATTCAAAGAGTGCATTATAAGTTTTCTACGTTGATTTTATCACATTATGTGTATTAAAATTTTTTGTTAAATCTATAGTGCATAAATTATATTAAAATCTAATAAATTAATTTTTATATTTATATATCTATAATAGATATTAAATCATATCCCGTGCAGGGCACGGGTAATATACTAGTATAAATATATATATAAATAGAATAACATGGATGAGAACACGATAAAACTGAAACACAAATGTCGATCAACCAATAGGTGCAATTCGGCCGATCACTAAGGACCAATCATTATCAATGGTAGATTGACGAGGAGTCAAGAAGAGAAAAATATATTTATAGGTTGATTGGATGAAGTGGTAATCCCGATCTAGTATGTCTAGTACGTATAATTCTTTATGGTTCGGGAATCGGAGGATATAGTTGTTTTCCTACACTCCATCTACGCATCCCGTCATGTAGATCGAGTAAAGGAACAAGGAGATCAAACACAACAAGAGTTCACAATTAATAAGTCAATCAAAACAGTCGTTACCGTTGATAACGACGCTAATTTGACAGAGGGATGAAACATGTGTAAATGCTAGGATGATTAAGGGTGATTGAGTTAATCATTGATAGTAATTGACACAACTCGCAAACAGTGTGTAATTGACGAGTATGAATCACACCTTTATGTTCCTGACATAATTTAGATTTATGAGGAAAGTTTCGTTTTTTTAAAACCGGGAATAATTTTTACCATTCGGTGTTATTTTGAGTATTTGAGAGCACCAATAATAAAGTTGTAGTTGAGAGAAATGATTAGGACATCAGATATGTCCTAGATGTGAGATAACATGAAAAGGAAAAACAACCAAAATAGTCGTTATTTTGTTTCTTAGCGGTTTAGGAATACGCATTTTTCAAGAAACTTACAGAATAATTATCCAAACAATATTTCGGAATTTAATTGATGTTTGAAGCGAGAAGTTTAATACGATGAATGTGATATTCCTGACAGGTGTTGTTGAAGGCTTTGGTCTAACTATACCTTAGTTGTTTTATGAGCGTATGTAGGTAAGTCTTTGGACTTAGCTTCGATTTGTAAGAACCCGTGACTGAGAGATTTATATCTTGTTGTGTGGATTTGTGAAAGATGTATGCATTGTGATGTGATATATGTGAAGCGTTCTTGTTATGTTTTATGATGAACATGATGATGTGATGTGTAATGCATGCCTAATATTGTTGTTGTTGTTGTGTATATCATGCTATAGTTATGGGAAATGATTAAATTGGCACGTGTTAACCTGTTGAGGAATGGTAAGGTATGAGATGATAAGCCTATTGAGGCATTTGATATGATGACGACATGTAAAGGTCAAAAGTAAGTAAAGATGGGTAAATGACGTTGAGTTTAACCATTATCCATGTCGCTAGCAACAATGATGTTGGGCCAATACGTTGTCCAGGCTGCTAGCGTAAGTCAAGACGTTGAGTTTAACCATTAGACATGTCGCTAGCTAGTACAATGAATGTCGAAGCTTGGTCAAGCCTGGATCACTTGCGTTTGTATACGAAATGGAACTGAGTTTGATGGTTTTCCAGGCTAGGGTCGCATATCTAATTAAAATGGTAAATGGTTACAATAAAATGAACGAGAAAATGTTGTATGTGGTCAATTGTTAAGATTATAACCCACCATGAGAAATCATTGCCCGTAGGCTTGTTCAACCTGGCTCAGACCTAAGAGAAAAATGTCTGAATTAAACTAATTTGTGCAATGGTGGTGCTCACATCAAAGCCAAAACCTTATAAGCAATGATTCCGGATTTGGTCCGGGTCGCTAATTTATAAATTTCATATTGTATCATGTGCATCATTCATAAAAGCATGATATCATCTCATGAGCACGTTATATGATATCTGAATACATGTTGCGTTGCGTTGTGTTATGAGGTGATGTGTTTATATGATCTCTCGTGGATGGATTATGATCGGTAGCTAACAATTTTAAACCGGTTTTTTAGGTATTGTTAATCATAGGAACGTTATAGGGACGTCAGTTGTAGGATGTGGACATTTGAAGTAGTGTTAACCCAAGGATTGATTGAACTTATTTTGAAACTAATAGCTTACAAGCGAGTCTTTTGTTGCTTGTGTGCAACTGTGTAAATGTGTTGTTTCCAGGCTTATGTTTAAGGATAATTGTTCAGGTGTCATGTTTTAAAGTTTCGTTTTGGGAAATGCACTAACTACATGCATGATTGTTTATGTAAATGTTTTCTGGATGGCAAGTTGAATGTTTTTATTATTTCTTCGTGCTTCTTGTTGAAAGGTTCTATTTATGAAGTTGTTGACATGTAGTCGGACTCTCTAGACCCCATAACGAAAGAATTTAGCAAGACATAACTTACAAAAATTCAATTTTTTATTAATTGGATAAGAATGGACCGGTTGGCTTATTGATGGGCATTGGTTGGACATCATTGTACAACATAACTTGTCTATATATGAAACTTCCGAATGAAAACTAGATAAATAAACTACTCGTGAAAAGGCCCTATTTATAAGAGGATTTCTAGCCTCGTCCTCCTAGGATTTGTGATCAAAATCTATCAAACTCTACATTTGATGTTAAAGATAAAAATGTCCAAGTGGACAGACTAAATGATAGCCTAAAAATAAAAGAGGATAAAAGTAGAAAATAATCTACGGAACTCTTAAGCGAGTAGGACTAATCGTCCGACCTAGTGGGGCCGTTCGGCCGATCCTACGGAAATGAACTGAATCCCATCATTTTGGAGAAATGGTCAATGGCTCGGACAAATGTTGGGAGTTGGTTGATCGATGTTTTATGGTCGGTCGATCGCTTCTAAAACTTTAAGCAAAACTTCATTACTCACTCTCAGATCTCAATTAATTATGTCTTGACCTCGACTTCCTTGACCGTAGGGAGAACTTTAATATGTTGAGGACATTATTCCGTATATAACTCCATTTTAGCTCCACAAAAAGCCTTGAATGCCTGCAATATCATCTATCAATGCACAAGCAGATCTCCAAAAGGCAAAAGGGAACAAAATCTACCAAAATGCACTGCAAATCTACATTATATGCTCAAGAGACGGATAAGAATGAGGGTGAAAAAAGTAGCTACAATGGATGTAATCATCGATCAACTCAATATTGACATGGACTTCCTTGACCGTAGGGAGAACATTAGTATGTTGTAGACATTTTTCGGAGAATAACTCCATTCTAGCTCTTGGAAGGACTATAATGTTTGTAATGTCATGAAAGCACGAGCAGATATCCAACACATAAAAAGGGAAAGAAATGTAATATATGATGCCAAACTAACTCATATGCTCAAGGACTGGATAAGAATGAGGGTGAAAAACACGCTAAAACAAATGTTATCACTTACCAACCATAAATGCTTGGTGAACAATTGATGCCTCTTTTTTTCTTCTCCCAAAGCTAATTTTAGGAGTAGTGATGCTAGGTAGAAGCCAACCACTTTGAGTTAAAAGTGAGTATGATAAATTTTATCATGTCAAGATCCTTGTCTATGCTACCAAGAACCCCTTTAAACACATGGAATTCTTTACCAACACTATTGTAACCATCTGACACGAAAAGGTATCTACTAACACTATTTAGTTGCTTATTTTTAAACTTTCATTATCATGACATGTTATAAGATGTTATAGGACTCTTCCCAATCCATCATTACTTCCTAGGATATATCAACTTCAAAGTACATTCATGATTCATGTATACACTATTTTCACCTAGAAAAACAACAAAACTCAAAGCAAAATTTTGAAGCTTTTCACATCTGAAAGAAGAGATAACCCACATATGAAGCATGAAGCGATTCAGAAACCTACTCCGCATATGCACTTTGCATTAGATTCTTGTGGTCACTCTTCTTCAAATCTTCTACTTTGTAGTTAATGACATCATTCGTCATCATATTGATAGAAGCACTTATGAGAACATAATGAGCTTACTTGTAGAATATACATGACATACCATTCAAAGACTTAGTGGCCACCTTGCAAATTTCTTGAACCTAACAAAAGATGCTCACCCAGATGTTGTGGAATCAACTTCGGAAGGTAAACTGGTTGAGTCAACGATATGGTCGATGAACTCGACTTCTATGTCTCTTTTGACCTTCCAACCTTCTTTTTGCAAAAAAAACTTTTGGGAGGAATCACTATAGAGATTGAAGACTTTCGACATGATCATTTTCATGCTTTTGATCATGTAATTAAGAGGGTTGAAATGTTGAGATAGCATGGTTATTAGGTCAAGAAACTTATCCCATGTTATGTGGTATCAAGTCATGTTTGTTCCGAGAAAACCGTGATGGTTAAACACGAAGGTGTCGGATATAGAACATGGAAGAAATTACCCATGCAAAGGGAAACTCTATATATGAGATATGTCAAAGATATGTTGTGAAGCTCCGATGCCAATTTGGAAAAGATTGAGTATGCAATAGGCAATGTACATGACTCGGTAGAGATGTCAATGGTCTTGTGAATTGTCTTGAGAGACGTGGATCATCCTAGTTGAGAGTTGTAAGGGATCCTAAATGAAGCACATAGGAAAAATCAAGTGAAATGATGCCTCAGAAGCCAATACGAGAACTATGTACGAGGACAATGAGACATTCGAGAATAAGCTTGACACATACATGACCGTCGTGTGGATCAACATGCTTATGATGCTTTTCGTATAGATGGTAGATGCACTAAACTATATAAGTTCAAGATAATCTTATTGAAAAAAGAAGACAAAACTTCTTGTGGGGCATAGATCAATACTTTTGTGTCGTGAGTATCACGATATACATGTAAAATGTCAGCACCACATATATGTATCTTTTTGATGGTGCCTTGCCATGGTAGAGGTGTATAACGTGTTAAAGAGTTATAAGTTCCCCAATCACGACATGGTTGAGTTCAAGGTAAAATTGAAGAAGTAGTTCTACTTGATCTACTATCATGACAAATCATGACTAGGTCACAAGTAGGGGAGGACATGCCCCATTGAACCATATAAGCAATGTCAAGTGATCATTGCTTGAATTGTTAACTAATGCAACCGGTCGAACTTATGTCATTCCTAGGAATGGCCAACTATTACCACCATCCAAGAACATATCTACATCACAATTCCTCTTACCAATATGATCAAAAAATGGACACCTTGAATTTGGGAAAAAAGAGCAATGAGAGGCATTCAAAAGGGTAAGAAGATGGTACAAAGAAGTTGGGGCAACCCCTATCTAACTATAGCTAGTCATTCAAAGTGCACAAGTATACTTATAACTTTAACCTCAGAATAGTGTTGGTGCAAGAGGGGAATATTCTTATAGATTCCAAGTTTTCATATTAAAGTTGAACAACGCCGACAACCTTACACGGTGCAAGATAAGAAGATGTTGTAACTAAATTTTATGAATAAAACATGTATTAATTAATGGTGCACCAGACACTTTTCAGGCATGTTCCGGTGGGCTCCAACCTTTGTCAACACTAGAAAGTGGGAGCTTTGGTTTCGTCTACGCAAGATCTTGCTCGTGGTATATTCATATGGTAAATTTGAGTTCCTTTTGAATGAGAAATGGAGACCTGAAGTTGGTTGCTTGTAAGGCAAAAAATTTGAGAAAAAGTAAAAAAATGTGATATCCAAAATCGACTAGAATGGGAGGTATTTTACATGATATATTAAGGAGAAACGCACCTATTTTCAATGGGGAACGGCATAAGCGAACAATCACACAAGCGCACGCCGAGCTGGGTTGGGTTGAGACGAGACAAGACGGGCGGACAAAGACGCAACATGGACTGACTACCTCTGTTATATTTAGGGCCGGCCAAACTCTGCAGTCAAATGGTGCAGATGGATGAGGATTACCTTGGGCCAGCCCAACTCTACAGTCTAACGGATCAATGGATAAGACCCTATTTAAAAAGGGACTCTTCGGGATTTATTGAAAATTGAATGCAATTATCCACATTAAACTCCCTTCAGATTTCCTCCGCCCCTATAAAAAGGGACTCTCAGCATCTCATTTTCCACACTTGAAAACGCTTCTCCTCCTCTCCTCTATGTTTTTGCCTTTTTGGAGAGTACAACACTCAACATGTTTGCAGGTTTCCGACAAATTACATAAGTTGAATTCGTAAAACAATTTTATCTTGGAATTTTTTTAACACCGGTAACCGTCGTAATACGGGGTGTTTTTAGAATTAAGGACATAGATTACTTCTCGACTCTGCTCAATTCAGATCTTTCATCGGTAAAATTTTCCGATCTTATTCTATAGTTCTCTTATTGTTTAGTGTTGTATTACATGTTCCCACAATCTTAATTCTACAAACAAAAAATTATTTCATTAAACTATTGTGCACTGACCTTCCTCCGAGTTTTGTAGATTCCTAATTCGGAGAAAACTTTGCCGAAATTTTTTTCCGGAAAACTAACAATTTTGTGCAGGAACCCTTGCAACCATAATTTTATTTTCATTTCGGTATATATTGAAAATAATTTTTTTTTTATTAAATCGGTTATATATATATATAGATGTATATTGCATTCAATTTTTTACAAATCGGTTTTGTGTGAAAAATAGCATTCGATATAATTTTTTTAAATCTAAAACAAGTTTGTTTTTGTACGGAATTACATATACAAATTATTTATTTTGGTTTTAAATTTCAATTTCCTTACAAAAAATTAAAATATATAGTGATCGTGGTTGTTTCCGTGTAACATAAAAGGTTGATAACACTGAATACATTGTTGATGGTCAGAATGCTCTTGGAGATGGAAATGGAAGTCTCCTATTAGTCTTGATTGTTGTTGCGGGTGGAGGAAGTGGTGAGCAGACACCCCAAGTGCAGTTTTGGGAGTGGTATACCACCGGTTGTCCTGCCAAACCCAAGGAGCGAGACTAAGACCTCTCAAAACAGTCTATAATTTGGTCATGAACTTGTCCCTCAAACGATATCAATGTCTGGCTCTTTGAGCGTAGGTTTGTTGCATGATAAGTTCGATAAAACTGCCTTCAAAACATGAACATAAGATGTTATTCTTCTTACCACATTGAAGCTAGACAAATATGTGACTGAGGATACACTCGTTATTTAAACTGAGAATGCGAGGGTATTCCTCCATGCTAATTTGAATGGTGGTTATCTGTGCAAAGGGTGGATTCTAAGCCGCTTGTCTGACCCACTATACCAAGTGTACATAAATGTCAGTACTTCTAGGGAGCTTTGGATTGCCCAAGAAAAGAAGTATAAATCTGAGGACACATGACATAAGAAGTTATCGTTCAAAGTTTCATGGACTTTCAAATGGTCGATCATAAGCCTATTATGGAGCAAGGTGAGAAGTTGTAACTTCTAGCCCATGATATCATTGTTGAAGGAATGAATACTTGTGAGACATTCCAAGTAGCAATATTCATTGTAAAACTCCCTCTATCTTGGAAGGATTTCAAGAGTTACATTTTCCACAAGCAAAAGAAAATGACTATGGAAGATTGCATGGTCAAATTGCAGATTGAATCAATCAATCACAACACTGATGGGGAAAAGTCAGAGAAAGCTAATCTCGTTATACAAATGGGCAAGAAATGGAAGTTTCAACCCAAGGTCCCCAACAAGAAACCAATGAAGAGGAAGTTTGCGGGAAAATGTCACAATTGTGGCAAGATGGGTCACACATTCGACGAATGTCGGAGCAAAAGTGCTTCATGCAAGGACAAGGTCAAGACAAAGACCCACATGGATGAAGACGGGCTAACAAATATTGATTTGTGTTTTCTGACATTTGAAGTCAACATGGTGAGGAGCAACTCGATGGATTCGTGGTATGACACATGTGCTACCCGCCACATATGTTCTGATAAGGGGATGTTCACCACCTATTAGAAGAATAAATAAGACAAGCAACTATTTATGGGGAACTCGTCCACATCAAAGATTGAAGGTCACGACAAAATAATGTTGAAGATGATGTCTGAGAAAGAGCTGACTCTCACCAACGTCATGCACATACCAGACATCCAGAATAATCTAATATCCGGTACTCTGCTCCGCAAGACACAACATGAGCTGACCACCTCTGTTACGTTTTGGATCGGCCCAACTCTTCCGTCTAACAGTGGATATGAGACTGTATTTAAAACAATCAACATGTCAATATTCTCCTATTAAATTGCATATTTTGCAATTAAATAAGATCCAAGATCTATTGCAGAATATTGCAAATCGAATGCAAATATTAGCATTAAACTCCCTTCAAATCTCTTTCGCCCCTATAAAAAGGGACTTTCCGCACCTCATTTTGCGCTTCTCCTCCTCTCCTCTCCTCTCCGTTTTTGTCTTTCTCGAGAGTACAACACTCAACAAATTTGCAGGTTTTTCGACAGCTTGTAAGTCGGATTCGTAAAGCAATTTTATCCCGGGGTTCTTGTGCACTTGTAGCCGTCGTAATACGAGATATTTTTAGAATTAAGGACAAAGATTACTTCTCGACTCTACTCAATTCAAATCTTTCATCGGTAAAAACTTTCGATCCTATTCTATTGTGCTTTTACGTTTAACTTTATATTACAGGTTTCTACAGAAGATAATCCATTGTCTTGATATTTGGCGTCATTATCACCCATGGTCAAAGTTCATGGTAAAAATGACACTATTGCCACGAGTTACATCTTATAGGAAAGCATTTGACGTTTGATCGAGCTAGGTGAATTTCTTGAAAAAAATCGACTACAAGATAAAATACAAAAGGTTGACACTGTGGTTGACATGGCAAGTTCCAAAACGAAATTAACTACCATCAACCACGCACAAGGGGCTTTTCACAAAAGGACTTTAACACGATCCAACCGTACAACCCTGTTTGAGTTCGTAAGAGCATCCACATTGGTTAATCTTAACCATGTTCTTAGCTCCAACTAGGAGAGAGGTGATCAAATCTTGCTAGAACCAAGAAATTTTGATTTATATAAGACTAATCTTAAGTCTAATCTTAGATGGACCCCGTTATAAAACAACTATATATTTTGCTCAAATTAATAAAAAAAATCAAATTAAATGGCAAGAAAATTTTAATTTAAAAAAAATAAAGTATTATAATGTATATAATAATTTTGTTATCTATAGACAACCATTTTTTTTGTATATTATCTTATTTCAAAAATATTTTTATTTGTACATGTAGCATATTGTTAGATTTTAATAATTGCTAAGATGAATAGAAGTGTTTTATTGATGTGAGTGAAAAGTAAGATGTATATTTTAAATGACGTGGAAGGAAGAAAATATTAAAAATAATAATAATAAAGTATATGTTAAGACTAATTTTTAGTGGAGTGAAAAGTAAGAGTTGCATGCCATGATGAATCTAGATAGAGCGAAGCTTCATGGATCTACAAAGACGTGTTAATTTTTTTTCCTTCTAATTTTGAAATAAATTTTCACTTACAATCAAAGTTAAATGAACCAAAATTAACTAGTTCACCATCAATCTATCCATAAAAGTCAATATATGATCAAACAAGCAAAATATTAGCATTAAAACATTTTTAGACAATCACTTAAGAGTGTGCTTAAAGCATGCTATTAAGTTTTACAGTCTATAACACATTAAAATATACATGATATGTGGATAGCCTATCATATAATATATTATTTTTGTAAACCAAACCCTTAAACTATTAATTCTATATTTTAATAGCCATTAGTATATAATACATAAGACCCAAACAAAATCACATTTTATAAGCAAGTGCATAAATTGGGCAGCAGGTCGGTTTAACTAAGCATAGGATGCTACCATCTATGCCCTAGCCATGCATAAAGAAATAATTTGGAATATTTTGAGTTGAAGAGCAGTTTGAAAATTTGTCAAGGAGGTAATTAAGTAATTAAGTGGACTTTGTGGCAGAAGAATTGATTACCAAAAGATAGAAACCTAATTGAGTTTAAGTTCCAATCAAAAGTGATTAGTTTAGACAAGGAAAAAAAATTAGGGTTATTCTCAAGATCCGATCCCTTTCTATTCCATTCTCCCACAGCTTCTATTCTACTGACTTGTCAGATTTGACCACCATTGTCTTTATTATATACATTAATTATGCTCCCACTCCCAGCTGGCTACTTAAGTGTGGATTAGGGTTTAATCAAGACCCACATTTACATTTATGCCCTTTCTTCACTTGCTCATATGCATGGCTCATTATCTAAGTTCAAACTAAGATATATAACTATTTTGAGTTTTTTCAAGATAATATGTAGTTTATGGATAACTATAATGCTAATTGTGGAATTAGAGTTACTTATCTATACTCGAGCTGAATTAATGCTTACAAACCATAATAAAACTGCTCAAATTATAAATTTTAGTATTCAAATTAATCATCTTAAATATTTATTCTTTCAAAGTGGTTAAATTTATACACAAAACCCAACTTTGTACGGAGTATAATATATTTCAACTTTAAAATGCCACGTGGCTGTTTTTTATTTTTATACTATTTAACTAGTTTAATTCTAGTAACGAGTTTATCTAATATAAATAATTTATTTTAATTCAAAAAATTTTAGAACTAAAAACTATATATTTTAATTTTACAAATACTCCAATATATATAAAATTATATGTAATATATATTTTAAAATAAAAGTTATAGTTACAATAAAATTAAAATGTAATCTAATTAATATAATTTATTTTAATTGTTTATTTAAAAAAAATGTGATAACAATGAAAGTAAGTTGTGATCATCATGGAAGTAACATATTTTTTAAAATTTATCTAATTATAAAGTTGTATCTAATTTAAATAGAAATTATTTTATTTTATTTTAATGATAATGTAAGTAAAATATAATTTAATATATAATTTTTTATTTAAAAATTCGGTGATTTTAATCTTCAGTGCGACATATAATCAAAACGATCGTGTGTGCAACGTATTCTTTATTAATTCTGCTCTAGTATAGTAGTACACTCGGAGTTATTATATTTAGCTTAACAATATGAATTAATTGTCGAGTGAAAACCCGTCAAAATTCATAATATTTGATTTGTTTTTCCGTATAAAATTATTTCCTTAAAATTACTGTACAAACAATGATACTCCATTTACAAGTATAAAGAAAAGAAAAGAAAACGTAGTATTTGGAATTCATACTCATGCAAATAAAACGTAATTGTTGTCTGATCAGGAATAAAGAAAATAAAATAAAACGTTAAAAATACTAACTTTAAAAGTATAAAATTTATTACTTTCACTTGTTTATAAGTTTTTATAAAGATAAATTATATAAACATCTTTTACTATAACTTATATATACAAAACCCCTTCTTATCTAAAAGTTTGCATGAAATCACTTCTCATTTATTATTATTTTTGTAAAAATACTCCAGCTTAATTTTATGTGAGTTTTGTTACTTTTTTTTATAATAAGTGTTTTAAAAATAATTATTGATGGATTAAGAGGTAAGATGATATATATGTGAAGGCAAGAGGTACAAGTCAACTAGGTCTTGAATTGGTTGGGTTTAAGCCCGAGCAGACAATCATGCATGGGATTCCTCATTTTGGAAATTCACGATTTTTTCAAAATATATTTATTGACTTAACTTCAAGTGCTCAACATATAATTCAACAAATTTGTCATTGGCTGCACTTTCTATAAATTCAATAACTATTAAAATACTTCACATTGTCTTAGGCTCGTCCCCCAAATCATCATTTTTTTTCTTAAATTTTTAATATCGTCAAAACAATATAATATTTTAATAACTTACGAAAACAAGCTTATACACTAGGAAGTAGTGTAACTTGTTAAGATATTTTTATCTAATTTTTTTTTATTTTTATTAATTAAAAAAACTAGTGTACGTTTAGAGTAGAATTTAAGGGAAAAGTTAGGTAAATATTAGGTTTTAGTTTAAATAAAATATTATTATGCATATGGTTAAATAAAAGTAGTTGATTTTTCATGTGCATTATCACATGATTACAGTTTTGTCCAAATTTGAAGGATAATCAGCTGTCATAATTTTAACGACCACTTGCCTCACTAAAGTGTTCAACTCTCATTTAGACTTCTATGAAGCTTGTTTTAGTTGTACAGACAATATTTATTGCGTAATATAAACCTTAACGACTCAAAATACTAATCTAAATTACATATAGCTTATAATATATATAAGTTAACTCTCGTCTTGTTTAACCAAGTAAAATAAAAATGAATATATTTCATATATGTCTTTTAGGGATCGTTTGATACGATTTTGAAGAAATCGATAATCGGTTTCGGAATCTTCAAACTGATTCATGTAATTGGTAATAAAAATATATTGAAATGAGCGATTTTTAAAAATGAGTGATTCGTTCCCTAGTTCATGAAAAAAAGTTCATGAGTTTGGGTTATTTAATTTATTTTTTCAAATATTTTATTATAGGTCATAGATTTATCATGGGCAAATTAGATCACCGACCATTATTTTATAAATCGATGTATTTTCAACCCAAAATTTTAATTTATAATCTTAACCGGCGTAAAGGTTCAAGTACGGAGTTGTTCCTCCGGTACGGAATTAAGGAGTGTTATTGGATTGACACGAGTCATCTTTTTTAAAGCTATAGACATAATTTTTTAGTTCAAAATTTTTTTGTTTTATTATTCAAATTATTTGTAGTAATGATTCATACATTTTCACAAGAAAAATTTGTAACTATTAGTTTTCTAGTTCAAAACTTTTTTTTTCATTCATTCAAAATTTTTATACTATCAATTTTTTTTTTTTATCGGTTCATGGTCTTTTTGTAGTTGTGTTATTATGCACTATTTACGTACTTTTACATGTATGAACTAATAAAACATAATATTTGAATTAACAAAGCACAATATTCGAACCAATGATACACAAATTTTGAACAATTATTACAAGTTCAAAGCACGTAATGTTATAATTTTTTTTTAAATAACTACCAAAAATACAATAAAGTATAAACTAGTAATATAAAAATGTTTGAACTAACAAGATACTCTACTTGAACAAACATTATATATGTTAACTAACAAATATTATAATAAAATTTTAATATTAAAATTTTTGTTACATAAACATTATTTGAGAATACTGCAAATAATATATGAACTGATAGTATAAATATATGAACTAGAGTAACAAAAAAAATGTTGAACCGTTAGTAAACAAAATTTGAACTAAATTGTAACAACTGTGATTTTTTTCCACAAAAATATCATCTTAATACATATTTTGTGCACTGATAGTTTATTTTAGGTTCATTTTCATAAAATTAAACGCTTAGTTCATAATCTATTAACTAACCGTTTATATTCTACCAATGTATCACTTTGTATCTACGTATCGAAAGAAATTGTTTTACATTAACCACTCGCCTTAACCAAACATGTTTTAAGGAAGGAATTGGATTAGGTCATTCCTTATTCTATTCCGATCTTGATCCCAATATGACTCATGCACGTATATCAAACGAGTTCTTATATTCATTAAAACTTTGGAATCTTTCGCTTGAGGCTTTTGAAATAAAATTTAATTAATTTTAATACCGAAAAATAAAATAGAGAAAGAAAACACCTTTTGTGTTGAAAATGAAAAAAATACTCATCCTAAAAATTAAATTTATAAACAAACAATAATATAAAAGCAGATTAGATTCGTTTCTATACTATTTTTGTTTCCAAAGTTTCAACTAAACAACCCAAAAATGTTTATAGTTGAATATCTAAATGAAATAGAGATTATTTTTTACTAAAAAAAAGATGCATAATTAAATACTTGTTTAGAAAACTTGTGAAAATAATTTTTAAATATTTATCTATCGTTCGGTAGGAAAATCTCTCCAAACTAAGGTTAAAAAAAATGAATCTAAATTTAATAGATTTGGGTTTTAAATTTTTGTAACAAAATTTGAATGCAAGGTGGGTGTACGTTGAAATCTCAGCTATTTGTATTAGCATTGTGGTTTACAAAAAATGTACTATAATTTATTTAAAATATACAGTAATTAAGGTTAGTATGAAATGGATTGGGTCAAACAATGTTGAAATATAATGATCGTAGACTTTGGAAAAAGGCCAAAAATTGCATGGGATTCCTGATTCAAATATAGAATTTAGGTATCGAAAGTGTGAATAAAATTGGTAAAAATGAAGTTTTGGTAAACATCCATATAATTCATAAAATCTGTGGCTATGAAAACGAGCAAGTTGTAATTAACAAAGTTTGAAATGTTGGTAAGCTAAATGGGTAATTAATTAGGTGTGGTGTGTAGTAGCGAACAGTAAATAAAAAAGGGTAAAAATTTTGAGTGAAAAGAGAGATCTGTTTCCCCCAAAATGCATGTTAAAATGTGGTTTGTCTGGTTGCATGACCTTGAGGTTGGAGCTCCAAGCGTGCAACCAAAGTTATTTAAATAAATGGGTTGGTCAAACCCTTGAAATTCAGCCATTTTCGACCTCTGTTTTTGTGACTAATTACCCCAATTTCATGATAATCATCTTCTAACTAATTATTCAAATGCTTCTTTTTAAACTATCTAATGGTTATTGGTTAGGTTCATTTTCAAAATCACTCCGCCCTGTTACTTCAGCAGTTAATAGTATTACTAACTTCTTATTACGTGTGTATGTATATATAATGTATGGTTTCAGTGAGGAGACTCGCTACAAAGAGGACGTGATAAGAAATTTTGATTTTTTTTACCATCTGTTCATTTTTTACATGTTGTGATTGAATACGATAACTTGACTGTTTTCAATGTAAAATTGTGAATTGCGTAAATGACTTATCAATAAGGTTGTCGATACTTCTAGAAGATAATTTTTCCTGTCCGCTTTCCGTTTTTTTTTAAAAAAAGTTGTCAATACTCTCAAAAAATAATCTTTACTAACAACTTTCTGTTTTTTTTTTAAAAAAAGGTTCTCGATACCGGACTCTTCTTTGTAGTGGTCTCCATTTCCGAACAAATTAAGGTATTTACATTCAAATGATAGAAATAATGTTATTCTCTTTTTCTTTTTGATACACGGGTAAAAGAATTAGGCAGATCAGTATCTAGACACTGATCGGCCTAAGGTATCCTTACGGATGAGGTCTTGAACATCTTCCGGAATGACATTGACATCCATCATGATATTGTGTCATGCATGAACCGTGTTGATTTCCTTGTAGACATGTTGCACAATGGAGTAAGAGAATCCCGAGATCCTATTGGATATATCAGTGATGATCATATCCTGTTCCCATGGGAGCTTCCATATTCGATTTATCAAATTAATGAGATAGAAGGAGATGGTGCTTAGTCTGGTATGAAGATATGATAGTATCATTTTACCCCAAACGCAAATATATGTCTGAAATATATATTTAAACCAAAGAGATGGTGCTTAGTCTGGTATGAAGATATGATAGTATCATTCTGTTCAGAAGTGAAAACCACCACATGCAGACGGTGTTTATTTTATAAGTTTTAGAGCTTCCTTATTGTCTAAGTCAGTTAGGCACAACAAAACAATTATGGAACCCAATAAACAAGCTTGCTTAAGCACAATATTTGAGAACATAAATTTCTGTCTGCTGGCTTTACAATGTTTTTACTCCACCTTTTTAATTTAGCCCTCTCTAATTCAATGCCCAAATCTTCCAAAGATCAAACCAAACAGACCATTTACAACCATCCTCTTCTACCTCAAAGGCTAACTTCACCACACTTGTTTTATACAATCATAGAGTTCACAGATACAGCAGAGAAGATGATATACTATCCTAACGAGTAACGAGGCTTACAGTATGAACTTAACTGAGTCTCTACTGAGTTGCTTGTAAGATCTCTCTGATATCATTGCCTTGAAGCTACAAATAACATAAGGCACACAAAATTCACACCATCAACGTTATGGTTGATGTAATAGGACAGCAAAATTATCTATTAACAATTGTAAACATTTTTCTCCTTTGAAAAATGACACTCAGATCTGGGGTGGAATTTGAATAGTATTTACCTGAAGAAAGGTGAGGAACAAGATTACTCCAGAATTCCACAAGGCGTGGATTGTTATGGAAGTCATCAGGTTACGAGTTTGGGCATATGAAATTCCCAATGCTGTCCCTGTATCAGATGCAAAAACAAGCAATTTGGCCGAATATTTCAGAGGAGCATCATCATATAGATAAGCCCAAGGCTACATTTCCTAAAATTTTAGTTATGACCAGATTTGAAATTTTGACGCTATCCCTCAAATTTTGGGTGACAATTTTGCTATATATAAGACAACATGAACTGCATTTCCGACTTTTCAATTGTGGCTCCTTGGACTTCACTGCAAATTAGATGAAATTTTTACTTCATTTTATTCTACACCGCATTTATATAGATAGAACAAGAGATTACAGTTGAACATAATGGAACATAGAGAGGTCATACCAAGGATAAAGAGTTGAGGAAATTCTCCAGGCGTTAAATGGGCAAGTGCAAACACAGCAGCACTAATAGCAATGGCTACAGGTGTAGGGACCCTGCAGAGGAAAGTAATTGAGATAACAACTGCTAACATTAAAAACTAGATACACCACAAGAGAAACGATCCACGCAAGAAAAAAATTGTATTAGTAAAGCTACAATGACCATCTTGAACTTTGCAAAAATTATCACTTTAAAGAAGACGAAAACTGGTAAGCCCCGTAAATAAGCTCACATTGATTACATTAATTTACTTGCACACGAGACTGTTCATGAAGTTATCTGCTCTAAGGAAAACATATACACTATTTCCAGTATTGAAATTGGGTTCAGGGAAGCAAACAAAACATGACATATTCCTTGAATAAAAATTGCACCAAAAGGAGTGTGTAGAAGGATTAAAAGATGTCATATTACACAGTATCTGCAACTTGAAGGACAACCGGACAAGCAATACAATAATCTTAGGTATACCACTCGGTTAATGAGACCATTAAAAATCCTCGAAAGACTGTTTCTTCAAGAACCGGAGCAAGGACGCCAGTGACTCCTAGCAAACAGGCAGTGCTGCAAAGACATGATAAAAAAGCTTGTATGTATGTTCAATAATATACCAACTATAGATGGACAAATGTATTCTTAGAGAAAGTCGATGCTAAATTGCAGAGAGAAACACCTTCAATTAAGGAGTTGCAAATTTAAGCACTAGAAAAGTTTAAGGTAAAGGCTTTCTAACTTTACCTTATAGGGGATGCTCCAATCAGAGGAAGTAAGGTAACCAAAGCATCCGTCTGAGATAAAGAAAGATCAAAAGTTTAATACGGATAAGCCATAATCTATTAAAGTTCAACGGACTGCAAAATGGGAGTCGTGTGCATATAAGCGCACAATTGCATTAGGCTCAAGCTCAACAGATAAGCCCGATGAAGTTCCATCCTTAAAATCAATTGACAATAGGAGGTCTCATTGACCTTATACTAGGATATGGTTTGGTTTATTCTCAATAAATATCAACGACCATTATAACTTATAAGTATTGGCTTGTGTCACAACAGCAACTATAACCTCAACAGAAAATAGTAGCCGCATATCAAATAAGCAAAACACCCAAAAAAATTTGGTACATATCTCATTCTGTTGAGTCTAGTATCTTCTACTGTAAACCCTCTATAACAACCACATTATAAGCTACACATATCTGTCACTAATGATTATTTCTTAACTTTCCAAGTTGTAGAATCATTCACGTGAAACTGAACTATACCTGATACAAGTTTAGTACATAAACTTCCAATCATATATCTGATAAAACTAACGATTACTAGTAATGACACCAAGCACCCATTACGATGAATTGGTCAATGATGCGCGTAATTATAACCTCTCTTTTTGGAGGCTCTCCAAAATAAGATAAGGCAACCCCTGTTAAAGCAATAGCACCAACTGCTCCAATGAGCCCAACTCCAGCCCATAAGAGCCATCCTTTCTGGAGATCAAATGGTTTCCTCAAATCTGGGAAAATTTTAAACGAGTACCAATAAATAAAAGTTTGTTGCAGGTACAATACCATGCTACTTGTTCATTACAGACAAAAGAAAGTGAATATAACTTTTGATCCAGGCTTAACGGCATAAGTAAGAAAAAATCATTCAAATGGATATCGAAGGGAACAACTTGCATCTCTGAAAAATGAATATGTTAATGCAAGCAATGACCAAGCTTAAATTTATACCATATCGGAAAATATCATCATCAAACGGCTTAAAGGACCCAGTAAGACCAAACAAGACTCCAAGAACAGCTAGAGTTGTGAGGCTGCCAAGACAAACGATAGCTGAACATGATTACACCAATTTAGGGCTCAGATTACACTAGGAAATCCAAAATCAAAACTGCTATTTTTCATGAACAATTACAATAACATCACTGATATATTTTAATCCCTCTTACCTCTGAGCCACCAGAAGTAGTTCTGCTTTATCATCCATCGTTAATTCTCCAATTTGAATTCCAAGATATGGAAACGCTGCAGACTCTATTAATCCTGTCAAAACGAAACTGCCTGGAAAAACATTAGCTACCTGCCATATATTCCCTCATTATGCTATATTTCAGCTTCATGAATCCAATAAGACTAAGAAAACAAAAGGTTAACTGAAAGGTGGTCTATCCTTTGACCTTTACGTGGCACAAGTCAAATAACAATACAAGAGTACAAGCTTCAATGTGCATAAAAATAACTGATTGTCAACAAGTCGAGTGATACAACAACGAAATCAGACCTTATCCCACAGGCTAAAGATGTCAAGGAAACCGTTTGCCATGGCCAAGGAACATTCCAACGCTTGAGTATAGGCCAATTCAACTCATTGACCTAAAAATTCTCACACGTTAAGCATCAAATGCAGCCGAAAACCACACAATGTTAACGATGATGCAATGGACAGCAATACAACAAATCTACTGAATATTTTACCTTCTTCTGGTCAGAACTATCACCAGATTCGCCTCCGGAGTTGTAGAACCGGATTGAAGAATCTCCTCTTTTTCTTGTCCTACTGATTGGTGTTGAGACTTTCAATATAGCGAAATTGTGATGAAAATTGGGATACCTGGCGACGCTGGTGGAGGATGATATCGAACATCGAGTAGAAATGGAAGACTTGGGATAGATGGATGGTCTCGCGTCGAAGACACCACAAATCATCTTCGGATGGTTGGCGCCATTGTAGAGGGACACGAACGCCATTGGAGTAGAGCCCCACGGTTGGAGGATGTGAGCGAGAGAGGTAACTGAGATTTGATAAAGATAACGCGATACTACCCAGTACCCATCACAATTACCTGGGATTCGTTTATTTTGGGCTGGACTTGGCCCGTCAAAGTCAAGAGTTGGCCCAGTAGACTTTCTTTGATGCATTTCAATCCTTCCTTATCTTACTACCTTATATTTTCAGTTTTTTTTAAAAAAAATAATTACTTAATATAAAAACCTCATACTATTTACATGGGTGCTATTTTCTAACCTTATATTTTCAACTTTTTTTAAAAAAAATAATTAATTATATTTTTAGTTTTTACGAGAATATTAATTAATATTAAAATCTCATATTTTTACATTGATATTATTTTCTTTGTAGATGATGGAAAAATGTATTCCTTATTACACTATAATAATAAATATTTAGATTAAATGTAACACTCTTAAAATAAATTATTCATATGAATAATTTTATGAATAATTTTAAATTGAATTATTTATATAAATAATTTAGAATAAATTGTGCAAGGTGAATTATTTACCTTCTTTATTGTTCTAATTTTTAATTAGAATACTTTCTTTATCATGGTCTATAAATAAAGGTTATTCCATCATAATAAGATGTATCAAGCGTAAGAAATAAACCCGGGTGTTCTTATTCTCTACTATCTTCTAACATCCTTCTAGTGCTCTTGAAACACTCTCCACAAAATCAAAGTAATCGTAAATCTGAAATAATCATTTCATGACACATTATCAACATAAAAAATATACTTTTTATTTTTATTTAAGGTTTAATTCTATCCAAAGTATGAATCTTAAAAATGTTTCTTAGTTTCTTACTATATAAGAGTAAATACACCACAATTGATTAGAAGAGTATGCTATATAGTTGCTCAATTTGAGAACCTCTATTTTTATCATGAGATCTAAAATAACTTTAGTCAAAACAAAATTATATTTTTAAACTTATGCTTGGATAAAAAAAAAAGAGAGAAATTTACCACGTTTGATAAAACCCGCCATTGACTTTTTTTTTACCACTTGAATTATTGACAAGAGAATTGTCATTATGTTTATAAAAATAAACCTTAATCTTGAACTCATACAATTAAGGGTCAAAATCAATGAGACTCATGTACTCAAACTCAACCATATAATCAAGTTAGCAATTGAAGGAAGCACTTCGGCTATCGCCGCCCATAAAGCACCCATGGAAGCAGTTGCGGCTACTCAACACCATCAACGTCAACGCACCTTCTTTCGTTCCTTTCCATAACAACAAATAAGTCGAGAGAAGGAATATCTGCCGCCTGCAAATGGGTGGGAAAGATCTGTTGTACCTTCAAAATCGAGCCTTCAATCCTTCTTTTGGCTCAATGTTTCTCTGAACGAGTTTTCCGGGAAGGTGTCTTTTGACTTATCGGTTACTACTCCTCCATTCTCGACTTGTCAAGCAGTTGGTGGGGAGTTGGTAAAGTTTCCTGTTGCTGGCGGCGTAGCCCTAGCGGTGCCCGGCGCTCTTTCTCTCCCTTCAAATATGGAATGTGCTTGTGTTGTTTGCTCTTGAAAAACCAAGTTGATTCATATTTGGAGTAATTGGTTAATACTCCTATGGGCAAGATCAATGGTATTGAACTACCAAAGGACTCAATCACCAACATTCTCACCACTTAGGCCTCAAAGCTTATTCTTAATACCAACAACACCACGATGACCCCAGCAAGGTAAAAGCTCTACTTACGGGTATGACAGATAGGGAAAAAAACCAATCGATAATATTCAGTCATCCCATCATAATTGTTGAGGATGACTTGGATTTGGAGTTGTACACTCAGGACCTTGAAAATTTTCAGGAAGGACTCCCTTTTTGAATTTTGTTCCTTTGAAGCTTCCAAACTTCTTCTTTGTCAAACAAGACCGTATGATTTTTCTTGCGGCGTTTTGGTTTCTCATCCCACCTTCTATAGTGTTGGGTTCTTGAGTTTCCAATCTGCTTATAATGTGTGGTGTAATGAACTGAATTCTGCTTATAATGTGAGGTGTATGAACTGAATTTTCTTGAGTTTCCAATTTGTGTATCTAATTTTCTTGATAACAAACATTTGGGGCTACAACCCATGAAACTTGGGTTACAACTCAATTCTCTCAACTCAACAAGGGTGCATTATGTTGATTTGTACATCTGTGACTCCTACCAAACCACGGTGACCCGAATGGGTCCGTTCTTTTTTCCCGTATTTACTACCGGATGTTTTTCTTCGGTTTGACGACGAGTTTACCCTTACAATAATCCTATTAGTCGTTTGACAACTAATAGGACAACTGTGGGATTTTTTGCCAAGCTGTATTGTCACTAAAAATAACTAAGTTCACCTAAATTATTCACAAATTATGCAACCCATTATCCTAGCCCCTCTAAAAGATCCGTCTAACTCATTTAACAGATTAATCCGGCACCATTTTTGCGGCGTAACAACATTGATCTCGACCGAGTGATCCCAAAAATGCCTAAGATAAAAAGGAAAAAAAAATAAAAGTAAGGTCGTTTCGACCCCGGTCTAACGGCCCCAGAAATATCAAAATGGAATTGAAAATTTTAAATTAAGGTCGATTGAGTTTTGCCTCAATTCTATATTGTTCGAGACAATATTTGAATTTGAAAACAAAATCAATCTTTATTTGATCAATCAAAACAAAAGCACTCCTAAAAGTAAAACAAAAAGCTTTGATCCCAACTAATGCTTCAAACCAATTCTTTATGAGTCAAGGAAAATTAAAATAAAAAGCTTAACACTAGTGAAAATAAAATGATCAGTCTAGATATGACTCAATTTCACAAAAACAATATATTCCTAATGCATACAAAGTACAAAACAATCAATTTCAATCACTCCTGATAACATAAATCAACCCCCTATGACAATCTTCTCCCTACAAATCACCTTTCTTTTATCCATCAAGTTTTACACCTTTTTTCATCAAGATACCCGTGTTCTGCAATTTCGTCTTTTGAGGTTTGATGCAGTCATTTGCTGGCGGTTTCGTGCGTTTATCGAGAAGGAGGCGTGTATTTGTGATCGACTCTTGACGGCTATGTTGCAGTCCAAATCTGAGGTGTCCACAGTTGTTCCCCAGGCTTCCCCTGTGTACTTCCTTCAAGATGAACTTCTATGCTCGTTGCCGGATGGATCATCCTGCTTTCCCCTTGAAGACCTTTTTGCTTTCGGTTTCATTTTGATGTAATTTGTGCATTTCTTTTCTCCTTTATTTATGTCATGACGGTTAGTCCGTCTGCCGATTTTTTCGGCCTTTCGACCCACTAGACAGTGCGCCATCTATTGATTTCGAACCGCTTTCCATTTTAAAAAAAAGTTAGCAATTAAAGGAACCAATAGAGGGATGAGAGTTGGTTTATCTATAGCTACGGGAAATCATAAAATGATGGAATAACGATGTAACAAATCATGAGAAATAGCTCAATCATGCAAATATTCACTTCTTGACAACTAAGGTAAGGTCCAACTCCTAATTCTTTAGCGATGTGTATCTTGACATAAGAAAACCATTCCAAAATCATCAATTAATATCAAGATAACCATATCCGAAATTTTATAATATTCAAATAACCTAGATTTCCCCTAAAGGTTGTAGTAATTATTAAATAAACGTCAAACTCTTTCTAACAAAAGCAACCAGTTTAGCATGGACGAGATTCAAACTCCTTATGACAACTCAGCACGGCCATATATAAAGAAATTATAGTTGTTACTCTAACTTAAACGTTCAGTCGGTACAAAATATGAGTATAACAAGAGAAATAGAACCAATAAATGCTAGATGATTAGTCTAGATATCAATCGATTCAAATCACATAAAATACAAACAATACAATGAATATTATGCCTTCAACAAAATTAAGTAAGATAAACGTTACACCCAAAGTCAATCAAAGAGCTTCAATTTTTAACTAAAAAAAAGGCCTTATTATTTCATCTCCAAAACAATAACAACGAAAAAAAAGGAAAAACAATAGATAGTTTAATGTTATGTGCTTCCACTCATATTTAACCTAAACCTACTAAGTTCAAAGAGGAAAACGAACAAAATGTCTTGGGCCGAAACACAAGTCCATCATTAGTAATCGATAAAAGTCGAGAAGCCCATCAAAGTCAAGCAAGGCAGCGACCGCGACTGGTTGGTCGTGGTTGCCACCTTGCTTGCGGTTGTCACATGACGTCTACATTATCTTTAATTTGAATGTATATTCTAATTTGCTTCAAATATAACCAATTCGTGCATATTTCTCCATTGTTCAATGGTCATCAACCACTCCAAAAATGTCACAAAGTTCACCATCATGAATGTAAAAAGTCTTAATTACGCGCTACAAATTCATAAATATCAAATTCTCTCATGCTTAGAACTTTCTCGTCCTCGATTAAGATAAATAAAAAATAATTATGAAGCATAAAGTGGAACCTACATTGAGAATCCCCAACATTATACATGAACACTCTTTACTCCAAAATACATCACACCAACACATCAACTTTAAGGGAAGTAGAGTACTTTCCCAAGTTGAACTCAAACTCCATAATGTGAGTAAACATACTTTAGTCTTAGTTTCAATATATCTTCTTATACTTTTAAAGTTCCCAAATGACCTAACTAGAACCTCTTTATAGGATGTGTTGTGGTTGGTATATAGTTTGATCCAAGGAAAGCACAAACATCCAAAGCTACAAAGAGAGGTGTAAGAAAGAGGTATATGGAAGAGAGTTTCTATTGAAAGATATGTGCAATATATTTGAATATATTGCTCAATAAAATAAACATATTATTTGTGTATTTTAGGTTAGTTTATATTTTATTTTATACCTAGTATCTTTATTATTCTATTATGATTTCGTTGTAATTCTATATAAAGGATCGTAATAACGTTAATACATTGTGGTTATATCTCCATATTTTGTGTGGTCTTCTTCCACCAAATCTATCATGGTATCAGAGCGGGTTCGATTCGGGACCTCAACCTCGTCTAAATCTACATTTACCACCGATTTACTAGTGATCTTATCGATCTAATGTTGTCACCGATCTACTGGTGGTCCTATCGATTTTGCAAATGGTGTTCGTGTCAACGCTCATTGTTGATCGAAGTGTTTTCTTTGCTCATTGTCAAATGAAATGATCCAGTCTTCAGCGTTCATTTGCGTACACACGCTTTGACTGCGGAAGCGTATTGAAAGATATGTGCAGTATATCTGAATATATTGCTTAAAATAATAAGCATATTATCTATGTATTTTAGTTAGTTTATATTTTATTTTATACCCAATATTTTTATTATTCTCTTTTGATTTCCTTGTAATCCTATATATAGGATCACAATAAAGTTAATACAATGTGGTTCTACCTCCACCTTATGTGTGGTCTTCTTCCACCAAAATCTATCAGTTTCATAGGGTGTGTTGTGGTTTAATGTTGATGTTAGCATTCGATTGATAAGGTAAGTTGTTGTTATATATAGTTGCATAAGGCTAGAGACTGAGAGGAAGTTTGGCATGAGTTAATAGAGATATGGTTGTTTCAACAACATGTCAATGATTTGATAAGCAAAGATAATATTTATTTTGATACTTGGAACATGTAAGACATTAGATAAACTAAAAGTGTACTTGGAAGAAGAAAGATTAGTGTGTCTAGTGTTTTGGACATTCAAACCTATACTATCCCCTATCATAATCTCACTAGTTCCATTGTATGAATAGTGAGCAGCTAGGTTCGCAAGATCAACAATCACATGATGTGATGCATTGGAGTCCAAGAGCCAGGAAGATGGTTGATGTGTATTGGTGGGGTGTGTGAATAGTTGAGAGTTCAAGGGTATGTATGTTGCCATATTAACATGAGGTGTTGATGAGGGATTTCGAGTGGGGCGGGGTGGTAGGTTAATGTTGGTTGTAGATTTTGGAAGGTGTAATAGTGAGATAAGGTATGTCCTTGTATTTTACACCATTGACATTTTTTCAAGAAGGGTTTGGATGGAGGCTTTTAAGGTGTAGAGGATTACGGAGAAGATGCTTGACGATTGTAGTTGTATGAATGGCGAGATTGAGTAACATTAATAGTGGTAGGGAATAGAGATGTATTTGATTTGTGGCGTAGCATTAGTTCCTTGTTGATTAGTTTTTCATGGAGTTCTTCATACGTGATATGTTTATCACGTGCATGGACAACATCAATGGCATATTGCTAATCTTCGTCAAGCCCATCTAGAATACAATCTTTAAGATCTTTTAAGTCCATTTGTTTGCCAAGGAGAGTAAGTTGATGAGACAAATGCTTGATTGACTGCATATATTCACCAATGGAAGTAGTACCTTGGTAAGATGCTTGAGATGGTCTTTGACCTATTTGATATGACCTCTTTGTTGGGTTAGCAAAGAAATTTGGCCAAATGGTTCCACACAACTTGAGAGGATGTCGTTGTAGACATAAGTGCTGCAACGGGAGATGATAGAGTACCAAGCAATGCACCAAACAATAGTTTGTCTTGGCGCATCCATGATAGATATTTTGGGTCAGGAGTTTGAACATGTGGTGTAGAGTTGGAAGGGGTGATAGCCTCATGTGCTATATGAATGCCATTGATGAACTTAATCAAGCCATATCCAAAGAACACTGCTTCAATTTGAAGTCTCCAGGCTAAGTAGTTGGTGGCAATGAGTTTTGATATAATAAGGGAACGAGAAAATGACCAGTGGAACAAATGGTTCATGCTCATTTTGAAGGTTATTGTCATAGAGAGTTATGGTCTTCATGAGAGCAGCGGAAGAGAATGGAAAAAAAAGAAGATGTTTGTGAGGATTAGAGTTTTGATACCATGTGAAGGAGAGAATATGATTATGGCAACTGTAATATTATTATTGAAGAAGAGAGTGCATTAATCTAGAGGGAATGAGGATCAAGATCCCATAATAATGTTACTAATGTATAGGGTTAAGAAAGAATCAGAGCAGACAACATTTAGATTGGTGAAGAATAAAGATGGTAAGAAGGATCATATATTCCTAAATGTAGCTTCACAACTTGGATTGCCGGTCACAAAAAGCTCTCCACCCTAACCAAACTCCTCCATTGAAACCTCACCAACAAGCCACTTGTAAACTCTGCCTTACCCTCCCTAAAGACGAAGATCACCTATGGTCTAGGTGTAGATACACCTCTCTAATCCTTGACATCATTTCTAGATGGACTAGAACCTCTTACCCCGCCCCTTACCTCCATAACATCTGGACCTGGCTTGGAAAGCAAAGAAGACAAAAACGCAACCTCATTGCTGCATCTATGTCTCTTCTTTCTCAACCTTCGTCTACTTCACTTGGAAAGTAAGGAACAACATGCTTTACAATCACACTTTCACCTCAGCTATCACATGTGCTAATGAAGCTATCATCTCCATCAAGAACTACACCTCACACCACTGGAAAGACCGCTCCCATGACTCGACCTCATGGACATCAACTCTTGGCATCCACCTCCCTTGATCCCCCATGTTTCCCCTCTACTATCTATTCTTTGTTCCTTGATCTAAACTTTTGCTCTCCCATGTATATTTTTATCTTCTTTTCTTAATATACGTAATTTTTCAAAAAAAAAGGACCATATATTCTTAACAAATCACTCATGACTAGCCTATATGTCTCTTATTTTTCTAAACATTAGGAATGATGATGGATATATCTCACATTGATATCTTACCTGCTTAAAACCTATTTATATGGCCCTTAGTGTATAATCTATCTATATACATATATTATAGCATAAGCGTTTTGTCCCACATGCCATCTTCATTTTACCTTTATCATCTTTATAAATAGTACACTAAGAGATGTAATATTGTCTAAATTAGCCTATTTTTATTATTTTTATAAAATTATAATTAATTTAATAAAATTTTATAATTATTCATTGAGTTAATTAATTAAAACCATTTTTTAAAAAAATATTATAAGTTTTAAGAAAATTATATATCTATTAAAATTCAAAAATTATACCCATGCCTTGGCACGAAAATTACACTAATATTATATAATGTGATGTAACGCCTTTTGCTTCTCGTTGTTCTATAACTCTCTTCAAATCCTAGTAGGACTTCTGAAAATATAACTATCATAATTAAATATAATATATGAAGCTTATATTATTAATTGCTCGAATTCTTGTTTCTATTTATATAGAAGACATGAAATTCTAAGAGAAGACTCGATGAGAAGGAGCATTGCATTGTGACAGTTCCACCACACCATTATGAAGAACACATAATATTTTTCGTACAATTGAAAGTCTTTTTAAGGCAATGTAATACAATATCCAATGTGACTAAACTCATTGATGGCTCGTGAAAAGCCCTTATTCTACTCTCAAAAAGAAAAAAGGTAATAAATAACACATTATATCAAATGAACTTATCGAGTTTTAAAGATGTGTGTCAAAATGGGTTTCATATAAAATCCATGAATGAATCGAAGGGATAGAGATTTTTGTGCATCACAACACATAAGTGTGATAAAAAAAAACTTTCCTTTGAAAAAAATGGCCTTCAGATTATATTAGACATATAATTATCTGTTTGAAGCTAATGTAGCATTCAACAAATGGTCAGATGACCAAACGGAATTTTAAACATTTGCATGATCGATTGGGTCACTCAGGATCAATGATGATGCACAAAATCATAAAATGGTTCACTTCGAGACTTGTTAAAGAGCATTAAGGCTCTTCCCCTAAGTAATATTAATTATATTATGCGGTTTGCTCACTAGTAAAACTTATAATTCAAACTTCTAAGAGAAAGGTTATAAGTGAGACTCTTGTATTTTTTAAAACGATACAAGATATATGTGGACCATTTGTTCTACTATGCGATCCATTTTGATATTTTATGGTGTTAATTGATACATCTACAAAATGATCACTTGTGATAGAATATGTAATTATGTAAAATAGAGGGATGCCATACGTAAATATTGTAAATACATTTATTATAAATATACCCATCAGACAATGGAAACCCTAAGGGGAATTTATCCTTATTCTCACATGGTATCAGACTTCTTTCCTCTCAAACCTCTTCCGCACGTTCTTTTCCCCGAAGGCTAATCCTAGCCCTAATTCTGTTCGACTGTCGAGGTTTTTCCGGCCAGCGTTCCGCCGCCTCATCACCACCTCTAGCCCTCGGTTCTTTCAGCCCCTCTCATGGTTGCTGACAAAAGAAACAATCCTTTCATTCCGCGCTCGGAATTTCCAACATCAAGAACAACATCGCTCTTGTCCTTGACCATGAAACTCCTTACGCATCATGGGTCACCTTATTTCGCGTTAGTGCGAAGGCTCATACTGTTTTGGATCACATCGATGCCACGGTTCCTAAGTCGATTGACATTGATGACTCTCTCTGGCCACAAGTTGACGCAACTGTTCTTCAATGGATATACAACACGGTCTCTAGAGATATTCTTCTCCGAATCTTGGATCCAGACGATACCGCTCTTCAGGCATGGATTAGAATTCAGAACATCTTTCAGGATAACAAGAATACCCGCGCAGTCTATCTTGAACATGAGTTCTCCAACTGTAAACTATCAGGGTTCGCTTCTATCTCTGCTTATTGCCTGCAACTTAAATCTTTAGCCGACCAACTGAAGGGTGTCGGATTTGCTGTCTCGGACAATCGTTTAGTTCGTCAACTAATCTCCGGCTTACCTGCTGAGTACAATGTTGCAGCCAACTTTATTCAACAATCGGATCCTCTTCCGAGTTTCACAAAAGTCCGGTCGCAACTATTACTTGAAGAAACACGAATGGCCGCTCAAACCGTCTCCGGTCAAACGACCGCCCTAACCACCTCAACCGCCGGCACCAACGCCTCTCCCTCCCGGCAGCAGTGCGGTCGCACCACCTTTGCACCGGACCAATCCTCCAAGAGTCGCGGCCGCAGTCGGAAAGGGAAGGGCAAGACTCCAGCTGCCGGCGTGCGTTTTGCCTTTCACCTGCAATTGGGCTGACACCCTGTAGCAACTTCTCCAGGTGGGCCGAATTTTTCACCTCAACAGGCCAGGTATCAGGCCCACACGCCCAGCTCTTTTCAGTTTCCTCAATTGGGCCGGCAACCTCCTCTTTACCCATATCCTGCATCTCAGAACGGGCTTCTTGGGCTCAACCCACATGCCACGCAGCAGGCTCATCTAGGCTACGTTTCAGACTCTTTTCAACAGCCCACGTCTATTGATCAATCTTTTGCGACAATGTCACTCAATCCCACAGACAACCTTTGGTACTTGGACACAGGCGCCACATCACACATGACGAATGATTCCGGTAACCTCTCGTCTTTTTCGCATAATGGTTCTTTAAATTCGATAATTGTTGGGAAAGGTATGCGAATTTCTTCTACAAGTCTTGGCGATGCTACGTTACCCACAAATAACCGACCCCTCAAATTGACCAATATCCTTGTGGCCCCCCAAACTTGTCAAAAACTTGGTTTCCGTTAGACATTTTACAACTGATAACCTTGCTTCGTAGAATTTGACCCCTTTGGTTTCTCTGTGAAGGATCTGCAAACGGGGACCGTTCGCATGAGATGTAATAGCTCCGGGGAGCTCTATCCGGTTACGACTAGCCCCATTCGCCCACATGAAGCTTTCTTTGTCGAGTCTTCCACAATTTGGCACGTTCGTCTCGTTCATCCCAGCACGCCCGTGTTTAATCATCTACGTTCATCTTCTTTTCTTCAATGCAATAAGGAGTCCCATACTTCACTTTGTCATGCTTGTCAGTTAGGAAAACATCATAGATTGTCATTTGATCGTTCTACCTCTACTACATTTGCACCGTTTGACATCATTCATAGTGATCTCTGGACCTCTCCCGTTCCTAGTCGGGAAGGTTTTAAGTATTATCTTTTATTTCTTGATGACTTTTCTCATTTTTTATGGATTTATCCTATTAAATTTAAGTCACAAGTCTTTGATCTATTTGTGCAATTCCACAAACTTGTTCAAACACAGTTTCTTACAACCATTAGTTTTCAATGCGAGATGGGTCGTAAATTTAACAACACGAATTTTCACAATTTTTTTGCTACTCATGGCATAAAATTTCGATTTTCGTGTCCTCACACCTCCCCTCAAAATGGCAAAGCTGAACGTATCATCCAAACCATCAATAACATGATGCGTACCCTCCTTTTTCATGCTTCTATTCCTGTTTCCTATTGGTCTCACGCCTTGGAAACTTCTTGCTACCTCCTCAACATTCTCCCCTCCACCACTATTCAAAACTTGTCCCTACCCAAGTGTTATACAACACAACACCTCTCTTTAATCATCTCCGAGTCTTTGGTTGTCTTTGCTATCCCAATCAAAGTGATGCGGTCTCTCATAAACTTCAACCTCGTACCTCACAATGCGTTTTTCTAGGATATCCTTCCCATCATCGAGGATGCAAGTGCTTAGAGTTAGGTACAAACAAAATAATTATTTCCCGTCATGTCACCTTTGATGAGTCTCAATTTCCGTTCGCTACCCGGCATACCGTCTCCCCAGACCACTATGACTCTCTCACCGACGACGGAATTTCACCCTACGTACAATTTCACCACCGTGACTTACCTCTCAGCAGCAATCCTGCAGTGTCAGGCCCACCATTGGCCCAAAACACTCCAAGCCCATCCGTTGCTGCCTCCTTTCCCTCCACTTCCCAAAGACATGCCGTATCAGGCCCTTTGCTCCCTCCTGGCCCACTGCTTCCACCTGGCCCAGTACATCCCCCTAACCCACAACCTGATGTACCCGGCCCACACGCACCGGCCTCTACTGCTCCTACCCAGCCGGTGTTACAAACCATCCCACTACCCACTATCCCACATTACTCCCATAACTCCACTTCACCGATACATCACCATATAAATTCACCGATCCCACCTCCATCTAGACCACAAACCCGGAGTCAATCCGGCATCATCAAGCCTAAACCGATATTTGATTTATCTGTTACCACCGCCCCCTTTCCTAATCTATCTCGCCGATTCCCAAATCCCACAATGTAGCTCTTCAGGATCCGTATTGGAACGCTTCAATTCCATGCTTGACGAATATCGAGCCTTTATGCGGAACAAGACTTGGGTTTTGGTTCCTTGCATGTGGATATTTAGGCACAAATACAGGTCTGATGGTTCCCTTGAGAGATACAAAGCCCGTTTAGTGGCTAATGGGTGTTCTCAACAAATAGGAGTTGATTGTGATGAAACTTTTAGCCCAGTTGTCAAACCGGCGACTATTCGGTTGGTCTTACACATTGTTGTGTCCCGTTCTTGGCCTATTCATCAGTTCGATGTTTAGAACGCTTTCCTCCACGGGCAACTGAATGAAACAGTTTATATGTTTCAACCTCCAAGTTTCCGTGATCCGAAAAATCCCAACCATGTTTGTCTCCTGCAAAAATCACTCTACGGTCTCAAACAGGCTCCTCGAGCTTGCTTTCAACGATTTGCTGGATTTCTCAGTCGCATCGGTTTTGTTGGCAGTAAGAGCGACTCATCTCTATTTATTTACCGCCAAGGTTCAGATATTGCTTATATGCTTCTATATGTAGATGATATCATTCTTACAGCCTCCTCAGACAGCTTACGTAAGCAGCTAATAGGGAGCCTGAGCAAGGAATTTTCCCATAAAGATCTAGGTCCTCTATCCTACTTTTTGGACATATCTGTCCGTCGCACTTCGTCCGGACTATTCCTTTCTCAAGACAAGTATACTCGTGAAATTGTTGAAAGAGCCAAAATGACCAACTGCAAACCGTCTGCAACACTTGCTGAGACAAATATGAAGTTAAGTGCCTCCTCTTCTCCGGCTATTAGTGATCCGACCCTCTACAGGAGTTTAGCTGGAGCTCTCCAGTACTTAACTTTCACGCGCCCTGACAAATATAAAGTTAAGTGCCTCCTCTTCTCCGGCTATTAGTGATCCGACCCTCTACAGGAGTTTAGCTGGAGCTCTTCAGTACTTAACTTTCACGCGCCCTGACATTAGTTATGCCGTCCTACATGTATGTCTATTTATGCATGATCCCAAGGAAGCTCACTTCGCTGCCCTTAAGCGTATAATCCGATACATAGCAGGCTCTTCTTCGTTGGGTATTACAATTTCTCCTTCCCCAAACTCTGACCTCATTGCTTACACAGATGCAGATTGGGCCGGTTGTCCTGATACCCGCCGATCCACTTCAAGTTACTGTGTCTTTTTCAACGACACACTAATCTCATGTTCCGCCAAGCGACAATCTGTAGTCTCTCGTTCTAGTGCAGAGGCAGAATATAGAGGGTTGCCAACGCTGTTTCAGAGTGCTCTTGACTTCGCAACCTTTTACTCGAGCTTCATTGCCCACTTGCCAAGGCCTCCATTGTCTACACCGACAACATATCTGCTACCTATCTTGCCAGCAATTCGGTTCAACACCAATGGACTAAGCATATTGATATTGATATTCATTTTGTCCGAGAAAAGGTTGTCCGCGGTCACGTTCGAGTTCTTCACGTAGCATCGGCTTTTCAGTATGCAGATATTTTTACAAAGGGACTTCCTCGACAATTATTTTTAGACTTTAGATTCAGTCTTACTGTACTGCCTCCTCCAGTTTCGACTGCGGGGATATGATAGAATATGTAATTATGTAAAATAGAGGGATGTCCTACGTAAATATTATAAATACGTTTATTATAAATATACCCATTAGACAATGGAAACCCTAAGGAGAATTTATCCTTATTCTCACAACTTCAAAGTCTATTATTAATAAAGCCTAAAACATGAGCCTTGGATCTCACAATTGTTTTTACAAAATTCAGTTGTAATATAAAATTAAAATCGAAGACGGGGAATGACATGTAATAATTTGTGTAATTAATTGTATAACCAAAGGGGAAATAAGGAAAAAAATTGAGGAAGAGGGGTATATATTAAAGGCAATAAATCATTCCACATTATTTATGAAATGTGGATAGGAAATAAATTTTAAAGTTATAGATCACCACAAACATGCATATAATAAGTCTCATAATTAATAAATTAAATCAACAATCATATAATTAATGTAATCGAAATACATCCTTACACAACTCTCTCATTTTGTAGATAACTGAGGTCTATTTAACTCAACTTTTACATCTTACAAACATCAACTATTAAACACCGAAAGCTTATAAATCATATATACACAACAACTCTCACACCATCGAAACAATAGTTTTTACACAACCCTTTCATTTTGTAGAGAACTGAGGTCTATTTAACTCAACTTTTACATCTTACAAACATCAACTATTAAACGTCGAGAACCAATAAATCATATATACACAACAACTCTCACACCATTGAAAATAATAAAAAAAAAAAACTATGACAATATGAAGATCTAAACACTTATATTATGGAAAAGAATAATTATCTATTACTTATTCCTCGTAAATATACCGGTTAAAACCCTTAGACTATTGCAGTAACATAAACTACTTATCATGAAACCGACCTCGACATTATGGATAATTACAAAATAGGCAAACTTTACGTCAAACTACAAATTTTTCCAACTTTTATAATTAATTACAAAGTTAAACAACAATGTAACTATTTACAATATCAACAAGGACTTTATAATTGATTTCGACACCATTCGAAAAATGGTTAACAATCCCTCTTTGTGACCCAATAACTCTTAGTTAATCCAAATAGCAGAATGATTTTTTCATTTTACATTATAAACCTTGACATTCCTTCTAACAAAGGCATAAAGCCGGAATTTTCGAGTCATTTATAAATGACATCCCTAGACATGAATTCTCAACTAATTTTTATACTGTGAGCATATTTTTAAATAAGTAAAATAAAAAAACTAAATACAAATAATTGATCAGGTCCTACTTATCATTAATTAACAAAGATTATTTCAATAAAGTTCTAGAACCGTGGGCCTATATTTAAATCTTGTTCATAATGTCTTGGAATAATTAAATGCCAAAGACACATTAATTGGAAATTAGAATTTGGAATTTTGTGATCAGGGATTGAAATTTGGAACTTTTTTCTTACAAGCAATATAAATGGAGAACATCATTATGCAATTCGTGGTTTGGTACACCCGCTATTAAAGGAGTGAATAGATTGGAAGAAATTGACCAAAACTGCATCTAGGGTTTTTTTTTTTCCTAATTTTGATTTGATTTTATATATTTTTTTGGATTCATTCGTCGGTGGATCACAAAAACAATTCTTTTTTAGTTATCAACAAAATAAAAGCACAAATCATTACTACCGCTCCCACTCTTTCTTGGGTCCGATCCTGGCCAGTGCCCATAAAGATCTCCCTCACTTCTGTGTTGCAGAAGCAACAGAAAGCAAGACCAATCCTCGACCAAATCTCAGATCCAACCAAACTATTAAACCGGGTTGTGACTCGTGAAACTCGGTTGAGGAGGACTCGTCCTCATCATCGCTGTGGTATGTCAAGATCTCACCTTTCCTTCCGATCTTATCAATTGGTGTATTTTTGGATGGGATTCTGTTAAGTACATCATATCATCGCCCCACAACATTCGCTTGCTACCTTCTTCATCATTCTTCTTTGTTTTTTCTTTTTTATGATCTCTGCCAATTTTTCCATGGCTGATTGTCCTATATTTTCTTTTCTTGTTTTGGAGTGGGATTTGGTTAATTTCAGCTGTTATTGTTACCGTTTAAGTAGATGTCTTGTACTTCTAGTTGTTTTTGTTAAGATTTGGATTCCCTTTTAGCTTGATCTAACTTAAAATTAGCTGAACTTCAATTTACCATATTAAACTAAACCTATAGTATTCTTAATTATCAGTCTTTAAGCCCCACTTGAAAAGTTACTTTCTTGATTATTGTAGATCTTCAATTTCTAGCTATGTGCCTTGTGGCTTCTGACAATAAATTATATTTACTCAGTTTGAGTTGTATCAGTTAACTTGGTAGTTTGTTTGGAAATAAGAGTACATATGCTATCATGCTAATCACTCACTCACTGTTGTGCCCCCTAGTGTGTTTACTCAAAATATTGTGATGCTAATTGTATCAAAACTTTCTAATTTGTAAATACCATGCTCATCACTGACTTGCCTGGCCTATACCAGGTTTACCCAAATTATTGTGTTGCTAATTGTATGAAGACTTCCTAATCTGTAAAATTTGTAGGTGGTAACTGATACCAGTGGATGAGATGGCTAATAAAGCTATAGGTGAGAGTAAGACCCGAAGCTCGTTATCTATATTCATAGTTGTTGGTTTGTGTTGCTTCTTCTATCTATTGGGTGCGTGGCAAAGGAGTGGTTTCGGAAAGGGAGACAGTATAGCCATTGAGATCACCAAAAGTGGAGCTGATTGCGAGGTTCTAAAGAATCTTAATTTTGAGACACATCATGGGGGTGTAGTGTCTGATGGTGGCTCTAACTCTATAGTTAAAGTCTTTGAGCCCTGTGCTTCTCGCTACACTGACTACACACCATGCCAAGATCAAAGGCGAGCAATGATGTTTCCAAGAGCAAATATGTTTTACAGAGAGAGGCACTGCCCTTCTGAGGATGAGAAGCTGCATTGCCTTATTCCTGCACCCAAGGGATATGTGACACCATTTTCATGGCCAAAGAGCCGCGATTATGTTCCATTTGCAAATGCTCCGTATAAGAGCTTGACAGTGGAGAAGGCTATTCAGAACTGGATTCAGTATGAAGGAAATGTTTTCCGGTTTCCAGGTGGTGGGACTCAGTTTCCTCAAGGTGCAGAGAAGTACATAGATCAGCTTGCTTCTGTGATACCAATTGAGAACGGAACCGTTAGAACTGCTTTGGACACTGGCTGTGGGGTATGTGGAACTCTTACCATTATGTGTATATTATCTATTAGCACATTTTTTTTATTTCATGCCTTATAATGCATTTATGTAGTATTGGACTTCATAACTAAACTTAAGTAGTGTATTTTTAATGTAAAATGTAGCATTACTATATATTAGTATTATAGCCCATAAAACATGTGATATAAAACTTGCTTTATGCATCCAAACATTCCCTAACTTAGGCTGTTCTGATCAGGTTGCAAGTTGGGGTGCGTATCTGTGGAAGAGGAATGTGATAGCAATGTCAATAGCACCTAGAGATTCACATGAAGCACAAGTTCAGTTTGCACTTGAAAGGGGTGTGCCTGCAGTCATTGGTGTTCTTGGAACCATAAAGTTACCATATCCATCAAGATCCTTTGACATGGCTCATTGTTCTCGTTGCTTGATTCCTTGGGGAGAGAACGGTGAGCTTTGATTTTCAGCAATCGTTATAGCTTTTGAATTGTTTAGTCCCATTTTGTCACGGTGACTCTGAATCCTTTGATCCATTCTTTCTGCAGGCGGAATGTACATGATGGAAGTTGACCGTGTTCTTAGACCTGGTGGTTATTGGGTGCTTTCGGGTCCTCCTATCAACTGGAATAATAATTTCAAAGGATGGCAGCGCACGAAGGAGGACTTGCAGGCTGAACAAAATAAGATTGAGGAGATTGCTAAGCTTCTTTGTTGGGAGAAAAAACGAGAGATTGGTGAAATTGCTGTTTGGCAGAAGAGTGTTCATGCAGATTCATGCCAAAGCAGAAGAGATGATTCCCGTGCTAAGTTCTGTAAATCTGCGAATGCTGATGACGTGTGGTATGATTCCCTATTTCTAATGGTGCACCGTTCGTTCATCCTCTTTATTTTGGATTTCTTGGCTTTTGATTCCTCTGAATAACAACTCTACAAAAGATTGACTATCATCATTAAGGTTGTTATTTGCGCTGAACAAGCTGAGCATTGGTTTTCTCATGTTCAGCTCGTTTAAAATTAAAGCCAAGCTCGAGTAGCTTGTTCTCATATAACACTCGTATGCCAAACTGCCTGTACATGTACTATTTATTCTACATTTTATGCTCATTTGGCTTGGTGTTGCTAGGTACAAGAAAATGGAGGCATGTATCACCCCATATCCGGATGTCAGTAGCTCAGATGAAGCTTCTGGTGAACAAATCAAGCCATTCCCTGAAAGGCTCTATGCTATCCCTCCACGGGTTGCTAGTGGTTCTGTTCCTGGGGTTTCTGCTGATGTTTACTTGAAGGACAGTAGTCTGTGGAAGAAGAATGTTAAATCTTACAAAAAATACAATAAACTTATTGACACTGGAAGGTATCGCAATATAATGGATATGAATGCTGGGTTGGGGGGTTTTGCCGCAGCTCTTGACTCTCCTAAATTATGGGTTATGAATGTTATGCCCACAATTGCTGAGAAAAATACACTCGGAATCATATATGAGCGAGGCTTGGTTGGCATCTACCATGACTGGTATGTGATAACTTGCTATGGCTTCTTAATATGTTTACACTTAGCATCCGAACCAATTTTTTTTTCTTACTTCTCCAGGTGTGAGGCATTTTCTACCTACCCTAGAACTTATGATCTTATCCATGCCAATGGTGTTTTCAGTTTGTACAAGGACAAGTAAGTTCCTACACAACAGACTTTGTTATACAGCTTGTTCTTGTAATCAACCTGCCACAAATGATCTTTTTGTATATGAATCACAGGTGCAATTTTGAAGACATTCTCTTGGAGATGGATCGTATATTGCGTCCAGAAGGGGCAGTCATATTCCGTGATGAGGTTGATGTGTTAGTGAAGGTTAAGAAACTTATCTCAGGAATGAGATGGGATTCGAGGATGATGGATCACGAAGATGGCCCTCTTGTTTCCGAGAAGGTGCTCATTGCAGTTAAAAAATACTGGGTGGCTGAAGGAGGCAACACCACATCGTCACAGTAAACATGAAGGAAAGATTCAGTCTCAGGCTTATACGTATCCGACGAAGGATTCAGCATGCAAGTCCCACGTTTGTTTTTGCCAGTATCATTGTATTATTTTTGGGTAGAAGCATGGTCTTTGACATCTATGCTCTTACTGTGGCTATATAGTTTAGTTTGTTGAGCTCTTAGAAGAGTGTTCAGTGTTGTAATTTAGAATGCTCTGTCCTGTGTTGAGCTTTAATGAAATTGGATGGCTTTCCCACTGTCATATGACAATCTTACTGAGATTGATTCATCTAGTCATCATCGTTAGCGAGTTAAACTTTGATATGTTCATTTTGATTCCTTATCATTCATTAAGGAATCGTACCGTATCAAAAAACCCAGATTGCCAAACTGCAGACATCTAAGGAAGATGATGGAATGAATCAAATCCAACAGAAAAGAAATCTAAACGGATGACTGTTCATACATACTCAATACTCATAGACATATATAAACAAAGATCACAATGAAACATCCAAATGATGGATATATGAAAGCTAATAATCGTAGCCTGATTAGAACGAATTGAGATACCATTCTTAAATATCTTCAATACTTTACAGGAGACCGCAAAAGGGCATTAAGAGTACAAGGTCGCAAGGTACAAAAAAGCATACGATCAATGTAGCATACAGAGAGGGACGGAGAGTAAGACTGAAGTATCATATGGCTTCAATCATTCATCCTTGCATTCCGTGGTAGGTCGAGTTTCAAACCCACCATCAGCTCTCTTCACTAGAGAATAAGGCATATGCGTTCCAAGAATTCTATCCCACATAACAAAGAAAGGTTGAGAAAAGTTGTACTTGCTTCCATATAATTGATGGTGAACGTCGTGATAAGCAGCGTTGTTCTTGAATAAGAGATGGAAGGGGTTCCCGGGAAGCATAAGTCCACAGTGATCATCCACAGTTTTGATGGTGGCAAAGGAGAAGAAGAAGATGGAAGTTCGAGGTGACATGCCTGAAGCAAGGAATGAAAGAGCCCCACCTATGGTATCGAGGATAAGCCCCTCCAGAGGGTGGTTATAAAGTGCCCCAAAAGCATATGGGACTATAAGGCGGTGGTGTTGGGAGTGGACATGTCGGTATAGGAATTTGTTTTGGTGCATGTATCTGTGCATGAAATACTGCCATGTATCAAGAACCACCATTGCTGTCAGAAACTGCTTTGCCAGGATTAGAATGGAAACTTTCTGTTCAATGTCGTCCCCCGAGTTACCTACCACCTGCACACAAGAATTTGTAACTTCATATATTATGGCCTGAAAGAAGATAATGATAACTAACATCTGCACAAAGTTTAACTATTTAGAGTTCTATACTTTCATCCTGGTTAGCATGTTACTGAACTTCGTATCAAAATAGAGTTTTTCTTTCCTCGCCACCTTCATAGATTCTGTCTTAATCTTGCTTTTTTTTTTTAGGTTTTCTACTTCTGTTTCCATTGGGTTTCACCTCTCTTTTAGTGCTCGAAGGAGATGTCAATGCCAAAAGATCTTAAAGATGGCAATAATACAAATACTAAAATTTGGCCATTGAGTCATACTATTATCAGAAATAATGGAGAAAAAGATAACAAGTCTATCTGAAATGGGTGCGTTTATTTGGAAGACATATTCGAGAAGAAATTGATCGTAGAAATATCTACGTCTATTTAAAAGAAAAAGATATCATGTTTCTATTAGGAATATAGGATAAGTTATTTATTTTAGGATCTAATATGATGTCTTCCCAATGAACGCATCATATCACTATCCTAAAGTTACATTGATCACAATTAAGGCTAGCCACTTACTTCCATGCATCTTTTTAGTTTAAATAAAAAAATTCATGTTCATCAATCAAAGAGAAAGTACAAAGGAAATATAATATATCCTCTTGGGTAAGCAGAAAAGCGAAGATGCCTAAAAGCATCAACCAGTATTACTCAGTAAGAGATATTTTATTTGGAACTGGTAAACTGCTGTTGCATGAACCAAAACTTCAGCTACCTACAAAACTCCAACATATATTCATCCCCTATCAGCTATGATGAAACTAAGAGAATCTAGTTTACACAACAGTCAAACTTGGTTGTTCGAAAACCTGATATAGTAATTCACTAATTACAAATGAATAGTGTAAATAAGATAGGAACCATACTTGATTAAAACATTTCATAAAAAAAGAAATACGAAAAATGAATTTTGTTGGGTGTTCGTACTAAAAGTCAACAAGGATTGGAACAGTCTCCCTAGATTATTCAACTACTGACTTTGGTATACCATGTGTATATACTAGAACCACTTCCCACAAGTAATAGCAAAGAAGATATTATCCTGAGTCACACAAACCAGTCCTACATCCAAAAGAGCATTAAAAGTGAAAATATAACAGTATCTCCTAGTGTCAACAGATCAAAAGCAACAAAAAAAAAACACTGCCACCTAAGTTTAGCATTTTGTAGAGATAGAGCAGGAGAAAGAAATTCAAAATACTGCTATATGGAAGAACTATAATTCCCTTGATATAAACTTCAGCATTGTGCAAGCTTCAGACATTTCATACCTACCTTCCAGGTACTGCAATAAATGGTTTATGGCTTGTAGAGCTGATACGTGAAACTTTTTAAGATTTTACAATGATTTCCTCAATGCAGTGCAGGGAAGAGGAACTCAATTGGTCAATTGCATGGAAAGAGACATGCCAGCGCAGGAGTGAGGGTGGACTTGGACTCAAGGAAGTGCTTTCATGGAATATGTCACTGATTGCTTTACTTATTAAAGATCTTCAGAGTAGCCACAGGTCTATTTGGCATAACACTGATGCTCATTCTGGAGAGTAATGCTAACTCTGAGAGATGAAATCCCCAAAAGACTGAACAAATCAAGAGAGCATTCCTGCGATCATGGCAAACCGATGCAAAGGCAGCCTATTTGGCATAGCACTAATGCTCATTCCGGAGAGCTATGCTAACTCTGAGAGATGAAATCCTCCAAAGACCGAACAACTCAAGAGAGTATTCCTGTTATCATGACAAACCGAGGCATGTATGATGCAAAGGCAGTCTATGAATAACAAAGAACACAAAATTGTGCCTAATGATGGAATCAGTGGATACCAGGCAAGCTTATTAATACCCCAAGAACTGCCTTTGCAAAAGCTGGATGATTGACAAGGGAGACATGTTCACAAAGAATAAGCTCCTACTCCAGAAATGGGTTGACACGAGTGCATAAATGGGTGACGGGTTGGAAGCTGAAAGGAAGTAAAATCTTCCAAATCTCACTTTGGGTTGCGTGCTATACCTCGCTAAGTACTCGATATCTAGGAACTTGAACATCTTTCAGCACAGAAGAAATGGGCTTGAGAAAGTGTGCTCGTCACTAATAATACTAATTATGGAGCCATGACTTGGTGTAGAAAAATTGGAATGGGGAGATTAATGTAATACCTAATATTCCTGTGTTTTCTTCTACTAATTGAATAATTTACCCTCTTTCATTCAAAAAATAAAATTAAACATTACCTCATTTTTCTGTATCACATATAAGCGAAACGATCAAGTAAAAAACTAACTATTTCTATAATACTGAAATCCAGCCAAGGACTTCTATTTTCTTCCAACAAACCATCTTTAATAACCTACTTCCTATTCAATACCCTCCTGTATATGCACCATCAAGCCACCAAAAATCCAAAATCAATAGCTTTATCACTTGCACATTCTTAATTATAACCTAATTGTTGATAGCCCGTGTCCTTATATGGTAAACTTTGTATTAATTGTTCTACTCCCATTGCCATCATCCTCAATTAAAATTACTAAAAACCCCCATTGTCTACTCAAAATGTACTTACAATTGCAACATAAAAGCCCAACAATAAGCTGAACAACGAACTCCAAATGAAACCCAGATCAGAGCTCATTCAACCCAATAAGAACAAGCAGGAAATAGAGAAAACAATTAAGAGAACAAACCGTGAACAAGATTGTTGCAACAATAGCCTGAACCGCTTGCTGTAGAAGAACACCCTTAACAACAGTCCCTTTGGAGACCAAATTCTTGTCATCCTCATCCTTCCTAGAATGCAGACGGTACTTATCGAATGACCAAAACAACATATAAAGCCCAGAATAGACCCAGTAAATGAGTATCGGCATGACTACTCCTAGTACCTGATCTGAGACCTGTACGCCCATCATCACACAACTCCAATTATCCGAATCTAAACCCTGAAAAATATGATAGATTCCAGGAAAGATAGAGCGAGGAATCTAGTAAGTGGAGTTATTAACAAATGAGATCTTCAGATGAGGGCAGTCAAATTTGGGGGAAGGAGAAAAGGGAAAAACTTGCGGATTTGGGTGTTGGTGGCCAACCATTTAGCGGATTAATTAGGGTTCCGTATATAATTGTCAATCGAATTGACCAGACAATTCCAGCGAATAAAGGTTTGTGATGATTCGTTTATTTTGCGAGAGGAAGGGGAAGGGAGAGTAAAATATTGCGATGTGTTACAGTATGGGACTGTGTATAATAAATATATCAACAGCTTGCGTTATGCGCAAATATAGCTTCATTCCCAACGTAGCATCAATTACTTTAATATTCGTATTATATTCAAATTTGTTGAAATTAAACACGATTATGTATGCATAATGTGGTATTGAACTAGCAAAGTTGGAACATGATTGGATGGTATGTAATTATGAATTAAAGTATGCTTTATCTTTATCTACACATACATTAGTGTTTTTTTTAATAGAATAAGGGTCGTTTCGTTTTAGTTCCGGAAACAGAAACGGAATGGAAACGAATATAGTTCATACGTTATTATTGTACATGAAATTTTTTGGAATCATTTCTCGTGGTTTGTGATAGTTGTAGTAGAATTTGATTAGTTTTGATACCCGAAGGAAAACAAAATTGAGAAAATCAAGTGTATTTTGCATGAAATTAAAGGAATGATTCCAACAAATTTTATGAACTAGGTATATATATGGAGTAGATTCGTTTCCATTCCATTTCTGTTTCCGAAGCTTATACCGAACTGGTCCTAAATGTCTACAAGAAAATTAAGTCATATATATATATATATATATATATATATATATATAATGATTTTTTGCAAAATATGTATTATTGAGGAAGCCAGTTTCAAATTTTAAAAAATATTTTTTAATGATTAATTTGGACCTCTTTTTACTCAAACAAGTTAATTGTGTCAGAGTAAACATGCATACAGTTAAAAATCGTGATCACTGATCAATAATAAACTATAGTAATGAAACAGTTTTCAATGAAAATATTTCTTCTCTATTATATAATTTAGCATGATTTTTTTTAATTACTGCAAATTTTTAAAAAATTTCTTGGTACGCTCAAACTTTGAAAATATCTATTCCATATCCTTTTTAACTATTCCGTTAATAACGTTACCTTCTTCTTCTATGTAAATAGGAATTCCGTATAAATAAGACATTTACGACTTTATTTAAAAAAAAAAAAAAAAATATTCTGATAATAAGCTTGAGACTTCACTCACTCCTCTTTCTCGTGACTGAAGTGAACAACAATAGTAACTTGAAAAAACCAAGTTCAAGTTCTATTAACTCCTTTGAAAACTTATATACATTAATTAATTAGAATAGTGATCTAATTTATATACACTAATTGTTTCATTATTTTTTGGAATAAATACATACTTTATATCTATTATAAAAATATGCATACTTACCAAAATCACCCAAAAAAAATTCATCTTTCCTGTGGATTTCAGATAATTTAAGAACTTGTTGACATGTGAAAGAAGATAAAATACAAGTTGCTGAGAAGTAGTACAAACAAGAAACCCTAGACCACAAAATGATCATGCACTTGTACATTCATCAACAATAGCTGAGGAAAAATTCCTTGAAAGCCATTATTGAATTCAAGGTTGCCCCTATGTTGATTTGTCTGAGACATTAGTCTGTTCTTCCTCCATCCCGCTACTTTCGACCAGCTGCAAAATCATTAAGATGAATGTTCAGAGTTTGTCTAATTAGATTGAGCAAGTAATAGAGGTGGAGGAGAAGATAGAGGCTTGGAGGTTACCAAGGCGCCAACTCTCTCGTATGCTTCCATTACTTTGGGATCTTCTTCATCCTCGTAGCCAAGTTGCAGTATCCGTGGCCCATTTACAGACCATAAAGCTCTTCGACCTGCTTCCTGAATTATTTAATGTAGATGCAACTGTAATTTTATATAATCAGGAGATGTGATGAATGTTTTTCACGAGTTCATCACGAGATTCGTTAAGAAAAAGATGACACATTTACCTGTAAAGTGATCAAATATATTGCCTCAATTGCCAGAACACGAACTTCAGGGTCAATAAGTGGTTCCCGTTCCATTGACAGAGCAATTCCAAGTTCAGAAGGCATTTTGGATGTATCTTGATCGCTGTACACCTGGGGGTCCAGGATAAAAGGTCAAGTTACAAACAAAATCAACTCCTGAAATCAAAAAAGAGGTGGGCAATTCTCTGGAAACGTTTTGTAGTACCAAGCGCGTTAACTGTGTAGTGTGTACCTTCACCCTGTAGCATTGATGCATTATTATTGAAGTACTTAAACCAAAGTATGTTCAGTGGTTCTATTGTCTCATATGTCCAAAAGTATAACGGGACCCCCTTATGTTTTCTAAATCATATCATTAGAATGTTACTGTTCATTTCCACACACACAAAAATAATGTCCCATTAGCATTAGGTTTTATCCTAAACCACATATCCCGTTTCCATATACATGTTCTGTTTGACAAAGATAAAGTAACTAGGAATGATCATGCAATATGATTTCCCCAAGGAAGTTGGCAAAAGATCGAACCTTGTTTCCAGCCACTGGCAAAAGCAAAGCGGGCCATAGGAACTCTGATGCCAAAAGCAAATTTGGGAGCTGTGTTTCAGCATCAAAGCAGCAATTGCGAATAGTACCTGCAACCTGTAACACCGAAGTTCCTGCTCAGATTTTTGCAGAGCTAGCAGCTTCTTCAAAATTGATGTTTTAAAGAGCAAAATTCATGAGCAAGCCTGACATGAGTCATGTTTAAACAATGAAGATATATATCTAGCTTCATAAGTGAAAATATAGTAAACAGCACCACCCAGTAATAGAAGACTTTATGATACCTAGTCCCTACCACCTTGGATGTCAGCTACATCGCATTGAGTCTGACTTTTTTTATTCAAATCAGGCACAATATCAACAAGATCAATTGTGAGTGACAATTAACAATCCATCTTCCATTGGTCACAACTTACAAGAGATACATTCCCTGATTGGTAATTGGTATCATACTTGTATTACATAAGGCACCATTATCGACCCTACACCCTATCACTAACATCTACCCGTCTTACTAGTTGAATATCAGTACTATTTTTACTGCCAAGTATATCTGTAAATTGAGCAGGACGTCATAAAAGAGAGTCGTCTCTTGTCAAGACCTCGTTAGTGAAACATATATTATAAGTATAAGAACTCAGCATGGCAAGCATTTTAGAAAGCAAGCAAGAATAAAAGGTAAAAAGGAAAGGTAAATGATTATCAATACATACACCCTTCTTTCGTATCAGGCTAGTTGAATCAAACTGTCTGATTATCTGCTTTAGAAGTCCCCTCTTTGGGTCCAATAGCAATTTCCTCCCTGGTTGTGTTTTCGATATGTTTACAAGAACGGATCCAATGTGTTCAAAAGGATCGCCTGAAAATATAAATACACGTACAATTGGAGAAATGCATAAGTAACAGTTCTTAGGTCCTATCCATCAAATCAAGATCACAAAAAAACTAACACTCATGCAGTCAACTTTTGATCCAACACAAAAGGCAATTTACCCTTATCCTCTCTAGGTGAAGTACAGAAAGACCTCACAAGCTTCATAACATACAGCCCATGCATCTTCTCGTCTTCAATCTGCACAGATATTAGATCATAGTTCCCATTAGAAAATAGTGATATAATTGAACAAGTCTTAGAAGTTAATGTTGACATCTTCACAATCAGATGTTTTTTTTAACCATAACTCAAAGGAAGCACAATTAGGAATAAAAGGAATTCAAGAAAAATACCTGAAGTAATGAACTGATACCAGCATCCAACTGTGTGAGATTAACTAGAAGCATTACCAGTAAACGAGCAACAACAGGCTCCTGCTTATAAAGGAGTTCCATGACTATTCTAATCATTCCCATGGAGACCATCTTCTCAGCAAGATCAGAATTTTGTGATAGATTTATAAGAGACTCCGTAGCAGGTTCTGAAACTTCCTGATAATTTAACATGGAAAGTTTTAGAAGGATGCTGCTCTGTAGTATACTAACAACAACTACAACAACAACAGATATGCATGTTCAGATAATGATAAAAGTTCAAGTCCTATTTACTATTTCTTATTGATTCTGGTGTCGAGGATTATGACAGTGATGTTTGCAAGTTCCAACAATAGAACATCATTGATAAGCAAACAAGTGCCTATTATCAGAAGATTACAGTATTCTACACGTTGAACTCTCAATATTCATGAAAAAATGTTCTAAAAATGACTATCAAATCTGAAAAAGAAAGAAAAGATATTAGACTAAACCTTGGATTCACCTAAAAGGTGTGCCAGTTTCTGGAGGACAATGTTTGAGTATTTTGCAAGGGATTGCAGACCATCATCAGATCCAGTTAGTCCACGGACAATGTCCACAGCTGCTCTCTTCACCTGATATTTATCCAAAGGGATGTAGTCACAATATAAGTTAACATCACAGCAATCCCAGAAGTTTATCATAGTGTCATAGAAGAATAAGTAAATAAACAGAGAATTATATAACGAAGATGAGCTAAGGAGAAACTACTTTCATGTAATTTCAATATCAAGTTATGCTCATTTAGCAGAAGTGATCTGGTGGGAATTTGTAGCAGTACGCTGTAGTAGCCAGATATAATGTTAAATAAATATACAAAAAACAAATTGAACACAGGACAGATTGATAAAAAACATTGAGCAGAAGTAATCCTGTAGGGATTTGTATAAATTGGTGCTCTTGTTCAAAAATCAACATGGAGATAGAGAATTAATCAGGAACTCAATGTTAATTTATCTTTTATATCAGTCGGGTCTAATACGCGGAGGGTTTGCACGTCAGGGTGAACCTACACAAGAGGTTTTCATCCTAAAACCAATTGGCAATAGGAGGAGTAGCCCTCGGACTTATATATCAGGTTCACGTAGAATCAGATTGCCGATGTTAGAGTGAACCTTACACAAGCCTTCGGGTTCCATCAATATGAGGAATAGTCCTAGGACTTAGGTTCACGTAGTATCATATTGTCAATGCGGGACATATCACATTCAACACTCAACACCAAGGGCAGATTCAAACGCACAGAACACTACTAACACAAAGAGGGGGAAAACCCTAAGGCATGAACTACATTGATAAACACACTCACACTAATTACGGAGCCAAACTCCCGTAAGTCCACCAAAAGAGTCAACCTCTCTTGTGCCTAGGTCCTAGGAAAAAATATCTATGTGGGAACTACTAGTGAATCCAACCCATGTGCCTAACAGTACACCACTACCTTCAACACTGGATTGGTTAATTTTACTGTCAAGTGTGTCTCTCTGCTGAGCAGTCATCTTCCTCGCCTAAACAAAGCTGAAAAAATATCTTTGTTTTCAATACAGAAAACTAGCAGAATTTTCAATTTAGTACTTGAGTTGAAGCTATGTATATCAACTCTATCGGGAATAGGAGGGATGAATGTTAAAGACTTCAGCTTCAGATTAGAATCAATTGGACAAAGTTAACTTGATTAATTTCCAACTAAAACAATGAATCGAAATTTTCGGTCGACAGTTTCAGCGAGATAGCCGCCAAACTCTCCCATTCAAACCTCCACCACGATTACAAACAGCAACGAAACAAGCGATTAGAGGGAGAAATACGGACGAAAGAAAAAACTTACTGGGGGTGAAGGGGAAGATAGAAAGTCGATCAGCTCTTCAAGCTCCGTCGCCATTGTCTGTTGTTCCTCCGTAACTTACTGGGGGTGAAGGGGAGGAAGATACAATTATGTGTCCCCCGCGACCTCGACTGCGTTTTGAGTAAAACAACGCGCCGTCCTCATTGCCGTTTCAGCATTTCTTGCGCTTCCAAATGAAACGACACCGTATTAGGTAACCAGACTAGCAGCTCCCAGCCTCCCACAAATTCCACAAAACCGTCGAGCGGCGTATATGGTCATATAGATATGGTACAAGAATACAAACGTCGTCGTTTACAAACTGAACTATACATGGATCCGGTTCGGGCAAAACCGCCCAACAAGCGGTTCCCAAACCGACTCAAACGCCGGTTTAGGTTTGTCATTTCTACAAACCTAAACAGGCGGTTTACCCCAACCCGGCGGTTAAACCGCCGGTTTGGTTATTTTTTTTATTTAATTTTTTAAAGGGATCAAACCGTCGGTTAACCGAATGTTTGGTCCGGTTTACCATATTTTTATATAAACCGCCTAGGAAACCGGCGGTTGAGGTTTTAACCTAAACTGCCGGTCTGGTTTTTTCGTGGTTTAGGTTTAGAAAACGGACATTTTACTTCTATTTGTACAATAGGAATACATCCTAGTTACGCACGGGTTTTAAATTATGTTACATGTTGTTTTTATTTTTTTATTATTTTTATTTTTTAAAAACGGAAAGCGGTTCGAACCAGTAGACGGTGTGTCATCTAGTGGATCGAGCAGAAAAAAATCGGCAGACAAACTAACCATCATGAAGGGCCACACAACAAAGAAGAAAAGAAATACACAACAATACATCAAAAGCAACCCAAAAGCAAAAAAGTCTTCAAAGAAAAGTAGGATGATCCAACCACAAGAGGCAAACGAACATAATCGTTCGTCGATTACAAATCCATGCCCCATTGACAACAAATTGTTCGAACCACCACTAAAAGACAACATCAAACCTCGGAAGACAGTTGAAGAGCGGGTATCATGACATATACAGGTGTATAACTTGATGGTTTAAAGATTAAACGATTTGTAATGAGGATTTTGTTCAAGGAGGTTAAATAACAAGTTGGTTAACAACAAAGTACCGTTGTATAAAACATGGTCAAGATTTGAGCCTTAGCTTATTCGAGATTATTTTTCATCATTGTTTTAAGTTTTCGTTTTTGGATATTATTTGTGCCGTTAGGCTGAGAACGGAGCCGTTATGCCGAGAAAAAGTTGTTACGTTGCGGGATCGGAATCGGTAGGTCCAAATTGCGAGATCGGAACCGGTAGTCCAAGAACGAAGCTACTAGTAGCGAGTTTTACATATATGGCGGTTTGCGGGAATTTCCGACGAGGTTGGTGGCATGTTTCCGCCAACATTATGAAGTTTTTTTTTTCAAAATCCAAGTTGTAATTGAGATTTATGAGACGAGTTGCTCGGCTCAGGCTCGTTTACTTGTATTATAGAGCCGAATATGAAACAATTTTTAAAGCTCGCTTACAATGTATGCTCAGATCGTTTATATATGATCCTAGATTGATCATGTCAATGCTCGGATCTTATAACATGTATAAAGGAGATTTTTGAGAAAGAACCATGCATATAGGAAGTTCCACGCACACTAGAAGTTTCATTGCGTATGTCAACTAGAGGGTGTGGATCACTTGATAGGTGTATACCCTCTAAAGTTTACTTGTTCACTAATAGTGGTGAGTTTGAAAACTATATAGAGACATCTCAAAATGAGTGTGTAAGCTATTGAAAGCTTATAATGTTTGATGAGATGGACTTGTTGACAACTGAGGAAACTTAGAAACTAGTTGAGCTCCCAAATGGTAAGAAGGCATTGCACAATAAGTGGGTTTCGAAAATCAAGGAGGTAGATGGAAATAAGCGTTAAAAGTGAAAACTTGTTATGGAAGGGTTTCAATAGAGATACGATATAGATCTATACTAATGTTTTTCACTTTTATGGTCAATGTAACAACTATTATATTCATCTAATATTGAGTATGGTGGTTGTAGAAAACTTAAGAGTTTTAATAGTTGGATATACAAACGTACAAACTTTCTACATGGTTTACATGAAACAACAATAGGGCTACTTGTTGGAGGGCTACATAAATTTGTAGGCAGATTGAAGAAGAGCTTGTACACCCTAAAACAAGCTCCTACACAATGGGATATGAAGTTTGATGGATTCATGCATGAGATTGAGTTCGTGAGGAGTGGAGATGATTATGGTTACTATTTTAAGAAGTTCGACAATGACTATATCATATTGTTGTTATGTTTTTGATGACATGTTAATAACAGATTTTAATGCTTGAGAAGTGAGCAAGTTAAAACAAACAATTGTTTGAGCGGTTTTTTTTATGAAGGACCTTAGTGTGACTAAGTAGATTTTGGGTATGAGTATTGATTGAGATAAGAAGGCAAAATAAAGTTGCATCTTTCACTTGATGAATATACATTAAGAAGGTTCTAAAGAGATTCAGTGTATAGTATGTGAAGCCAACTAACGTTCCACAACACAACCACTTCAAGCTATCTAATAGGAACTCGCCTACAAATCAAATAGATTTCGCAAAATGCAGAGAACTTCGTGTCCTTCAGCAATTGGTAGTTTGATGTACGCAATGATATCCACAAGGCCTGACCTTACACATGGTGTGATAGGTGTTAGTCACTTCATGAGTAATCTTGGAAAACAACATTGAAAAGTAGTGAAATGGATACTTAGATACGTGAAGGGTGAGCATGTCTTGTGTTTTGAAGGCAAGAAGGTTAAATATTTTAAAATTTGGAAGAGTATCCGGTCCGGTCCAAACCCAATATTTTATAATTGGAAGAACATGCGGTCCGATTCAAACCCAGACCGGACCAGATTTGATCCGAACAAAAAATATTTTTTAATTTAAAAAAATAAATAAAATAAAGCAGTCCGGACTGGATATATTGGACTGGACCGTTTCACACAAGTATTGAAACAGTCCGGTCCAGTCCGGACAGTTTGGACAACCTTAGGGGTACTGCGATCTCTTGAGATTCTAAATTGAAGAAAAGTGTGGCTCTATCTATAACGTAAGTAGGGTATATTGTAGTGATTGATTCTAGCAAGGAGATTGTATTATATGGTTGTTGAATTTCTTGGGTGATCTAGGAAAGGAGCAAAGGTGATGTACTCTCTACAGTGACAGTCAAGGCGCATTCACTTGACTAAGGATCCAACATTTCATGCAAGTGCAAAGCACATAGAATATACGTATAATTATACGCCATCTATTGAAAAATTTTTTTTGCGTCTAAAGAATATTCTAGCAAGTGAAAATCCTGCATATATGTTGAGTTGTTGACTAAGACTGGTGGTGACCTTATAAAAGTTAGAGTTGTGCATATCTTCAACAAACCTTGATAAATGAGTTGATGGATAAACAATACTATCGGGTGTGGGTTGCTTAAGTAAAATACAACGATAAATGAGAATAGTCTTCAGGTGGGAGATTGTTGGATTGTGGTGTTTGATATATTATATTGTAGGTTGTTGTTTTCGGCCATGTAATAGGTTCAATATGCATGTTATCTTTAGGTTTCTACCCTTAAGATATTATTGACATATATATATATATATATATATATATATATATATATATATATATATATATATATATATTGATTATTGTAATCATCGTCACATATCATAGTGAAAATTCTTGACTTGCAGTGTCATCAACCATAGTCACATATTCATTACGAAATGAATAACTAATTTTATTACAACACTAAGTAGTATCGACGACGTCGCGAAACCCTAAGCGATGCAACCGCCTGCCCAACCGCCAAATCCTGCGCCCCCTTTCACTCCAACTCCGGCCCCCATGTCTGCCACTGGTCCCTCCGCTCCATCCCCTACTCCTCTTACTGGTTCCACTGCTTCAGGGTCGATCGCTCGGGTTCTAAAAAGTACTGTGCCCCATCCTTTATCGTATGCTAAAACAGTTTCAGGAACATAAACACCAAAGACAGCACCACTCGCCAAGGACAACCTCATTGAATCCCGTACATTGAGGATTACGGTTTCTAAAGAGGAAAAGGGATTGGCTTTAGTCAAAATTGGTGATGAAATTATGGAGGAATTAAATGCTAAGTGGAAATCTGCATTGCTTGTCAAAGTTCTCGGCCGCTCTGTGCCATTCCAAATGCTTGAAAGACGGCTTTATCAACTTTGGAATCCAAAAGGAAAGATCACCATCATTGATCTACCGAATGAGAATTACTGCGTGAGATTCGAAACTGAGACAGACTATATGTGTGCACTAACAGAAGGCCCTTGGGAGATCTTTGGATTTTACATCACTGTGAGGCCATGACACCCAGATTTTAATCCATTCTCAGACCAAATTCGTTCCTTGTTTGTCTGTGAAAGGTTGTCTAACCTTCCATTGCAACTCTACGACGAAGTTGTTCTGTATGGACTCGCATCTGTCATTGGAAACCCCCCCGAAGATGGACTTGAATACTTTGTATGCTACAAGAGGAAGATTTGCTCGCATATGTGTGGGGATTGACCTAGATAAGCCGCTAATGGTGTGGTAAATACGGCCACACTGTGGAACGATGCTCCTTACCAGCTGCTTCCACCTCTGGAATCCCGTCACCTCAACTAGTCCCGACAGTAGGTTCACCAACCCCGACCACTCCTCCAACCCACCAAACTTCCACGACTACTACACAGGATAGTAACCGTGAATCGAGTCTGTGACCGTGGATGAGGGTCACTCGACAACGATGACAACCCAAAAATCCACCTCGAAACTCTCAACAAGTAAGAGAGACAACCCTTACTTCGAATAAGTTTGAGAGTTTGAGTAGGGAAGAGCCAATGGATGACATCTCTATGCCGAACGCCACCCATACAAACCCTACTATTATAAACCATGCAGACACTGTTGAACTTTCTCGCTCCAAAAAAACAACTATTGCAACACCCCCTGGGACTACTTTAGACCATTTCCAACTAGACAGGACTTCTCCACAGCAACCCCCTTTGATTGAATCCGTACCTACACATGGTCTTCCAACTAATGAAGCCAACGTCTCCAATCCAAATAAAATACGGCGTCTGGATACCTCACCCTCTAAGGTAAATCGGGATGGAAATGTAGGTCCAGGGATGGAGACTGCCCTCAAGCCCCTCTCTCCAGAGCAGAAGTTATGATTGCTGATTGTACCAACCCTCCTCCTAACACACGTGTTTCAGCAATTCATGTCTCTACTGCTCCCACTGTGTCTACTAATAGTGAGAGTGTTCGACAAGGCATGGAAGTACCTCAATGGTCCAATACCATCAATGAGATTATGATAGATGAGGATGGTAGATCAAACCATCCTTCTCCTACCAACGGATGACATCTTCCCCCCTCCGAAAGTTTATCATGAATATCCTTTTTTGGAATTGTAGGGGAGCTGCCAATCGTCGCTTTCAAAAAGCGATATGCTACATGATAAACAGACATCACATTGATATTCTGGCACTTTTTGAAACTAAAATCTTTGGTGATATTGCTCAATCCTCTTGCACTAAGATGGGTTTTACTAATCACACTAGAGTCGAAGCGGAAGGCTTTGTGGGGGTATCTGGGTACTGTGGAACGAGCCTAACGTCGAAGTCAGCGTGGGTCGTTCTTCGAACCACTTCATTCAGATTACAGTTAAATATTGTATGGATATCTTTGAGCTTATAGCAGTCTCTAACCCCCCAACTGTAGAAAGGCGAAGGGCAGCCTGTACTGAGTTGCTTGCTACAGTACGGAGATGCAGTGGTCCGATTATTATTGGAGGAGATTTTAATTCTACTCTTAACACATGAGAACATTCCAAAGGCATTCCATCTCAGGACTCTAATAGGTTCAATAAATGGGTCGATGATGCTGAATTAATTGACATGGGTTACGCAGGACCTGCGTTTACATGGGCAAGAGGTAAAGATGTCTCAGAGCGCATTGCTAAACGATTAGACAGAGTCTTCACCAATAAGGAAGGGCGAACCCTTTGGCCTGAAGCCAACATTAGACATCATCCCGCTCTTTCTTTGGATCACAATCCCATCTTGTGCGCGCTTACTTCCAAACGATTTTTCCACAAAGAAAGGCGACCCTTTAGATTTGAAGCAGCATGGTTAGCACACACGGGTTTTGGAGAATTGCTTACAGAAAAATGGGACAACAACAAAACACTTTTGAAAGCCTTGACTTTCCTGAAAAACAACCTTCTCAAGTGGAACAAAACCACGTTTGGTTCAGTCTGGGCTGGAAAAGAAGAATTGATACGTAAGATGGAAACCATTCAAGGTAACTTGGATGTGAATGGGAATCAAGACATCCTGGACCATCTCACATATCTACAGACAGAGTTTGAAACTGTTTTATCTCAAGAGGAGCTCATCTGGTATCAGAAGTCGAGAGAGAATTGGATTAAGTTCGGGGATAGAAACACGTGTTTTTTCCACACCTCCACTATAGACGTCGAAATTGTATTGAAGTGATTAAGAACAGAGAGGGTACCTGGATCTCGGAGCCTAACCACATCGAACAACATGCTCAAGCTTTTTTCACTGGCCTTTACGCTCCTATTATCCAAGATTGTCAAGTCAGCAACATGTCTGCTGCCTTGTTCCCTCCGATTAATCCATCAGATCTTGCATATCTCGATGTGTGGTTCAGTGATGATGAACTTTTGTCTGTGATTAAATCCATGGGTCCTGGAAGGCTCCTGGCCCTGACGGGTTCCAACTTGTCTTTTTCATGCTTTTTGGAGCCAGGTTGGCGGATCTGTTAGAAAATGCTTCAGGGATTTCTGGGAAACTAGATGCTTACAAGAAGGCATGAATGGCACCCTTGTTGTTCTCATTCCGAAAGTATCCATCCCTGAAACCCTTACACAGCTTCGCCCTATTAGTCTCTGCAATGTAGCCTATAAGTTGATAACAAAGGCTATGGTACAAAGACTCCAACCTATCATCAAGTATATTGTTGGTCCAACCTAGAATAGTTTCATTTCAGGAAGACTGATTGAAGACAATGTGGTTATAGTCCAGGAAATTATTGATTCCATGTCTAAAAAAAGATCCGGAAAAAAGTGGATGGCCATCAAACTAGACCTTGAGAAAGCTTATGATAGACTTAACTGGGGCTTCATTAGAGAGACTCTCAATTTCTCGGGACTTCTTGGCAAATGGGTCGATCGAATCATGACGTGTGTTTCTTCCACAAGCATGAGATTATTGTAGAATGGGGAGATGCTTAACGGCTTCAAGCCCACAAGGGGGATCCGACAAGGGGATCCTATTTCCCCTTACCTTTTTGTGCTATGTTTAGAACGTCTTAGCCACTGTATTAATCAAGCTGTTATTGAAGGGAAGTGGAAGCCGATCAAACTGAGTAGAACATCACCCCCCATCTCGCATATCTTTTTTGCGGATGACATCGTGCTCTTTGCGGAAGCCTCCACTTCACAACTGAGAGTAATCATGGATTGCATTGAGAATTTCTGCAACCTCTCGGGACAGAAAGTAAGCCTTAGTAAATCCAATATTACTGTTTCGCCTAATGTTGATCTTCATCTCAGGGCACGCCTTAAGTCTATCAGTGGGCTATCAATCAAGGAGAATTTCGGAACTTATTTGGGCATTCCTATTCTCAATAGGAAACCTAAGACATCGGACTACGAGCAAATTCTACAAAGAGTGCAGCGGAAGCTATCTAATTGGAAAGGCCGCTCTCTTAGTCTTGCAGGGCGTATGGTGCTTACTAGATCAGTTTTGACCACTCTCCCCAGTTATGTCATGAAAACAATCAAACTCCCCCCCCTCAATTCATCAAGAAGTTTGAGAGTATTTGCCGGAAATTCGTTTGGTGTGGTACTGATGGGGATCGTAAAATGCATATGATCAATTGGGACAAGATGTGCACCCCGAAAGTATTGGGCGGAGCAGGGATGAGGACTTTAACAGTTAATAACGCTACAAGCCTTGGAAAGTTAGGTTGGAGACTCATCACAGAAAGAGAGGCGTTGTGGGCAGCGACAATCAGGGCTAAATATAGACTCAATGAGGTTTATGATTTTTTGAATCTGTCCAGGTCGAGAAAGGGATCAGTCATTTTTAGAAGCATTATTTGGGGCATTCATGAAGTTATTAAACCGGGTATGGCGTGGCGCGTAGGAAATGGTCGAGAGATTAATTTCTGGACTGACTGATGGGCTCTAAATGTGCCCCTATCAAATATGGTTATAACTGAGCTTGAGGATCCTATCCGTAGCATGAAAGTAAGAGAACTTTGGATTGATGGCCAAGGTTTGAATTGGCAGATCTTTCATCAATTTCTTCCTGCAACCTCTCTTCTCAGATTGGCTGCACTCAGAATCTTTGAAGAGAATGATGAAGAAGACTCTATACAATAGCCTCATAGTAGAAATGGTGAATACTCCAATGGATCGGGTTATAAGTTTCTTCAGAATGGACCTACTCGGTTACCCATCAGATCAATTTATGCCACCATTTGGAAGCTGCAGGTCCCTGAAAAGATTAAATCTTTTCTCTGGTTAGCAGCCCTTGGTCGAACCCTCACTAATGTAGAAAGACATCGAAGACATATGGCCACCTCTCCAGATTGCTCTCTATGCATGAACCAATTGGAAACTCTCTTACATATTAGCCGGGACTGTACTGAAGCTAGAAGATTATGGGCAAGCTTTTCGCATGTCTCTCAATTCTCAAATTTTTATTCTCTGTCGGCTGCTGATTGGTTTACGTCAAACATCGAAGATGAGAGGAAGGTGTATGAGGGCCTTCACTGGAATACGATTTTTACCTACTCGTTAGGCGGCTTTGGAGATGGCGTTGCAACGGGGTGTTCCGACAAATCGAACCCCCACCGCAACCCTTGCCATTTGTTCTTTCCCAGGCAAGAGAATACCAGTAATCTATGCAGCGGACTAGGATTACAGGAAGGAATCAGGAACCTCGCGAGATCAGTGTACGATGGGTCAAGCCACCAGGGGGCTGGCCGGGTTAAATGGAATTCGGATGGAGCAGTTCAACAAGGGAATGGGGAAGCTGCTGCCGGCGGTCTGTTACGACCGGAAGTTGGACAATAGTTATGTGGGGGGGGGGGGGGGTTCATCACATTGGGATTTGCTCGGTCCCCGCCGCTGAGTTGTGGGGTATTCTTCTGGGCCTTGAAACGTGTTGGGACATGGGGCATCGTCAGGTTAAACTGGAAACTGATTCGGCCCTTGCTATTAATCTGATTCAGAAAGGGGTTAATCGCTCACACCCACTGGCTAGTCTGGTAGCTCGCTGCCAAGGCTTCTTAGGTAGGAGTTGGTCCGTTCGACTCCGCCATATCTACCGCGAGGCTAATACCGTTGCGGATTCTATTGCTAATTTTGCTTTTGCTTTTGATTTTCCTGTTGGTGTTCATTTGTTAAGTTGCCCGCCTGAGGGTATTTTGTCTCTTCTCTCTAACGATTATAGGGGCCTCGTTTTGCCCCGGACCATTCCTTTTTAACTTAAGCGTCGCACGGGAGTCTATGTTCCTTTTCTACCAAAAAAAAAAAATGAATAACTAATTTTCATGTTTAATCTTTCTTGATTGTGTTCTAATCTAGCCACTAGTACAATGATATACATAAAGGGAGGATTAGTCTCGATTATATGAGAAGGGTCTTTACCTTAACATCCGCAACTTTACCGGATCAAATAATAGAGAAAATGTTTCAAATGCATCTCAATTCACCTAACATTAACTGTAGTACATATAATATGATTTTATTAGTACTACAACTTGACACTATCCTCCTCTATGGTAGCGTCAATGACACTCACTCTAGCTTGATTAACAATGCTTCTTTGGATGAGCCACACACTCCACACGAACACAACAAGGCAAGCAACGACAACTCCCCAAATCAACAACACCAGCTTCCGAACCCTACTTCCACCTTCCCGGCTTGCCGAAGTCGACTCCAAGGAAGTCTTCGACGACACCTCGAATTTCGCAAGGCATCTTCCTACAATGACCAACCCTTGGGCTCTTCCTCTGCAACTCCGATGAAGCTTCTCCAACGCTTCTTCTATGCATGATCGACACTCGGGCGTCGATAGGCTCCGGATGCACTCCGTGTTGACGTCGACTTTGTAGTCACCGTCACTGTTTGTACAAGACAGATTTCTGTGGTTATTAATGCTTGATTATAAAGATACATATATCTAATTCTATAGCCATATATAGGTGACTTTGAAGGCACTAAATAATCATTATGATATATATATTGCAGAAGATGGAAACCCACGTCGCGATCATACAATCAAGGCAGAAGTAAGTTTGGCAGATCGAGAAGTAGAAGCATCATTATGGCAATATTGTGGATGGGTTATATTAGTTGACTCATCGTAGGTGGGTGTCCTTCAATTCATAGGCATGGGGGTATGTACACTTCGAATTAGAGTTCGAGACTAATTCATACCCTCCAAAATCAAGTGTATATATATACACACACACACCACATTTTCACTTCTAAAATTTGGGAGTTTCACACTTTTTTAATAGCCAAATGCACAAATAGTCATAATGTTATTTAGGGAAAAAAAACCAAAATAATATATCTAGCTATAGTCTATTAACATTAAACTCAAAGAACTTTTGACAATGATATACCAATTATCGATTAACGTATTTACCAAAAATAGTCCGATATGTCTTTACCACAAAAAATCCATCTTCAACGAGGACATGAAAGTAAAAAAAAAAGATTATGAGTGTGATGTAGATTTTAAAAATAAACTAATCACATTTAATATTTCAAAAACCTAAATTAAGTTAAATTTATTTAAACTTAAATTTTTGATTTTTTTTCATAGATTTTTCTTGATACAACTTTTTTTTTATTAGGGACTAAAAATCAAAAGATGAAAATTTTAATAATTTTTCTATTATTTTTGTATCAGAATTCATATTTTGGTTTCCAATCCCTAATTTATTTATTTTTAAAAAAATAATTATTTTTTAAAACACTAAAATAAATCAAATAATTTTTTTAACAAATGATGAATTTTTAAAAGTAAATTTCACAACACATAAATAATCATTTTTGTTAACAAATAAGAAACTAGTGTATTACCCGCACTTTGTGCGGGTTGAGTTTTAATAAATATTTAATACTTAGAAGTTTATATGTATATTTTTATATAATAAAAATCCGGAGAATGAAATTATAATGATTATTATGATTTTTAATTTTCTTTTAAGTATTTATCTCTTCTAATTAATTATATTTTTAAATTGATTTGTTAAGATATGCTTGTTGGTAAAAAAAAATCCGTAAAAGTTTAAAAACTATATTTATAAAATATTTATTTAAAATATTTTTAAAAAAATTTAGAAATCAATTTCCTATTTATATTAACATTTCGAAATCACTTTTTAAAATAATATTTTAGGCTTCGAGAAACATGACGTTGACACGTGACAATAGAGGTTTCTGCTTTAATAGATATAAGATTGATTGTCGAATCATCACAAAGTAACATTTTTTTTTCCAACAACTCATATTATTTATAGTAAATATTTTGATAGTTTGTATATTTGTATTTTTGAGTTCAATGTTAAAAGTTTATACTATTTTGATTTATTTATTATTTATAGCTATTATTTCTACTAGGTTGTGAGTTCAATGTAATTAGAAAAAAAAAAGTAATTTTTATAATTAAAAATTGATATTATTTTGAGTTATTAAAACACAAATTCCATCATTCAAAGACAAAGCATATATCGATGTGTTGAAGAAGTTTGTTGTTATCCCTATGGTCGAACGTCGTTTTAACCGCCTATCCAGAAAGAGGGATCTATTGGGACTATGGAACAGAATACTATAATAATAGTTTAATTACCTTGTAATATTGGCGTAAGAGAAGCCATCATGCTGGATGGCTACGCCGCTTCTCAAGCGCAAAAGAAGTGCGCTGAAATCCGGTTCAACCCCGACACCCCCCTGAACCGGAAGTTGGTCCGAGCAAGATGGAGCCAGCGTGGACCGGGGTGGAAGCCCAGCCATCGAAGCTTCGACGTAGCAGTCATCTAGCCAAGCCGCCATCGACCCGGAATTCGGGCACTGTGTTAGAACGGTCCGCTTAGCGAACCGGACGCAAAGGCCGCATTGGGTTCGGTCGAGATTCGATCGGCATTGAACCAGGCCGTTGATGGTGGTCCGGTTCACGATGACACTAGAAACTCCGACTCGGGCTGTTTCGATCTGATCGATGAGCTGGTCTAGGATCCGGGACAGAACAAAGTCGACGTTGATGGGTGGTGGTGGTTGGGTGCAGTTTAAGGAGAGAAGAGTGGTGGTGGTGGTGGTGGTGGTGGTGGTTGTAGGGTGGGAGGCAGAGAAGAGGAGAGAGAAGGTGGCGGTGACGATGAAGAGGGTGAGAGAGGTGGGCATGATGGTGTGGAGGTTTGCATTAATGGCGGAAACTCTGGGCTTAAATGAATTTGGTTGCTTTTTTTTGAGTTTGTTGCTTTCAGTGAGTTGTGTGTCACAATTGATACGTGCAATACAGCTTAAAGTATACTTTTTTTTAGAAATTTACAGGTTCAAGAATTAAGTGCATGGTTTACTTTCAAATAATTGTTTGAATAAAACATCAAATTTGTAATGAAAAATCTAATATCATGTATTTAAGATACAAACTAAAAATAAAAGATGTATTATTTATTGATAAATAATAATTTATAAATTTTGTATAAAAATAAGGGTAGAATGTGAAGAGTAGTAAGAGGATAACAAAAATATTGTTTTGAAAATATAAATAGTAAATGACAAGATAAATCAACTTTTAGGGTCTAATGACAAATATTGTAAACCATAGAGTACTAAACAACACACAACTTAGACATGTATCCTCTCATGAAGCATGTCACATCAATATTTATAAGAGCAACGTGCATATCGTGTTCCATGTCTAAGACAAATAAATCAGCAGGAAAAATTAAATTGTCAACCATGACTAAGACATCTTCGACTACTCCCATAGGATACACATTCACGCACTTTTAGCTTTTGTTTTCCTTTTAGCTTCTACTTCATTTTAATTGTACAAAGTCCTTTCAAGAAACGGCCATACATAAGAATACTCTTCGCCAATTCCAGCAAGATAATGTTTACCTCACATTTTTCGAATGTCTCGAAGAGATCTTTGTCATCAACGATCATTCTCTACTTGAGCACTTCTAGAAATAGGGCGGGTGGCTTTTCGGAATAAAGAGGGGAAAGTAAGGCCGGACATAGGTGTTTATTTCAAGATCTTTGATAGGTTCGGGGGCTTCTACTATGGGGGAGGTGTGGTCACACCGTGGGGGTGTTAATGCAGCCACTGCGGTTGTTGATCTGGATTTCTACGGGCGTAGGTATGCCTTCTTCCTCCAATTTCTCAGACTCATACTTTTGAATCTCTGGAGTTACGCTCAATTTTGTCTTACTTCGGAGCGTTACTGCACTGATATTTCCCTCGGGTTTATGATTGTCTGAGAAGGTAGAATTTTCAAGGTCGTAGCATCAATCCTTGTGATTGCTTCAACCATATGTCCCAACTATTTTTCCAAATTCTTGATACTAGATTTTGTACTTTGGACATGAGTAGCAAAATGTTTAGTTAAAACTTGAAGCATATCTTCGGTTGATTCAGGCTTACCGGGTCTATGTTGTTATTGTGGTTTGGTTGATCTCTCCATTTGAAATTCAAATGGTCTCACCATGTTGGATTATAGTTGTTTTGAGTATGGATCATTGCGGGATCTTTGTTTTCCATAACCTCCAAAACGTTGACTTCAACGGCGGGATCGTTTTGTACTTGGGGACATGTGTCAATGGGGTGAAATGGATCAACATAGACTTTGCATGCCTTCAATTATTGAGGAGTCCCCAATATCATTAATCTCTTCACCATTTCTTTCAACTCAACAATGTCATTTGAGACTTTAGAGCGGTCGAAATTTACAACATGGACTCCTTTGTTGGTAGAGGTTCTACCGAATTTTCGGGTTCCTTCCGCCATCTCTTGGATCTTTTCCATGGAAAGTTCTAGAGTATTGTTGAGAATGTTACCTCCACAAGCAACAACAATGATCCTTCTTTTGTTGGTTAGTAGCCCGTTGTATAAGTACAAATCCAGATCTTGGTTTGTGTAACCATGGAATGTACAACTTGAGTGAAGCCTTGCAAATCGCTCATAGTGCTCATATAAAGTCTCGTCCGCTTCTTGCTCAATATCGCGTATGGTCTTCTTGACGTTGTTAGCTTTCTTCATTGGAAAGTATTTTTTGAGGAAAACCTTGTGCAGGTTATCCCAAGTGTCTATACTTCCAACAGGTAGATGGTAGTACAAATCATCAGTTGCATCCTTGAGGGTGAATCCAAAAACTCTCATCTTGATTTGTTCTTAAATGACGTTGATCGGATTCATGCTTATGTAAACCGTGCGCAATTTCCCCAAATATTTGATTGGATCTTCCTCACTTAGTCCATGAAAGGATGAAAGTAAGTGGATCAATCTAGGCTTCAGCTCAAAGTTGTTGCCCTCTCCTATTGCGAGGATTGTCACGAACAATGGTTGTTGCATAAGATTTGGTTGTGTTTGTAGCCGAAGTGTTTGGTCTACCATAACAACTTTTGGGGTTGGAAATTCTCTTCGGATTCGATGGAAAGTCCTATCAATTTCTAGATCCAAAGAAACACAAGATGTATTAGTGGCACGAGTGTGAACCATACAATAAGTTCACACCAAGATTGATGAATATTAAAACACAATAATATAAAACAAAAATTCTCCCCAGAAATGGCGCCAAATTTGGCAGGCGTAAATTCGTCGTGTGCCTAATCAAATGTTTGTCCTAAACGTACGTACTAAACAGAGTATAGCAAGCAAGAAAGGTTCATCTAAGGGAGACCAAATCATTAGATTAATGTGTAAATCAAGTCACCAAATAGTAATCAATATGGGGTTTTGATATCAGAAAGTACCAATAAATAAGAAATTAATAAAAGAGTTTTGCAAATGAAACTATGTTGGTGAATTAGGAAAAGTGTTGCACTTAACCATTATTCACTTCAACTAGAGATGTGGTTGATCATATGTTTACTTAAAGTTTATTACAATGTTTGTTCTCATCCCAATCATATATAAATATCAATTCTACCGCCCCGATATTACTTATTCTTAAATCCAAATTGTAAACCTACAAGATCAATTAAAACAATAGCATTCAGCTAAGGATTAGTGAGACACATGCAATAGAGACAACCCGTTGCTAAATACACATGGTTAAATCCCACTTACAAATAACATTTGCAACCCACTCATGCAAGACGTGTTTGATACTAGAAGAGTAACCCAAACCCGAATTGGCACGCAATTTGGATGAGACCGAAACACCTAGATGATCAAACTAGATAAGAATGTGAAGTTCAATCAAGACGTTAAGCACAAGGGAAATAACACAAATACTTATGGGATTAAAGTTCAAATAGAAAACTTACAACCAATCTCTAGTGTGAGAGCTTCAAACGTCAAGTGCAACTATCGAACTAATTCTCCATAGAGAATTGGTGAAAATAGAAATACTAGGGACTTTAGTTATCAGATGAGATGTTGGGATGTGAGATGATTATTCTAACAAAGCCTACACCTCAATTTATACTAGTCTATATTTGGAAACCAAGAAAACAAAAAGTCATACCGATGGATTAAAAGTGGTAAACGTTCAGACTTTAAAACGTCGAAATTTATTCTTCTGCTGTTAAACCGCGAGCACGGGTATGGGCCACCATGGGCGTGAGAAGAGGAACGATGAGGCCGTTACTTCACCAAATGGTGTATGACGCGTGCGGGTCCATAGGGTGATGTGGGCGTGGGTTATATGTGTTTCGTGATAACTCTACCTTTGATATGAATTGTTTTATTTAAATGATGGAAGACTTAACATATAAATGCGGTTTTATAAACTAACAAATATCGATTATATTTCTAGATTGCATGTCTTGGTTTGTTTGTTAAAGTGTGTGTAGGTCTTGTATAGCATTACAAGGGAAGAGCTCAGTTAAGAGTTTTATCACAAATCACGGATGCCTACAGCAAAGGAGATGAGAAGATTTAGGAGAAGATCTTCAAAAATCAACAAACCAAACAAGAAGATCTCAGAAGATCTCGGATAAAGGCATTTGAAGATAAGATCTTAACCAAGACGCAAAGATCTAGGAGAGAAGATCTCGTCTGAAGGAGTTTTGTAGATAAGATCATAAGAGAAGATCTTCCACGCCTTGAAAGAAGTTTGTTGAGGAAGATCATAATGAAGATTCTTGAAGATATCCAACGGCTTTCAAGTGAAGAAGAGAAGATCTAGGGCTTGAAGATCTCCAAAAACTCTCAAGTACGTTGAAGATGAAGATCTTGCAACGGCTACTTCTCAAACAAATGTGAGAAGATCTTGCTCAACCCAATAGTGGATTCTATTGAGGAAAGAAGACGTTACAACGGCTATGAGACAACGGCTAAAAGAAGATCTTCATAGAAGACTATAAATGAAGAACATCGATTGAAGATGAAAATAGAGCTTACAAGTGAAAGTAACAAAGTATTCCAAGCGATCATACAAGAACATCTTCATCGATCCAAAAATTTATCTTCCTCTTAAGCTTACATTAGTTTATTCATTAGAGTGAGATAAACACAAGAGCTCCATTGGCATATAATTATAGTGTTATACTCGAGTGAGTTACTCTGCGAAGTAACTAGGCTATTATTTCTAGAATAGAGTTGACTAGATCGTAGCATTGAAGCTACATTGAGAGAAGAAGGGAAGTTCTTCTAGGTTGTATGATTGTATCTAGGACTCACAACAAGCACATAATAGATAGTTAGAATCCTAGGGTCGGAAACCCTAGGCGGAGAGTAGGTTGTTAGGGCCGAACTTCGTAAACATATCGTTGCGTCGATCTTTTACATTCTCCACTTATTATCGTGTTTTATTGTGACTAACAAATTTCTGCAAGTTTCGAAGTCAAGGCCTTGAGATCCACTTCAAAGCCTTGAGAAATAGTTTTGTCACTAAGCGCAGATATCGACTTCAAGACCTTGAGATTAGTTTCAAAGCCTTGATATACGATATTGCGAAAAGATCACATACTCTATTCAACCCCCCCCCCCCCTTCTAGAGTATTTATATCCTTATTATTCACCTATTCGGTTCTTCATTTCGCGTGTGCAACCAGAGGATGTTGTGGATGCGGATGATCGTGGGATGCTTCACACACTTGTTCTCTTGAGTGTTTTCTTCAGTTCTTCACTTCAATGACTTGAATATTGTGCTTAATCCCTTTATTTCTTCATTGTTGGTCTGTTTGTTTGGATTACAGAATTGACACCAAAATACAACTAAAACACAACAAAAACATGCTAATAACTAACTTAATGTGATAGAGAATCTATCACCTGTCAACCTCGATCATGCTAAATCTAGATTGTATTATTATATTAAGGTTGTGAACTAGACATGCATAGGAGCAGATTGAAATTTTAATATAGGCATTTGAAAGTTATAGGTACGTCTAGCTAAGAATGTAAGTAATTGAGGAGTAACTAAGATTCTAGTTATGGGTATAATATGCATATATATATATATATATATATATATATATATATATATATATATATATATATATATATATATATATATATATATAGGGATAGGATCAAGTAAGAACGCATTTTGCAGTAAGAAATAAGAACAAATCTCGACCACATAATTAAACCAAATCGACGTTCTGGATTCAATATTATTTTTGTATACTAAATAAATACCTTTGTACTTTTGGATAAATATATACTCTTACCATGTATAAATAGTATATATTTACTACCAAATTCTATTCACACGTTTAAGCTATTATTTCCTCGTAGCATCGTTACAAAATCATACCGCCATGGTAGAAGGAGACGGTATATATTTATATTTAATCACTTGCACGATTAACACATTTGTGCATATATACGTGCATGAGCTTGTTTGAAGATTGTACTAATTAAGGATTTGTGCACATTGCATGCCTTATAATTCAACTCACCAACTCGTGCATGGGCTATATAATTATAGCTTCACTCACATAGTCACATGTCATGATATACGTGCATAAGGTTATGACTAAGTGCACTTGTTATCAGCACTTGTAACTTATGTAACAATACGTGCATAAGGTTATAAGGTTATGCACTTGTGACTATTAGTGCGCTTGTATTTGTAATTATACGTGAATACAACAGTGATAATACGTGCATAAAGTTATGCACTTGTGACTATTAGTGCACTTGTTATCAACACTTGTAACTACACGTGCATGCACTTGTGATAATACGTGCATAAGTTAGGTTAAGTTGTTTGAAGTAATATTATACCCTTGCAACTATACGTGCTTATGCACTTGTGACTATTAGTGCACGACTTGTTGCATCTACACACTATGAAATCCTTAAATGCACGAGTATAACCGATGCATTACTACGATTAGTTCCGTGCACATGAAAACACGGCATTTAAATAAGAATCAAACGAAGAACGGTAAATACTCGTGCACATTAATTGACATATAACATTATTTACTTTCCATATAACTAAACTATTATTTTCGGTTATCTACATTACCATAAGCATGATTATAATTTCCTTTGATAGACAATCAATCTAAGACGTTCGTGTTTTAATCAGACGATCTATAAGTGTTCTTATTTCTTACTGTAACACACGTTCTCACCGGATCCTGACCCTATATATATATATATATATATATATATAGAATAAAGGGGATGCTTATGTAAAAAAAAAAGTGGGTTACTAGAAGTTGTTACATGTAATGACTAGTTATACAAGATGTAACAAACTACATTCACTATTTTAATACACATATTCAGCTCTATGTTCAAACTCTTCTTATGGCATCAGGGAAATGAAGAGTTCTCTTTTGTAAAAAAAATTTCCAAAAACATTTGTGCTTGTTAATTGTTCGATAAGCAGGAAATTTCTATATTGATCATCCATGGAGAATAATAACGTCATTGAGAATGACACATATCTGAATATTGAGCATGTTGAAACTGGGAGAAATGTTGTGCGTGTTGTAGCTGGTAGCGATGCTCTACTCCAATCACCGAATGTGTTATGTATGGAAACTCCATTGATCCGCTACATCTCGCATGTTCAAACAATCTAGGGATGCAGTTGGTCTCCACTTTATTTGATGGATCCAATTTCTCAATCTGGAAACGAGGAATTCATATAGAGCTTGGAGTGAAGTTGGAGTTGCTAGGCTTCATTAATGGATCTTGCATTAAAGAAGTTGATGATTAGGATAAGTCAGTAAGATGGATATGTGCAGATTATATGATTTTTTGTTGGATCATTCATTCATTCTATGAAGCATGAGATTGATGAACAATTCTCCTATGTTGAATCCGCCAAGGAGCTTTAGGATGAGATTCTTAAACGTTATTCGGTATCGAATGTACCCTTGATCTATCAAATACACAAGAATCTTTATTCTATGAAGCAAAATAATTATATTGCAGCTGTGTATTATGGGACACTCAAGAAACTATTGGATGAACTACAAACACATGATGATTTTCCAGTTTAAAGTTGTGCTAGAATCGTTCACTGTAAATGTGAAATTCTTAAGCGCTTAACTTAGCAAGAGGCTAAAACTCGTTCGATTAAGTTTTTGATGGGATTGAGTGATCAATTTGATCACATTCACTCTAACATTTTGTCTTTAGAAACTTTTCCTTCTTTAAATCGAGCTTTTCATATGATCCTTCAAGTTGAGAAGCAAAGAGAGATTACCTCTACTCTGACTATTCCACATGATGCGCTAGCTTTCAATACGCAGTTTCCTAATAGACGGGCTAGTGGAAGCAAGCCAAATTATAGAAAAGATAAATGGATAGGAAATGTGACCACTTCAAAGAAAAAAATCACTTGAAGGAAGCTTGTTTCAAGCTTCATGTATTCTAGGACAAGTACAAAGGTACAAAGAATCCTAATAATGACAGGCCACAATATCCATCGGGCAACACTCAAGCTGGACATGTTGGTTCTTTTGTTGGTAATATCTTAGTGGGACTAGTGAATGTTACGCCTTTGAATGATGTTAGTTCCAAAGGTTTGGCTATAACATGGTTTCCGCTATACTCCAAGAAGTGTGAAAGATGATAAATAATATGTCTATTAATGATGGAACAACTATCTCTATCAATTTTGTAGGTATCACACATTCCCTTATTGCTCAAGTGTCATCACCACCTCATATTTGGATCATTGATTTTGGTACTACAAATCATATATACTTTTGTCATGATCTCTTCTCTACTATGCATATATTGACTAAACTAATACATAGTGGTCTTCCTGATGGTTCTATCAAGATTGCCACCCATTTAGGAACTATGACAATCTATCCTTCTCTCACACAAGACGATGTGTTATTCATGCTTGAGTTCAAACATAACTTGATTTTTGTCCTCGTCTAGTTGCTCACTCATTGCGTACAACTACTTTTAACACCACCAATTTCTTCTTTCAGGACCCTATCGGTAATTCTCTCACAGCTCAGGGATTCTTCGATGGAGGATTGTACAAGTTCATGAGTTTTTTTCATTCTCCTATATATCATAACATTGATGTTTGTAATAATGTTTATAAACCAACATTACATAACGTACATGCTCGTTTAGGTCATAGTTCTTTGACCAAACTACAACACATTGTTAATTGTCCTTCAACTTCTGCTTTTGCTATTGAATGTGACATTAAATTGGTATCAGAAAGTGACAGTAAATAAGAAATATATAAAAGAGTTTTGCAAATGAAAGTTTGTATGTGAATTAGGAAAAAAGTTACACTGGGTCGTTATTCACTTCAAGTAGAGATGTGGTTGATCATATGTTTCCTTGAAGTTTCTTCCAATGTTTGTTCTCATCTCAATCATGTATAAATGCCAGTTCTACCGCCCTGATATTACTTATTGTTAAAATCAATATGTAAAACTACAAGATCAATTAACACAATAGCATTCAACTAAGGATTAATGAGACACATGCAATAGAAACAACTTGTTATTAAATACACATGTTTAAATCTCACTCACGAATAACACTCGCAACCCGCTCATGCAAGACGTGTTTGCTGTTAGAAGAGTAACCCGAACCCGGAATTAGCAATTCCTAGCAATTTGGTTGAGACCGAAACACCTAGATGATCAAACTAGATAAGAAGGTGATATTCAATCAAGAAGCTAAGCACAAGGGAAATAACACAAATACATATGGGATTAAACTTCAAATAGAAAACTTACAACAAATCTCTGTTGTGAGAGCTTCAAACGTCAAGCGCAACTATCGAACTAGTTCTCCGTAGAGAATTTCTGAAAATAGAAATAGTAGGTACTTTAGTTATCAAATGAGATGTTAGGATGTGAGATGATTATTCTAAAAAAGCCTAACAACTCAATTTATACTAGTCTAGGAACTGAAAGCAAGAAAACAAAAAGTCATATTGATGGATTAAAAGTGATAAACGTCCAAACTTTAAAACGTCTAAATTTATTCTTCTGTTGTTAAACCGCGAGCAAGGTCTGGGCCACCATGGGCGCGGGAAGAGGAGCAGTGAGGCCGTTACTATACCAAATGGTGTATGAAACGGGCGCGGCCATAAGGTGTTGCGGGCGTGGGTTATATGTGTTTCGTGTGTGTAGCCAGAGAATGCTACGGGCGCGGAATGAGGTATATATCGTGTAATAGCTAGGATTTCGAATTCTAATTAATGTTGATTAACTTAATCGTTGATAGTAATTAACATATAACTCGCGAAGACTTCGCAAGTGATGAGTAAGAGTCCCACCGTTATTTTCCTGGCGTAATTTTGGACGTTTGGGGAAATTTTTACTTTTTCCCCCGGGTAATTATTTTTATGCTCCGGTGTTATTTGGAGCATTTGGGAGCTCCAATTAATAAAAATGCAGTTGAGAGAAATGATCAGGATATCGGATATGTCTTAGATATGAAATAACATGGAGAGACAAAACGGCCAAAAGAGTCGCTATTTCGTTTCTTAACGGCTAAGAAAGACGGCTTAGGAATACACGTTTTCCGAGGCAGTTGTGTAATAATTATCCCTACAATATTCCAGATTTAATGTTCCAATCTCGAGAAGTTTGGAGAAAGAGGTTCGACCCGCCTTTGGATCGGTTAAAGGATAATTATCGACTTTACTAAAGGATAATTATCGACTTTACTAAAGGATAATTATCGTCTTCACTATAAATAGCGGAAAATCCTTTATTAATTCATTTCCTTTCACGTTTTCTCGTAAAAGCTCTGATTTCTCTCAACCTTCAAACTCAGATCTACTCTCCGTTTCTAATCCGATTTCAATTCCGTTTGAGTTTCTGGATTCCTCTCTTCATTCTCTTCATATCGGTACCGAGTTTCTGCATTTCCGAATATATGGAGGGCTGGTCGAGCATATATGTCACCAGGGCGGTTCCGTCGCTCAAATTCCGATGAATTTGATGTTGTCCATACGTAGCCTGCGTCGTTGTGATTCCGAATCTTCTTTCAGATCGTCAATCGGGTTAGTAACGAATAAGTTATGAATTTATTCGTTTTCCGTACTGCGATTTGGCCTAAATTGACTTTAGGCTTGTCAAATAGGACTATTAGAAATTCCATTATGGTCGTTATATTATGCTGGTGATTATGGTTGTTTGTTTGATGAAATCTGATGACAGGGGGTTTAGAAATTGCCTGCGGGCAAAACGTTATTCTGGCGAAATCTAATTAATTAATTAAAGGTTAATTAATTAAATTAGGATTAAAATTGAGATTGAGGAATGTTGATTAGATACTACCTTGAGATTTGAGGAATTGTGAGCTATGTTGAGATATTGAGGTTTAGTTGGTTGTGAGGCTCATAGATTGAGTATGATCCTTATGGATCCCTTTGGGTCTAGGTGTGACCCCTTTGATGAATAGAGGTTGATATATCTCTTTATGCCTTGTTTATAGGCCGTGTTGTCCCTCCAGTGTAGAGGTGATCGTGGTTGAGTTTGTACGAGGTTGAGGTAAGTCCGTAGGACTTACTTAGCTACCATCCCTATATTGGGTGTTTGCATGAGTGGTGTGTGCTTTATATGTTTGCTATGATAGCATGAGTTGTCGTTTTTATCGACCTATGTTCTATTGACTGCCCCACTGCGTGGCTGTGATAACCTTTCCCTTTCATCCCGCCGTGGAGTCTGGGAGGTTCTCTGATGTCGGGCCAGACTGGTTTACAGGAAGGGCGCAATCCACTCCCATAGGGTACACGGATTGTGTGACCGATACTCGTACAGCTGGACATTGTACTCAGAGGCGGGGATGTATCGGTCCTCGTGTCACATACTTTCATCTATCTATATATATACGGTTTTTGTGTGAATGATTATTATATAAAGATAATAAATGGGTAAATGTGTGATATCATGCTGATGTGTTTATCTTTCATGATTGTGCTTGTGCTTATGCATTACCTCATATATGTATGGTTAGCTAACGGTTTCATACCGTGTTGTAGATGTTTACAAGTTAGGCGCTATTGGGTGATCTGGCAGGGTGACAGGCCGAGGACTCTTGTACATTAGGTGGTTGGTTTGGGTTTGTTGTGTTCCCCTCCTTCGTGAGGATGTTCTTTCGTACCTCCTGTGTGAGGTTGTCGTTTTATATACTCGGCTATGTTGTTGTTTACTTTGGGTTGTACAGATTATACTGTTTTATGTATTTGTTTTATATCTGTCAGTGTCATGTTGTAAGGTCCAGTGAACTTGTTGTCAGGCTAGGGTCAGGATCCATTGTGAGATCCTAGCCCAATGTGGCATCCCGATTTCCGCGGATTCGGGGTGTTACATATCGCGAGCGCGAATGATCATCAAAAGCTTCAAACACTTGTTATCTTGAGTGTTTTCTTCGGTTCTCCACTTCAATGACTCGAATATTATGCTTAATCTCTTGATTTCTTCAATATTATTCTCTTCATCTGGATTACAAAATTGTCGCCAAAATACAACCAAAACACAACAAAAATATGCTAGTAACTAGCTTAATGTGAATCTATCACCTATCAACCTCGATCATGCCAAATCTAGATTGTATTATTATATATAGTTTGTGAACTAGACATGAATAAGGGCATGTTTACTTGTAGATTGGTTTATTTTCAGATTTATAACTAAATGAATTTATATGGGTTTATAGTTTATTTTTTAGTTTATTTCTCGACGGGTTTATATAAATAAACCAAATAAGGTTGTTTACTTGGAGTTTATTTTTTGTGTTTATTTTACTTCAAAAAACACTCATGCCCCTAAAAAAATTGAACAATAACGTTGAATACTCAGGGATGAACAAATTATATTGGCATGGAAAAGCACAAGGCCAAAATCGGGTTTTAAACGAAAATAAACCCATCCAAGTAAAAATAACCTTAGATTGAAAATTTTATTTTTGAGTGGTTTATAAACCCAAATAAATTCGTAGAGAAATAAATCAATCCCCAAGTAAACACCTTTGGAAATTAAACTCAGTGTTTATAAACAAAATGAAAAACAATTAAACTACAAGTAAACAGGCCCTGAGAGTAGATTGAAATTTAAATTTAGGCATTTAAAAATTATAGGTACGTCTAACTAAGAATGTAAGTGAATTGAGGAGTAACTACGATTCTAATTATGGGTATAATATGCAAATATATAGAATAAAGGGGATGCTTATGTAAATAATTTAGTTTGTTAGAAGTTGTTACATGTAATAATGAGGTATATAAGATGTAACAGACTACATTCACCATTCTAATACACATATTCAACTCTAAGTTCAAACTCTTCTTATGGCATCAAAGAAATGAAGAGTTCTTTTTTGTAAAAAAAATACCAAACACATTAGTGCTTGTTAATCGTTCTATAAGCAGGAAATTTCTATCTTGATCATCCATGGAGGATCAAAGTGTCACTGAGAATGACACATATCTGAATCTTGAACATGTTGAAACTGGGAGAAATGTTGTGTGTGTAGCTAGTAGCGATGCTACACCAATCACCGAACGTGTTATGCTTGAAACTCCATTGATTTGCTCTATCTCGCACCTTCAGACAATCCAGGGATGCAATTGATCTCCACTTTATATGATGGATCCAATTCTCAACCTAGAAACGAGGAATTCATATGGAGCTTGGAGCGAAGTTGAAGATAGGCTTCATTAATGAATCTTACATCAAAGAAGTTGATGATTAGGAGAAATCTGCAAGATGGATATGTGGAAATTATATGATTTGTTGTTGAATCATTTATTTATTATATGAAGCATGAGATTGATGAGCAGTTCTCCTCTGTTGAATCTGCCAAGGATCTCTAGGATGATATTCTTGAACGTTATCAGGTATTGAATTCACCCTTGATCTGTCAAATACACAAGAATCTTTATTCTATGAAGCAAGATAATTATATTATGGATGTGTATTATGGGAGACTCAAGAAACTCTAGGATGAACTGCAAGCACGTGATGCTTTTCCGGTTTGAAGTTGTGCTAGAATCATTCACTATAAATGTGAAACTCTTACGTACTTAACTTAGCAAGAGGCTAAAACTTGTTTGATTCAGTTTTTGATGGGACTGAGTGATCAATTTGATCACGCTCACTCTAATATTTTGTCTATAGAAACTTTGCCTTCTTTAAATCGAACTTTTTATATGATCCTTCAAGTTGAGAAGAAGAGAGAGATTACCTCTACTAATTCTATTCCACATTATGCTCTAGGTGTCAATAGGCAGTTTCCTAATATACAGACTAGTGGAAGCAAGCCAAATTATAGAAAATATAAATAGGATAGGAAATGTGACCACTCCAAAGAAAATGGTCACTTGAAAGAATCTTGTTTCAAGCTTCATGTATTCCTGGACAAGTAAAAAGGTACAAAGAGTCCTAATAATGACATACCACAATATAACACTCAAGTTGGACATGTTGGTTCTTTTGCTAGTAATATCTCATAGGGACTAGTGGGTGATACCGCCTTTTGATGATGTTGGTTCCAAAGGTTTGGACCATAACATGGTTTTTGCTATGTTTCAAGAAGTGCTAAAGATGATAAATAATAAATCTAGCAATGATGGAGCAATTGGCTCTATCAATTTTGTAGGTATCACACATTTCCTTATTGCTCAAGTGTCATCACCAACTCATATTTGGATCATTGACTCTGGTGCTACAAATCATATATGCTTTTTGTCATTACCTCTTCTCTACTATGCATCTATTGACTAAACCAATACATATTGGTCTTCCTGATGGTTCTATCAAGATTGTCACCCATTCATGAATTGTGACAATCTCTCCTACTATCACACTAGACGATGTGTTATTCATGCCTGAGTTCAAACACAACTTGATTTTTGTCCCTCGTCTAGTTGTTCAATCATTGTGTACAACTACTTTTAACACCATCAATTGCTTCTTTCAAGACCCTATTAGTAATTTTCTCATAGCTCAGGGATTCTTAGATGCAGTATTGTACAAGATCACCAGTTTTTTTTCATTCTCCTATACATCATAATATTGATGTTTGTAATAATATTTATACCCCAACATTACATACCTTACATGCTCGTTTAGGTCATAGTTCTTTGACCAAACTACAACACATTGTTAATTGTCCTTCAACTTCTGTATTTGCTATTGAATGTGACATATGTAGTGTTGCTAAGCAACACAAGCTACCTTTTTCCGAAGTTCTTCTTATGCTTCTCATATTTTTGCTCTATTACATGTGGATAAATGGGGCCTATAAAACACTAGATCTATATGTGGAGCAAGATATTTTCTAACTATTGTGAATGATTTCTCTAGATACACTTGGACATATCTTATGAGAGATAAGATGTAGGTGTATAAAATCCTGTATGGATTTCTTACTTACGTCAAAACACAATTCAACTGTATTGTTAAGTGTATCCAATTTAACAATGGGGTTGAATTCCTTCAACTTGCTCTCCAAGAGTTATTTCAGTCGCTTGACATTCTTCATCACAAGTCAATTTCTTATTCCCCACAACATAATGGTCGAGTGGAGATGAAGCATATACATATCTTGGAAACCGCACGAGCCATTCGGCTCCATGGCCACCTTCCACTTAAGTTTTGGGGTGAATGTATCCTATCTACTACATATTGGATCAACCTCATGCCTAGATGTGTGCTTGAATGGCAAATCCCTTTTGAGATTCTTAACAAGAAACAAGTTTCTCATGATCATCTAAGGGTCATTGGTTGTTTTTGCTACTCTCTTTCCCTTTCAAATACAAGTCTAAAGTTGTATCTAGACCTTGGGTATTCATTGGCTACCCTCCAGGTCAAAAAGGTTACAAGATCTATGATTTACAAAGTCATCGAGTTTTTGTTACCCAAAATATCTCTTTCAAAGAGAATACTTCCCTCTTCAGCCTACTTTCTTACCTACCTTTACCTAAACCTCTCACACCCATTCTCTCACCCTCGCATGGCCTATATTTTTCATCTCCTCTTCTAGTTCCTTTCAACCACTTCTCATATTCCCAATGTTTCTTCTTCGCCATCTCTTTCCCTTTCTTCACATGTACCTCAACGACCAATAAGAAACATTACTCGTCCTGCTAAACTTAATGATTGTGTGCTCTTCTATTAAATCTATACATACACCATTACTTTCCTAGCTACACAATCTTATACCTGATTATGCCTATGTACATTCCATTTGCATTGTTATTTTGACTTTGAACCCACACATTATGCTCAGACCAAAGACAATCCAATTTGGATCGATGCTATGAATAGGGAATTATTTTCCCTAGAAACCAATTGCACATGAGAGCTTACTTCACTACCTCAAGGACATAAGGTTATCGGGTCTAAGCGGGTATACAAGGTAAAATACAAACAAGATGGCAATGTGGAACATTACAAGGCCCATATGGTGGCTAAAGGATACAATCAAGTCAAGGATAAGGACTATAAACATAGATTCTCTCTTGTTGCTAAGTTCACCATTGTTCGTGTTCTTTTGGCCATGTTTGTTGCTAAATCATGGCCATTATATCAATTAGATATAAACAATGGTTTCTTGCATGGAATTATGGACGAGGAAGTATACACGTCTCCTTCCCAAGGTTACACTTGAGCACTTCTTGGACAAACTAGCGCCTTGAGCGTTCCTTATATGGCTTCAAACAGGCTAGTCGGCAATGGAACGTGGAGCTTACTAAGTTATTAAACCAAGTGGGCTTTTTTCAATCGAAGCATGATTACGCTCTTTTCTCATTAAAACAGAAAGTTTTGGAATCACAGTAATATTGGTATATGTTGATGATCTTCTCCTTACTAAGGGATATACCTTCTCAAATTCTTGCCACAGAGGTTGCCCTTGACAAAGCATTCACCATCAAGGATCTGGGCATGACTCGATTTTCTTAGGAATAGAGATCTCTCAATCTCCTGATGGTCTTCTCTTTAACATCTCAAATTCTGAGAACTCGGGGAGCTACTGGTTAGGACCTCACAATGGGTCCCGACCTTAGTTTGACAACAATTTTACCAAGATCTTACAACGAGACACAAAAGTATTTAAAACATTTGAAAACTTTAAACAATATATACATGAAGAATATGTATCAGCCTTACAAAGCAAAGGAACCAAAATGACACATATGAAGAACTAAAGACATCCCCGTCCCCAACTAAATGAGTACGTGGACCCGGCTGACCATTCCCTCTGGATCTCTCTACAACTGTCTTAACTTGCAAGACATCTACAAGCGGTATAAAACCGTTAGCTAACATTCTAAGTATAAGTATAAAGGTAAAAGAACACACACACAACATACACAATCAACATGCAACACTCAATCCTTTTATTATCTTTAATTAGGTGATATGTCATTACTAATGATACTTATTTTGTGACACGAGGGATTCCCAAACCTCGCCCCTGTCCCCGTTTACCAACAAGGAATGGTACTAATGCATATGACCGTCTACCTGACTGGGCTGGTCGCAGGGAACCTCCTAGACTCTCGCAAGAGCTAGGCAGATGATGTCATGGCCCGTTATCATACACTTGGGTCAATTACGTAAATAATAAAGTCGTCTTAATCCGGTTTTGTTGTTTACCATAACTTACAAACACCACTCATACACATTACACTCATACAAGAAGCCAGTTAAGTAAGTCCGTGGACTTACCTGAATCAGATCTCGACTCTCTTAATCACAACTCAATCTGTAACTGTATAACTCGGTTACCTGTCAAAGGAGGCAAGTGTGTCAGCACACTTTCTAGGCAATTAGAAGTCTAAGACTTCTAAGGTAGTAAATCCTATTAGAACATAATTTAATACAGTACCAGTTTATGGTAAAATGACTATTTTACCCTTGGTCCTGAAACTTCCAAAAATTCCATAATTCATGCCTAAACTCTTATTTGAGACTATAAAGTCATGCCTAAACTCTTATTTGAGACCATAGAGTCACATTCTAACTCCTAAAGATGAGTTTGGTTATAAACTGGCAATTTACCCATTTTCCTATTTTCGAAAAGATCGTTAAGGTCTAATTTCGGCTTCAAATATGAAATTCGGATAATCTTATAAAAATTCCGAAATAATTTCCTAGATCATCTATGATATCTCATCTACTCCTAGGAACAAGAATTTCTTAAAACTGTTCAACCATCACTTCTACAAAAATTTCCAAAGTTGGTTACAACACTTGAAATTTTCTATACTTAGCCAAAATCTGAGTATGTTTTCTAATTGTACAACAAGTCCACTTTGAGCCTCTATAACTCTAAAACCCACATTTGGATTCATCCCAACTTTTGACATATTAACCTCTACATGGCACTAAACAACATCCGAAAAACTGAACGGTGGATCTTATATCTAAGGCATTGAAAAGTATGCTCAAACTTGACTGATCAACACAATTTCTGAAAATTCAGCAAACACTTAACAAAACAACACACTGTCTTAACTTTGAAAAATCATAACTCCTAAACCACTCGCTGGATTTATTCCAAATTTTGATATATTCTCCTATAAAATCTTATCTATAATATATCCAAAATTGAGCAGGAAAGGAGCTCAAAAGCCTATTCAAAACCATCTCACAAAACGGTATCACATGCTGTTTTTCTCAACACTCAGCACACTTATAAAAATTGCATGAGGAGTCAACTTTGCAACATCATAACTCTCAAACCGTAACTACGATGCTTCCCAAATTTTAGTATGATCTACTATGTACTATTGACTACAACATATCCAAAATTCAGCAATAGAGGAGGTGTCTAACATACCAAAATTTGGACTCGGAAATGCCTGCTTGTCACTTCTGGAAAACTCGGAAAACAACATGAATCTTTACTGCTTCATCTATGATTGTTCTGAGTATGATAAGGAGACATAAAGGGTGTCTATAAGGTATGAAAAAATGTGGAAGGAAGTGCATGGACGGAAAGGGGTATAAGCTTACTCAATTCCAAGACTCGAATGCACTAGGCTGCTGCTGAGCGGATCTGGGCGTGCAGGAGAGGGATTGGATGTGTCGGCTTGTACGGAAACATTGTTGGGTGTGCAGGGAGAAGGTTGCCGCTGCTCAAGAGAGGAGATCGTCACTGCTTCTTCCGGGAGAGATTGGCTAGGGTTAAGGAGGGAGAATGAGGCTGCTGCGTTGAAGAGGGTTGTTGAAGACGCTGGAGAGGGTTGTTGCGCTGAAGAGGGCTGTTGAAAACCGAGAATCAAGACAGAAGGAGGGGAGGAGCGTTTTACGTAAATCTGGAAGCAAGGAGAACGTTGCAGAAGTCTCTTCTAGCGTGAAATCCTTGGGCTGTTACAGCTCTTTTAATGCTTCATTTAATCGGCTGTTACAAGCAGATGGGGAGATAGGCAGCTGAAGGTTTTTGACGTGAATCCCTTGGGCTGCTCCTGGCTGGGCTGAAGCAAGAGCTGGGCTGGAAACAGTGGCTAGAAACTGGGCTGAAACTAAGTAGAAATAGTGGGCTGAAAGTTTGTCAAAACTCGTCAAAACTCGTCATGGCTTTGTCAGGCCCATGTATGACCTCGTCACAGAGTTGTCGGGCTTCGTCATGACCTCGTCTCTGCTCTGTCATGGTCTCGTCACAGCTTTGTCACAGTCTCGTCTCAGCCTTGTCATGATCTCGTCTAAAGTCGTCGTTAAGAATTAATTATAAGAATTAGCGTTTGATATAATTCTATAATTTTATGTGAAATAAATTCTACATAAAATGATAAATAATTATAAGAATTAGGGTTTGATATAATCCTATCATTTTATGTGAATTAAATTCTACATAAAATGATAAAATTTGTGAAGAAAGAAATACTAGATAGAATGGGAAACCGTCAACGGCTCGAAGTCCGATTTGATTCGGAATTAAACGGAATAAAAATTCCGGATATTACATCAGCACCCCTTAAAATAAGTTTCGTCCCGAAACTTAGAACAAGGTACTTAATTAAACGACTTCCATAATTAAATTGGTATGTCCTAGTCTCACTAAATTTTTTATTCGTTTCCTAAACTTCTCTAACCCTATCAAAGCGTAATGGAAAAAAAACTGGTCGTTACATTCTCCTTAATGAAAGAAAGTACATTATGGATATACTCACTATTGCCAACATGATAGACTGCAAAGTTTCCCTTTTCCCATGAACGTAATTTAATACTTACTCATGAGGATGGTCCTATATTTGAAAATCTCAAGTCTTAATGACGGCTCGTTGTTCGCCTTCTATATCTCACTCTCGCTCTTTCTTATATAGCCTTCCTTGTTCAACAACTTAACTAGTTTCTTTCATCACCTCACATTCCCTACTAGCTAGTAGCTTTGCATCTTCGTCGTTACCTTAAAGGCACTATACATTTATCCCTCTTTTACCCTTCTTCATCTTCCCTATCTTTGACTTCTTACTATGACACAAACTGGGGTTCATGTGCTTTTCCTTGCAAATCAATCAATGTGTATTGCATTTTTCTTGGATTTTCCCTTGTCTATTGGAAGAGTAATAAGCAAAGAAAATTCTCCAAGTCCTCTGCAAAAAGTGAATATCGGGCTATGTCTACCACAACTTCTTAGATTGTTTGGTTGGAAGGTTTGCCATATGAACTACATCTCAATGTTCAGTTACTCATTTCAATGCATTGTGACAATAAAGCCACCCAGGATTCCACGAATGAACTATTCACCTTCGTCTGATTGTCATTACGTCCGAGATGAGGTGCAGAAAGGGTTCATTAGAACTTCATATGTCCTCTCTTCCCTTCAACTCACGTATATATATTCACCAAGGCCTTAGGAGAACAACAAAATGCTTTCTATCTGAAAAACTTGGTCTCGTATCACCTCATCCAGCTTGAGGGGGTATATGGGTTTAGTGTGCAAATATATAGACTAAAGGGGTTGCTTATGTAAATAATGTGAATTGTTAGAAGTTGTTACATGTAATGATGGGGTATATAAACCCTAGATGTAATAGACTACATTCACTATTTTAATACACACATTCGGTTCTATGTTCAAATACTTCTTACTAATCTTAAGAAAGTTGGATATGTATGCATTTGAATGAGATTGGTATAACAGTAGACCTATCGATGTTTGTTTGAGTTTAAGCAAATGAATAAGCTAGTTATGGGTTGCGGGTTAACAAGTAGAACCAAGATAGGAGTTGAGGTTAGATGTTAATTTAATGAGGTTATGCTATAAGTATGGATATGTAGTATAATTGTGATCGAGTTGTAGATCATTAGTAGAGGATGATTTGATTTATTAGGGAGGAGAGTGAGTAAATAGGATAACTGTTTTTAGCAAAGTTATTTTTCAGATTGAGAGAGTTCCCAACAACCGAATTCAATGACTCATTTAGGTATTCTCATCATCTCCGGTCGGGCTGATTTTTGATATGTTATTCTTGGGTGTGAATTTTATATCATTTCAACACTTAGGTCTAGAGTTATGGTTTTCTAAAGTTCATATCAGAAAGCTGTTTAATTGTCATCATGTGCACGTAGGTTGATATGGTATTTTGGATAGCCTTATATCTTTATAAAATTATGATAAAATTTGGGATGATACTATATATATATTGGGTGAGATTATGGTAATGTTGAGTGGTCTGATTGATTAGGAAGAATAAGTTATCAAATTTGGAGGTTTGTTTGTTTGAGGAAAGTTTAGGAAGAGTATTGATCATGTGTGGTTTTTAAAATAATCATGGAAAAGTGTTTAGGGATGAAACCAGTTGAAGATTGTTGTTAACCGCGTTTAGTTTACTCATTAAATCGGGCTAGAGCCTTAGTTAGGATTCCGTGGTTATTTTATGTGTTTAACTAGGAGTTGTTTCTTTGCACATGAGGGATTAGACAACGTTCGTATGTGAGTTGTCTTCTCGTTAATTAGGACCCTGTTTGAAGCAAGGTCAAATGATATAGTTCTGTTATATTGAGTACTTGAATTATTGAGAGTTTTGAAATTTTAGAGCCATGATTGGTTGGGTTTTGCTACTTTTATTTTGGATGCATCATGCTGAATTTTTAAGATATTACGTACAAAGAGCACTTGATGTGAATTCTAAAGTTGTGACGTTTTGAGTAACCATTATAATACAATGAATGACATTGTATGTTCATAAGATTGATTTGAGGTGTTTGAGGTCAATTAGATGTCTTTTGTAATTTTGTGTAAGGTAAGAGTCTCGTTTGTAATAGTTTTGTAAATGTTTTAAAACTCAACATTTATGCCCTAGAAGTAAAAGGAATATCTTTGGAAGTATTTATGTAATTTGAAAACGTATAAAATAAATATGTTTTATGCAATGGTCAGGTTTTGGGTTCCGTTGACTGATTTTGGATCGAGATGTTTCTTGAGATCATGATTTCGTCTAATTCAAGTAAGTAGTCGAAACTTACTTAGATGTCTTTCCACTTGCTAGCTTGTGCTGATAGTGGTGTGTGTTGCGTGAACTATTAATTACGGACTTCAGTAGAACGATATTGCCATTATTGATTTAGACTCAAGTGTATGTAAAACAAGTCGTGGCATCACTACCTTGCCCTGACACAGGTCGGGGAGGTTCTATGCGATTAGCTCATATAGGTATACGGTGAGATGCATATAATTCACTCTTGTTGGTGTATGGGGATATAGGCGAGGGACAGAAAGAGCGCTCGTGCCACCGATACGTTGAATATAGTGTGAATGGCCTAACAAAGATAATAAATAAATATAGTGTGAAAGCATGTTTATTGTCATTTTTCCTTATGTCTTTGTGCTATCTTAGACAACTCATAATTCATATTCCATTTTTTTAACAATGCAGTTCATCTAAGTGTTTGCCTCTTAGATGAGACCTAGATGAGGAACGTACCTAGTAATAAGAGCAAATATTCAAGCATCAAACATGCATGAGATGAAATAATCACGGAAAGATCCTTCATAAACAAACTCATGTGAAAATTTAAAAATGTTTGCCAAAACCCCTAATTTGAAAATCCCTAGAATATGACTAAAATCATACACTTTCATGTCTAGTATTCATAAATAAACACTATCAAAGTCGAACAATCATGGATTGGGGTTTTCACCCTCAATCCTAAAAAATGGTTTAGTGACTCATTTTACAAATGGAGTTAAAACAAACACACAAACAAACAACATCATTCAAGGTAGCTAATACACAAGATTCAAGCAAAAGAATTCGGAGAAAAGAGAATCACCAAGCAAAAAGTGCAATACTTTCTTCAATATTCTCTAATGCGAGTTTTCAAGGTTTTTCTCCAAGAACACAAAAAGTAGCTATTCTAGATTATATGTGGTTAGCCGTGTGGAGAGTCCCGATCTTTCGACACCAACTGACTCTTCTGATCCTTATTACAGGGAAAAAATAAACGAGTGATAGATCTTGAATATGGGTGAGTGAGGTTCATATGAGGCTGCGTGGGGATGGCCGGATGGGTGTATGATATGATGGATGAGGTGGATCGGTAGATGAATAGATCAGGTCAAATCCTAAGAAACGACTTGGATCATGCTAGGTTGCATATATCATTAACACACAACACAATCAATAAACCATTGGAGAATTCTTCCACTACAATCAATGTTATTGGAGCGACTACCAACCAATCAACAATTCAAGGAGGCTTGTGAATCGAGAGAGAAGATACCAACTTGTAGTCACAAGCTGAACAACTCAAACAAGTTCAAGTTATGGGGCGAGCAAGATGTCACTCTATCTCTACTTCGCGTCGGAAGCAAAACTGATTGCAGAAGCAAATACCGAAAATATGCGTTTAGTTCTGAATTGGATGATTTACAAGAGGCTCGAGTATCCTATATATATATATATAGGAGGGGCTCGAGTTATCCACAAGTAAAGGATCCGGGTAAAATCTATCTTAATTGTGATAAGATTTAATTTTCTACTCTAAGAAAAGATTCATCTTCTAATAAGATTTGATATTCTAAGATTAATCAAATAATATCTTGTAAAAGATATGGTTCTCTCAATCTATCTTTAACCTTCCTTATTAGAAGACTTAAATTTCTACAAAATAAATAAAAGAAATATGGGCTTAGTGGTTAATGTTCAGGTACGGTTCATATAATGCGGTACGGTCGTACAGCCGATCGTACGGCCGACACGTGTCCCGAAATTTTTTATTTTTTTTTCTGAAACGATTTTTTTTTCGGAAACGAATGAAAATTTGTTTGAACTACCATGTTATAATTTATGCACTATTCTCCTATAAACTTTGAACTATTCCCATATAATCCATGAACTATTACTTTTTAATATAATCCATGAACTATTCTATTATAATTCATGAACTATCACATAATAAGTTTTGAACTATTACTTTCACTCCTTTATAAATTTTTGCACTTTGAACTATACTATTATAATTCATGAACTATTCTATTATAATTCATGAACTATCCCATAATAAGTTTTGAACTATTACTTTCACTCCTTTACAAATTTTGCACTTTGAACTATTCTATTATAGTTAATGAACTATTCTATTTATAATTCATGAACTATCCCATAATAAGTTTTGAACTATTACTTTAACTCCTTTATAAATTTTGCACTATGAACTATTCTATTATAATTCATGAACTATCCTTTTAGAAGTTATGAACTATTTCTTAATAAGGTTTGAACTATTACTTTCATTCCTTTATAAATTTTGCACTATAAACTATCCTATTATAGTTCATGAACTATCCTTCTATAAGTTATGAACTATTCTATAATAAATTTTGAACTATTACTTTTACTCGTTTTAAAAAAAAAAAAAAAAAAACTCGTTCAGGAAAAAAAAAAAATTTTGGGACACGTGTCGGCCGTACGGCCGTACCGGAATAATGTGTCTTACTTGAACAACACCCCTGAAAATAATAACTAAAAGCACAAAATTAGCCCCTAATTAAAGATGTCTTTATGGGATGAAAATAATAATATCTTGACTCAAAATGGCCACAAGAATCGAACCAATCTTCATGGGTGTGTGGCGGGTCCGAAACAATATGTATGGGCCAAGCCTCTCGGTTGCATGGAGGGTTAGGTAGGCTTGTGTAACTAGTCCGATCATCGTGAAGATATCGGATGGGTCATGCATGGTTGGCCCGAAAAGAGTGTGTTGCATGGCTGGCCCACTCCAAGATAGATATGTGCATGCATGTTGAATCGGTAATCTGGGTTGGAGTGAATCGGGGCTGGTCCGAAGGTATGTATGGTTGAACTGGGATTGGTGTGTAGTTGCATGACTGATCTGAGATGGGAGGAGTGGGTTCGGGTCTCTTTATGTCGTTGCATGGTTGAGTTGGAAGATGTGTAGATTTGAGTCCATTATGTAACACCCCGGATTCTCGGAACCCAGGATATTACTGGTTAGGACCTCACAATGGGTCCCGACCTCAATTTGACAACAATTTTACTAGGATCTTGCAACAAGACACAAATAAGAAAAACCGAAATTCATAAAGTAACATTTTCAAAAGATGAATGCAACAACGTCTAACAGCCTATAGACTTAAACATCGGAAAAAAACTAACTGTCTTAACAAGACGAAAGAAACAACAAGTAAACATTCCAACCCCACTCTAAGGAGTACGGAGACCCGGCTGACCACTACTTCCGGATCACTCAGCTGCTGCTCTAACCTGCGGTGAATCTAAAAACACAACAGAACAATCATTAGCTAGCTATCTAAACATTAGAAGAATAATAATAGCACACACACACATAGCAAAAGTAAACACTCATCATGCTTTCAAACAATCCATTTATTATCTTCATTTAAGTGATTCACTCTTACTAATGATACTTATTTTGTGACACGAGGGATTCCCAAACCTCGCCTCCGCCCCCGTGTACCCATCAGGAGTGGATCCGATGCATCTCACCGTGTACCTGTATGGTCTGGGTATAGAGAACCTCCCAGTCTCCTGGCAGAGCTGGGCAGTGATGTCACGGCCCGTTATACATACACTTGGGCCTTAACACATAATAACGACGGTCGTCCTAACAAGTTGTTATTATAAACACCCATCGCACACACCACTATTATCACTCAACCAACATCCAGAAGCTAGCTAAGTAAGTCGCAAAGACTTACCTGAATCAAATCCCACTCTATCAAATCTCAACTCAGTCTGTACACGTGGTACTCAAAAGCCTGTCAAATAAGGCATGTGTATCAAAATCACATCTCATACTCTTAGAAGTTATAAACTTCTAAGAGGTACAATCTCATAAAGAGAAAAAAAAAACTTAACAACCCTCTTAAGGTAAAAGACTATTTACCCCTAATCCCGGAAACTCTCAAAAGTCTAACATTTAATTTCCACTATATTCGTTTAGAACTAAAATCCAAGATCTAGTTCTCGAGGGTAGTTTACTAGAGATTATAAGGTTAAATCTCAAACACTCGTCAAAGAGAACAACATTATCCCTTTCCCGGTTACTCTACTCTTATTCATATATGTGTACGTATATTATACGTTACTCTTACCCATCTATGTATATATACTTATGTATATATACACTCTACCTATTCATATATATACACTTATATATATCTTACACTTACACCTATATTTATATATATACTTGCATATATATATATATATATATACTATACTATACTTATACCTATAGATATATATCTATATATATATATATTTACATATGCATACTACTATTACATTTATATAAAAACTCACACATATCTAATCTTATACATCTATGTATATAGATACATGTCCACTGAGCTTATTCATATATAATTATATTCATCTCTCGACTCTTAATATATACACTTATAGTTACGGCACTCCTCTACACTTGTTCATACATCCATACACTTATATATATATATATATATATACTACCCTTATGCATATATATACATATATATATATATATATATATCCACTAGCGTATGTATATATATTTACACACTACACTCATACTTATCTTTATACTTATATACACTGTACTAATACTTATACATATACCCTTATAAATTCAACTTCCTACATCTATATAATTTATATAAGTATACAACAGTACGTACTCACCCGTCCAGCCTCGTCTCGTCTTGCAGGAAGTACGACTGTGCCGAAGTCGATCGAAGCAACTCAGCAAGAGCCTTGTCGAGCCTGCGTAGCGCCAGCCACCGGAGGGTCGACAATCCCGCTATATTAGTGGGTTAAGACGTGTGGAAGGATCAAAACGAAGCGAAAGGTCAGACGAGAGAGCTTACCGGAGTCGTATGTAAGTAGTCGGTTCCGATCCAGTGGTGGCGACTATGGCTGCAGTTGGGAGGGAGTAGCGGTCTTGGTGGCGTCTCTGGCGGGGCGGTGGTGTCCAAACTCCAGGCGTGCAGCAGGTTGGAGTCCCGACAATGGTGAAGCGTTGGATGCTTGGCGACGGTCCTCCTAGGTGAGTCGTTAAGTGACACGTCTGCTGGCCGAGGAAGACGCAGCATGTTCCGGTGCAGAGGGCGGTTGTTGCTGGTGTTGTCGACTGTGCAAAAGAGGAAAGAGACGGTACGGCCGAAAGATGTTGCTGCTGCTCACAATCGTGCCGAAGGTGAAGCCAAGGTACGTATAAGGCTGTGTATTAGGCTAGAGTAATTAGGTTTAGCATAATTAGGTTTAGAGGGTGGTTTAGGATAGAGATGTTGGGCTGGAGAGTCCAAAGATCAGCAACCCACTCTCCTTACGTATTGGGCCGGCAGAAGTTTACTAGCCCATTTATGGCTTGCTCTTCAATTTAAAAGGTTAGCTGAAAGAATAATTTAATTTCGTCCGGAATCATTAATAGTACGGAATTAATTACAGGATTATTACGGAATTACTTACGGGGTTATATACGTTATCATTTTATGTGAATTAAGGTCACATAAAATGATCAAATTTAATATCGTATTCTTTTATTTAACAGAATTAAGGTTGGCGGATCGGAATCCGGTTAGATCCGGTATTATTAAATTTTTTTATTATTATTATTATTATTATTATTATTTTTGGTTATTACATCAGTGCCCTCTTAAAAGAAGTTTCGTCCCGAAACTTAGAATCATATACCTAATCACACGATTTCCTTGGTATATTTTAGTTTCTTAAAAATTTCGTTTTCTACCATGCAACTACTCAATTATCATACTCAGACACACATCACATAAAACATAATAACTCAATCCAATATAAAACATGAACGGTCAAACAACACACATCCGAGTACTAACTCGTCGATACAGAAGTGACATCTAACCCTCAAAGAACTCGGGATAATTACGTCTAATACTCTCCTCAGTCTCCCAAGTGGCCTCATCAGCTCCTCGTCTAGACCACTGGATCCTCAACATCGATATCTCCTTGGACCCCAGACGTCTAGTACTGCGCTCCAAGACAGCTATTGGGTACTCCACAAATGTATGGTCGGGCTCAACTATCAGATCCTCATGGCTGATGACGTGTCTCGGGTCCGGTAGGTACTCTTTTTTTTTTTTTTTTTTTTTTTCCGAAACTTCCCGACTGTCAATTCTGAAATAATGATCTTAAACTTCTGTCGGCACTTTACTAAGTGCCTAATGCTCTTTGTAATACAAACCGCTTGGCTCGGTTTCTTCAGTGTGACCTAATCGGATCGTTCCTTAAGTAATGGGTTTTCACCTACTTCTTGTCAAGCTTTCAAATTTATATAACTCAAAACAAATCGCAAACCCAAGTGGACCTTTTCATATAAATCTCAAATCCCTTAACTTGAAATCATAGTTAACCTAACATTGATTTTCTTTATCTGTGGGTTATGGGCCTACCACGCTTCTGTTGTAACACCCATTAGTCACAATGGCGTCTTTCTGAGGGTCAACATGATTTACCCAACTCCCGCCTATACTTCCCTTCTAATACTAGCAAGATCCTCTTCAAACAGACCCTTACTCTCTTACTCAACCGTAGTCTGTTCTTAACCAACCAGTAAGCAACCTCTAACCCGATTCTCTCCATATTCTTAGATCATCCCAGAAGGTTGTCGTTGCCTACTTGGGTAATCCTCCAAGGCATCGGTAAAGTTACCTCTTAAATCCGCAGTCACTAATGTCTCTTCTTAACGGTACCTACTCGTCAATACCACCCAACACTTACACGTCCTCAATTGACGTTGGTTAGTCTATTATTGACTTATCTCAATATCCCGGAATTACTCTTCTCATACCTATACTGGCGTTAAATTCTTGGTGAGCATCATCTGCTCGGTTAGTCCTTTCATGCTTCGCTAATTTGTTTTATCTTCCACACTTTTATTTCCTTAGGCTAACTCTACTTCTCGAGCCCAACTGGGTCATTCATCTTGACATAAATAGTCATTATAAGTCTTCAACGATAGCTGGTAAGTGTCTTTGTAGTTTTGATGACTTTAGTTATCATCCCCTCGCAGTTCCCCTTGCATGGACCGTCGGTGTTGATGACTTAGGTCCTGTGATAATTGGGGTTACCTTGGACTTTCGAGTCCACCAAGGCCGTTCTCATATATACATTCCTTCGCTGGTGTTACCGGCAATATTGCCTTCATGAAACTCCGTTGTTTCCGCTACAGGGCTTCAACTCTTTGATACCGGCATTGCGATTTCTTTCAAATTCCTATATCTTTGAGGAGGTCAAAACTTCTCCACACTTGTAAAGTCTACATTTTGTTTCTACACTCCATTGTAGGTATCCCTTCCATGCACCTCAGACCCTCATATCCGGGTCGACATTTATCTCTTTTGGTCTCTCAGACTTGTCTTGTGAACTCTTCTACTAGGTGACTCGTCTCCTAACAATTTCCTCCCCTGAATCGGTCTCAACTTTCAGTTGATTATTATTGCCCATTTCATGTTGGAACCTCAGTTACGTAGTACCCTTGCATAGATTCTACAAAGGCATCCTCATCTCAACACTTTATCCCAATTTAGCAAGACCCGCCTTTTGATACATGACTTCCCTTCTCACTAGTTAAGTTATTCTTTTGGTTTACACTTTATGCATCCTAGCATTATCGGTCCGATATGTATGACTTTTATTAAACACCTATCGGTACCATTTGCATAAGAAACCTCAGTTGTATATGATTTTCTCCAAAATCAAAGTTCTTGACTCGCATTGATTATGTTATCCTTATGCTCGTGTCGCTTTACCTTCTTTAAATTTTTACCCTCCCAGTAGGATAGTTACCCCTTTGAGTTTTCTCGTACTCGCTTTACAAACCACGTTGGTTGGTCTTATTACTTTCATCAACTCTTATGTCTTCAGTCCAGCTTGAATTTTCAATGGAGTACCTCCATTTCTCATTAAACTTTTATATATACACCTTTCGGTAATCACCTTATTGGGGTAATACCGGATCCATATAACAATCTTCAATCATTCAACTTTACTCCTTCTCATGCCTGTTCTAGCCAACCTGTAGATTCTATCTGCAATCACCTCACAACTCGACCACACATTTCACCAAGGCTTTAAATCATACTCTCTATGTTTGTGCCACCTTTGAAATTCCAATTATTTTGTGTCACATCTTTAATCACAAGGGTTTCCCCTGTCAATCTAGACAGTTTGACCCCACCTTTTCTCGGAGGAGCACCTTCAGTCCTACTTGTGTGGAGTGCTAAGACATAGAACATGTTCACAATGTTCTACTTCTTCTTAGTCTTCTAGTTCTTCTTACAGGGATCCCTTCATACTAACTTTGATATGTATCTTTCTTAGTCAGTAGTAAGTAACTGCTCCCAATAATTCCCTTTACACTATTGCTATCATCAATGGTCATTACCGACCGTCAAGAGCTGCTCTTAAATTTCTTTATTAGAGTTATCATATTGAACTCATTCAATGTTACCATCAAGGCTACTAGTATTTGTATTGATTTAACTTCCCCCTTGTCGTCGTTGATCTTTGGAAGAAATTCACCAGATGTCGGTAAAATTTCTGTATAACCTTGTGGTTATTCTTCTTATCTGTCAACCAACCATCGCTAGTTAGCTAGTACGTGTAAATTCTCTATTGTTATCATTTAGTCTGTAGTTGACCTTCTATAAAATCGTAGAGTTACTTTGCTTCTATCTCTTTTGAGGTTTGATATACAGGGTGCAAATATATCTCTTCCATTTATACTCTCTTAGCTCCTTCTACAAATTACACTCCTATAAGAGTACTACACTCTTACGAGTTTAGTTGTATCTTCGTCTTCCGTCAACGGACTTATAAATTCTTCTACGATAACTTGTAGGCATTTCTCCATGATTCTTTTTACCCGAGTTATTGTCCATTTGCGGTTCTCTGTTATGACCCGCTAGTGTTATTAACTTAAACCCCTTCGTGAGTGATAAATTATTAGAGGCCCTCTTTTTCACCAAGACCATTCTCCTACACACTCCTCCCTTGGGGTGCTGCTTGTACTTCCGCCTTTATAGAAATCCGGTCTTTGTTGTATCCCGATCCTTGTTGTAATTCTTGTGTGTTCTAGGAGGTCACACCACTTCCATGTTGTTGAAATCTGCCTCCCCCTTTCTAGCAACCTGTAAGCTTTCCTTTTGCGGCTCTTTAATTCTTCGTATTGGGATGGACAATGTATCTCATCTTGACTCCTACGCTTATGATTGTCTCGGTTTCCCATCTTGATTGTGGTGGCAAGTAGCTTGTCGAGAGTGATCATCTTCCGCTCTGCTTCAAGCCCCAAACTTTTACCTTTAGGTCCGTCAGTAAGTTTAGATTCAAAGCTTCTTGTCTGGATCGCTACTACATTTCACCTTGACTTTCATGCCCATGTGTGTTTCTGAAGGTATCCGCTTTGTTTGTAACGTTGCTTTGCACCACACTTGAAAGAACCTATGTATGGGTTGTCTCTTCCAATTTGTATATTTGTTGGTCATCAAACGCTTTTCCAGAAATACACTCATGTATTTTCTTCATTTGGTCCTATTGAGTTGACTCGGGGTTCCCTTCTTGTCATCGTCGTTGGTGTTGTCTTTTAGTCTTCACTTTTCCGTCTCGACGTTCCTTAAAAAGTTCGAAGGAGTTGTCCGGACGTTCGCCTACCTTAATGCTCATAAGCTGGGCATACTTATCCTTACGTTGAAACCCTTTAATTATACTTAGGTGTGTCAACTAAACGAGGATCTCATACTGTTATCTCCGTGAAGGCATACTATGACTATAAATTCTACTAATCTTCGGCATATGCTTATCTATATCACCTATCATTGTAATCAAGCTAATAAGTTCAAAGAGAGTAACAACCTAAAGTTCATACTAAGCATACTGAGATCCGCGGTAGTAGTGGTGGTCAGCCGTACTTTCTATCCCCAACCAGACTATGCATGCATTTGAAAACCAAAAGTCCTTTTAAAACTCAGATTCCTTTTCGGGTTCTGCTTAAGTACTTATTCGGTCTTTCAGAAGATTTCAAGTGCCATTGTTGCCAACCTGCCTCTGATACCAAGTTGTAACACCCCGGATTCTCGGAACCCAGGATATTACTGGTTAGGAACTCACAATGGGTCCCGACCTCAGTTTGACAACAATTTTACTAGGATCTTGCAACAAGACACAAATAAGAAAAACCGAAATTCATAAAGTAACATTTTCAAAAGATGAATGCAACAACGTCTAACAGCCTATAGACTTAAACATCGGAAAAAAAACTAACTGTCTTAACAAGACGAAAGAAACAACAAGTAAACATCCCAACCCCACTCTAAGGAGTACGGAGACCCGGCTGACCACTACTTCCGGATCACTCAGCTGCTGCTCTAACCTGCGGTGAATCTAAAAACACAACAGAACAATCATTAGCTAGCTATCTAAACATTAGAAGAATAATAATAGCACACACACACATAGCAAAAGTAAACACTCATCATGCTTTCAAACAATTCATTTATTATCTTCATTTAAGTGATTCACTCTTACTAATGATACTTATTTTGTGACACGAGGGATTCCCAAACCTCGCCTCCGCCCCCGTGTACCCATCAGGAGTGGATCCGATGCATCTCACCGTGTACCTGTATGGTCTGGGTATAGAGAACCTCCCAGTCTCCTGGCAGAGCTGGGCAGTGATGTCACGGCCCGTTATACATACACTTGGGCCTTAACACATAATAACGACGGTCGTCCTAACAAGTTGTTATTATAAACACCCATCGCACACACCACTATTATCACTCAACCAACATCCAGAAGCTAGCTAAGTAAGTCGCAAAGACTTACCTGAATCAAATCCCACTCTATCAAATCTCAACTCAGTCTGTACACGTGGTACTCAAAAGCCTGTCAAATAAGGCATGTGTATCAAAATCACATCTCATACTCTTAGAAGTTATAAACTTCTAAGAGGTACAATCTCATAAAGAGAAAAAAAAAACTTAACAACCCTCTTAAGGTAAAAGACTATTTACCCCTAATCCCGGAAACTCTCAAAAGTCTAACATTTAATTTCCACTATATTCGTTTAGAACTAAAATCCAAGATCTAGTTCTCGAGGGTAGTTTACTAGAGATTATAAGGTTAAATCTCAAACACTCGTCAAAGAGAACAACATTATCCCTTTCCCGGTTACTCTACTCTTATTCATATATGTGTACGTATATTATACGTTACTCTTACCCATCTATGTATATATACTTATGTATATATACACTCTACCTATTCATATATATATACTTATATATATCTTACACTTACACCTATATTTATATATATACTTGCATATATATATATATATATATATGTACTATACTATACTTATACCTATAGATATATATCTATATATATATATATTTACATATGCATACTACTATTACATTTATATAAAAACTCACACATATCTAATCTTATACATCTATGTATATACATACATGTTCACTGAGCTTATTCATATATAATTATATTCATCTCTCAACTCTTAATATATACACTTATAGTTACGGCACTCCTCTACACTTGTTCATACATCCATACACTTATATATATATATATATACTACCCTTATGCATATATATATATATATATATATATATATATATATATATATATATATATATATCCACTGCGCTTATGCGTATGTATATATATTTACACACTACACTCATACTTATCTTTATACTTATATACACACTGTACTAATACTTATACATATACCCTTATAAATTCAACTTCCTACATCTATATAATTTATATAAGTATACAACAGTACGTACTCACCCGTCCAGCCTCGTCTCGTCTTGCAGGAAGTACGACTGTGCCGAAGTCGATCGAAGCAACTCAGCAAGAGCCTTGTCGAGCCTGCGTAGCGCCAGCCACCGGAGGGTCGACAATCCCGCTATATTAGTGGGTTAAGACGTGTGGAAGGATCAAAACGAAGCGAAAGGTCAGACGAGAGAGCTTACCGGAGTCGTATGTAAGTAGTCGGTTCCGATCCAGTGGTGGCGACTATGGCTGCAGTTGGGAGGGAGTAGCGGTCTTGGTGGCGTCTCTGGCGGGGCGGTGGTGTCCAAACTCCAGGCGTGCAGCAGGTTGGAGTCCCGACAACGGTGAAGCGTTGGATGCTTGGCGACGGTCCTCCTAGGTGAGTCGTTAAGTGACACATCTGCTGGCCGAGGAAGACGCAGCATGTTCCGGTGCAGAGGGCGGTTGTTACTGGTGTTGTCGACTGTGCAAAAGAGGAAAGAGACGGTACGGCCGAAAGATGTTGCTGCTGCTCACAATCGTGCCGATGGTGAAGCCAAGGTACGTATAAGGCTGTGTATTAGGCTAGAGTAATTAGGTTTAGCATAATTAGGTTTAGAGGGTGGTTTAGGATAGAGATGTTGGGCTGGAGAGTCCAAAGATCAGCAACCCACTCTCCTTACGTATTGGGCCGGCAGAAGTTTACTAGCCCATTTATGGCTTGCTCTTCAATTTAAAAGGTTAGCTGAAAGAATAATTTAATTTCGTCCGGAATCGTTAATAGTACGGAATTAATTACAGGATTATTACGGAATTACTTACGGGGTTATATACGTTATCATTTTATGTGAATTAAGGTCACATAAAATGATCAAATTTAATATCGTATTCTTTTATTTAACAGAATTAAGGTTGGCGGATCGGAATCCGGTTAGATCCGGTATTATTAAATTTTTTTTTTTTATTATTATTATTATTATTTTTGGTTATTACACATTATGCATGTGATCAATGAATCTTCTCCTCCTCTCCGGATATGTGCATGGTTGAGTAGGCTTTCATGCATCTTTGGTCTTTTAGTACAAAGAGATCTTAATTGGCTTAGTCTCTTCTTCTTCTTGACCATGTCTTTTCTTGTACTCATGGATGTTGAAGTACATATGTTCATGTCCTCCATTCTCCTTGCTTCTATCTTTCTCCTCTTGCTATGTGGTCTTAAATATGCTCTATACATTACTAGAGTTTTAGGGTCTTAATATGTAAATGAGGATATGCTCAAGCATTTGAAGTCTAATGTATTTATATCAAGGGTTGGGACCATGAGCCTCCCCACAAAACAAGCCAAAAAAAACATATTTAAAATTAGTACAACACATTTTGTTTGCCTTGGTATGTTAGACCGGGGTTTTGTTTGTCTTGGACCAAGAGGTTCGGACCGAGGTGAGCCCCTGAGGCAAAACCGGTCTTTGGTTGTAGAACCTCGGCTTGGGTAGTTGTTTGTTGGACCGAGGTTTCGATGTTGGCCATTTTCGGAGGTCTTTGTGACGAATTCAACTCTCGGTTTCAACTACAAAGTTGTAGTCCCTCAAAATATATTTTTGATGAGTATTTGTGGGTTTTATAAGTCATCTTAAGGTCTCCTATAGCTCCGTTTTACCGAAAGTGCGTAAAAGTGTTGTCTAGGTCTTCTTGTGTCTACATGTCTTTATTATGGTGCGTTTCATGGATCTTCTATGGAAATTCCAAACATCCGGTGATTTTTAATGATCCTTAGCCTCCAATGTTTTTCAATGCTTTGACATCGACCCGATTTTGACTATTGACTGTTTTGGATGTATTTTTTTTTATCATTTGAAGTCTAAGGATGTTTCAAATCATACCTATAAAACAAAAATAAAGGAAGTAGACATCCAATAGATAAATATAGATCATAATGGAATAAATATATCTGTAATTCATGCAATTTTAATCATAAACTAAGACTTATGCACCTAAAACTAAGAATGAAAACATGCCATCATAAAATAATTTGGTGGGAGAAATAAATTAAGTTACGAAATTAGAAATTAGCATTTAATCTTTTCAAATTAGAAGATTATCACATACTTTTTATATTTTAGAAAACTAGCCATTAACTTTTTTTCATTTTTATAAAATTTATATTAACATATAATTATTATTATTATTAGCTTATTAACTTGTTTTCAAAGTTTGTACATTTAATACAAACTATAAGTCATAAACCACAATTAATCTAATTTTAAGAAGAATCTATATATATTACTAAAGAAGCACCCATTTTGTCCACATGTCAACCTCTAAGGTTGTCCACGTCAGCATTTTTCCAATTTATTTACAGATTTGTCACAATGTATTTACAGATTTGCCATTAATTATTATATAAGAAATTTTTTTATTATAATTTGTAAACAGTCATCATGCCACGTCAATTTTGTTAAAATTAAAAAAAATTAAAAAATAAATAAATCTACTTATCTACCGATCAAAATTAACAAACTGATATATTATAATTCGATTTTGTTGAAAAATTTTCACGCAAATCTTCTAACAAGATTTGACACATTTTTAAATTTAAAAAATAAAGCAAAATTTAAAGCAAAAGTGATAATATATTGAGATATAAATATAATACTCTAACAATAATATTTGTAGTAGATTTTTAATTATTTTCTTTTATTTATTAAAAATATAATTAATCCTCATATGTTTTCATATTAATTAATAAAAAATAATTTTTTAATAGATTAATATCAAATAAATGATCCATGAAAGTGAAAATATAATATTTTTTATTTAGGCAAACCCGCACAAGGTACGGACACTAAACTAGTTACTAAATAATTAAGCTCGAGATATATTAACTAAATGAAACACAAACAAACTAAAAAAAATAGGTCCTAACTCACGCACAAAATATCGTGTGATAAACCAATTTCCAAGATAAAATATTCTATTCTAAAAAAATTATTCTAAAAAAATTATTTTTTTGTTAGAATATCACATTAGTTTGTATTTCGTGCACTAATAGCCATCTTAGGTTCATCAAAATATTTAACGTTTATTTCAACCAAAATTTAGAGGGCCCGTTTGGTTCCAACTCCGGAAACGGAAACGGAATAGAAACGAATTTAATCCATATGTATATTCTTATTCATGAAATTCTATGGAATCATTCCTTGTCTTTACATGCAAAATACACTTCCCTTCCCATATTTTGTTACCCTATAAAGTATCAAAAGTAATCAAATTCAACTTCAATTACTTCAAATCACAAGGAATGATTCCAAAAACTTTCATGAACCTGGGAATACATATGGACTAGATTCGTTTTCATTCTGTTTCCGATTTCGGAGTTCAAACCAAACGGGCCCAGAATTTTACGCTAATGCCGTTACAAATCACCAGGAAAAATGATATGTAAATTACCGCAAACTTAAATAAATTTTCAAAGGGAAATTCCGGTTGGTACCCCTGTGGTATGGGGTATTCCGGATTTTGCCCATGACTTTTTCAGAGTTCGGTTGGTACCTCTCAGTTTTCACATTTTTCCGCAATTTGCCCACCCCTTAAAAAACCGGATAAACTTCACGTTTTCTATTAAAAAATAAAAAGAAAATTGAAAAGAAATAAATAAAAAAATGAAGCAAAAGGAAATTGAAATGAAATAATAAAAAATTGAATCATACCCTCCCACAATTTCTAGTTGATTGAAACGTTAAGTTTAACCGATTTTTTAATGAGTGGGCAAATTCCGAAAAAAATGTAAAAATTGAGGGGTACCAACCGAATTTTGAAAAAGTCGTGGGCAAAATCCGAAATACCCTGTACCACAGGGTACCAACCGGAATTTTTCATTTTCAAATTTAGCGGTTCGGAGTTTAAGCAATGCTTCTAGGATGTCAGGAATCTGGATATGGGTTTAATCTAATTAAATCCAAAATATAAAAAAACCCTTTGAATCACGTAAGATTTGGTTGTCACGGAAAGATGTGTAAAATTTGTCGGCCAATTTTACTTCACCACTTTGCTTAACAAATAATTCGACAAACATAATGAATAACAACACTGAAATATTGATTTCGGCCATATTGAACAACAAGTATACCAAAACCCTTAAATAGGCAAACATGATGAACAATTCGACAAATAGAATGAACAACCTTATAAAACAAGAGGATGAAAATTCACGAATGACAGATAAAGGAAAAACATATTTACGTTCTTGTTGGTACCGGACCGGGTCTACTAACTTGTTCATCAGTAGAAGACGAGGTTTGCGGTTGTTGTTCTGAACAGATTCAATCCACCGGTTCTCTCCGAGAAGCAGTACGAGACTGAACAATTTTTAGAAAGAGTTTAATGATTCATTTACCTACATATGAATAAGAATATTAGAAGATAATTTATCATATAATTGGTCCTAAATTCCTAATAATAAAAAATGGTTGCCACCTTAATCTCAAATTGATAACTTCTTATAATTTAAACCAAAAGTTAAATCCAGTTCTAAAAAGGAGATCCAAAATCCAAATGGCAGCAGGTTCAAGGTTTGAACTAAACAATGAATTTCTTCCCTGTTTGTGCAAAAAAATAGCACAAGAACTCAAGCTAAATGATGGGTAGAAGCATGGTAATGAGATGAACTTGCAATGAGGAATATAAGAGTTTGAAAGCACACAATTCCGAGCATTCGAAGCTTAACCTGAACATTCAAGGAACTAGTCTGACTACCAGGTAGTATTGCCCTTTTTTTTCAAGCAAGGTAGCGATATAGTTTCCTGTCAGTGTTATCCCTCTCCAAGAAGTCTCTCTCTATAAGGGACTCGATTCGTTTCTTGATCTCCACTGGATTAGGTAAGAACCGAGACTGAAGCTGCTTTGTCACCTCGGTTATGATGTTGTTATGATCAAGAACTCTTCTTGATTTCATGATCCTCACAATGGCAGCCTCGATCTGTGGTTTCCTGTCTTCCTCAACCCTCTGCCTCGTCTCCTGTTTCTCGGGCTCTGATTCTTTCTGTGCAACCACTGTTCCTATCTTCACCTTGTGCAATTTGCTTGTAAACTTGTCATTCACCACGAATTCATCTGTTTCAGCTATATCTTTGCTCATGGGCTCCTTTCGAAGAACGTTCTTCCCCTTCACACAGGCTAAAGACTGCAGGCACCTCTTTAATTCAGGTGAAGGTATCTCAGTGGCCTGCTCAATTTCCTTGTATGAGAGCCTCTCGGCGTTGTTAAATAGCATCAGGACACACATCTGATAGGTTGAGACGTTTAGCTCATGCTTACTCTTCCCAAAGCTTGCTTTTAAATCGGCTGTTCCCATATTAGTTTGCCACGACAATCTCCTACCAGTGTGGGTCCCTAAGTAATATGCCCTGAACTTCTCACAAAGTGCAGATAACTCAGCTGGTAAGTTACATGGAGGGCAGGGCTGAGTGGGCCAAGATCCCGTTGTTAGGACCTGAACAACTAGCTGAGGTCCGTCTCCAGTCTCCACACCTTGACTGCTATAAAATCCTTGCATTGTGTCCTGGGAAGTTTTCATGTCTGTGAACATGCCTTCCAGCTTAGAAGTGAACTGATATCCACACTCGGTTTTGAGCTTGACTATGAGACTTCTCTCGGCATCATCAGACACCGTCTTTCCAGACAGCAGCCTTTTCGCTAAGTGCTGCTTATAGTACTTCTCAAACACATCTTTCTCCTGTAAGTAGCGGAAAAGCATCATGACCTTATCAAGTATAGTCTCCACATCATCCTCGGTAACACCTTTAAGACCTTTACGGAGCTTGTCATCCACAAACAAAGATATGAATTCTGGGGAACGAGGATTCAAGTTGATGAAATATTCGAATGAAGAATTCAAAGCATTTTGGAATGTCTTGTCATTGCTGAAAGCTGATGTAATGATATTATCATACTTATCCTTTTGATCCAAAAGACGCTGCACAAACTCCACGGGATCTTTCACCTTTTCTGGATCAGTAACCAACTGCTTGCCTATATCTCTTAAATGAGAAGTCATCACATCTCGAATGGTAGAGAGACCATTAGAAACACGGCGGAACAAATTGTACATTCTTGCCAAGTCTTCATATTTGTCATCAACAAGCAGATTGACAAGGCCTGAATTCTCCATGTGAACCAACCTCTGCATATGATTAGCTATCATTTCCTTCTCAACAACACTAGTTATCTTGCTTTCACTTTTAGCATCCAAATAGTGTGAAACCCTGTCTATTTCTTCATTCAGGCGCTTCTCAGCTTTCTTCAAATAGTCACCGCAATCACAGCACTCAATGAATTTTTGAGATTCAACACTGTAGAAATCAGCTGACACGTCAAGAAAGGGTTTCTCAAAGTCCTCTTGATAAACAGAAGAACCCAGATCCACCAACATCTTGATAATATTCCTCATCAGCCCTCTATTAATGACTTCACCGGTTCTTTCTTTGAGTATTAATTCAAGAAGTGTATTGCGAAGCCTGATCTTGATGTTGTCAGAATGGATAACATTGTCCTTCCACAGATTCAGGCCAAGCTCATACACAGGGGTTTTATGAGTACTAGGAACAAATGTCCTGTCCATGTACATTAGTATATCTCTGATCATTTGTAATGCTTTGTTATGGTCAGTCCATTTCCGATTCAGCTCTTCAAGAAAAGAAGCTCCCTGAGCAGCCTCTATGTATTTTGATATTTCCTTTAAATGTGCAGTCATGGTTCCCACAAGACCTGAATAAAGCTTCTCCCCAAATTTATGGAGCACCATATTGTAAGCATTTCTGCACTCATAAATTTTGAGATTAGAAGAAGGTACACAACAGATAAGGAATAAAATCAAAAAATGCAAAAAGCCTCCAGTGCATTTACCCTAATGTCTAATGCAATCAGATACCCCACCCCTTTACATTTCTACTATTACAAGCCCTTAAAATTTTCTGCAAGAAAAATATTAAAACACACACACATGAAGATAAATTAAACACATGATTATATTCCTACGGTTCAAATTACTACAAATGCTTTTCCTACGGTGCATTATAATTTAGGCAAGTTATTTTTCAGGCAGACAAGAATAATTCCGGTAACTCAGCCCTATGCAATACGGAGTAGCTTTTATAGTAGGAAATTGAGTGCTTTGGACAACAAGTCGCATTAACTTGCAAACTTCATTCTTCATTTCATTTTGATGATTACCTTACACAACGACAAATTCATAATCAGTTTGGTACTTTTAGTGCAAGCACTTCCTAGAAGAAATTTCCTTTTTATGAGACAATATTTCTTATCTTGTACAATGATCCACCTAAACAACTGAATTTCTAATCATTACTTATTTCAGAACTTCTTTCTTGAGAATGCACAAAGGAGTCAGATTAAAAATACATTTCAAATTATTTGAAAGGAAAAAAAGAGAGGTAATTGCTGATGAATCTCAACAACTACCAGAGCAGCTCGAAGGTTTCTATAATAAACTAAGATGATGGGAAAAAAATCAGATTCATATTGCTCTAGCAAATGCTTTATGTCTTGTCCGCCATGCCGCCCATGCAACATCTACTTTACTACTTACATGCAGGTAGGTAGCCACAAAAATCAGCTCTAATGTACAGGTTTCTTCCAATTTAAGCAAATATTGTTAAATCCTAATACTAAAGAATCTGTGAACACTATACTTCAAACACAATCCAAGAACAACTCAAACAGCAAACCAAGATAGATTAATTAGTAAGAAAATCAAAAGGCCGCTACTGGGGGCAAGGAAAAAACCAAAAAGATTCACGATTCATCATTAAGATATAAGCAATAATATGAACCTGTAGAGCTCTTCAAAGCTGAGACCACTAGCATTGTGGTTGTAAATCTCATGAATAGCATGCTCCAAAATTTTCCAAGTCTTATCAGCGTATTTGGGATCCACAACCACCCTATGCTTAAAAGCCTCTATCTGGAAATTCCTCTTCTTCTGATTGCTCATTTTCTTACCGCCGGCAACAACTCGAAAAAATCGCCAAAATTCAGCAGAAATCTAACCTAAAATGAATTGAATCTGTTAATTACGAATCCGAAACTAAAACGAAACAATAAACTTCATACGAATAAACAAAGCGAACCTACAATTATCGGCAACGGAAAAGTTGATACTATGAAAGAGATTTGGGATGAGGATACGTGAGAACAAATCGAACGCCGTTTAATCGTCGTGTGTGGTGACGAAAATCCAGAAGACGAATCCACAGGAAGATCCGGGTATGGTAGGGCTGAAAAATTATAGCGGGAGGACCAGGTCCGTAGATTGAACCGCAACAGAGCGGGATAGAAGGTTGGTTAGGGTTTGGAGACGAAGAGGGACGAATCGGAAGGTTGGGGGTGAGAGGGAAAGGGAGATGATCGAGAATCTGAAAACCCCCAATTCGAAAATTGGGTGTGAAAACGAGTCGGAGCCAAAGGATTGGGGACGGTTCGAAGAACTAGCAATGATTTGCTTTCATGGTTTCTCTAATTTCTTTGTTTTTATTTCACGAAGAATATTTAATAATTTTCATATTAGGTTTTTAGTCGCTCCAATAACGCATCTCTTGGACGGTAGGGAAACGTTATCTATAGATTATTTTTTTAATACAAAGATAAGTGTAATAAGAGGATTTGTTTCTAAAAAGTAAAAACCAATCGACATAGAGCATCCTTCGGATGAAGTCTTCAATATTATCTGGAATAGCATCAACGTCAATGGATGAGCTAAGTCCATGCAGCGCGACCTGCAATAATGTTGGTCTCCCTAAAGATGTGGTGAACGGTAAAGTGCGTGCCGAGATCATGTTACAGAATTTCAAAGATGTTCATATTCAACTTCCATGGAGGCTTCCAAATCATGTTATTCGTTTTTATTAGTATCAAATAGTCTCCTTCAATCTCGATAGCGAAAGTTTCAGCCTCTAGCACCGATTGGGCATTGCACCTTCATTACTTATAGCAATAGGAATGACAAGGTGATTTCTAATAATATAACCAAAAGTAAATTGATTCAATGAATTTCCTAAGGCATCACATTTAAGTTTGACATAGCCATTTTTTGGTCTATTCCATTTTATGTTTTTGGTATTCCTTCTCTGATTCAGGTTCTCCATGTTGTTCGCAGTCACTTTTGTGTCAACCTTCTCCCCCTCAGTAACTTGGTTTAGCTAGAAGATTCACATTTTAGGTGCCTTTTTTTTGTTAAAAATAGCTTGGTTTCTAGTCATCCAAATATTCCACCAGATGACCACAAGGTTTCTTAGTTCCAATGGACTCATTTTTCCTTGTAGTTTGGAAAGAATGCCATTAATGCTCCACTTGTCAATATCACACTGCAATTTTTTGGGCTATCAAAGATCTTCAAGTTGTATTGACACTTAAAAAAAAGGTGGTTGGTACTTTCTGTATGGTATTTGCAAAATTCACAATTCATCACTACAAGAATTTTTTGTTTGTCGAGATTTTGTTTGGTCAGTACTTCGTCTAATGTCAATTTCTATATAAAATTTTTAATTTTGGGCATTATGTTGATTTTTCGAATCCACATTTTGCCTGTGGTTACCCCCACCTCCCGTTTTTTGATCATTTCCATTGCCGATTTAGTTGAGTATCATCCTTCATCATTGGCCGCACAATATGACCTATCCCTAATATCGTTCATGGGAAGGTTATAGTTTTAATTTTTTCGATAATGTTGTTAGGCAAGAGACAGTGCCCAACCGATTTACATTTTGGTGATTCCATTTTTTGTCTATAATATATGAGGCATTGAGTTTTGTCGAACTTATTAGTGTTTTGTTAGTCACAATGTCTTGAAGTGGTTTGTCGGTAAATCATCTGTCTTTCCAAAATCTCACTGTTTTTCCATCTCCTACCTACCACCGGAGACCTTTGTCGAAGTCTTCAATTTTATTAGATTTTTCCATTGCCACGATGTGTTTTTCCACATACGTAATTCTAGAGGCATAATCCTTTGAGGTACTTTTCTTCGACTATTTTAACTCAGATATTATCCGGGTCGGCCAAAAGTTTCCATAGTAGTTTCATGTGCAGTGCTTTATTCATAAATTTTGCTTTCGTAATTCCAATGTCACCTAGAGTTCTTGGTTTGCAAATTTTATCCCAACTAATTATCGGATGGAAGTTGGGTCCCTTATTCCAAAATAATTTTCTGTTTATTTGGTCTAATTTGTGGTGGATGCTTGTTGAAAGCATAAATCTACATAAGGTAACTTGGCTTTGCATTCAGGTTCGCTTTTATTAGTGTAATTCTACCTTCTTGAGACAAAGATGATGTTTTCCATTTTGTAAGTTGTTGTTTAGACTTTAGTATGGTAGTGTTAAAATTTTCCTTATTTACTCTACCGTTAATGATAGGACAACTGATGTATTGTTCAAGGTTAGTGGTTGCGTTGATGCCAAGATGTGATTGTATTCTTCTTTTGTTGTTCTAGTCAATGTTCGCGGTAGTTTGGAATGCTGATTTATGATAATTTATGACATGTCCCGAAACATCACGATAGTCGGTTAAAGTCGATAGAATTTTGTTACTTGCTTCTGTTGTAGCCATTGTGAAGATTATTATGTCATCCACAAAAGCTAAGAATGGGATTCTTGATCCATTTTCTGTTGTAAGAAAACCTAGAGATTTGGGATTCTCATTAGTCAATTTTTATATATTTTTTGCCAATATTTCCGCACACAAATTAAAGAACAAGAGAGATAAAGGATCTCCCTGACGAAGCCCTCTTTGTGGGACAAAAATCGTTGGGGGAAGTCGTTTATTAATATGGAATAAGAGACCGTAGATGCATTCATAGATTCTATTTCCAAATTTTTCACCAAAACCTAATTTTTCAAGCACTACTTTTAGAAACACATGTTCAACTTTGTCGTATATATTTTTCATGTCTAGTTTAATTGTCATAAACCCTTCTTTCCCTTTCTTTGTTTTAAAACTGCGGAAGATTTCGTGAGCGATGAGAACATTATCATGAATCGCTATGTTTTTTGAGAAAGCACTTTGTAATGGGGTGAATCAACTTTGGTAGGACTACGCTTAGTTATTTGGCCAAAAGTTTGGCAATTATTTTATACACTGTCAAGCATAAGCTAATCGGTCTATAGCGGTTAGTTGTTGGAGGTTTTTTTTCAATTTTTGGAAGAAGGGTAATAAAAATATGATTAATTTGTTTGAGGATTTTAACAACCGGGATTTCCGCTTCCACGAAAAACCGTCCTCGTGTTTCATATCGGGACATGTTGGAGCGGAGATGTGTGCCTCGTATAGCCTCCGCCCCTGCGAAGTGCTAGCGACCCTAGTTTAGGTATCTTCGCCCCCGCGGCTAGGGTCGCCACGGGTGCGGTAACGGCATCATGTGTCACCGCGGCCGCGGATAGGTTCAACCGCGGGTGCGGCCATATGAAAAATAATGCTTAATTAGTAAAATTAATAATAATTTTCTATTAGAAAACAAAGTCTCTTCATATAATTTGTTATTATCAAATATTGATGATACTCAAAATTTATTTTTATTTTGTTGGACGAATTGGACTTTTGTGAGTAATTTGAAACAATTTTTTTATCATAATAAAGAAAATAAATATTAATAAATACGACAGAAAAGTACGGGGACGGTAGAAATACTCTAAATGGTTTAAATGTGTAGAATATACTATTTTTCATAAAAGTACATGCAAATGTTATCAAACACAAGAGGAAAACCCTCTCTACGGTTCTCAATTGAGGAAAATCCTCATTCATGAAAAATCAATGAAAATCCCATATTTTATAATTTTTCAATCTCTTATCCACGATTGGTTATCCAACTCTCCTCTCAAGAGGCAACAACAACGGGACAACACTCAAAATCAATAAAAAGAAAAAATTGTTTCATCTTTTTTTTTAGAGAAAACTACATAAAACCACCCTTAATAATCACTTTTTTCCAATAAACCACCCTTTATAAAAAAATTAGCATAAAACCACCCTTAATGTTCAACTATTTGCAGTAAACCACCCCTTATAAATTTTTGGCATAAAGCCACCCTTAATTTTTAAATTTTTGCAATTAAACACCCATACTAATTAAAACTACTTCAAATAATTTAAAATTGAAGCATAGACATAATAAATTTTCATTATTAATATCATAGATGATTTCAATATGTTTGATTAAGTATTACAATTTATACTAGAAAAATAAAAAATAAAACATATTTTATTACCCATAAACAATACATAAGTCAAAATACTTTTGTGTTATGCACAAAATTAAACGTTGTGTTTTTAAAGATATAGCTTATTAAAAATATGTTTTTTAATTTAGGCTTGAAAATATGAAATAGTATATAAATTACTGAATATAAAATTTCTATAGTTTTTTTTTTATGTTTTGTACATGGGTAATAAAAATTGTATAATTTTTTTGATTATTTTTCAAGTTTAAATTGTGATACTAACCAAACTACAATATTTAATCAAACTATAGAAATTAATGTGATATTAATAATAAAATTTACTTTGTCAATGCTTCAATTTTAAATTATTTTAAGTAATTTAAATTAGTATGGGTGGTTAATTGCAAACTTTTAGAAATTAAGGGTGGTTTTATGCCAAAAAAATTATTAGGGGTGGTTTACTGTAAATAGTTGAACATTAAGGGTGGTTTTGTGCTAAAACTTTTATAAGGGGTGGTTTATTGCAAAAGAGTGATTATTAAGGGTGGTTTTATGCAGTTTTCTCTTTTTTTTATACATAAGCTAAGGGAAAAGGAGGATCAATCCCTAAAGACTAATCGCCCTACAACATCCATGTGGATGAGGACTTCAACACCGTGGTGGGAGCTGCAAGAGGAGAAACCATAGAGTGAAGCAAATATATCCGAAATAATCATATCAACATCTCAAGGAGGCTTCCAAGTGTGGTTGAGCAAGTTGATAAGCGTCAATTTTTCACCATCTAAAACAATATCTGGAAATCCAAGGCATGCCGCCTTTAGGACGCCCTCATGGAGCGCAAAAGCTTCAGCTTCAAGAACGGAGTTAGCCGTGCAACTACCAAAGCCAAAAGCAAGAGGATAAGTAAGATATTTTTAATAATAAAACCGAAAGCATATTGGTCATCCGATTTTTTTGAGGCATCAAAATTATTTTACTGAATTGCCAAGAGGTTTTTGTCATTTGATGTTTTTAGTTATTCTTCTTTTACTTATAGTTTTTGTTGAGTGATGTTAATTGAAGCCGACAAGGACGCCGGCGGAGGCGCGCATGCGGACTCCGCCTCCTCCGGCATTTTTTTTGTTTTTTTCGTTGGTTTTTTTGTTGTTTATATGTTTTTTTTCAAACTAGAGTTTTATTTTGTGAATTCTCCACTTGGTTTTTTTATTATGAATTATCCATATGAATTTTATTTTTTTATTTGTATTATTATTTCATTGCACTCCCGGTAAACAAAATCAAAATATCAAGTACCACTAAAACATGATGACAACAATATATCAAAACCGATAAAACATTATGACAACAGTATATGAAAACGACTTAAACATGATGTCAACAACATATGATAACGTCCAAAACATGATTATAAGCCAATTTCTGAAAACGGCTAAAGATATCCTGCAGGTAGTGTCTTCAACTCCCGATGTCCGACGAAGCTCCTCATAATGTGCAATCCTTGCAATGAACGGCGCATCCCATCCATCAACACTTTTGAAAACGGCTAAAGATATCCTGCAGGTAGTGTCTTCAACTCCTGATGTCCGACGAAACTCCTCATAATGTGCTATCCTTGCAATGAACGGCGCATCCCATCCATCAACACTTGGGTCGTGGTATTTTTTCCAATAATCACTCAACAACGGTAACGGGGCAATCTTATCTTGTTCATCCGGACTTACCATATTTGAGTCCAATCTTTCCCTAACCTTGTTCAGCGTCGCTTGATTGGGGTTCGAACGATCATCATCATCACCAATATTACCATCGGAAAACTCAACCGGAATCAGTGAAATTGCTTCCAAAATGCGTGTATATGAGACAAATAAATAGGTCTACGAGCCCTGATTGCTAGCCTAAAGTCATGCACACATGGTACTCCATGAACCTCTCTCCAATAACTATCCCGACACCCTTCATCATCTCTTGTATGTCGAGCCTTGGTGTAATTATTCCACAAGAGCGTGAAACACTCATTTGTGACGTAGTCGCGGAGCAAGTCAAATATCGGTATACGCACCTACAAAAAAAGGTTTATTACATAACGAATAAATATTTAACAATGTTTACATCAATTCAAATTTCGGTATACCCACCTCTCGTGGAATCCTCTCCCGTGACATCTCTAGAGAAGCTTGTAAGTTCTGAACTTGGTCCGTGACCATCAAATGTATGCTATCACAAACCAACTGAAATCCTCCAAAACTAGAATCTAGTGTTTGCTTTAACAACTTGTGCGCGGACTCACACCTACAAAGAAAGGTTTATTTCAAAAAACGAAGAAATGTTTAACAATGTAGTGATTGCAAATAATCTCTCATTTCCAACAAACGGCATTGGTAGCTTCTATTAGATCTCGACTCGAACAAGGCATGAAAATGGGATATGAAGAGGGCTTCCGCTTCCTTATTGCGCAAAACAAGGGCCGCTCTGTTAACTATGTTGCACTTTATGTGAAACGTGAACAATATATGCTTCACATCGGGAAATACTACACCTAGGGCGCTTATAAGACCAAACTCACGATCAGTGGCAATCACCTCCGGCGTCTTTCCGTATAAAAAATAATGGACCCCCCTCAAAGCCCACTCGTAGTGATCTCTATTCTCCTGTGCCATGAAAACAAAAGCAATTGTGAATGTCTTCTTGGTGCTAGTGATGCCTACGATCTCCAACAATGACATATTGTGCCTAAAAGTATTATTTTAAAAATACACATCATTTTATTCTTAAATGTCTAAACTACAATTCCGATTCTCTATTCTAACATTGTTAATTCTATAATTTCGATTCTCTATTCTAACATTGTTAATTCTACAATTCCGATTCTCTATTCTTAAATGTCTAAAACTACAATTCCGATTCTCTATTCTAACATTGCTAATTCTATAATTTCGATTCTCTATTGTAACATTGCTAATTCTACAATTTCGATTCTCTATTCTTAAATATCTAAAACTACAATTCCGATTCTCTATTCTAACATTGATAATTATACAATTCCGACTAAATTAAACGACATAAAAGTAAAGTATAAATGAGTTTGTACACTTACTTCAAGTTGTGCGAGAATTTCTTCCGGATCACTATATTTTTCAATATCGAACGGCCTAATAGAGCTTTCACCATCGGATTCTACATCTACTTCTTCGGAAAACGACGACATTTTAACGACTTTTTTTTTGTTTGCGTTGTTGAGGCTTGGATGTAAGTGAATGATACAATGACTTCACATGTTATTATATAGGCTCGGAAAAATCTACAACGGCTATATTCTCCAACGGCTATAATCCAACGGTCCCTTTTTTTTAAAAATATAACGGGCAGAAGGACGCACATGCCCACTCCGCATCCGCGCGAGTCCAGGCGCATGCCCACTCCACATCCGCGCGAGTCCACGCGCATGCGGACTGGGCATGCGCCTGGACTAGCGCGGATGCAGAGTGGGCATGCGCGTCCTTCTTTGCGCGGGCGGACACCGCCTCTATGAAGGCGCGAGTCCGCCCAAATAGTAAGCCTGTTTTTGTTTTATTTTCTTGCGGGTCAAAATTAGCTTTATCCTAAACAATAATATAATTTAGGACAAGAATTTTGAGATCTTGAGGTGTTTTTTGTTTGTTAAAGATAATTTGATTTTTATGCATCCAAATAATCCACCAAAAAACATCAAGGTGTCTTCACTCACTTTTTAGAATCTTTCCTTTGATATCCAAGATTATATCAGTGATATGTTGACTTGTAGTATCGTAATTTTGTAGGCAATCTTTCTCATTATCAAGGGCATTCTTGATATACGGGCAATTAAAGAATATGTGTTTCGCACTTTCAGTATGGTGATTACAAATTTCACAACGCATAACAACCGATACTTTTTGTTTATCAAGGTTTTCTTTACTGAGCAGCCTGTAACGCCCGGTTTTTGCCTTTACCGCCTCCACGGTGAAGGGGAGCCGCAGGTGCAACTCAAATTTGCTGCCGCGGTCGCGGCACGGTCCAGCCGTATGTGTGGCTAGACCCAGCTTGTTTACGAGTTGTTCTATCTTCCTCTTTTCCTATATTGTTCTATCTTTGGGCTTTTGGCCTGTCTTTCTTCTATCTTTTAACCCTAATCTGACCTTCCTTGCTCTTTTCCCAACCGTTCCCTATAAATTTCTGCCGGCTCTTCCTTTTTACTCTTCTTGCTTACGTTTTCTTCAACCTCGAGCAAAGTTGCGGCCTTTCCTTGTTATGTCCTGCAAAACGTGTAATTTGTTCATCCCTTGATCCTTCTGATGTTCATGTATAGTTGTTGCATGCTTCTTTTTTTCTTTTGTTCTTCTTTCCCTTTCTCTTTTCTTCTTCGTCTTCTTCACATGAATCAAGATCGAGTCTTGATTCTTGTTTATCATGCGTTGTTAACAAGTATGTGTTCTAGGCTCATTTGCTGAGTGGTGGCGTGTGTCCAGATTGGAGAAGTCGAGCCTTTTTGCCCTTGTTGTGTTATTGTTGTCAAAGAAGTCGACGTTGTTTGTCACAGAAACCGCTCACGCGCCAGGAACCAGCCGCCCCCGCGGCTGCAAGCCCTCCAGCCCGCGCGCCTCCTGTTTGTCGCCCTACGGTTCACCTGCAGTGACTCCCGTCTTCGGTGAGTTGTTTCCTTCCTTGTTTCCTCGTTCCTTTCCTTGAGTTGTGTTGTTGATGTTGTACCTTGAGGAACATGTAAGACTAGGAATCGTGTCCTTAGCTTATTGGAGATCTCTTTGAGATCATGGAGACTAGAAGTTGTAGACTTCTAGCTTTCGGTTCGTTTTTTATTCTCTATTCCGTGTTTGAGCACGCATTCATTCTTTCCTTCGGGAAACTGAGCAATAGCTGATCTTGTGTTACCTTCGAGTGAGGTAAGTCCCTTGGACTTACTTAGCTGCGTTCCGTATATTAGTTTGACCGTATTGGTGGTGTTTGTTCTTTATCGTTATAACATAAAACCGGATTAGGACTAGGATGACCTTATACCTTAACTGGCCCAAGTGTATGATAAGCGGGTGATGACCACTTGTCCAGTTCAAAATGGGGAAACTGGGAGGTGCTCTTGCGACTAGTCCAGCAGGTAACGGAGGGATGAATCGCCTCTATTCTTGTTGGTGAAAGGGGACATAGGTGAGATCACGGTGATTCTCGTGTGACAACATAAGTTGAATTAGTAACGAGATTAACTTAATGAAAGATAATAACCTGATGTGTGTGAGCATGCTATGTGTTTACTTTCTTATATGTGTTTTTGCTTTTACTGTCTTTATGATATCTAGAGTGTTAGCTAACGGTTTATACCAATGTTGTAGATGCCCTGCAGGTTAGAGATGCTGATGAGTAATCCGGACGGTGTGGTCAGTCGAGGTTCCCGTACATTATAAGAGGGGATCGGGTTTATATTTTTGTTGTTGTCTTTTCAGTTTGTTGTTGTACTCAGATGCGAGTAATTTGTTTTTCCCTTTTGCTAAACCTTTGGTTTTTATATAAGTTTTGTTTTTATTTATTTGTGCCTTGTTACAAGATCCGATGTTATTGTTGTTATTTTGTGGGTCGGGACCCATTGTGAGGTCCTAGCCCATAACGCTTCAAGTTTCCAGAACTTGGGGTGTTACAATATGGTATTAGAGCTTTAAGTTTACAGCAATGACACTCGAAACCTTCTAAAGGTCAAATATATAAATAAATAGAACCCGCAAGGGATCTACCTTTAAAAAGGGGGTTTTTGTTTTAAACTTGTCGGGCTAAGATAGATGTACGGACGACTACCACTACTTCCGCGGATCTCATCAGCTTAGTTTCTTTTACGTTGGCCTATTATGTGTTTTTCCTGGATTTTTGCAGTAGTTGATAGTATGGCCGTATATCTATATATATCTATTCCTATCGCAGATGGGACGTACTAGAGCTACATTTGCTGTAGGGCGAGGAAGGGATCGACCACCTCTTCCACCTTCAGTCCGTGGACGAGGACGTGCAGGAAGACCTCCACTAACTAGAGGTCGGGGCCAAGCCCCTATCGTTGATCCATTGGTTGCTAATCCACCTGTCGTTGAGGTGTTTGCCGAAGAAGTTGCTGAGATTGTTTTTCCCAAAGCAGGGAACGTGGCCGCTGCTAGGTTTGGGGAACAGAGAGGGCACAGTCGACCGAGTCCGGTCTAGTGTCTATCGGAGTATCCACATACCGCGACTATGTGCATAGAGTTGAGGAGGCTATCATGACTAGAGGACCCACCCTAGCACCGCCAGTACCCGCGAGATCAGTTGAGGTTTCACAGAGAATGACGCAGGTGGTTGTTTGTTCGCTCCAAACGGTGTGTGCGAGCTTTAAATTTATAACCGAGGAAATATGTTTAAACAAGGATGCGAACCCGCACTATACGGATCAATTATAGTAAAAGCAAGAATTCCGGGGTGTCGATCTCAAGGACTTAGGTGAAACTAAGCAAGTATAGGTCGTCTATGTAACTAATAACCACAAAAGCGATTAAATAATCAAAAGATGATAATAAGGTCAATTAAAAGAAATATGCAAATTCTAGGGATTAAAGCATCTAGTTGTGGTTCCAACTCAAGATCTCAAGATAAGCGGAGAAAGCTGAGATTATGCAAAGGAAGGTGTTACTAAAGTGCGAATAGATCACCGGGTAAGTCTCACTACTCACTAACTCCAAACCAAAAGTTCCTATTACCGGGTAAGTCTCAAGGTACTAGGGAAATGAATTATAATCTCAAACCAACACACCAACTAAGGGAATAGAATCAACCTTTACCAGGTAAGTCTCAAGCTAACTCACAAAGATGGAATGAAGGCACACTTAAACCCCAATAAAGGATAAACCTTTATTACCTACACTTATTATCTTGGGTAAACAAACTAAGGAATTACCGGGTAAGTCTCATCCTAGGCTTGCATTGAATCAGAAAAAGTGTAATAAGAATAGGATTTGGCAAACTCTAACACTTAACTCTCAGTTACGGATCAGAAAAGGTCACCTCGGTCAGTCAAGTTCCACCCCGGCCGAGATGTTCATCGACTGAACGAGATGTTCTAGGGTTAAGGATAAAGACTCGAGCTTTCAGGGTCCTACTGGGATTTAAGATTATTCTATCATTGTTTTTCCCACAAACTTCAGCCAATCACTTTAGAAACGCACGAGGAAGTTAGCCACTCATCATCATGAAAGCAATAATCAAATATATGGGAAGAGAATGAATATCTGAACACAAAAATCTTAAGAACAAGGCTTCAATAAATGAATCAAATATCAAACAAATCAGCGTTCCTTGGATCACAAAATCCAACAAGACAATCAAACAAAAGGGAATCTAAGAAAGTCTTACAAATCCCCTCAAAAGCTATCACAAAGCTATGAACTTCATTCCTTCCAATCTTCATAACTTCCTTCAAAGTTCCAAAAGTCCTTCCTTACTGCAGTTGGGAGAATATTGTATGGTATATCGGATGCTGAATTTGTGAAAAATCCAACCCTTTTTATAGGAGAATTATCTTCCAAAGATAATAATATCTTAAAAAGATAATATCCTAATAAAATATATCTTATCTCTAAAATAGATCTCCCAAATATATGATCTTCCTTCCAGAAATCCAGCCCAAAAATATAAGATCTCTCCTTCCAAAAATAAAAGATCTCAGCCAAATAAAATATATCTAGGGTATTCGCCTCGGTCGGGGCGCTCCTCTAGATCACCTCGGTCGAGGTGACACTGTAGCTGACCGAGGAGAATCTCAGCTGAAGGTGAAATCTCTTAAATCTGGTCCAAAGTAAATCTTCTTTGTTAATTCTTTTCTTCCCGAGTTCTCTTTTAAGCTCTTAAATGTAGCTCCAATGACTCCTTATCTCCTTAGCTCCATTTTAGTCCAAAATGTGTCATTTTACCTACGATTACAACGAAACTTGGTGTAGACCTCGATTCCCGTAAAAGTAGATGAAACGATAATATAATCACATAATATACATTCAAACATGCAAATTATTGAAGATAAAACGTCTAAACAAGTTTCAAAATATAGACTATAATACATGCTATCAAAATACCCCATACTTGTCCCTTGCTTGTCCCCAAGCAAGTTCCAAATCTTAAGCACAAGATAGAATGGATTATAAGTCATAAAGATCAATGAAAAGTATTTCAAAATATTTTTGGTGGTGTGCTCCACTCATAGATCACTCTAAGAGAATGCTTCATGGTTTTTAAAATCAAAATATGATCAAAACATTTTATAAATATAAGGAAATTGTTCATCTTTACATAAAATTATAGAATGCATAATAAATCATAATCATCGAAATTAATCATGTATAATCCAGTTTAAACCACCAAGTCAATCAACAAGCTCGAGGTCTCAAGGGCTTTTCAAGAGAAGGTCAAGAAATATGTGTGGGTGGGATGTATATAGGGAGTGTGGTGCTAGAATCCGGGAAAAAGGATCTTCACTTCACTTGCTTTTGAACTTCAACATCTTCCACCAATAAGCTTTGCTTATTTACTTTTTACTTTACTTTTTGGAATGCATGGACAAAGATGCAGAATAACCGAAGCCTAGGAGATCAGCAATCGTCAATTTCTCGAGATGCCTCAAACCCTTGATGCACATACCATGACCCGTTAGGAATATCGCTTAATCCGACTTTGGCAAGACACAAACACCCGGCTATGTGAATGGTGCCGAGTTACTCATCATTATGATTGACTTCCCCAAACCTATTTGTTTCTTTCTAACTTCCAGCCAACATCTCAACTTTTCTTTCACTTGCTTTTCACTTGCTTGCTTCCAAATTCCCGGATAGGTAAAGGGAGGTAAATATGTATATGAGGGGATAAGCATGATCAAGAAGAAGAAGAGAAGAGAGTGAATTGCCTTAATCATCCCAGGAAGAAAGTGATAGAACTCATCATGTGGTGTCAACCTTCAAATTCATCATAATTTGGATAAAAACAAAGTATTAAACATCCCGGAATTTCAAACAAAGCATTTAGCAACTTAAACATATCATAAAACCTTTCAGACATATAAAGATTTCAAAACCAATATGCAAACAAAATCTTCACTGAGGTCATATCCAAAAAAGAAGCACAAAACGTTTTGAAAACTCTTTCAGTTAAACCACCTCGGTCGAGATGTTCTAAGTCAACCGAGGTGATGCACCTCGATTGTTCAGAATCACTTTGGTCGAGGCCATAAAAAAATTCTTAACCAGTTTTTGACGTTTTTCTCAATCAAATAAGTTGTATGCATGCATGTAATCTCAGATAAGCATATAGAGCTAAGTTAAGCATTGATAGATCATAAATATCCAAGAGTCATACACATAAGGTCAAATAAAATACATCAATACCCCATACTTAGGACACATTGTCCCAATGGGTCGAAATAAGTCTGAAAATAGAGTACTCACCGGATTTAAGCGGAGCTGCATAATAAATAAATAAAAGAAATCCGTGCAAGCTCTAATCCTGATCTGATGGTGGTGGTGGTGGATACGGGACGTAAGGATGTTGGGATGGATCAAAAGGGTAGCCCATAGTATGTTGGAACTGTATCTCCAACATCCGGCGCTGGTAGTGCTGGCTCTCCCTCATCTCCAACATGTCCAAAGATAGGGCGGCGTAAGAGTCGATCATCTGATCTGTTAGCTTGTCAATCCGTCGGTGAGCTACGGGATCCCTCTGTCTGCGGACTCTGCGCCTAGAAGGACGTGATGGTACTGCAACTGCCTCCTCCTTTGTAGCCTCGTCGTCTAGATCGACGACTGGTACACTAGGACCGGATGTGTCTGTCCCTATCTCCATGGCACCACCGCCATCATCATCCTCATCCTCCTCCTGCACCTGAGCTGCTACCGTGTCTCTAGCATCCTCTATGTAGGGTATCTACGCAGTGGACCAGTACTGTAAATCATAGACGGAGAACTGAGATGACCACCTAATACCTTGAGGGGCAGTCTACTCCCAAGGCATCTCCACATACGGCGTAGTGAGTCCACGAGGAACTAGAATCCTCCTGGTGATCATCTCCTGCAGACCTAGCGGCTTGGCAGCCGCCACCAATGTACAACCGCTCAAATCCAACCCCATCACTGTCGCTATATGAGTCACTAAGCCGCCACAGCAAATATCTCCCTTCCCCTTAGCCTTGATCCGGTGCAGATCCTCAGCTAGCATCGCTCTGAAATCAGAAACTCCCCCAGTCACCATACAGAATAGGCTCAGAAGCTCCCCCTGTCTAATCTTCTAGGGCGTCTCAGTACGCGCCAGAAGTGTCTTGTTGAAGATCCGGTGGGCTAATCTGAAAGCAATGTGGAAGATAATCCTCTCCCTAGAGTCTTCAAGTCTCCACCTGTCAACATGCTCAACAACATGAGCTATCTGACCCTAAAACTATCGAGCTACGGCTCGAGAAGGGAAATCAGGAACTGTGGGGGTCGGGAAGCCGAAGATGTCTCTCCACTGATCCATGGGAACTAAGTAGTTCCGGTTCAGCAACCGGTACTTGATGGCTCTCTCCTCAGGCAAGTGAGTCACAGAACTCACAAACTCCAATGTGGGCTCGAGGTAGGCTGGAGCTCTAATCCCCATGAACTGCTTCAGCCCCACCATCGAGACCATCCTCCTCAGACCATCAGCAACATAAAGGCAATCAAAAGCAGCAATATCTAAAAACCGCAACGCAATCACAAGGCGCATGTAGATGCGGTCATAGTCAGCCTGGTGACGCTCGTGGATCACCGGTATAAAAGGTCGGGAAGAAGAAGAAGGTGAGGATCTATCCCTCCGAACTAACTGGCGACCGGACCTGGAACTCATTTTCTCTTTCTGACAGATCACCTCGGTTGCTCTAACAGATCTCAAGAACACCTCGGCCGAGGCACAGGTCGACTGGACCAAGGTAGATTGCTGTTTGATTTCAACTCTCTGAATTTCAATTCTTTTCCCCCAATTTCACTACGGATTGTTCCTATGGGGTACTTAAGCTTTTTTCAACAGAAACCAATGGCAACCAAAGCCAAATTGGACTGAAATCAGCGAGAAGAGGAAAGTTAGGGTTTTCGAACGTTTACCCTAGATTCAGTCGATTTGAAGCGTTTTTGTTGCAGATTCTCACTTACAAATTGATCCTCTAGCCTTTCCTCGTAGAATCAAAGCATAAATCGTCGAAAACGAGTGAAAATCGGAGAAACGAGGTGGTTATCGCCGCGGTCAAGAGAGAGATGGGAGGGAAAGAGAGAGAAACTGTTCCCCTTTTATACCCCTCGCCGATTCTGCTGTCACCTCAGTCGAGGTGGTCCCGACTGGACTGAGGTGTCTGGACCGAGGTGGATTGTTGTCAGCCCTAGTCGCCTCGGTTGCTCAAGAATCATCTCGGTCGAGGTGCTGTGACTGCAACCGAGATGTGTTTCAGTCAAACTCTGTCTTCTCAATTTCTCGAACTTTTGTCCTTCCAGTGTTGCTCCTAGGTTGTATTCCTTCCTTAAAAAGTACCTGGTTTTTGTCTAGGACGCCAAAAACAAAGCAAAGCAAAAGAAAACTATCTAAAGCTAGACTAGAAAAGGGAAAAGAAAGCAATACCTTGGGTTGTCTCCCAAGAAGCGCTTGATTTAAGGTCGCTAGTTGGACCATACGGTATCCCTAAACATGCTGGAAGGTGTCCTCACCCCATACTTCACCTTCATCATGGGGTGAGATAAAGAAGTCTATCAAACGTTCCAGCAAATGCAAGTGCTCATCGGGGAATGAATCATCTATGGGTGATTCGTCCTTCTCGCGTGAAGAGAGAGGTAGCCGGCTGAGGTGATCTGCAATATAATTTTTGGTTCCCTTCTTATTGCGGATCTCTATGTCAAACTCTTGAAGCAAGAGAATCCATTGAATAAGACGTTGCTTAGCATCCTTCTTAGCAAGTAAGTAACGAATAGCTGCATGGTCAGTGTACAATACCTTTCGCTCCAACCAAGTAAGAGCGAAATTTCTCAAAAGCATACACAACCGCCAAAAGCTCTTTTTCGGTGGTGAAGTAGTTTAGTTGGGCTTCATCTAGCGTCTTGCTAGCATGATAAATGGCGTTGGTCCAGCCATCCTTCTTTTGTCCAAGTACTGCTCCTACCGCCACATCACTCGCATCACACATGATCTCAAAGGGCAAGGTCCAATCCGGAGGTTGAATAATAGGATCGGAAATCAATGCTTTCTTAATCTTGTAAAATGCATCAAGACATTCCTGCGAAAACTCAAAAACAACATCCTTATTCAAGAGTTTAGTTAGTGGTTTAGAAATCTTCGAGAAATCCTTGATGAACCTCCTATAGAAACCTGCATGCCCGAGAAAACTCCGCACGCCCTTAACAGAACAAGGGGGAGGAAGTTTTTCAATAGTCTCTATCTTAGCTCGATCGACCTCAATACCTCGGTTGGAAACGAGGTGTCCTAGCACAATACCTTCATTAACCATAAAATGACACTTCTCCCAATTCAAAACAAGATTAGTATCTTCACATCTTTGTAGAACTAGAGAAAGGTTAGATAGGGAATCATCAAAAGAGGAACCATATACTGAAAATTCATCCATAAATACCTCCATGATCTCCTCTATATACTCGGAAAAGATGGCTATCATGCATTGCTGGAAGGTAGCGGGTGCATTACATAGTCCAAATGGCATCCTCCTATAAGCGAATGTCCCCCATGGACAAGTGAAAGTGGTCTTCTTTTGATCATCCGGATGGATAGGAATCTGAAAGAAGCCACTATAACCATCTAAATAGCAAAAATGTGAATGTTGGGCTAACCGTTCGAGCATTTGATCGATAAAGAGAAGTGGAAAATGGTCCTTCCGAGTGGCCACGTTCAGCTTCCTATTGTCGATGCACACCCTCCAGCCCGTAACGGTCCTAGTTGGGATCAACTCGTTGTTCTTATTCGTCACAACGGTCATCCCTCCTTTCTTTGGAACTACATGCACTGGGCTAACCCACTTGCTATCCGAGATAGGAAATATGATACCTGCATCCAACAACTTCAGAATTTCTTTCTTCACAACCTCTTTCATGATCAGATTCAACCGTCTTTGAGGTTTCCGTAAAGTCTTATGATCATCCTCTATTAATATTCTATGCATGCAGAAAGAAGGCTTAATACCAATGAGATCATCAATAGTATAACCCAAAGCTTTTTGATGCTTTCTCAAGACATGCATCAGTTTAGATAATTCAGTTTCGGAAAGGGAAGCACTAACAATAACGGGATAAGTAGAATCCGGTCCAAGAAAAGCATACCTCAAGTGACTTGGAAGCGGTTTAAGCTCCACAACTGGGGGTGATTTCTGAGGGGGATCCTTGCTTCCTCCTTCTAGTGGAGTAGATTTAGATCGAAGAACTGGACTTTCAGAAGTCTCAGTTGACATCATCTCGCTTTCGACCTCGGTCGAGGTCCAGAGTGGGTGACCGAGATGTTCTTCAGCCAAGAACACCTCGCTTGGTTCAGAGAGTGCCTCAGTCGAGGTACTGCAACTGGAACCGAAACTGGAGATTCTCTTCTCCTGGATCAGCTTATCAATCTTATCTCATGGGTCTTCTTCTAGTGCCTTTAAGCTCCGTATATCTGCATCACAAGAAGCATCTATACCTTCCTCCATTAAGCTAAAACTAATAGCTCTTTCAAGTGGATCATTAATAAGGATAGAGCTCACCAATTCTCTTGATTCTTCTTCATCATAGATGTTGAAGATATCATCCTCAAGCGGCTCTCCTTTCATTGCAACAAGCAATGCAAACTCCACTTGATCACCGCCAATGTTGAATTTTAACTTGGCGTTCTTACAATCCACATTGCAACCCGAAGTTGCTAGAAATGGTCTCCCGAGAATGATAGGGACAGGATAATCTGCGGGAATATCAAGCACAACAAAGTCTATAGGTAAGTACAAGTTACCTAACTTAACCGGAACATCTTCCAAAATGCCCACGGGATGGGTAATGGAGCAGTCCGCCATGTATAGCCTTATCTTCACCGGCTTGGGCTCTCCAAGTCCGATCTTCACACATAGCTCCAGCGGGATGATGCTCACGCTGGCTCCTAGATCACACAACGCCTCACAAGTAACATCCCCAACTTGAATGGGAATGCAAAACGAGCCGGGATCTCTCAACTTAGGCGGCATCTTCTCCTTCATGATTTGAATGAGTTCCGAGGATTTAGATGTCATCCTTACTTCACCAAAGTCTTCCAGCTTCCTCTTCCTTGATTGAATCTCTTTTAAGAACTTCCTATAGGCGGGCATCCCTAAAATAGCATCAAGGAAAGGGATGATGATATGTAATTTATTCAACAAGTCAAGGAACTTACCAAAGTGCTTGTCTAGATGTGCTCTGACCCTTGACTGGGGGAATGGAAGTGGTGGTTTATATGCAGGAGGTGGGACATAAACTTCAGTTTTGTCCGACGCTTTCTGAGACTCCACCTCGGATGGTACCTCGACCGAAGTGTTCTTCGTCTGTACCTGGACCGAGGTGTTCTTCATCTGCATTGGCATCGACCGAGGCACTGGATCTGCAATTTTCGATCCACTGCTTATCATTATTGCCATGATCTGTCCTTTTGGGATGCTCTCTGTCCTTGTTGGGAGCTTCCCTGGATCTCTTGGCGTTTCATTCGCCTTATTAAAGAATTGTTGCTATAAGGCTTTTTGTGCCTTCGAAAATGAAGTCATAGACGTCTCCATAGCATTGAGCTTGATCAAGATGGCCTCCAGCACTGCATCTTTCTTCGCTGGCTGGGACGAGCTTGATCCAGGCTTCTGGCTCTTCAATGGAGTAGAAGAAGAAGAAGAAGAGAAAGGATTAGAAGAATTATTAGAATTTGAATTAGAATAAGGGTTACCCGGATTTTGATTGTTGGATCTCCAATTGTTGATGTTGGAGCCTCTATTGTTGTTGTAGTTGTTGTTCCGGGAACCTTGATTGTTGTTTCTTGAGCCTTGATATCCTCCTTCTTCCTTTCTTGTGTGAGCAACCAAAAGGTCCTTCAATTGCTTCACATCATTTTTGAGGGAGGTGAGTTGATTATCATTTGATGGAGTTTCCTGGAAATTAACCCTCTTAACTCCATTTTCAGCTCCTTGGTGGGAGTATTTCTCCATGTGCAAAGCTTGTTTCTCAATGAACTCCCAAGCTTCGTCAATCGGCATGTCCATAAATGTGCCGGCGGATAGTAGTTGAAGGTTGAATTGGGTAGCTCCATCCAATCCCTTGAAGTAAATCTCCATCAACTGTATCTTTGGAATCCCATGATGTGGGCAATTCAAAAGAACATCTTTGAATCTCTCTCATGACTTGGACAAACTCTCCTTGTCCTTCATGATAAAAGCATTGATCTTCCCTCTCATTTCAGCGGTTTTGGAGGGGGAAAGAATTTTGTTAAGAACTCTGTCGTCATCTCCTCCCAAGTGTTGATCTTTCCGGGAGGAAGAGACTGATACAAAGTAAGCGCCCTGTCTTTCAAAGAAAAGTAAAAAGGCCTTAACTTGTAATTATTATTTTCCAGCCTTGAAGGTCTCAAAGTCTCCATCAAAATCTCATAGTTTTGCAAATATTGATGCGGAGACTCCCTCTCTAAACCTCCAAACTGGCATTGGCGGATCATGGATAGAAGTTGCGGTCGAAGTTCATAATCATGCTCCGCTGGATCACCTAGGTTGACTCCTGGACGCCTCACTTGCTGGTTTGGGTTCATCCTTTGTCCTAGGGTTTGTGGAATACCTACAAAAAGAACATCTCGGACAGGCATCCGAGGTGGAAGTATCTCGGCCGGGGCAACTGGAGCGGGGTCCTGCCTCGGTCGAAGGTCTAGTCGATGCAGAATCTGGGCTCGTAGCTCAGCCATATCTGCTTCAATCTCTGCAGCTCTGGTGCGATTTTGCTCCCTCTCGCGCTGCAGTTCTTCCCTATTGAGGCGCAACTAATCCATTGCCTCCTTCAATTCGGCCTCAAGATCGCGATCGTCTCGGTTGGCCATTTTCGCTTCTTTCAAGCGTCTTTTGTATGTCTTTTCTTGTTCGGAATCGTAAGGAACGATTTCCTTTCCAGCACGGGTTCTTCGCATAAACCTAAGAAAAAGAACCTGTGAAAGTCACTCAAGTAGAGTGGTTAGTAGCAACAGGGGCAAAAGCCCCGAAAGACTACCGCAACCGGCTTGGTCTAGACAAAGTCCCCGGCAACGGTGCCAAAAACTTGTTCGCTCCAAACGGTGTGTGCAAGCTTTAAATTTATAACCGAGGAAATATGCTTAAATAAGGATGCGAACCCGCGGTGTACGGATCAATTATAGTAAAAGCAAGAATTCCGGGGTATCGATCTCAGGGACTTAGGTGAAACTAAGCAATTATAGGTCATCTATGTAACTAATAACCACAAAAGCGATTAAACAATCAAAAGATGATAATAAGGTCAATTAAAAGAAATATGCAAATTCTAGGGATTAAAACATCTAGTTGTGGTTCCAACTCAAGATCTCAAGATAAGCGGACAAAGCTGAGATTATGCAAAGGAAGGTATTACTAAAGTGCGAATAGATCACCGGGTAAGTCTCACTACTCACTAACTCCAAACCAAAAGTTTCTAATACCGGGTAAGTCTCAAGGTACTAGAGAAAGGAATTATAATCTCAAACCAACATACCAACTAAGGGAATAGAATCAACCTTTACCGGATAAGTCTCAGGCTAACTCACAAAGATGAAATGAAGGCACACTCAAACCCCAATAAAGGATAAACCTTTATTACCTACACTTATGATCTTGGGTAAACAAAGTAAGGAATTACCGGATAAGTCTCATCCTAGGCTTGCAATGAACCAGGAAAGGTGTAATAAGAATAGGATTTGGCAAACTCTAACACTTAACTCTCAGTTACGGATCAGAAAAGGTCACCTCGGTCAGTCAAGTTCCACCCCGGCCGAGATGTTCATCGGCTGAACGAGATGTTCTAGGGTTAAGGATAAAGACTCGAACTTTCAGGGTCCTACTGGGATTTAAGATTATTCTATCATTGTTTTTAACACAACCTTCAACCAGTCACCCTAGAATCGCTCGAGGAAATTATCTACTCATCATCATGAAATCAATAATCAAATATATGGGAAGAAATGAATATCTGAACACAAAAACCTTAAGAACAAGGCTTCGATAACTGAATCAAATATCAACAAATCAGCGTTCCTTGGATCACAAAATCCAACAAGACAATCAAACAAAAGGGAATCTAAGAAAGTCTTACAAATCCTCTCAAAAGCTATCACAAAGCTATGAACTTCCTTCCTTCCAATCTTCAAAACTTCCTTCAAACTTCCAGAAGTCCTTCCTTACTGCAGCTGGGAGAATATTGTATGGTATATCGGATGTTAAATTTGTGGAAAATCCAACCCTTTTTATAGGAGAATTATCTTTCAAAGATAATAATATCTTAAAAAGATAATATCCTAATAAAATATATCTTATCTCTAAAATAAATCTCCCAAATATATGATCTTCCTTCTAGAAATTCAGCCCAAAAATATAAGATCTCTCCTTTCAAAAATAAAAGATCTCAGCAAAATAAAATATATCTCGCCGCGTCAGGGTATTCGCCTCGGTTGGGGCGCTCCTGTAGATCACCTCAGTCGAGGTGACACTGTAGCTGACCGAGGTGAATCTCAGCTGAAGGTAAAATCTCTTAAATCTGGTCCAAAGTAAATCTTTTTTGTTAATTCCTTTCTTCCCAAGTTCTCTTTTAAGCTCTTAAATGTAGCTCCAATGACTCCTTATCTCCTTAGCTCCATTTTAGTCCAAAATGTGTCATTTTACCTACGATTACAACGAAAGTTGGTGTAGATCTCGATTCCCGTAAAAGTATATGAAACGACAATATAATCACATAATATACATTCAAACATGTAGGTTATTGAAGATAAAACGTCTAAACAAGTTCCAAAATATAGACTATAATACATGCTATCATTGTTGCACTTGCTAGAGTTGTTGAGGTTGTTAGAGTACCGGATGAGGTGAGAGAGCCGAGACCCGAGTGTTGGTTGAAGTCTTTCAACCAGCTGAAGGTTCCTCCTTTCAAAGGAAAGACAAGATTGGAGGTGAAGCTTTGGCTAGGTCACGTGGAAATTGTTATGAAGGCAATTCGTTGCCTAGAGGGCCGACGAGTCGATATAGTACAAATATTGCTGCGAGATCAGGCTCATCACTAGTGGAGGACCATCCGCAGTGAGGTCACGTGTTATGATCAGATGAAGACTATGATCAAGGATCGTTATTGCCTTGCAACTATGAGGAGAGGTCGACTACATGATTTCCTCGAGGCTAGATTTGAGGATATCTCTATTGCTGAGATTGTCAGCAAGTTCCAGGAGGAGTTGTCATTGTTGGGTCCGTCTGCACCACCCGAGGATCAACATGTGTACCTTTTCTTTCGGATGTTGAGGGAGTCTACTCGCTCTTATCTTGTTGGTTTCTGTTGCGACTCCTTGACGGACTATCAGGATAGAGCATCTGCTTACGAGGGACCGACCGGGTCAGAGAAGAGCTTCTCAAACAAGAGGTCCTAAGAAGAGGTAGAGGATTGAACCAACTAGTATTGAAGCTGGAGGATCTGGATTCGGGTGTAGTCAAACGTTGGGATACTCTGGTTTCCAACAAACGTTGGGATACTCTGGTTTCCAAAGGACGGTATTATTATAATTGTGGAGGTGTTAGAAATATGAGAGTTGATTGTAATAAGACTGCAATGACTTGTTTTTTGTGGCAAGCCCGGACACAGAGCTGCGTTTTGCCGTCAAGGCAAGACGCTATCACAATAGGGTTCTTCACCTTCTAGCGTTGCCGGAGGTGGGCAGAAACCGCCTCAGTATCAATCTCATCAGCAGTAGAGAGCTCCTAGTTATACACCTCCTCAAGGTTCCACTCAGGGACAAGGGAAAGGTAGAGGATGAGTTGGTGGTACTTCCGACCCTAGAGATGCTTCTGCCAGAGTTTATGAGCTAAGGAGTGCAGTAGAGCCGACAGGTCCAACGACCACATGTATCATTCATATTAATGGTTTTCCTATCAAAGTTCTTTTCGATACCGGTGCTACGCATTCTTTTATATCTGATGCATGTGTAGATAGATTTGTCTTAGCTACCGTATGGGAGAGATCTTTCTTTATAGGGTCACCCGATGGGGGTGAGATTAGAGGTTCGCGGTTGCCCTATTAGATTGGGAGGTCGCGATTGGCCAACTAACTTCTTCGTCATGTACTTAGCACATGAAGAGGTTATTTTGGGCATGGATTGGATGGATTGACATCAAGAAGTTCTGGACATCGGTAAGAGGATAGTGACGGGGGAGTCAGGCCATGTAGAGATTTTCTGAGGATAGGATCTCGGAAAGAACGGTACAATCATCAACGCAGTCCGAGCTGTGAGACTTATCGGTCAAGGTTACAAGACTTTTTCGTGCTATGTCATGAAAGATAGTAAGAGTCCATCATTGGAGGAGATTTCGAAAGCGTGCGAATTTACCGACGTTTTTAGAGAGCCATTAGGTTTGCCTCCATAGAGGAGTGTAGACTTTGGCCGAACTAGAGCTCAAGACGAGACCGATCTCGAAGGCCCCCTATCGCATGACACCTATCAAGATGCTTGAGCTTAAGAAGCATCTCAAGGATTTAGCTGAGAAGGGCTTCATCTGCCCTTGTGTATCTCCTTGGGGCGCACCAATACTCTTCGTCAAGAAGAAAGACGGGTCGATGAGGTTATGTATTGACTACCGAGATCTTAATAAGGTGACAATCAAGAATACGTACCCATTTCCCCATATTGACAATCTTTTGAACCAACTAAACGGAGCTTCAGTGTTTTTACAGATTGATCTGAGATCCGAATATCACCAACTGAGGGCGAGAGAGTAGGACATAGCCAAGACAACATTTTGAACTAGATATGGGCACTACGAGTTTGTAGTGATGCCATTTGGGCTGACGAATGCGCCCGTCGTTTTCATGAAGCTGATGAACAACATATTCATCGACTTCCTAGACTAGTTGGTGGTGATCTTCATCGATGGTATTCTAGTGTACACTCGGAGCACAGAGGACCACGTAGGACACTTAAGGATCGTACTCCAAGTCCTGCATGATAGAGATCTCTACGCCAAGCTCTCTAAGTACGAGTTTTGGATGTCCGAGGTGGCCTTCCTTGGTCACATTGTCTCCGTTGAATCAAGGTCGATCAGGCGAAGATTGAGTCGGTTGCATCCTGGCCACCTCCTAGGAACATTAAGGAAGTACGCAACTTCCTAGTTTTGCAGGCTACTACCGCAGATTTGTGGAGGGCTTTTTAATTATCGTCCGACCACTTACTTCCTTGTTGAGGAAGTCTACGAGATTCGTGTGGTCTCAGCCGTGCGTGCAGAGTTTTGAGGAGCTGAAGAGAAGTTTGACTTCCGCTCTTATCCTGGCCTAGCCAGAGGGCATTGAAGACTTTGTGGTTACAGTGATGCATCCAAGCTAGGCTTCAGATGTGTTATGATGTAGAGGGGTAAGGTGATAACATATGCGTCGAGACAATTGCAGACGTATGAGGAGAACTATCCTACCCACGATCTTGAGTTGGTTGTTGTTGTTCACGCTTTGAAGATTTGGAGACGGTATTTGTACGGAGCTACGTGTCATGATTTTCACAGACCACAAGAGTCTGAAGTATATATTCACTCTGAATAACCGCCAGCGCAGGTGGTTGAAGTTGATCAAGAACTTCGATCTAGAGATCTTAGACCACCCGGGGAGGGCGAATGTAGTTGTTGACGCCCTCAGTATGAAGACTCTCGGAAGATGGCGATTTCTCGACTAATAGCTCAATTACAACAAGATTTGGCATGGCTAGAGATGGATATTCACTTTCCGGATTCCGACAGTCACGTGTCCACGTTGAAGATGCTACCTGATTTGCTGGTAGAAATCCGACAAAATCAGGAGAGTTGCCCAGCTTTGACATAGATCCGAGACAGGATGTCTCAAGGAGAGGCGCCACAGTTTGCAGTCAGTGCCGATGGCGTTCTAACACGCCAAGAGCGCGTATGTGTGCCCTCAGATTGAGAGATGAGACAACGGATCTTACAAGAGGCTCACGCTAAACCTTACTCAGTATATCCCAGTGCGAGTAAGATGTATTAGGATATCAGACGCTCTTTCTGGTGGGAAGGTCTGAAGCCAGACGTGATAAGATATGTAGCTTAGTGTGCAACCTAGGTCAAGATCGAGCGTCACCGACCAAGAGGAGAGATACACCCACTTCCCATTCCCCATTGGACGTAGGAGGACATCTCAATGGTCTTTGTCACCGGTTTGGGACAGAGTCTGAGTTTTGACGCCATTTGGGTTATAGTATATCGACTAACGAAGACCGCACATTTCATCTCTATGAAGGAGACGTGGTAGGTAAGTCGATTGGCGGAAGAGTTCACCAAACAAATAGTACGAATTCATGGATTACCTAGGACTATAGTCTCTGACAAGGACAAACGGTTCACTTCGAGGCCTTGGCAACAAGTGCATGCCGCCCTAGGTACGAGTTTGTGGTTCACAACCGCCTATCATCCTCAGACCGATGGTCAGTCAAAGCGGTTTTGGCAACAGGTGCATGCCGCCCTAGGTAAGTCTGAGGTTTTGACAACAGGTGCGGCTCAGCTTCGCTGCCGCTGTCGTGGCACGGCTCAACCGCAGGTGCGGCTAGGCCCAGCTTGTTTACGAGCTATTCTATCTTTGTCTTTTCCTATCTTGTTCTATATATGGGCTTTTGGCCCATCTTCCTTCTATCAACTAAAAAGGGTGATAACCCGTTAAAAGACGGATGAAAACGGGTGATGGATGAAGCGGGTGGTGGATCGGGTTGGATGGGGGTGAACGTTTTATCCATCCATCACCCGACCCATCATCCACCCATCCATCCGACCCGTATTCACCCGCTTAAAGTTATTTATATTTTTTAGTATTAGTAGTTTTATATTATAAAAATTTTACCATTATTTTCTTACTATATAATATATTAAATAAACCCTATATTTTCTTTCATAGTTTATTTTCTTTGAATTTATAATATATTTCGATCCTTATTATTGATTCATTATAAAAAAAATATTTTAGATCTTGCTTTGTTATAGTGTTGTACTTCATATCAAGTACATTTCATGTTATTTTTTAGTTGGATTTAAATGTGTATTTTATTTTCAATAATATATTTAATTTTTTTATAATTTATAAATGAAGTGTAGAACACCCGAAATCTCGCCCGATCCACCCGCTTCATCCGATGGATGTGGGTGGATTGGATGCGGGTGAAACTCTTAGTGGATGCTGGGTCGGGTGGGGTGGACAATTTTAGGTGATGGATCGGGTGTCGGTCAAGGTCATCTACCCGTCACCCGATCCATTGCCATCCCTAGCTCTAGCGACTGCAGAACCAATGATATACCAATATTTTTGATAGAATTCAACCGTCATTCCATCTGGGCCCGGCGTTTTATCACCACCAATGTCGGAAAAAAAAACTTTTATTTCTTTAGTGGAAAAAGGTTTGTTTTACTCTTTATTATTATTTTCACTTACTTCGGGTTGTATGACTTTTAATTGTTTATTAATCTCAATATTATTTGGAGATGAGGATAAAAAACAATTTTGATAGTCCATAAGAATATCTTTATTGATATTAACTTCTTACGAAAGGACTTCTCCATTTGATTTGGTGATGGTGGCTGTTATTTTCCTATTCCTTCTATCATTCGCTTTCCTGTGGTAGAACTTTGTATTTTTATCACTTGATTGATATTTTCATCTAAATCAGCTTGCTCCTCTAAAGGAAAAAAAGACGTGGTCGGCTCATGAAATCCACACAATCGAAGGTATATCCTAACTTTATTGATGTTAATACCACCATATTTTGGAACTTAAACAAAAATTTGGTTTCTCTCCCAACTCTACAATTGCTCAAAGACTTCTAAAAATGTTTGAAACTCAACAAAACAACGGGATATGTAAATGCAAACCACCGATGCCTATTTTCTAGCTCAAATTATAACAAAAAAAAGTAGTAAGAAAGGAGTATATTCTCCCGTTCCAAAGGGAGACTATTCCGTGAGTCATCTTCACCTTGACCGGCTTTGTAATAGTGATGGATGCTTCTCACCCCTCTTCTAATGGCCACTTCTCACCTTCATGGTTGCCGATAAGCAACAATAACCCTTATCATGAATGTGACACTGATTGATTTTTTTGATAAAAAATCTTAGTCTACTATTGTTTCTTTAGTTGGGCTAGTTCTACTCTTAGTCCACCTTAACTTCCACTAAAAACTAGATTGGTCAATCCAATTTATTGTTTTTTTCTTCCCCACAATTAGTGTCCCTAAATGAATTAAAATCATAAATATTAAATTTTACCATTAAACAAATAACAAATTGGACATATAAAAAGAAACTTATAAAGAAAATTTTAACAAGCCCTTGTGATCGAAATGAACTAAATCTGTGGTGTAATCCATCCATATGAAATGAGATCTCCGATATAGCCCACCGGTTCCGTCTTCACTACAAGGTCTTCGTAACTTATCCTCCAACTTAGGTTATGGTTGTTTGTTGGTGCGCTAATTTCGTAGTTGTCCTCATCTTCTATATTTTTTTCTCCACTCCTTAATTTGTTGTGTTGATTAAGGTGATGGTATTATTTGGTCCTCCCAAATCACTTTGGGAAATTATTTTATTTATGTTATACCATTTCTCCACCAAATTGTTACAAGCTGCTGCATTCCGCTTAGACCCATCTTTCCTTTCAATTCCTAGAGAATATTGTTAACTCTCTTATTTTCACTGGTTATATTGACTATATTCAAGATTGTATCATCAATGAGACCGACTATATATTTTGTGTAAGTGCAGTCAAACAACAAATACACGAGGTGTTTTTTATGATCACTATAGAGTTCACCATGCGTGGTTATCACAATTTTACTCTCGTCTAGTTTTGTCTTGGTTGACAGACCATTTTTTTTGAGATCACGATATGTGATACTTTTAAAACAAAATAACACCAACAATAAATAAATTGAAAAATTGCAATAACCAATTGTGCTAAAAGTAAAAGTAAACCAAATAAGGAAGAAATACTAATATGTAAATCAATTATCCTCTACAAGGAACCTTCGTTGCTAATAGATCAATTCACGACAATATTCTCATTGCACACGAAATTTTTCACTCTTTTCGGTCTAAAAAGCGTAAGGAAGGATGAACTGCAATCAAACTAGATATGGAAAAAACATATGACCAAGTCAACTGGGACTACATCATTAGCATCCTCAAAAGATTTGGATTCAATAATAAACCAACCTTTGTCATGCAAAGTTTTATGCTCCTGGGTTATAATCTAGAGGAGTTAGATAAAACATATAAAGAATTATTTTGGAACAAAGGGGACCAACATAGACCCATCATCAGTTGGGATGCAATATGCAAATCAAAAAAGAATGGCAGTCTTGGATTAAGAAAATCTTAAATCACAAACAAATCATTACAAATGAAACTCTTGTGGAAAATTTTGGTGAACCAAATCATATATATGGGTTAAAATTGTAAACGAAAAAAATTTAAAAAAATCATAATATTCTTCATTACCAAAAGAAAGGTTCAACGTCTTGGCAATGATGATAACCTTATGAAGCTAAAATATGAATTCAAAAATGGTAGTATTTGACAGGTCGAAAATGGTAAAACCACCAAATTTTGACATGACAATTGGGTAACAACAACACCACTTATAAAAACGGTATTGAACACCAATCAATTTGACACAAATATAAAAATTAGTCACTTTATCAACGACGAGGAACAATGGAATATCAACAAAATTGATAACGAGCTACAAAACATCATCAACCCAAAGATTAGGGAAAAAATCAAGGAAATAATTTTACCAAAAAATGATATTCAAGATAGATTATATTGGAGATGTAGTAATAATGGTTGATTTACTACAAATCTGCATCGGAAATGATTGAGAAGGATTCAAGCATGTCCCCGAACTATACATGCGATTGGATCTGGAACCTCGATACCCAACCTAAAATTAAAAACTTCCTTTGGAAAATTTCACAAAACAGAATCCCAACAAAGGTAAGCTTGACGAAAGAAGAATTGTTGTAACAAGGCATTGTGAACTATGCAATCACCATCTTGAGGACTTGTTCCACTTGCTCATTGAATGTCCTTTTAGCAAACAAATTCTTGCCAAAATCGACAGATCAATATTAGCCGAACTAAACAAAATTAGCCTTGTTAATAAAAAATCTCACGACCTCCTACAAGAAATAATGAAAAAAATTGGACTTAACAAGTTTGCATGTCTCACAACTATCTGGTGGAGTATATGGTTCTTCAAGAACAAAATAATTTTTGGGTATGAGCCTATTGATCCTTGCAATAAGGTTATCAACTTCATTAAAAATCAAATCCAAATGCAGAAAACTAACATCATTGATGAAGATGATTACGGTATAAAACAACAACAAAAAAAGAGTAATTCTTCCAAAAACAAGAAAAACAATATTAAGTGGGATAAACCAGAATCTGGTTTCCATAACCTTAACTTTGCTGGATCTAAACTCGATTCAAGAGTAACATCCATTGACTTTGTGATCCGGAATCACAAGGGTGAGGTTGTTAGTCTTGATGCGACAAAAATAACTTTAACTCGGTAATAAAAAAGCGGAAACTTATGCTCTCAAATCGGTTCTTCAAGAGACCATGAGATTAAAGATAAAAAAGATGGAAATCGAGGGTGGTAATCTTTGTGTTATCAAAACACTTCAAGGATTGTGGAGTTGCCCGTGGGAGGTCGAGATGATTATTTCCGACTCCATGCTAGATCTTCGTTTCTTTGACGAAGTTCATATCAGACATATTTTTAGGGAAACTAACTGTGTTGCTAACCGACTGACCTATCTGGGAATATCGAACATAACATCTGTATTTCCGACGATCCCGAACTTCGTGTTCTCATCCGCAAGGATGCTTTAGGGTGAACTACCTCTAGGAGATAAACCAACCTAACCGCTTTCCGTTTTTCAAAAAAATAAAAAAATTATCCTTATGTATAATATTTGCTTCACGCTTCATATAGTCTATAAAATAGACGATGATTGAGATGTGTAATATTTCTCCGCAACTTAGTTAATCCCGCTTTTAAATCTGCAATATCGTCAATTATAGTACTTAAAATAGTTTCGTGATGACCTCGTTCAATGTTTAAATAATTTGCATACGTTAGTTAATTTTTGGATTTTTTAATTAATTTAACAACTTAACTTTAATACCAAATGAGAGGATCATACATAGATTACATGATTTAGAGTTACAAACAAAGATATAAATACGATATATTATAAGAAATATTTAATATAAGTTATATAGGAAATTGCATGTAAAAATAAAAAATAGAATATCGAATTAGGGGGTTTTCAGATTCTCAGATCATCTCCCTTTCCCTCTTACTAGACATGAGTCCGATTGGGCTAAATCGCCGAACCGGCTGTTCTCAAACCGGTCCAAACCGCCGGTTTAGTTTTGCCGATTTGACCTAAACTGGCGGTTTACCAAATCGCCGGTTTGATTAATTTTTTTTAATTTTTAAAGGGACCAAACCGGCCGGTTAAATCGCCGGTTTTGTCCTTAAACCGCCGGTTAACCGCCGATTCGGTCCTTAAACTGTTTGGACCGATTTTTTTTTTTACAAACCGCCCAAACCGCATAGCAAACGCGGTTTACGCCGGTTTGACTTTTTTCGACTAAACTGACAGTTCTAACCTTAACGGGCGGTTTAGGACCCAAGTCTACTCTCAACCCCAACCATCCGGCGGTTCCGACCCTCTTCGTCTCCAAACCCTAGCCAACCTTCTAGCCCGCTCTGTTGTGATTCATTCAACGGACCTGGTTGTACCGCTATAGTTTTTCAGCCGTACCATACCGGGATTAAACGGTGTTCGATTTGTTCTCACGTATCCTCATCCCAAATCTGTTTCATAGTATCAACGTTTCCGTTGCCGATAATTACAGGTTCGCTTTGTTTATTCGTATGAGGTTTTATTGTTTTCTTTTAGTTTCGTATTCGTAATTAACAGATTCAATTGATTTTAGGTTATATTTGTGCTGAATTTTCAACTTATTTCAGAAATTGATGTATGATTATCTGTGTTGAGTTTGTTGAACTTATTTCAGAAATTGATTCATGATGCCTTCTTCAAGTATTTCCGTCAAGGAACTCTAATACAGCCGCTCTTTATTAAAAGTTTCATAAACAAAAAAAGATGGCTATGAAATTTCCCGAATCCCTCTTAAATATAGTACTGCGTGTATTTTACGCGTTAAGCTCAATAAAGCCCCGACTCTTCTAGCGCTTCTCTCTAACAAACCTCAACCTCTTTTCTCTTTTGAACCTTTCCACTTTCTGTTTATTTTTGTGCTTTTTGTACTTGTGGGCTCGTGGCTCATGATTGTCGATGTTTATGGTTGTATTTTGGATCTGATTTGTTGTTAAATTGGACTAGAAGAAGTGCTATTTGTGCTCCTTACCAGCTTTGGAGATGTCTGCTGATCAGAATGTTGAACGACCGTTGTTTGGTGGCGCTATCTCTTGCTCTTTTCCTCTTAGATTTGAGGTCAGCCTTTTGCTTATAAATTTCTTCTTATTAACATTTTCAATCCAGCCTTTGTTAGCTTCCTTGAAAGATCAATGACTTTCTGTTTCTATGCTATGTTCCGTATGCAATTTTCAGGATGTGAGCAATATTCGTGAAGTTCCTGATAATCAGGTTAGCATTTTAGGATTAGTGTTTTCATTTTTACGAGATTTGAGTGATTTTGTTTTGCTATAGTTCTTGTTTGGAATTTATGGTTTTGCCTTTTGCGCTTCACTTATCTCTTATAGGAAGTGTTTGTTGACCCTGCTCGAGATGAGAGTCTAATTTTCGAGCTTTTAGAATTCAAGAATGATGTCGCTGACAATGATAGTGCTAATTGGTTTCTCCAAGACCTAGGCACTGAACAAGATGCTGAAGGTGGCATGGTTAGTTATAAGTTCCTTTTTGGTTATGGCATATTTAATCAAATCCTAATTGCTTGCTATGCTATTTTTATTGTTTACATTATTGTTCATAATGGTTGGTATATGTGTTATTGGTAGACACTGAAGTTGAGACCTTTGCTTTCTTCCACTATTGCCCACCATAGTTAGATTTTTAGTGGTTCCATTTCCACATGAACCTGTATACATGAAATCATTCTGTTGTACTGACGAAACACAAGTTGGGACTGACAGTTCCCAAACTCTAACTGCTACCTCTTAAGCTCTATCTGATCAAACACATGTGCTACTTTTTTTTTCTTTTCCGAAAAGAAACACATGCTACTTTGTTACCATCTCTATGTACAAAATTCCATATGGCACTGTCAACAAGAGGTATATAAAAATTGATCTCTATTGAACATGTACCGTACTACTGTGTATATTCTTAATCAACGTAATCAAACTTTGGCAATCACTCTCCAGTCTCCACTATTAGCTTCCCCACATTATGTGCAACCGCCATCTGAAGTCCCCTATTATTGTTAGTCTCTACTACTCTCAATTGTCAAAGGAGGGTATTGAGCTGTTAGCTGTTCAGTAACTCCTCAGTCCATCTTCCCTGGTGGTTTTCTCGAAGTTGCATCATAATAAAGCTAAGTATATCTTACATGTGGTTGTTTTCCAAGGGGAATTATTCTCTCTGAGAAGTACCATATAATACATAATGAATTTTATTTTCAATTGTTTTCTTAATAGCTCTGAATATCTCCTTCATTGCATTAGTGGTGCCTTCGTAAAGTCTTTAGTAATTTGTAGGAGACTCATATATGTATCCCTAAGGGTGAAGGGTGTGTATGATGGAGGTTTAGTATAAATTCATGCCTTTAACATTGGTCACAAAATGATTATCTGGTCTGAAAAAATAGTTTTTTTACCAACTCTTTAACATATCTAATGTATGCTTTTTGAGGGTTTCCTTGTTTGCTGCAACGTCGTGAGCATTTCTTTCTTCATGTTCCAACCAACAAATAACTTGGTAGTAGTACATACAACAACTGAACATAGTGAAAGTGTTCGCTGCCCTAAATTTGCACAAGCTTCTTGCTACTACCAAGTCTGACTTTTTTTAATAATTTTTGTTTTACTTTCTATTCAGGTGATTGAGAAGTCAGGTGTTTTCGAGGCTCCTGGATTGTCTTATAGGAACATATCATCTGTTGCAACTACTGCTGTTGGCCAAATGGTATGCAAGTCTTACAGAATGTCTGAAGAAGTCTGATGGCTCATAACTTTCGTATTAGTGTATTCTTATATTTATTTCTTAAAGTTTTTGGTGTTCTATCAGATGACCAGAAACCCCCGCTTTAGCTATTTTTATTTTTGCTCTATTGTGTCATGCAATGGATGGAATAGATTCAGTGGATGCAACTACTATAACCTAGATAGAATCAAGAAATTTGAAGTTTGTAAAAGCAAAGACCGAAATTTGGTGTAGCAACTGAAAATTTGGTCCATCTTTTTGGGTTTGTTTTGGCCGAAATACAGCTCACCGGATACTTATGACTCCATAGGCTATGCTTGTGCTTCCCACATTTGGAATTTCAAGTTTTTAAAAGCAAAGACCGAAATTTGGTGTAGCAACTGAAAATATGGTCCATCTTTTTGGGTTTGTTTTGGCTGAAATACAGCTCACCGGATACTTATGACTCAATAGGCTATTGCTTGTGCTTCCCACATTTGGAATTTCAAGTTTTTAAAAGCAAAGACCGGAATTTGGTGTAGCAACTGAAAATATGGTCCATCTTTTTGGGTTTGTTTTGGTTGAAATACAGCTCACCGGATACTTATGACTCCATAGGCTATTGCTTGTGCCTTCCCACATTTGGAATTTCAAGTATTTAAAAGCAAAGACCGAAATTTGGTGTAGCAACTCAAAATACGGTCCATCTTTTTGGGTTTGTCTTGGTTGAAATACAGCTCACCGGATACTTATGACTCTTTAGGCTATTGCTTGTGCTTCCCGCATTTGTTATTTGCTTCAACTTTTGCTATACGCTGCAGGCAGTTTCTAAGGGACGACAAGGAAGAGAAGCTCAAAACATCGTCAAAGTAAGTTTTCTTTCTTTCTCAAACGGATTTCTAGTTTAATCCTATTCTGTAGTTTATTGATTGAATACTCCTTAACTGTGATCACAGGTATATCTGGCTAACCTGCGCCTGAAAGGAGTTGGAACCGATGTATTGATAACAACCTATGAGCCTCTTGTTATAAAGTATGGGTCTGCCCTTAACAATGTGCCTTTAGTTTTTCAAAATTTTCTTATTCACTTGTTGATTTTGCACTGTGCAGCCCATTGAGTGAAAGCGCCAGCTCAGTGGGCCCTGGAGTTACGGCACCGGCTGCACAATCCGGTCTGACACCTATGGCTGATGTTTTCAAGCTGGCGGTTTCCAGCTTCAAGGTAAATGACTGGAGCCTCTTTGGTGACAGTGCTGTTGTATAGCAAGATTACTGGCTTGTTTAAATGAGAAATTTATCCTCTAAATGTGTTTGTCGATGGGTATTAATGGACCCTTTAGTTAATTATTGGGTACATGATAGATCTCTAGTAAACCAACGAGGTGCCTGAACTGGTAACCTTAACAACTTGCAAATTTTGACATTTTTGTCCGGGGTTCACTGTTTGGTTGGATTTGTAATGAAAAAAGGCAAAATTGCAATTTTCCTGTAGATTATGGGCCAAAGTGAAATTTTTGTGAATGTTATTGTTCCCAAGGCTCTGATTGGGAAGGTAGATGTTTGCTATCTTCCTAAATGTACCAGTGAATGTTATTGTTTACTGGTATATTGATTTTGAAGGAATAAGAAGCACCACAAACACAATTCATTAATTTGTTTGCAAAACCAATCTACAACAAGTGTTGAAGATAATCCCCTTCCATTATTTCAAAAGCTTTAATCATGTTCATCTTCAAAGCCACTATCCATTTCTGTCCAGTTGTCTTAACCTTAATGTAATGGAAAACCTCCATGGATATATAGGCTCCATTTGGTAAGAGCATAAATTAATGAGATTAAGATTATGAGAATTATAAGGGTGAAATAATTCTCGTAATATCGTTTGGTAAGAGAATTAAGGAGATTAAAGGATTAGATTACGAAATTTTTTAATCCTTTATAAAGATTATTGAAGGTAAAATCTCACTTTTACCCCTCCTTTTTTCTTATTTCTTTCATCTATAAAAAATATAACACATACTTTTTCGTAATTTTACCCACAATCATATTAATTTTACCAAACACTCATTTCACTTATATACATATTCATCCTCTTAAATAATTCATCCCCTTAATTCTTCGTCTATATAATTCTCTGCATCCTCATCTGTATCTACGCAATCTTCCGTACCAAACTGGCCCAATTTGTTTCACCATTGAAGAATGAATTGGACAACATCAATCCCAATCACATTTGAAGGAAAAGAGCATGAAGGCCATGAGAGCCTGGTGCTTTTTGTGGTCTCATTTGTAAGAGGGCTTGATGGATTTCGTCAACAGTTGGCGACGCTAGTAGTTCTTCATTCATTGCAGCAGTAACTTAGGAGCAACAATGGATAAAACAAATGTAATATAACATCAGATGGTCCAGAGCTCGGAGAAAAAAACATGTAGATAACTCGAACTGATATTAAAATATTGCCTTAATCATCTATTAGCTTAGAGATTGTGTTCTTTGTCCTTTGATTGATCATCATCGCGGAGCTCATTACTGTTCTTCATCCGAGTGGAGGGAATCAAGCTCAGGAGATATAGTTCTAATTCTTTCTGATACATATTTTTGTAGTCGGGTATGTATATCAAGATTGATATTTGGTGTAGTATGTTCAAAAGATATTAATTTTGATATAAATACCAAACGAACTCCTTAGCTAACACAACATGCTTATAACATTATCATGTCAGCGATCACCGTGAACTGTGAGTCGGAAATAATGTTAAGGTTAAAGGTCAGAACACGTTGTGATATTGAGCAGTGAACATACGAGACTAGGGTTGATCATTTTTGAACTGGACCTGGATCAAAAAGTTCCCATTGTGGAATGATTATTCATGTCTGGTCTGGACAGGTTAGCCAGAAAGACCCGATTTTTATTTTTAAACACATTTGGTTCAATGGGTTAGGATGGGACTTGAAAATTTGTTCCATATCCGATTCAGTAAGAACTTTTCCATCCAGATCCAATCGATCCTAGACCGGAAAACAACCTAATAGGAGGCTAATATTGTTAGTAGAATTAGAGAGAAGAAAGTGAATTAGAGTACACCGACGTTAAGAGCACGAGAGTATGGAGGAATTGACCTATAGAAGCACAAGATTGTAGACGTTGAAATTTGTTCCAACCACCAACAAATGATGATGGCATTTGTTGCATGATTAGCCTTAAACATGGATGCTTATCCAAACATATACACAATCCATGGCATGTCACGTGATCTTCCACATGCAGCCATGCATCATACGTCATACGACTCCATTCATAGATCTTACCATATTGATGTAACTCATGATGCCATGTGGAAATGTTTCCTTCTTATCTTTCGACATCAAATTACACTCTTTTATGGTACATACACAAATAAAAAAGAGCGTAAATAATTTATAAATTTAGTAATATATCCGAAATACATAAAAATTCACAAAATATTAATCATTTTACTTATTTGTTATAATGAATTTCTTTTCATTTAAAACTAAATAACAACCATAAATATCACAATGGAACCTTTGATATGATACTTATCTAATGTTTATGCACTTATTGTAGTAACAAGATTGAATGTGACAATGTAGACGTGGAGGCAAAATGATGGAAGAAGCAAAAAAGGCTTTGGATGCGCATATCAAGTTTGACGTAAACGGTAAATCATTTTCGAAATTCATTGCCGATTTTCTTTTCACTTGTTTCACACTTGAGATTTGGGATAAGAAAGCATTATCCAAAAATAAAAGATCGGGATAAGATAGATATATACATCATAAATATATGAAAAAAAATGATATACACGATGTTCATTTTACTAACGTAAAAAAAAATCGCAATTCGATGACGTTCACTGGGTGCCGGCACCAAGATCGGCACCCTTTTTTGTTTTTTTTTTTTATTTTCAAGAAAAAGGTTCAGCCGCTGAAAAATCTTATCATAAAAAATTTTAACGTTAAGTAGCATGATAGTGGTACATGATTATATATTTATGATATATGTTTGGTTTTTAGAGGGTGTTTTGAAAATACAATAAGCATTTTAGTGTAAAAAAAGTAATTAGGAATAGGTAATAGTTCTAATTTGGTTAAAGAATATGGATATGTTTTTAGGGTTGTTTGGAAGCACTAAAAATCATTTCCGGTAACGGAATAATTTCGAATTGTTGGGATTTTCGACAAGTTAATCAGTGGAATAGAGAGAAGAGAAAACGTTTGTGGTTTTGCTACACATAACTTACAACTAGGGTTTCAATATACTTTCATGGGATAAAAAAAATTCAACCCTAAACCTATCTATTTATAACAAAATAGATAGAATCCGTACCGTTGGTTTCTGGGCCTTCGGCCCAAGAAGAGCTCGTCTTGCTCGATCTTTTCTCATACTATCAGTATACCTAGATTTATTGTCTTATTATAACACGAATCAATCATAAACTATATTTGTTTAAAGATTTTTTAACACATGAAAGTAATCTCATCAATTTTCTTTCATTTCCTTACCCATATTCGATTATATTCTGTTTCATTCCACCGTTCCAACCAAACGGTAATCTCTAATTCAAAAAAGAACCGAAATTTACTTTTCTACAAGCACGATATCATGATTGGTAAAATTCATGTTCATCTTTAAAAAATCAACTTACAATTTAAATTTTGTTTGAAAGAATTTGTTTTGTGACGATATGTAGAGCCGTGTTGGTGTGAATTTGAGAGGAGAAAAATGAAGCACATTTGTAAGTTTGTAACCTCGGTCGGTCATTCATTCATTCAAATGCGTCAATCAATATGCTTTAATCAAATTAGAATTATTACTGTCGGATTCAAATTACTTTACTACGTCGTTTTACCAAAGTTCATTTCCACTCGTTTCAAAATTCTATTATTCGTCTTTATTTGAATAAATAATAATTTGAAAAGAATACTGAATGACTTCCTTTTGGTGCTTAATCGAAGCACTAATCACAGCTTACGTACAATTTGTCGACTAATTAATCCACCGTCGTCTTTACAACTCGACTCTTAAGGATCAATCTTACAAGCATGCACGGACACTTCTAGAAGGCGGCGTGTCCCGTGTCCTGCCGTGTTGAAAATGGGGACATAACCGGACACGGTCAAATATGACCGGACACGGCCAGGACACGGTGAGGACGCGGATTGTATCCGGTCAAGACATGATCAACTAATAAAAACTTATATACCGTAATATTTTTTCTTCTTTCTCATTTTTTCCGACTAAACCTATATTTTCCGACTAAACCTAGCTCCACATGACCAACTGCGAGATTGTGGTTGTCGGAAGTAGGACAACGATCTTCTTCTCCGACTCTAATGTTGAAATGTTGTTCCGCCGACCGACTCTTCTCTCCATTTTTTCTTATGATTTTATAAATTAATTTTGAATATTTGATTATTAATTTATTTTGTAGTTTTTATTTGTTGAATGTTGACTATGTTATTCTAATTCTTTCACTTTTTATAATTTACAAATATTTATTATTATTTTCTTTTGTTGATCATGTTATTCGATTATTGTTGATTTGCAAATGAATGATTCATTCTTCAATTTTGATACTAAGTATGATTATTTCAGATTATAAAACTAAATATGTTATTTCTATGTTTTGTAAGACTGAAAATGTTTGTTTCTAAGCTTTTGTTACGATTATTTTATCATCATGTTAATATTTTTATCAACTCATATATTATTTGATTTTTTTTTTCATATATATGTATCTCATTATGATATAGTAATTCTATATTTCAATATTTTAAAATAATATATTAATTATTTTACTCGCCGTGTCCCCGTTTCCTATACTTTTGAGGATTGCCGCTTCCCCATTTTCCGCCGTGTCCGTTTCCGTTTTCCGTATCCGTGTCCGTGCATCATAGCTTACAAGATGTAATTCATGATTTACAGCACATAGTACTTTATGTCTAAATTGTTGAGTGACTTTTAAGTGATGTGCAGTTCATAAAATGAAATTCTATTTTATTTTTTTGATACAAGGGTAAGGAAAAGGGGAGCAGTCTGTAAAGACCGGTCACCCAAAGCATCCAAAAGGATGAGGTTTTCAACAGCTTCTAGTAGCATCTCATCATTAGTCTCTGACGTAAAACCATACAACGCAGGTCAATCTGCTACGGTGTTGAAATCGCAGAAAAGTGGTAAGCACAAAGTTGATCCAACCGGAGATCAAGGAATAGACGTCCGAGAATATGATAATGGTGACAAAGAGAAGACGGGTGAAGCCGGAGGAGGACAAAAGCACAAAAATGTAGAGCACCTTCCAAAGATGAAGCGGGTAATGGGTGAGCCAAGCACTATCAGAATAACACCGCCAGATGCATGTACAACAGGACACGAACTCCTGGGGAAGTGACAGACGAGAATTCGGGGAAGAGCCTCCCATCAAAAGAAACCGTCATGAAAGCACACTACCACGACTGCAGTCCAGACACAACTCTATACATACCCTGAAATCTATAGGAGAGCTTGAAAACAAGAATATGCTGATGTCCACCTCAACAAAACTCACGAATTTGTTCATAAGGAGCTTTTCCTCAAACTAGTTCGCAACTTCAAAGATTCAAATAAGGAGAATCATTTCCAATTTAAAAGTTTATCGGTTAAAAACTTTATTCCAATTAGATTCCATAGACCAAAAAAGGTCGAAATTTGTGACTCTTGGTCGATAAAACATATTCCATATGTTGTATGACCAAAGTCGTTGTTCACAAGCCATGATATACTTGTCTAAAGCTTCAAGCTTTTTTCTAGAAGTTCAAACAACTTTGTTCAACAAAAAGATTGAAAATAATATTCTAAATTCATAAAAAGACAAATTTTCAACACTATGAATAAGACCGATAGATCTCAAATCTAGATATGATGGTTTGTTGATAGGAAATTGTTCACAAGTGGATCAAGGCGAAGAGGGACATCAAAGAAGCGTTTGCCTCTCCTATTATCCTCAACTAATCAAGAAAATAGTCGAGGAGTCATTATGAGGTAATTATACCATACATAGTCATACATTAGAGCATTACACTAAAGGTTGGTCATATGAGCATAAACCGCTCAACGTTTTTCAAGGAAATAATTGGTTACTCGATATTGTTAATTGAGTATATTCGATTTTTCGAGAATGGCTAGAGAAAAAAATTTGATATGAGAGATCCACATATCCTTACTCTTATTCCTTTTGTTCTTACATTTAACTCAAATATCAAGTGTTGTTGGATATTTTACTTCAACAAGTTAGTTTGGGGGTCAAAATAAGGTTTTGGGAAGATAAAGGTTCAAGGTTCTACGTTTCAATTGTTCATAACTAATTCAATTTTGAGGGAAATTTCAAACAAGACCGGAGATTAGAGGTAAAAAAAAAAGGAAATCGAATGATGCGTAAAAAAGAAAGGTTTAAAAAAGATAAACCTTGAAAAAGAAACAAAGGTAAGGAAACACAAACTAAAAGGTAAGTTAAGGAAAACAAAACAAAAAATGGTCAACAAAAAGAAAAGGCAGCAAAGGAGATTAACTCAACCAAACACAACTTAAACAACAAAACCTATAGGAGTTACAAAAAACAAAAACGATAAAAAAAATTCATCTTCATAAAACAACAAGTTGATAAACATAAAAGTAGACTTAGAGCTGCACGAAAGAAACAAAAACTAAGAAAAGGATATGAGAGCCCAACAAAAAGATAAGGAAGATCGTAAAAGGAAAGAGCTAAACCCACAAAATCACAAAACGGACATAGAAAACATATGGAAAATAATGAAAAGGAGAAAACTATTTCTCTATCATCTTCGCACCTTAGAATGAAGATGAATTTCCCTCAAAACAAAGATGAGATGAATGATCATTATTATTCTATTGGTATATTGTTTGTCATTGTTTAGAAATGATTTGAGACCACTCTAAGATGTTTTGGTAAAGTTGGATTTGAAATTATTGTTCACGAATCAGTTTTAGATGTTATTGTTGATCGATTTTGGTTCCTTTGAAGTTGGATTTGTGACGGGTTGTAAGGAAATGAAAACATTGTCCTTATTGTGCTAGTCTTGATATGAAAAACTGAATCTTGAATATAACTCTTGGTCAATGTCTATTCGTTGTCATTCACGATCTTAGTGTCGATAGGGATGATTTTAAGTCTATCAAGGTTGTTTTCATCAAACCAGATGCAAAAAAAATCTTTATGAGAAGAATTTTTAACATTCTAGTTTTCATCTTCTTGAAAAGATTTCATGAGATAATTTGTTCAAATATTATCTTAGACATTAATTTTCACGCAGAGACATTGTTCAGATTCGAGCTTGAAGAGGGCCTTTGAAGCTCCAGATCATGAAGTTCTTGATTTAAATGCAACTTCGGCAATGATAGTAGATCAAGTTTGAGTTGTTCTTTGTGAACTTTTATAGAAACAATTGTTTTCTTTGTTTCTTGTTTTTATTCTATCACAGATCGGTTAAGATTTGGAGTTTGCTAGGGATGTCAGTTAGCGGTGGTTGGAATCGGGCGGCATAGCGGGCGAAATCCGGTGACCACAGGCAAAAGAAATACTCCCGAGAATTTCATGTAGACATTTGCTCTGAAAGTTTCCATTCTTTGAGAGTTTCATGTAGAAATTTATTCTAAGGATATCCTTGGCACTCCTGTATATTAGATAGTAGAACAAGCCAAAAAATGGTTCTTTCCAAACCAAAGGATTCGGAGAGTCATAAGTTCAAAGTTCAAGTTACATAGGTAGGGAAGCAATATAACTACAAGGTTAAAGTTTCAGTAGGAAAGAGATCGAGAACAAACACCTGCTCACAATCCATCAAACACACAAAACCAGCATATGCTTTACCACGGTGTCATTATTGTATAGATTGAGGATTTTCCGTTACTTAGAGTAAACACGCAGAGGTCGGAGGCCAAAACGAACGATAGTTGTTCCGGGATCACCAGCGGTGGTTTCTTCCTTCGTTCTCGTAGTTTTTTTATTTTTCGATTCAATGTTTGTATGAATTATTCTCAGAAAACAAATTATTTTCATCAAACAAGAGCAAAAATCTCTCACATCTTACCTTTAGAAGCCCAGAAGTCGAGCTTTGGAGGAGTTTGGTCTTCCTTGAGGACCGAAGTCCGGTGCGAGATATACCGAAGACCAGTGCTAGAGATACCGAAGTCCGGATCTAGATCTGCAAACAAAGAGGAAGGAAAACAATGGTGATTTGGACTGGAAAGCAATCGGATGATGGTCGGTGGTGGTGGACGGAACAGTGAAGACGGAAAGGCAACGGCGTCAGTCTCGTGGTGGTGACGGAACTCCGGCGGCAGCGAAACCACGGAGAAAACGGGCCTCCAGCGTTTGGCGGCGGTAAGGACGGCCGGTGTTGGTCGCTCGACTGTGTTGGTGGCTCGATTGCTCCTCCGAGAGAGGGGTGGATAGATAAAGAAGTAGCCGGCCTCTCTACCCAGTTCAGAAGAGAGGCAGATAGAGAAAGCCGTCGCTGAAAGTGGTCGCTGATGGAAGTCGCCGGTGGTGGTCGCTGGTGGAAGTCGCCGGTGGTGGTGGCTCGACTGCTCCTCCGATAGAGGCACGGAGGCCAGGACGCAATGGAAGAGGAAAAGCGGCTATAAAATTAAGTTCTATATTTTGTGTATGGTTATGTGTATATTTACACTTTGTGTTATTTTAAAATATAAATTCGACGTAATTTCAAATGTTGCCAAAATCATTTATATATTATAATAAAAAATAATTCACTTTTTACAATATCATAATTAACTTATTCGTAATAAAAAAAATAACGCGTACGTGAAATTTTCTTATAACTAATTTAGGATCCGTGTTGTGCATGGATATTTGTAACATATACATATTTTTGTAAAATGATTTTTAGTATATTGATGATAATGTGTTGAATTTATTTATCAAATGATATATAATGTATTATTAATTTAAGCTTTTAAGATTAAATATTTATACCTAAATAGCACAAAGTTGTCAAGAAAATATAATATATATGGTTCCAACAAGAGGAACCTTATTCTAACAATTACTTGACGACTTTGAAATCAGGGTAGCGAGACTCCGTTGTGGATTCAACATATCTAACCCTACCACTGATACATGTTTATATAGGGAAAAATCAGGGATTTTAGGGTTACACGAAATATCTTAATTCAATAAATAAAATCGGAAGATTTGAATTTCCTTACCGCGTAGCTGAGACGGCATTGAAACAACCATCAAACGGCATAGAGATAGCATGCAAGCCATCTCTAGTCCGTTTTCAAGTCGTTTCGCTGTGTCTGGGTTGGGCACTTACATGGGTTTCAATAGAGTCTTCTGTAGCGATGATGTGGTCTAAACGGATACACGACAATATCTATGCCGTTTCGCAAGCCGTTTGACATTCGTTTGCTCCAAATCGTGGATTTCGTTTTCTTGCTATCATTAGGGGACTTCGTGTTATAGTTCCTTAGTCTAGTAAGATCTTATCTTCAACTCTGACTTCAGTGAGGATTCATTTTTAGCACAATTGATGCCGCAAGTAACTGAAAAACAAGAAATTAAGGTAGATACCGACATATGGAAAGTGAACACTTTCTATACAAATAATGATGTATGAGAGGACACTAGAGGTATGGAATGCATGATTCTAAGGCCTAAAAGATGTTACATTTGACGCTCATCACATACCCCATACTTAAACATTACTCTTCCTTACGTAAGATCATGTCGTATGCATACTATGTGTAAGAACAAAAAAGTGCCTCAACTAAGAGAAAATCAAACAACTCAAATCATGTCATCATAGCACCAATCATTGTAAGAGGGCAAATAAAAAATCATAGCCATCCAAACTCTTCAAGGGTATTGTGTTTGCTTTTAATCTCACAACATGTGTTTAGGCATATATCAACAATATCTCAAACTCAACATACATGAAAAGATCTTACCATAGACTTCTCAAACTCCATCACCTGCCGAGTGAAACTAAAATGAAAGATATATATATATATATATATATATATATATATATATATATATATATATATATATATATATATATATATATATATATATATATATATATAAAAGGTGTAATGGGGATATGGGAGATGAGGGAATTATGTTGGTAGGCCAAAAAGTAGGTCAAAACGGCAAATAGTATATGGGGTACCGAATCTTTATAACTCAAAACACCTTCAACGCATTACCGCTTCATACTTTTTCTTCATAAATTGTACTTCTTCATAAATCAAAACACTTTAATCTTTGTAGCACTTGATATTTCTTCGAGGGATCTTTGCTTTTGAACCAATCATTATTTATTTGTTGTTGCATACTTGACAGGAGCTTTTCGTCCTCTCCACCAAACATGAAAATATCTTCGATAAGGATAATATGTATCCGAACTCACGCATTTACTTCTTGGATTCACTTTCACGCTTCAATGGAACACCCCATACTTGATTTCTTCATCCTCTTCTTCCATCACAACCCCGGATAGGGTCAAATGATGTTACACACGATTGTGAGGCATTTTTGAGGGGCACCAAAGAAGAAAAAAATAAAGACAACAAGTGACTAATAGAAGGAAAACATATAAAAAGGTGGAAAAGGTCACATAGGCTTATCAAAGAGGGCCTCAATCATTAGGGTTTGATATATTATGGTTTGATATTAAACCCTAATCTATCAAACATATAGAATCAAATGAGCATGTAGTTTTGAAAGAGAGTCAATCACAAGTTTTAGAAAAAACTAAACATGTTGGAGATCTCACATATATAAGAAAGAAAGGACACATGAAAATGCATGTCCATTAAGCTAGAGCGCTTACAAGGTTATATTTGGGTAAGCTAATAATCAATAATCATCCTCTCATGTGCATAAACAGTAGCCAGAAGTAGTAATCCAAAGCGTCGTTGGCAAGTCAAGTGTAATAAGATAGCATATTCTAATTTTTGGACATAAGAATGATGAGAAACGACTCAATCTACTATAATGCAATATTTTTGTGATTTTATGGTTTATGAATGCATGCAGAACGAAAAAGACTTAAAAAAGAAGGAAAAATCATTATAGTAAACGTGTGATAGAGAAAGAGAAACATGATATGTGAATGTGAGTATAGCACCCCATACTTAAACTACACATCGTCCTCGATGTGGAAAACAAGTAAAGAGAAGAAAATACTCACAAAGCGATGCAATGCATATGGTGGTAGGGGAGGGGAGTCGTAGATGATGGAATGTTGTGAAGGCCTTTGAAGTCCACTGCTTGTAACCTTCAATTATTTGAATATCCCTACATCAAACAAAAACATTAGCCATCATCCTAATAAAAGGGAAAAATAGAACCAAAAACAAAAACAAAAAGGGGGAAAAGGGAAAAAAAGTTCAAACTCATGGGTTGCCTCCCATGCAACGTATGTTTTTGGTCATTAGCTCGACCCATTTGGATTACTCCTGTAGAAAACCTTCATCACCGGGGATGGAGGTGTGGGCAAGATGGACGTCAATGGAACAAGGGAAGTGAGCGGGATAAATAGAAGTTTCTTGTGGTGTCAGGGTGTGTGGTACGTTGTGCTTGAGGTGAAGGTGAGAGAGGTATGGGCGGACGATGAGGACATTCCATGGTTGTAGTGGGTGGTGTAGGATGGAGGTGATGATGGTGAAGAAGGAGGGGAAAAAGGTTTACTGTGGCTGCTGGATTGGAGAGTAACATACGGGATTTTTTTATTTCAACTTCTACGGTAACAAAAACGGGAAGTGAACGGGTCCATACGGCATGGTAGGCCATTCGGTGGCCGTTTGAGACAAGTTTTTTGGAAGTACCGCCTTCGACGGTATAGGAAACGGCTTGGCTGGCCATTTTAGAAGCCATATGAGGCCGTTTGGAGGCCTTGTTAGCATGAAATATTGTGATATTTTAGGCACGTTTTCGAGATGTATTTCATCCATATTGGTGTTCATTGATAAAGCATTGAAGTAATTGTGAGCTAGTTTATCTATATTGTCGATATAGAGGTCTACATAAGCTTTGTGTTGATTTTAGGCGAATAAGAGCTAAAACCGAACGAATCAAGGGAGAATGGAGATAGATTGAGCATGTCCGGGGATTGAGGACACCACAAGGGAGCTAAGGAAGATGCTAGGATGAAGAATGACACGAAGCAAAGGAGATTTACGAGCAATCTATGTTCCACGCTCTAAAATACGGCCGTAATGGAGTCCACTCTCTAAACCACGGCCGTGGAACTTTTACAACACAAGTGTGGAGCATTCCAGTGAGTTACACGGCCGTGGAAGTTGTGAAGCACCGTAATCAAATTCCACGCTCTAAACCACGGGCGTGGAATCCTATGGAACCGTGATTTAGGCGATCTTTTAACGTACAATTAAAGCCACGATCTTTTACACAATGGGCTGGACACTTATTCTATCTTGCCCTATAAAAGGACGGAAGGAGAGAGATTCCGTCACCTCCGCTTAGAGACTGCGCTTAGCCCTATTGAGATTTCCGAATTGACGGAAAGGCTTACGGAAAGAGTGAAGATTTGGAAGATTGTTCATACGGAGATTACGTCTTTTGTCCTTAGGTTTGATTAGAAGACGGATTGACATCCCGTTCTTCGTTCTTATCAAGGTTTGTGATTGTTTGTGTTATTCTGAATCTGCTTACATCATTGTTCTTGTTTGTAGATTTGAGATTGGTTTGAAGTTTATTCAAGGTTTTCGAAGGTTTTCATCTTTCATTCTTTTAAATCTTGAATTTGATATCATAATGACTGTTGTTGGCTAAAACCCTTTAGCAATTCTAAGGTGAAGGGTTGATAGTTGTGGCTTAGATGATGATAGATCGATCGTAAATAGATTAGACCCTGAGAGTTAGAGAGAATCGCCGACGAGCCAGAATCACGGTGTGTTCTTGAGTTCCACGGCCGTAAAATCTCAAGATCCAACCGTAATTTCCCTCAGTTTACGAACCTTGCTTTTACTTTAATCCAAAGTTAAGGACTTGCTTTAACTTATTCTTGACTTGCCTTTTCTAGGTGGTAGTGAAGCCTCAACAACCTCTACCTCGATTCAGAGTGTCACAACCTTAATCGGTTTAGTTAGTCTTGATTCTTGGATTACAAGTTTGGGTATTTGATATAAATTCTTGACTTTAGATCTTTTCTATATTGAAGCCTCAACAACCTTTATAGAGAGTGTCTTTAGTTAAGTCACATAAAGTCTTGGAACTTCACCGTACATTGCTTTACTTTAGTATACCTTTGCAACTCTTAACTCTGTCCTTATATCTTTAGTATATCTTGAATCGATTGCCACAACTGGATTCCTGGATCTTTAGGATTGTTGTTTTCCTAATATTTACAAAGCTCATACATTTACTTGCTTGACGATTATTAACTGGATTTAACCCCCCAAATCCCTGTGTTCGATACTCTGAAATTCTTGCTAATCTACGCCGATCCGTACACTGCGGGTTCGCTTGCTTTTATTCTAGTTTTATAAATTTAATACTTATTTGCACGCACGCTAAGTGGCGAACAAGTTTTTGGCGCCGTTGCCGGGGATTTGGTCTAGGCCGAATTCGGTTATCGGTTGTCAAGCTTGGGAGCTTTTCCCTTGTTATTTGATATCTCTTCGAGTGTATGCGCAGGTTTAGGAACAACGAAGACCTCTTACCTCTTGATCAAGAGCTTGAGAGGACTTTGAGGAGAAAGCTCAAGGAAAGAAAGATGGTTGAAGAAAGAGAACGTGATTACCAAACGGAGTTGGCGGAAAAGGAAGCTCAACTCCAATGGAGTAAGAAGACTCGCAGGGAAGAAATAGATCGTCATCAAATGAAGGTTGACGATCTATCGGACATGATGTTTCAAATGAGGTTGGAAATAAACAAACTCAAGAAGACAAAGAGAAGAAGGAGGCCATCAAGATCGGTTAGAAACAACTCATCCAATGAGGATAGCGACTCTTCCATGCCACCACTAGAGGAAATTGATCCAACGATCAATGTGAACCCGTTCTTTCCACGGCCAGCTGCCAATCGCCGTGTCCCAGCTAGAGGTGCGAGAGTCGACCGTGTGGATGAGGAGCCAAGAACTCTTGGCCAAAGGATGGATCCAACGCAGCAACCACGCCGTTTAGGTGTGAACTTTGATGCTGATGATGCACAAGGGTTTAGCTTCAACCCGCAAGTTATTACCATTCTCCGCCAAAATCAATTTGGGGGAACAAGCGCTGAATCTCCACATCAACATCTACAAAATTTTGAGATCATGATGGAGACAATGAAGCCGAAGAATGTAACTACTAACAGCTATAAGCTCAAGCCTTTCTTTTTCTCCTTGAAAGGGAAAGCATTATCTTGGTATCAAGCTCTTCCAAGTGGGAAACTTGAAACTTGGGAGGATCTTTCTTCGGAATTCCTCACTAAGTTCTTTCCGCCATCCAAAACGGCGGAGTTGAGAGGTAAGACTAATGCATTTTCTATGAGATCTAACGAAAGTTTATTTCAATCTTGGGAAAGATTTCAGGATTTGCTATTGGATTGCCCACATCATGGCATATCCAAATTGGCGCTATTGGAGATATACTATAAGGGGCTAGATGTGGAGACACAATTCAAGCTCCAATCCCTTTCATGTGGTACATTTATGGATATGAGGGAAGATGACGCTTGGGATTTCATTGAAAAGCAAGCGCGAGTTATTGAGAAGTATTCTCATCGGAAAGTGGAGGCGAATCATGTGGATCAAGGAGCAAAGCTATCTCAAGCGGCTCAAACTCAAATCTTTTCTCTCAATACGGAGATTAAAGAGTTGAAGGAAGCCATCAAAACCAACTTTCCAAAGCAAAAGGAACAAGATGTAGGTTATTTGGGCAACAACAATAACCACAACGGGAATGAGAATACAAACCGCAACAACCGGAACAACAACCGGAACAATTAGAACAACAACAACAACAACAACCGGAACAACAATAGGGGTTCAAACAACAACAATTGGCGTCCCAACCAACAAAATTCCGGTAATTCTTATTCCAATTCAGGAAATTCACTAACTCCACCTTCCTCTTCTTCCACTTCTTTGAAAAGCCAGGGGCAAACATCTAATGTTGGAAGTACTTCGGGGAAGGAGAAGCCCGATCCCATGTTGGAGACAATTTTGGGCAAGCTTCAAGGATTGGAGACTCGCATCATCAAAGTTGATGATCACATAACTAAGGTTGATAAAGCCCAAAAGGTTTTAGAAAACCAAATGTTTAGCCATGCGGAGGAAGTTCCTAGGAATCAAGGAAAACTTCCAGAAAAGACGGAGGACAACCCAAAAGGAAGGGTGATGGCAATCACAACTAGGAGCGGAGTAGCAACTACCGACCCGCAGCCTAAGTTTGTAGAAGTCCCCGTTGAGAAGGAGAAAGAAAAGGGAAAGGAGAAGGAAGATGTCTACGTTCCTCCTCCAGCTTACAAACCTCCCCTACCATTCCCGCAATCTAGAGCAAGAGCGCGTCTAGATAAATAATTCGGTAAGTTTATTGAACTCATGAGCAAACTGCATATTAATATACCGTTCATTGATGCAATTGTAGGTATGCCAACTTATGGGAAGTTCTTAAAGGAGATCCTTTCTAACAAGAGAAAGTTAGAGGATTTTGGAGAGGTTAAGATGAGTTCGGATTCATCGGATCTCATCAAAACCATGAAGGAGAAGATGCCCCCAAAGCTGAAGGATCCGGGGTCATTTTGTATTCCCATAGGAGTGGGAGATGTCACATATGATGCATTATGTGATTTGGGGGCATGCGTGAGCATTATTCCGCTTGCCTTATGTAGGAAGATCGGTTTAGGCGATCCTAAACCGGTAAAGATGACGTTATACATGGCAGATCGATCCATAACTCGTCCCGTCGGTATAGTTGAAGACGTCCCGGTCAAGCTCGGTAAGTTCTATGTTCCTATAGATTTTGTTGTGCTTGACATTCCTGCAGATAGTCCGGTCCCGATCATTCTCGGAAGACCGTTTCTTGCAACATCCGGCTGTATAGTCGATTGCAAGAATGCTAGACTCGCCTTTGACATAGGAGAAGAAAAGGTAGAGTTCGTTCTTTCCACTTTGGTGAAGGAACCAGCCTTCAATGAGGATATATTCAATATACATGACACAAAGAGAAGTATGTGAGGAAGAGTTCGAGAAACTCCACGATGAGGTAGAAAACGTACGGATCCACGGCCAGACAGCCTATTCCACGGCCGTGGAATTCATCAACCCAAACGTGGAGCATTCCAGTAAGTTACACGGCCGTGGAGGAAACAGAGGCACCGTATTTACTTTCCACGCCCAAAATCACGGCCGTGGAGAAGGCAGGGGTGCCGTAATTTTGGGTGAAACCGAAGGAAATTGTTCTACCTCCACAACTTCTCTTGATTCTTCTCCAACACCTTCTACATCCTTAGACACTTCTAAGGAAGCATCAGATACTCTTCAAGAGCCATTGGAAACTTCGATAGTGATGGAATTGAAGCCACTTCCTACACATCTAAGGTACGCATTCTTGGACCTAATTCTACCTTTCCGGTAATTGTTAGTTCCGATTTGAGTATTGATGAACATAGTAAGCTTATGGTTGTCCTTAAGAAACATAGGAAAGCCTTAGGATATACTATAGAGGATTTAGTAGGAATCAAACCTTCCCTATGCATGCAAAAGATTTTAATGGAAGAGGACTTTAGAACTTCACGACAACCTCAAAGGCGGTTAAATCCGACCATGAAGGAGGTTGTCAAGAAGGAAATTCTTAAACTACTTGATGCAGGTATCATCTATCCTATCTCCGATAGCAAGTGGGTGAGTCCCGTACAAGTGGTTCCGAAGAAGGGAGGAATGACGGTCATCACCAACAAAAACAATGAACTCATTCCTACACGAACCGTAACAGGATGGCGGATGTGTATAGACTACCGCAAGCTAAACAACGCGACTAGGAAGGATCACTTCCCACTACCCTTCATCGATCAAATGCTTGAAAGGTTAGCACAACACTCACACTTTTTCTATCTTGACGGTTATAGTGGTTTCTTTCAGATCCCGATACACCCGGATGATCAGGAGAAGACCACGTTCACGTGTCCGTGGGGTACGTTTGCCTATAGGAGGATGCCGTTCGGGCTTTGCAACGCCCCAGCCATCTTTCAAAGGTGCATGATGGCCATCTTCTCAGAATATATAGAGGAAATCATGGAGGTTTTTATGGATGACTTCTCCGTTTATGGTTCCTCTTTTGACAATTGTCTTTCTAACCTTGCTCTTGTATTACAAAGGTGTGAAGACACTAACCTAGTTCTTAATTGGGAGAAGTGTCAATTTATGGTGAAAGAAGGTATTGTATTAGGACACTTAATCTCTAGTAGAGGGATTGAGGTGGATAAAGCTAAGATAGAGACAATAGAAAAGCTTCCTCCCCCAACTTCGGTGAAAGGGATAAGGAGTTTTCTAGGACATGCTGGATTTTATAGGCGTTTCATAAAGGATTTCTCTAAAATATCAAAACCGCTTACTAATCTATTGATGAAGGATGCAGTTTTTGATTTTTCGCAGGAATGCTTAGATGCGTTCAATATGATTCGCGAAGCTCTAATCTCAGCCCCGATTATCCAACCTCCGGATTGGAATCTTCCCTTTGAGGTTATGTGTGACGCAAGTGACGTAGCTATAGGAGCTGTCCTTGGGCAAAAGAAGGAAGGACGAACCCACGCTATCTACTACGCTAGCAAGACGCTAGATGAAGCGCAGCTCAACTATGCCACTACCGAAAAAGAATTCTTAGCAATTGTATATGCAATTGAAAATTTTCGCTCTTATCTTGTAGGTACAAAGGTGATTGTATACACGGATCATGCTGCGATCCGGTATCTACTTACAAGAAGGATGCGAAGCCAAGGCTAATTAGATGGATTCTTCTCCTACAAGAATTCGATCTAGAGATCCGCGACAAGAAAGGTTCGGAAAATTCTATTGCGGATCATTTGAGTCGTCTAACACATCTAGAGGACGACCATCTATCTATAGATGACTCCTTTCCGGACGAGCATTTACATATCATAGAGTAGTGCATCGACGTGATCACCAAAGGTAACGAACCATGGTTTGCTGATTTTGTTAACTATTTGGTTTGTCAGGAATTACCACCCGGATTATCCTACGCACAAAGAAAGAAGTTTTTTAAGGATATTCGGGAATACTTTTGGAATGAACCTCTCCTCTTTAAGAGAGGTCCGGACGGCATTATTCGGCGATGTGTGCCGGAAGATGAGATGCAAAGTGTCATCCGTCATTGTCATTCACTACCTTGTGGAGGACACGCTAGTTCAAACAAGACTAGCGCTAAGGTATTGCAATCTGGATTCTTTTGGCCTACTCTATTTAAACATGTGCAAACCTTTGTTTCCTGTTGCGATGCTTGTCAAAGAACAGGGAATATATCTAGGAGGAATGAGATGCCTCTCAACAACATCCAAGAGGTGGAGATCTTTGACGTTTGGGGAGTAGACTTCATGGGACCTTTCCCATCATCTTGTGGAAACCAATACATACTTTTAGCGGTGGATTATGTTTCGAGATGGGTTGAAGCAATTGCTTCTCCCACCAATGATGCCATGGTAGTGGTTAAGTTCTTTAACAAGACCATCTTCCCACGATTTGGGACACCACAGACTATCATTAGTGATGGAGGTTCTCACTTCATTGCCCGCCGTTTTGAAGCTCTTCTAGCTAAGTATGGGGTGACTCACAAGATCGCCACCCCTTATCATCCACAAACTAGTGGACAAGTGGAGATCTCAAACCGGGAGATCAAAGGAATCTTAGAGAAGACGGTTTCAAGGACAAGGAAAAATTGGTCTTTGAAGCTAGATGACGCATTATGGGCGTACCGGACTGCATATAAGACTCCCATCGGAACAACACCATACAACCTTGTGTATGGGAAGTCTTGTCACTTACCGGTAGAGTTGGAGCACAAGGCGTATTGGGCAATAAAGTGGTTGAACTTCAGCATGAAGGAAGCGGGAGAGAAGCGTCTTTTGGACCTAAATGAGCTTGAAGAACTTCGCTTGAACGCCTACGAAAACGCCAAGATCTATAAAGAAAGAGCGAAGCGTTGGCATGATAAGCATATCATCCCAAAGGACCTCAAAGAAGGAGATTAAGTTCTCCTCTTCAATTCAAGGCTTCGTCTCTTTCCAGGTAAGCTTAAATCTCGTTGGACTGGAACTTTTCTAATGAAACGTATTTTTCCCCATGGTGCAATTGAAGTATGGGGTGAAAAGGGCGGAAGCTTTAAGGTGAACGGTCAACGACTCAAGAAATATACACCGGAACTCCAAGCTGAAGAGTTCGCGCCCACCGCACTCGAATAAGTGCGAATATGGTCTAGATACGGACCTTAAACAAAGCGCTTCTTGGGAGGCAACCCAAGGTATTGCATTTACGTTTTTGTCTTTGATTCATAGATTAGAATAGTATAGACGTTTTGTTTTGTTTTGCCTTCGATGCCTTCCGGTATGTTCGTGTTTTTGGATGTAGGAACAGTGGAAAAGAAAGGGGGAAGGAAAAGTTTGAAGAAAATTGACGAAACTTGGACTTTGACACATTACAAAGAGTTCCACGGCCGTGACAGCTACAGTGACCGTAATTTTCAAAAGCCTAAGACAAATCACCAAAACCACGGTTCCGTACATTTCCACGGCCGTGGAACCCCCCGATAGACCATGATTTTCAAAAATTTTTACGGCCACTATAAAAACCACGTTTCTTCACAAAACACACAAAACAATCCCAATTCCACGCCCAAATCTCCGATTACCTTCCCCCTCTCCCAATTTCTCGTTTGTTAATCGTTTTTAACGATTCTTTGGCCAAAACTGAAGCAATTCCCGTCACCTACAAGATCCAAGCAACGATTCGAGCGGCAATTCACCGGAGAAGACAAAATTCGGATTCCAAAATCCGAAAATCTAGGTTTTTCACCTCTTCTTTATCTTTGTCGATTTGGCTTCGTTTTTGCTAGAATTTTTAGGATAACTGATTGGAATTGGACTGAAATTAGTCTAGGGCTTCTTGCTGTTGAGTTTGGTGTGATTTTGCTGAGTTTTGCGAATTTGCGAGACGAACCACGGTCTCTGGGCATTCCACGGCCGTGGAACCTGAAGAACAGACCGTGGTTTTTGACAGAAAATGGATTTTGTAAGGAGAGTGTCTAATAGAAATAAGAATAAGAAAAGGAAAGGCAACACATCTTCCTCTTCTAGAGCACCACTAGATGAGCCTCCATCACCCCCATCATCACCATCACTACCTCCCCCTAGGATCCCTACTATCCATGAGGATCATCTAGATACCTTAGAGAGGATCCATAAGAGGGCGGTCATAGGACCTAGGTACTTACTACTTGAGGAGCTAGAGCCCTTGCATGTGATAGGGGATCTCACTTGGCTATTGGATAGAGCCGGCTTAGTCATCTTCTCCGCTATTCGGGAAGATGCTTATGAGGAGATTACTAGGGAGTTTGTAGTCTCCTTTGAGCACAGTCATGTTGACAGGACAATTTTTTTCCGGCTGATGGAGAGAAACTATGAGTTCTCTATTAGAGAGTTTGAAGCCTTCTTTGGGTTCCAGGAGACCTTCAATGGTCGATTCCCTAGTGGTGTGTACGCCAAGGATTTCTGAGAGGAGATAGCCATGATATACGCCAGCGAGGACCGCTGGCAACCTGCTGATACCAAGGCTAGGTTGATCTACCACCTAGCCTTGAAGATTGCCCATAGAGAGCTTTCTGAGTGTCTATTTCCTAGGACGGAGACACCTCAGAAGATCAAAAAAGACGAGTTATTTCTGCTTTACAGTATGTTATACGGCAGGCCAGCTGATTGTGCCACCCTCTTAGTTGTTACTATGAGCAAGCTAAAGAACAAGAGGGCTGGCAACATTGGATACGGTGGGATGGTCACCCACCTTGCTAGATAGTTAGGGGTAGACTTCTCCGCTTGCACCCGCATTGCAGCTAGACCCCTAGGACTTCAGAGCCTCATGACTAGAGGCATCATCTTCCCTACACATAGAGGTCCACCGTTCGCTGCCATGCCTTGGGAGAGTATGACCGGGAGAGGGATTGAGTGGCTTCCTGAGTATTCCATTATGACTGGACGCCATAACTGGAAGGAGACGTTCGCTGCCATGCATGTGAACAAATTAGTTGCCCCTCCCTACGTTCCACCACCACCAGTTGTTGATGAGGAGGAGATGAGAGGGGATGACGAGTTTGAGGGAGGAGGAGTTGATCATGACTTTGGTACTTTTCCGGATCAGCCAAACACAGTTCCTGACCTTCCTAGACACTCTCCCCGCCCCGCTAGAGCTTCTAGCTCTTCCTCTCGCCGTGCTAGTGTGAGCGAGAGGCCGACTTGGATGGCGGATCCTCCTACTTGGTATAGTACGCAGCCGGACTGGATGGGAGCTCCACCACCTTGGCATGCACAACCACCACCTACAACAACACCTTCTGATGCACCGGCATGGTACAGCCAGCCGCCTGGTTGGTATGAGCAGTTACCGGAGTGGGCCACTGACCTTTTCGATAGGGTCGGAGCTTTAGAGATCCGTGCAGATGCTAGGGATGCACGAGCCGCCGATCATGATCGCATGATGAGAGACATATACCGCCAGCAGTTTGGGCGGAACTATGATCCCGGCTTCTTCCCGTTTCCACCTCCACCGGCACCGCAGTGAGGATGATTGATGATCCACCGTTCTAGCCGCTCCACCACCGTTTTGTGAGTCCTTTTTCTTTCTTTCTTTTCTTCTTTTTCTTTTTGAACATTAGGGACAATGTTTGTTCCAAGTATGGGGTGGGGTGTGACTAATCGTTTGTAATAACTCTTACTCACTTTGTATGCTTTTATCGAGAACACCGTGCATGTTTCATTCTATTGTTACACGTTTCATTATTGCATTGCATGAAAAAACTTTTGAAAAACCCATAAAAATTGTAAAATTTTGAAAATTTTGTGCTTCTAAGGATAGAGATGACTTCTATGATAATCACTACTTGTGAATTGAGTTTTGATGACAATCGCATGCTTAAACAAATAGTGAATTGAAAAGAAATTGAATGAGTTGATTATTCATCTTTTGCAAGCTTCATAATGTGAAGAATGTTACCTAAATCATGTTGAGAAATCAAAGTTGAAATCACATGATAAGTTCTTATACTTCTTTTTGAGATGATTAAGGCAATTCGATTTTCTTTCTTCTTTCTTTGATCATTTAGCCCCTCAATGAAATAATGACATCCTTTACCTATCCGGGAATTTGGAGGAGTTGATATTTGGCATGTTTGATGTGGGAGAGCCATGAAAGCAATTATTTGCATTCAAAAGAATAGAAAGAAATTATAGGTTTGGGGAAGTCAATCATGACGATGAGTAACTCGGCACCATTCACATAGCCGGGTGTTTGTGTCTTGCCAAAGTCGGATTGAGCGATATTCCTAGCAGATTATGGTATGTGCATCAAGGGTTTGAGGCATCTCGCAAAAATGAGAACCGCCAATCTCCTAGGCTTCGGTTTTTGTGCACCTCTGTCCATAACTCCAAAAGTAAAGTCGAAAAATGAATTGAAAAGAAGAGAGCGAAGCTCTAAGTTGAAAGTTGATAACACGATTTATAGCATAGTTTTAGGTGCACATTTAGGTAGAATTCTCGCTCAATCATGCATTATCTAGCACTAGTCCAATACGTTTTGCACTCAAAACATGTATTTTGTCGAGATAGACGTCTACACGGACTTGTGTGCGTTTTGTAGGTATTTCGGGAAGTTTCGAGCCAAAACGACACGTTTGAGGGTCGCTCATTTAGAGGACACGTTTCCAAACTCATTAGAACGCAAGGAAAGGGCTGAGAAAGACTCAAGGAACCTTGCCAACACAGGCCATGCACCAAACCACAACCTAATGATCCAAGGCGAAGTTTCTGCACAGAATCACGGTTCTCTGAAGAACCACGGCCGTGGAAATGACCGTGGATTTTGCCAGATTCTCGTGACAGCTGTGCCACGACTCTCATGGCCAGCTCATGAAGAATTGGTTATAAAAGTGGTCCTTGATAGTTGTTAGAGGCAGCTGGGATTTGGGTAGTTTGAGAGCAGCTCACATATTCTCCATTTTTCTTTGACAAAATATATTCCAAGAAGAAGAGGGACTTTTTCTAGGAAGGAAAGTGCAAGAAGAAGAAGAAAGGAGCCATTGCCATTGAAGAGGAGAGGAGAAGACACACTTAGCTCTTGTATTTTCGGATTTATTTCTAGAAGTTTTTGAACTCTTGAACCTTCCTTTGGAAGGGTTGTAAGTCGTTCTAATTTCATCTTCAGATTTAGATTGTGTTTGAAGTTCATTTGTTCATCTTCTTTCTCTCATTTTCTTGCAATGGAGGTTATGAATCTATGCTTGTTTGTTTTGATTTCTAATATGAATGTTGTAGGCTAGATTGATGTGATTCTAGGGTAAGGAAAGGATGGTTATGGCTAGATCTATGATAGGACGAACTTAGATTTACCTTTGGATGATTTTTGTTTATGAACGTAGCTACTGTTAGAAATCACGGGTAGTTCTTGAAGAACCACGGTCGTGGTTTCTGTAGAACAAACCGTGGTTCTTCCTGGTTCGAAGGATCTTATCTTAGGTTCATTAAATTGTTGAAACCCTAAGTTTTTGCTGAGTTTAACCTACCCTAGGGTGTCCTAGTGTAGCGACTAAGTGTTAGGAGAGACTTACCCGGTAATCCTTGCCCTTAGAATCTAAAATAGCAAAACCTTAGGTAATGGTGAGCCTAATAAGCCGCCATTGGATTAAATGTGCTAGGATAGTTGATTAGGAGTTCCCTTTCCGAGACTTACCCGGTGAGGATAGGTTAGATCCCTAATTAAACAATCCGGTTTGTGTTAAATTCCTCCCCTTAGGTTCTTAGAGACTTAACCGGTAATGAGACCTTAGGTGTGGATTAGTTGGATCATGAGACTTACCCGGTAATTGATCCCATTTTAGGAACACTTAATCCCAACATATCATAATCAATCCAAAGAATGAATAGATAACTTGAGTTTTATGCCATAACCGGAATTTCCAACCCCTAGAATCCGTCTTCCCTTTCTCTTGATCAATATCTCGTTTGACTCGTTTATTTGTGCTGATTTTTGGTTTGGTTTGATTTATTGCTTTGCATGAGTTATGACCCTTGCTTGATGACCATAAAAACCAACAAAAACATTGAGTTTTCCATTTTCTTTGTTCCTCATCTTGTCTTAGCCTAGATTTACACTATTTTTGATCATTGCTTGACTCGATTTCACCTTAGTCTTTGAGTTCGACCTCGGAATACTTACCTTTCTACATAACGATCCGTACACTGCGGGTTTCGCTAGGTAGTTTAGGATTTAGTTCGAGTTTATAAATGTAAAGCTTTTTGTGCTATTTCCTAGCGTGACAAAAGTGTTGCGGAAACCGCAAGAGAAAAAGAAAAGAGTTAGTTATCCACTTTCCCGGATTCATGCACCACATTCCTTAAAGTTTTCCTTCCCTTTCCGCATTCTAGACCTTGTTTGAAAGTCCTTAAGATCAAGAGAATGATATATGACTTGGTGATCTAAATTGAAGTTTCTTATGATTGATTTTGATAATGTTTGAAGGTTATGATGTTTACATGGAAGTTTGATCAATTCATGAGTCTTCTTTACTCTTTACTCTTTGATTATGTGTATGAAAGTCCTATAAACGAATGAAGCAAGATTTGAGAATGATCTATTGACTAGAAAGCACATTCATCTAAAAGAAGTTTTGTTTTTGAGAGTGTATCCATATTTCATCCTAACTTGAGTTTTAAAGCTTTTGAAAGACCTTGCTTGGGGACAAGCAAGTGGAAAGTATGGGGTTATTTGTTAGCATGAAATATTGTGATATTTTAGGCACGTTTTCTAGATATATTTCATCCATATTGGTGTTCATTGATAAAGCATTGAAGTAATTGTGAGCTAGTTTATCTATATTGTCGATATAGAGGTCTACATAAGCTTTGTGTTGATTTTAGGCGAATAAGAGCTAAAACCGAACGAATCAAGGGAGAATGGAGATAGATTGATCATGTCCGGCGATTGAGGACACCACAAGGGAGCTAAGGAAGATGCTAGGATGAAGAATGACACGAAGCAAAGGAGATTTACGAGCAAGCTATGTTCCACGCTCTAAAATACGGCCGTAATGGAGTCCACTCTCTAAACCACGGCCGTGGAACTTTGACAACACAAGCGTGGAGCATTCCAGTGAGTTACACGGCCGTGGAAGTTGTGAAGCACCGTAATCAAATTCCACGCTCTAAACCACGGGCGTGGAATCCTATGGAACCGTGATTTAGGCGATCTTTTAACGTACAATTAAAGCCACGATCTTTTACACAATGGGCTGGACACTTATTCTATCTTGCCCTATAAAAGGACGGAAGGAGAGAGATTCCGTCACCTCCGCTTAGAGACTGCGCTTAGCCCTATTGAGATTTCCGAATTGACGGAAAGGCTTACGGAAAGAGTGAAGATTTGGAAGATTGTTCATACGGAGATTATGTCTTTTGTCCTTAGGTTTGATTAGAAGACGGATTGACATCCCGTTCTTCGTTCTTATCAAGGTTTGTGATTGTTTGTGTTATTCTGAATCTGCTTACATCATTGTTCTTGTTTGTGGATTTGAGATTGGTTTGAAGTTTATTCAAGGTTTTCGAAGGTTTTCATCTTTCATTCTTTTAAATCTTGAATTTGATATCATAATGACTGTTGTTGGCTAAAACCCTTTAGCAATTCTAAGGTGAAGGGTTGATAGTTGTGGCTTAGATGATGATAGATCGATCGTAAACAGATTGGACCCTGAGAGTTAGAGAGAATCGCCGACGAGCTAGAATCACGGTGTGTTCTTGAGTTCCACGGCCGTGGAATCTCAAGATCCAACCGTAATTTCTCTCAGTTTACGAACCTTGCTTTTACTTTAATCCAAAGTTAAGGACTTGCTTTAACTTAGTCTTGGCTTGCCTTTTCTAGGTGGTAGTGAAGCCTCAACAACCTCTACCTCGATTCAGAGTGTCACAACCTTAATCGGTTTAGTTAGTCTTGATCCTTGGATTACAAGTTTGGGTATTTGATATAAATTCTTGACTTTAGATCCTTTCTATACTGAAGCCTCAACAACCTTTATAGAGAGTGTCTTTAGTTAAGTCACATAAAAGTCTTGGAACTTCACCGTACATTGCTTTACTTTAGTATACCTTTGCAACTCTTAACTCTGTCCTTATATCTTTAGTATATCTTGAATCGATTGCCACAGCTGGATTCCTGGATCTTTAGGATTGTTGTTTTTCCAATATTTACAAAGCTCATACATTTACTTGCTTGACGATTATTAACTGGATTTAACCCCCCAAATCCTTGTGTTCGATACTCTGGAATTCTTGCTAATCTACGCCGATCCGTACACTGCGGGTTCGCTTGCTTTTATTCTATTTTTATAAATTTAAGACTTATTTGCACGCACGCTAAGTGGCGAACAAACCACATATTCACAGTTAATTTCGAAAAACGGATACTAGCCGTTTTTCTTTAAACTTTGGCTACGACGTTTTGAATTAATTTCGAAAAAATCTTCGAAGGAGCTTGAAACGACATGGGAAACGGCTATGGGACGGGTAGGGAGGCCATTTGCATGGCCATTTGAGCCCGTTTAATGTTCATTTCTGGCTATGGCATTTTGCAATTAAAATTCAGCTGAATAATTTAAATTCAGCCCCTTTTCCAAATTTTGCAAGGATGAATTCTTGATCATCTTGTTTTTGAATAGAATCTTCTAGGGCAATATCCATATGTTCCAAGTGGTCAGTAAGCTCTTGGCGGGAGTCTTCTGGTGCTGCGACTTGACATTCCAGGAACTCGTGACTATCATTAGTTCTCCGAGTTCTCATTCCATGTTTCGTCTTATTTTGCACAAGGTCTTTCACAATTTCTTTGAGCTCGTGAATCGTAGTTCTCATCTCTATCTGAATCTTGAGCACCTCTCTTAACATCAATTTCATGGTAGTAACCTATGGAGTTTCTTGCAAGACAAATACATCTAAAGAGGGGTTGTCAACAATGATCATTCATTCATCATTAGTAATGGAGTTAGTTATGTCACATATATCATCAATCAATGAGGGAACACTTAGGGAGGTTAGGATGAGTAAACATCACTATTTCTTCATCAAATTGAAAAATGATGAATCCCTCTCGAACGTTTATGAAAGATCTAGCAGTAGCAAGGAAGGGAGTCCGACGATCACATGGACGTTAGTATCTACATCAACATCAATAACAACAAAGTCTACAAGCATCTCATGCTTGTCAATCCTTACAATAAAGTTCTCAAGCATGTCAGCATGTCTAATGATAGACTTTTTGGCCAAAGTCAAGGTGAATTTCACCGGTGAAAGTTCTCCTAGTTCTAATTTTGTGCTCAATTTGAGTGACATAATACTCACACTAGCACCTAAATTACATAAACAGGGTGCTTCTTTCCACCGAAGGTCAATGGATGCAAAATCTTCCAGGATCTTCCTTCTTGGGTGATATCTTTGTTTGAAGCATAGTGTTGAACTCCTTGGTGATTTCAATTGAGCCTTCATAATTGCAAAGTTTCTTGTTTGATAGCAGCTCCTTCGTAAACTTTAAATATTTGGGCATTTGTTTCAATGCCTTAACAAGTGGAATCTCTAGGTAAAGTTTTTTCATTTGCTCTAGAAAAATTATAAAATCTCCATCCATCTTCTTCTTGTTATGATCCTGAGGAAAAGAAAGAGGAGGTCTATCTAGCTTAGAAGGTGTAGAAATCATTACCTCTTCAAGTACAACCATTTCCTCAATGGTTTTCTTCGTATTCATTTTAGTGGCTACGGAACCAACAATCTATTTTCCGCTTCTTAGTGTGATGGCGCAAACTTCTCTAGAAATTGATTCCGTGGTTACAAGGAGTTTTCATTGAGCTTTCTCCAATTGTTGACTGAGTTGGACAACTTGCGTTTCCAATATCTTATGGCTTCTGTCAATCACATCAAAAGTGGTTTCTATCATGCTATCGATCCTCAAAACTCATGATTGAGTTTCTAATTTCTCCTATGGGTCCTACAAGCGCTTGATGTCCATTTGCGAGCTTCTCCAGAATTTTCCTGCGTGATTTGTGCAGGAGCTTGTGCTTGATCAAGGATGAGATCTCTAGGAAAAAAATTTCTCCGTTAGAATTGTGGGAAATTCCTTTGTGGGAAGGGCTTTTTGTGTAGGCGTTCTCCTTTTGACAACCTCTTTGAATTCCTAGATAGTTGACTTGTTCAATGACCTCAAAACATATCATGTATTCATTGAAGGCTGAACAATCTTCTATCTCATGATATGTGTCCTTGCAAAATTGATAGTTATATTAGTATTTAAATTAGTAATTGAGGAAGTGTGGCTACCATCAACAAGCTTCATCGAGGCTTGCACATTCTTAGGTAACTTGTCAATCTTGTCATCATCCTTAATATTATAGACATCTTGTGTCTTGTTGCGCTTCTTGGTATATTTCCCTATGTGCTCAACAACAGTCAAAAGATAGTCTCAAACTTCATCCTCGTTCATTCTTGTAAATTTATGGAATTCTTGGTGTTAACCAAATTCCTAGTAGTATCATTCAAACCACTATAAAAATATTCAGGAAGTGCTTTCTTTCAAATTCATGGTGAGGGCATGAGTGCAACAACTCATTAAATCTTTCCCATGTTGAATGAATGTTTCCTCAATCTTCCATGTCAAAGTGAGAAATCTTCTCTCTAGTCTCAGCAGTCTTGTGGGAAGGAAAACGCTTGTTCAGGAAATCTGTTATTAATACCTCCCAAATAGAAAAAGTATTTAAAGGGTGTTTTTTAAGCCAGTTTGCAGCCTTTCAAGTCAAAGAAAAATTAAGTGCACGCGTTATCAAGGCATCAAGAGCAATGTTCTCATAATTTAAAGTGTTCATGATATTATCAAAATTCTCCAAATGTTGATGCGGATTCACATTCAGTAGTCATGAAAATTAATCATTATAGGTGATCCCGATGGTATATGTCCTGAGGTTGAAGTCTTGACCTTCAAGTGCAGGGAGCACGAAAGCATGGTTTGGAACCTTATGTCTGGGATTCATCCTAGCGTCTAGCCTTTGAGGGTGACGAGTGATCGTAGAAGTTTTACCGAGGTACAAACACTTTTCCCGCAACGATATGTGATCACAAGTAGTATAATGGGGAATTGAATTCTCAAGGACCACGTCTGTATTGGTTGGAACAAATAAACATATATACTAAGCTAAGAGAAAGGAAAATGAGGCAAACAAGTTGAAATATCAAAGCGCAACAATCGTGGAACAATTTGGTTTTAAAGTGTGATGTAATATGATATGGATGAATGGTATAAGGAAATATGAATAACCACTGTGATAAATCAAATAGTAACCACATATGTGAACAACATGAACTTCAATCAACAATTATGAAGTAACCATCTAAAATAGCATTGGGCATAGACAAACCAAGACCGTTCTTTCCAACTAACGTAGCTCGCAATCTAGCAATTCGGCGAGTATAGGAAAACCATGAAGCATTTGGAAATCCGCATAAGACCGAGAAAAACCATCGCTTTTGTCCCTTTAGTTCAAAAAGGTACAAAATTCAGAACTTTCTATGATGATTTAAAATCCTCAAAGCTTTCATAAAACACAACAAACAAAGTTCTTTTTAATAAATCCAATAAAACAAACTTCGCCTTTGGCCCTTCACTTGTTTTATCTAAACCATTTAAAAACACTAATTCTTTCGAAGGTTATTAAAAGGTAGAGTGAAACACTTTGAAAAGAAACATAGAACTTGCTAACATCAATTCGGTAATTCACATAAACAGTCACAATCAATCTATTATTGGCTTAAACAAACCCTTAGATCGAAGGAGACTTAGCCAAACATAGAGCAGAGAGAGAAACCAGATGAAAATAAGAATATTTGCATATAATAAAACTCAAAGCGCGCAAAATAATAACAAAATAAGTCAAACCTTTAATGTGGAAGTAACAACCTTGACAAACATGTCTTTGAATAACATGACATGAGATTTGATGACATAAGATGATAAGAGGTAGTATGAGATATCTAAGGGGTATATATATGATAAAACTCGGGCTAAAATGATACAGAACATCCCGTCGTAAACCTAGAAAATTAGGTCACGCATCGAAGTTGTCGCAATGGCGTAATCGACCGGTATACAATTGGTATACGGCCGTTTGGTGCCCGTGGGGTGGCCGTCTGGGTCTTCCTCTTTATGATGTCTTGGGCTGAAATTTACTTGAGTTGGGCTGATCCAAAAGGCTTTATGGGATGGTCATACAAATGACCATGGTGGTCGTATGTTGCTCGTTTGGTTGGCGTTTCGGTTGTTGTTCCAACTTGTTTGGTAAAGCCGTCTTGTGTGATTAATGCTCCAAAGTAAGGAAGGTCTTGGATCCAATCCATAGCGGTCTTTGAGCTTCTCGAGTAGTCGATCCTCAGTCATATGAGCTAATATCCTTGTGATGTCCGACTTCAGAAAAGATCGAGCTCTTAAGCATCCTTGAGTGAATATGATTGGTAAATACTTCATAACGAGCCTTGAAACTTGAAATATGAAATGCCCGGAAGTAGATACCCAAAACTTAATATGAACGCATTTTGCGTTATAAGCATATATATCTTGCCAAAAGATGTGTAAAACAACATGAATAAGTGGGTAGAAAACACGTATGTTTTGATGCTATCAATGAGTCCTTTCAGCAGCAAGTGCAGCATTAAGCCTAGAAATCTCAACTTGTGGGTCAGCAACAAGAAGTTGATTTTTTTTGTCATCCAATGCTTGATTTTCAACTTCACAAATTTTTGCCTATGGAGAGTGGCCCTCAATCTCATTGTCAAAAGAGACAAGTTTGCTTGGGTAGTGGATTTTTTGCATTTGCCAATCTAGTCTGTGAATTGAAAAAAGACAATATAAGAAACTTAGAATAACCAAGAATGAAGTATTAACCAATTCTATTAGTGATCCCCGATAACGGTGCCAAAATCTTGACCGTAAAAGTTTTAACCAAATAGTTAAACCAACCTCCCCCGCAAGGACACGAGATCAGGTGTAGTAGATTCGGGTATCGAATCCACATGGATCGCGTCTGATTTGATATATACTAATAATTAATTATTCTAAGTAAAAAGAAAGCAATAAGGCAACAATGATAACAGACGAAAGCAATAATAAATGTAGACAAATATATTGATGGAAGTAATATAAGGAAACATAAATCCCACTATAATGAATTAGAGTATAATTGCGTATATATAACTCATGAAAATTGATATATGAATAATGTAGGTAACCATCTAAAATAGTCTTTGACATAGACAAACAAATACCGTGCTTTCGAACTCCCGTATCTCTCAATCCAACGGTTCGACAAGTATAGAAAAACCCATTACATACATAGAAATCTGAAAAAGACCAAGAAAAATATTCGCTTGTGGCCCTTTAGTTTAAAAAGGTACAAATACCGGAACTTCCTATGATAGTTATAAATCCTCGAAGTTTTGATAAACTAGTACTCTCAAAACCAATTATAAACATCACTTCTTTCGAAGGTCAATAAAAGGTAGGAATGAAGCAATATCACAATCTCAATTCACAAACCTTATTCTAACAACTAATTGACGACTATAAAATCAAGGTAAGGGAGACTCCGTGGTGGATTCAACATATCTAACTCTATGGATGATACATGCTTATATAAGGGAAATCACGGATTCTAGAGTTACACAAAATATCTTAATTCCAAATATAAAATCAGAAGATTTGAATTTTCTTTACTGCGTAACTGAGACATCATTGAAACGGCCATCAAACAGCATAGAGACGACATGCAAGCCGTCTTTATCCCGTTTCCCAAGTCGTTTGGCAGCTCCAAATCGTGGATCTCATCTTCTTGATATCATTAGGGGACTTCGTTTTGCAGTTCCTCAGTCTTGTAAGATCTTATCTTCAACTCTGACTTCAGGGAGGACGCATTTTTGACACAATTGATGTCGCAAATGAATGAAGCACAAAAAAGGCCAAGGTAGACACCAAAATATGGAAAGTGAACGCTTTTTATATAAATAGTGATGTATGAGAAAGCAATAGAGGTACAAAATGCATGATTCTAAGGCCTAAAAGTTGTACATTTGGCACTCATCACTAACAAATCAAAGACCAAAGAAGGGAGGAAGGTCCATCAAGTACTCATTGCATCCCTTCGTATCAACTCCCTAAGACCCTAACGACATGCTATGATCTCCACCCTAAATCTATCAATACCCTAGGATGTCAACCTACTTGCGCCCTAGGTCCATACCTACCGACATGCTATTATCATCAACAAAACAAAGAGCAAAGACGGGAGGTCCATCAAATCCTCCTTGTATCTTTTTGCTCAAAACTTACCGCCTTTAATGCAAGTATTGAGAAGCATCAAAAATAAAAAAAAAACCCTCACTAATAAAGTTCTAAATAGGCCTAACCAACCCAATAAACTCAGAGTTCCAACAACCTTGCTTCGATTATGATCATCATGAGCCCAAAATGCTTCACAAGTCATTCACATCACAATTTCAAGACTCACGAATAATACACACAAAACTACCTTACAATTCACCTACCAATTAATTCTTGTTTCTTCGGTTTAAAACCAAAAAAAGATATAGTGGATTTAAATCCTTCATTGATCCAATTTTTCCAGGTCTTCTATGTTATACCCGTTAGATGAAGAAAATCTATATAGAATACAAACTTATTAGTTGTAACAATCTTTGTACTGCAAGATTTACCTCTCCTTTAATGATTGAGCATACAACTCTCTATTCTCGATTGTATGTTGTATGTATTGGTATCTCACATTTATGTGCTTCGTCTTCTCATGATATAAATGATCTTTGTACAAGAATAATGCACTTTAAATGTTAGTATAGTTTAATAGGGCAATAAAGGAGTATAGAATATGGCAATAAAGGAATATATTATGCTCAATTTTGTTTAAGAATGCCCTTTAACCACATTTCTTCTTCATCAACTTCAACAAGAATTAATTGGTAGGTGAAGTTATAAAGATATATTCAACAACTGATATATATATATATATATATATATATATATATATATATATATATATATATATATATATATATATATATATATATATATATATATATATATATATATATATATCGGAAATAGATATGAAGTTATAAAGATAAGTTTTTCAAGTGAAGCGAAAGAAAAAAATTCTTCTGAGAATCGAAAGAACAAAGAAAATACAAATTTTGTGCTAATTTGTAAAAGCGAAATATAACTTATCTAAAAGTAGCGTATCATATGTATATATATAGATTCCAAGAGTTTGTTTATGAGGTTCGATTAAATCCTATGTCTCGGGAATCTCAAGTCGATCCAGTACGATTTCAAAACCATATGGAATCAACAAAGACAAAGCAAGAAGAGTAAAGCGTAAAAACCAAAACTAGGAAATACATGGTAGAAAAGAAGCAAGAATAATATAAGTCAGACAAGTTTGGAGTTCCAAAGATCTCCTTCGTTGCCACATAGTTGGTGGTTCAAAGCTTCTTTCAAACAAGCAACTAATCGTAAAAGACTTAAACGCTTGATATCACTTTTTGTTTGAAAGCTCTCTCAAAGAAGAAGCTTTCTCGGACTAGAAACACTTAGAGGAAGAGAGGAAAGGAAGGGAACGCCATAGGTGAAAGACCGAGATTAGGGTTTAGCAAATACATCACATTCCTTACATGTGTCTCTTGTAATAAAAGCGACATCATTTGGATTATTGATTAACCTTGACCAAAAGACAAGCCTGTTCAAAAATGTTTGTCTCAAAGCGCATGAAATAAACCCGGTTTAGGCCAATTATTGCCGACATATAATATACTGGTTGGTTAATATTTAGATTTTTTTTTCTCTCGAAAATAAATTATAATCATTACACCTTTTAGTTCAAACTCTTTTATACCAACAGTTCAATTTTTTTTGATATCATGTATTTTATACTATAATTCCATATAGTTTTTACCATTATCATATAATATTAATGGAACTCAAATTGCATTCCTATAGTTCTATTATAACATTCATTAATTCATATCATTTATACTACTATTTCATTCAGAGTGTTCCATTAATTTAAATATTTTGGTTTGTACATTGAATTTTATTAGTTCAAACAATGTATTTTGTTAGTTTAACTAATGTGTTTTATTAGTTCAAATATGTACAAAATAATAAAGTTTATTAAAAATGTGACTAATAAATATATAGAATAAAAAAAATACATGAACCAATTATAGAAAGTATTAGAATTGATAGTACATAAGTTTTGAATGAACCGAACAAAAATTTTGAACGAATAAAGTACTTCGTAAGTTGTAATATTCACAATTTTTTTTGTTAAAAATGTATAACCCATTAGACTATCTACGTCCCCAACTTAAATTGTTAGATTTTACCCTTTTATTTCAAAATAATCTCAACATCCCCTATATTCTCTCTGCGAAAAGAGTTAAAACAAAATTCACTCTTTTTAAATTTAGATCTATTTGTGATAGAGTGCAAAACGAATCAGGTTCACCTCTTTTACAAATTAACCAATCAACTATTTTCTCTCTATCTTTTCTTAAATTTTCTTTTAAATAATCAAATCTTTTCTCTCTCTTTCTTCAACTTTACTTATATGTAATTAAAATAAATGAATACAATTATATATAAACAGAATATGAGATGTGAGAAAAGGATAAATAAACGGAGGGTATACATAATTTAGTATATAAATAGAGTGCATAAATAAGAATATAAACGGAGTGGGATGTGGATAGTGTTAGCACGTAGTAGAAATTTTTTTGAACCAATACGTACTAGAACCAAAATTTCAACATTAAAGCTTCTACCGGCTATGACGCTGCCACTTGATTCGGAATCGTTAAAATGTTGATTCATTAAAATTGGTTGATATTTAGTATTTGAAGTCATTGTTGTCAAAATTATTCTACTTTGATTAGTGATTATTGATTAGTCAAAAGGAATATATAATATAGTAGTTTAGTGTAAATTGGGTGAAATATTGGACTTGTGTCTAACTTAAATGACAGCTGGCTACAATTCCATCCATTTATTGAGTTAGCTCCCTTCCGCAACAACAGAGACCCACTCTTCACCAACTAACCCTACCCCATCTTCATCTTCAACCTTTTTCTCCTCCATCCATCTTCTCTTTCACAATCATTTCTTTCTTTTTCAATGGACCAATCCACCTTCACCCATTCAATCTTCCACAATTACCAAAACCCAAACTCATCCGCCGACGATGATCACTCCTGCTCCACATCACCCGCCGCCGGTCGCCCCACATGTCCTCCACCACCGCAGCCGGTCACTGTAAATGCTCCGGCACCATCCAAGAAGCCGCCGCCGAAGCGCGGTTCGAGTAAGGACAGACACACCAAAGTCGACGGACGTGGCCGGAGGATAAGAATGCCAGCACAGTGCGCCGCGAGGGTGTTTCAGCTGACTAAAGAGCTCGGACACCGTACCGACGGCGAGACCATAGAGTGGCTTCTTCAACAAGCTGAGCCGTCGGTGATAGCCGCCACCGGAACGGGAACTATACCCGCTAATTTCTCCTCTCTCAATCTTTCTCTCCGCTCTTCCTCCTCCCGCTCCGCCGGCATCTCTCTCGCTGGAAACTACCTTCCTTTCTCATATGAACCCAAAAAGCCTTCCGATCATCAGAATTCCGTGCCGGTGTCGGGTTTTACGGGCTCTTGGACGTTCCCTCCGTTTTATAACAACGGTGAGGCTCTCCAGTTGATGAACTTTGCAGCACCAGCTGCTACACCCATGGCTTTACTACAGGCCCACCAGCTCGGAGGTGAATCGGAGGGGATGCTTATGGCTTTGAATTCCATCGGCCGGCGTTTTTCCGGTGACAATCAGGTAAATGGGAATGTCATCTCCCATACTAGAGTCACTACTGATCAAACCCAACATTCCTCCACCTAGTTACCTAATTCATTTTTAATTCATTGGTTATTATATCAAATGTTATTAATTAATAATTATTTTCGTCATTTTAATGTATTCTCATCCCTTCTAGTTTAAGTTTCCTTGATATGGAATATATTATAAGTTGTAATATATATGTTGTTAAGTTGGATTATTCGCAGGGACTCATCGCTAAGCACGTAAGGCCATTTTTATGTCAAAATTTATATAATTCTGCAAAACAATCCTTTTTGTAACAAAAATTGAAAACATACGATTTCTTGGTTTTTATTTAAATCTGGTAAGAAATTGATTTTAGGTGTTAATTTGAAAAGAATTATTGTTCTTCGTGTCTAATAACTTATAAAGAACCTATCTTTACGTGTAAACCCCACCAAAACATATTTTTGTATGATAAAAACGGTGATAGATTTGAGTGAGGAAAAAAAAGTAAAAATAAGGATGGTTAATTCTGAAAATTTCCTTAAATCGTATAGACATTTAATTACTGTGTTCACGGGGTAAGATAGGTTTATGGATATCAATTCAGAGTAATCAATTGATTACTAAATTTGTACAAATAATTGGTTTTAGCTATTATTACACTAGATTCAAATTTTATGATTAAGGTAAGCAAAAATGGAGTTGACAAAAAACCTCTACCTTCGTGTCTAATTTGATAGATCTTATCCATCGAGTTATGGTATTGGTTTGGTACAATATTTGTCGTGGTACTCTAATAATGCTTTATAATGTATTATATATATGTTCTTTGTTAAGCACTGAACTATGGGCTGATGCAGTTGAGCAAGTTAGGTTCGGTTTATCAAATTGAACCAAATCGCAAAGTTTCGGTGATGACCAAATCAAAAAAAATGACAATTTAGATTTGGTGTTAGGTCTGCATTTTTTAAAAATTAGGTCTCGGTTAAAAATCGTAAAAATGACGGGTAAACCGAAAAAAACAAAATTATATTTTAAAACATGGTCCGGTTCATAAAATCATATAATCAATCACTTTTTAGGGCCGTTTAGGTCCAAAACCTAAACCGAACTGAAACCGCAATAGTAGGTTCGGTTTTAGGTTCTAATATTTTATATTTTATAGGTTCGGTTTTCCGTCCAAGGTTTCAGGAAAATCGATTTTTGATTCGGCTCGGTTTTGAACTTATGGTCAGCCATAGTGAACTATTAATGTTGTTTGAGTAGAGAAAGAGGCATAAATCAACATCTCAAATCAAAGCTCTCTATTCAACAATATTTTAAGAAACGAAACCCTAACAACTTTTCAGCAAAATGGCGAACCCTAAAAAGCAAACGAGGCGAGATCGAAGAAAATGAGATGCAAAATATGGGCAAAACGAAGCACTATGATTTGACGAGAGTGAGAAATACATATTCTTCTGTATCAGATGGATGAATTAAAATAAAATTAGATGCGATTGTTAACCCTAATGAAGGTATAATCCTAAATTACAGATAAGTGAGTGGCAGGAGCAACTGTAGACATGAGAGTTACAGAGTAACAGCCTTTCAGGTGGTGTACGAAGTGTTCCCCACTCATCAATTTCACATCAAAGTAACCAAAATTAAACGCACAACAGTATCTCTGCACTCATCTGCCAAAGCTTCATTCACTTTCATTGCCATTTACTTTTATCATCAAAAACTCATCTGAGTTATAATCCTAACGACGAGTTTCAGCTTGAGATTAGATAATTGATGATAGGTGTGAATGATGATCTGTGTTGGAATGATATTTGCATTTAAAGAGTAACTGCATGAATGTATATTGGTTGGTACCGCTACCAAATATTGCATGCATGGCCCACGAACAATATTATTGTCCTTCTATTTATTAATATACCCAAATATATACTACATTCACTACTATACTCACGTAAATAATATTTATTACATATAACTAACTTGTCTACATTTATTTAGTAAATCAACCAATTAGGTTCACTCTCTTCTCACGCACTTCTCTACCATCAAACTCCATACCTTGTTTTGTTAATCTTCTTAAGTATTTCATTATGTGTGTTAGAGTATAGGGTGAACATGTGTGGAGTGTACATAAGTGAGAGCTAGTAGAGTGCACATGTGTGAAAGTATGAAAGTAGAGTGTGCATGTGTAAGAAACTATCATTCACCTATGTGTTTGAGTATAATGCACACAAATATAAAAGTATAGTTCACCTACGTGTGAAAGTAGTGTCTCATTGCATCATTCAATCTTTATATTTCAATCAAGATCTTTGAATATGCAGAAAGAAGGTTACATGACAACTTCTCATACAGTAAGGAGTGATAACTTATAAAAGAGTTTCGATTTAAATAAACAAAAAATTTTGATTTTTTTTTCAATTGTTTCACATGTGGGTAATATGTGCACAATCGTATTCCTCGTATTTATGAAGGGTGTATGATCGTGAACAAAGAGCATTAATTGCACACACGCCTTGTGATCTTGCATACAAGGTGCATCACAACCATGCACTATGATCGTTCATCCCTAGTTGTTCATTTACATGACTTTGTTGTTCATTCATTTAGATGAACAAGTTATGAATAATATAGCAAACCCTCTTGAACAAATTTTTTGTGAAGAATACAAAATAAAGATATCCAACCTGTCAAATTGGTAATAAGGTGAGGGAGGACCTTTCATTCAGGCTCGAAACTCCGAGCGTAGCACTTTTTTTTATAGCTACAGTCTCCTATTTAAAGTGAGAGCGTGGGTAAATATTTCTTACTCGATTCAATCTAGACTACTTACACAATAATAACTCGTGTTTTTACGTTCTTAAGCTCTCTCATCTTGAGTCCCAAGAACTCCAACAAAGTCATATTCCTCTCTTGGTCACTTATATTTTGTAAGTTATGTCTTGCAAATTGTTCCTTTATTTCTTGTGATTGTCTATAACAAGATGCGCGAATTGCATTTAAATGATTACAAGCTAGGTTCTAATTGCTTAAAGATCGATTTGTGTTTGCAAAATGCAAGAGTTGCATGAATGTATACTTTAATTTCATTCAAGATGTGTAAAAATGCATTTAAATAACATAATTGACATGATGACTGATTTGAGACGAATCCCTCAATAAAATTGTGCAGTAGAGCGTATGAACAAGACAAAATGAACGTGCGAAGACCATGAGTACGTATTGTAGACTTCCAAATATGTGTTTGACGGATGCACTTCACGTTGCTGCATTATTGATTTTTTTTTTGGTAAAAAGGAGTATGGAAACTCCCGCTCCAAGTGCTATCAATAATAGGGGAAAGGAAAAGAACGTTAGCCCGATATGAGCCGGGGCAAAGCAAGACCCCTAACATCGTTTACAATAAAATGAAAAACGCCCTCAGGAGGGTTGTCGAGGTGATGCACCCCTACGGGGAAATGGAAAGCATGACTAGCAAGACAGTGGTGTTAGCCTCGCGGTATATGTGACGAAGTTGGACAGTCCAACTCCTAAGGAGGAAGCCTTGGCAACGTGCTACCAGGCTAGCAAGGGGGTGCCGATCAGAGATCCCCTTTTTAATGAGTGTCACTGTGATGTGAGAGTCAGTTTCAAAGATAACCTTCCGATACCCCAGGTTCCAACAAACTTCCAGTCCAAGCAGCAAACCCCACAGCTCTGTAGAAGGAACCGAACATATACCTAAGTTATGAACTCCCCAATGTATCCACTGACCATCTTCGTTACGTAAAATACCCCTAACAACATCCTCAACATTTGTTTGCCTCACCGCACCATCCGAGTTCCACTTAACCCGTCCCTAGGGTGGCCTAGACCACCTGATACCATACCTCTTGTTTTCTTATAGCCTTAGCCATGGTCTTGACTCTTTTCGAGGTATTCGAATATTCTTGGACTTGAGCCATAATAAAACTGCTTAGGTGGGGAGACAATTCCGTTTGTCTTAATATATGATTGCAGTGCCACTTCCATAGCCACCATAGAATGTATGCGAAGCAAACATTCCAATATGGCCTTTCCTTCATTTGCCTCGTGCTCCTAAGATTCACAGTGAACCATTCGTCAACCTGCATCAGGAAAAAATCCTCAGGGAGGTTTGTCTGTTGGAATTGCGCCTAGACTCTATTGGTCACTGAACAGTCTCGGCATATATGAAATAAAGTCTCTAAATGGGGCTGACATCGGTCATAGTTTTCAGAAGTAGCAATGTGTCTTCTATATCTTTCTGAGTTGGCTAGGGTCTTTCCTAGAGCCGCATTCCATAAGGTCTTAATCCTTTCAGGAACCTGCAGTTTTCAGATCAAAGTATAGATAGTATCCCTAGGAACATAAGCAACCCCAAACCTGAAGTAATGGTAGGCGGATTTGATGGAGTAGTTGTCATTCCCCTCATAGGGCCAGTAAAGTGCATCGCCCAGACAGTGATCATCAAAATCCTACAAGATGCTATCTTCAAAGAGATCGTGGCAGGGAGGGTTGGAGAGAGTGCCATCCAGTTCCATCCCTAGCCCTCTATCCAGAGATCCCTGATCTTCGCACTTGCTGGTTACTCATCGATCCGGGTAAGCGCCAAATCCTATAGTGGGGCATTAGTTAACCAGTGGTTATTCGCCACTTAGCGTGCGTGCAAATAAGCTTTAAATTTATAAAACTAGAATCAAGCAAGCGAACCCGCAGTGTACGGATCGGCGTAGTAAAGCAAGAATTCCAGAGTGTCGAACTCAGGGATTTGGGGGGAACAAATTCAGTTCGCAAATCGTCAAGCAAGTAAATGTAATAAGCTTTGCAAATATTGGGAAAACAGCAACCCTAAAGATCCAAGTATCAAATTGTGGCAATCGATTCAAGATATACTATACATATAAGGACAGAGTAAAGAATTGCAAAGGTATACTAAAGTAAGGTAATGTACGATGAAGTTCCAAAACACTATATGTCTAACCCAAAGAACTCTCTATAAAGGTTGTTGAGGCTTTAGTATAGAAAGGATCTAAGGACTAAAATTGATCTCAAATACCCAAACTTGTAACCCAAGGATCAAGATAGGCTCAAACGGTTAAGGTTGTGACACTCGAAACCGAAATAAAGGATGTTGAGTCTCACTACTACCTAGAAAAGACAAGTCAAGGCTAGGTTAAAGCTAATCTTTAACTTTGGATTAAAGTAAAAGCAAGGTCCGTAAACTAAGGTAAATCACGGGCAGATCTTGAGTTCCACGGCCGTGGAATCCCAAGAACAGACCGTGATCTTGGTTGTCGACGAAGTTTCTCTAACTCTCAGGGTCCAATCTGTTTACGATCAATCTATCATCATCTAAGCCACAACTATCAACCCTTCACCTTAGAATTGCTAAAGGGCTTTAGCCAATAACCATTGTCATCAAATCAAAAATCAAGTTTAAGAAGAATGAAAGATGAAAACCCTCGAAACTCGAATATAACTCAAAACCAATTCTCAAATCCGAAACACAAAGAGTAATGTTTAATGGATTCAGAATATAACACAAAACCTCACAATGATCTTAGGCAAACACGAAGAACGGGATGTCAATCCGTCCTCAATATCAAAACCTAAGAAAAGGGCGCAACTTCCGCCACACACAATCTTCAGGAATCCAAAATGGCCGGCGCTTCCGCAAACTCTTGCGACAAACCCTAGGGCGAACTCTCCAAAGCGAGGTCCCTGAAAACTCCCTCCTCCCGCCTTTTTATCCGTAGAGAAAGAGGTCACTTCCAGCCCAATTACGTAGATGATTTGGCAAAAAATGATTCGTCAAAAGTTTGCCTAAATCACGGTCTCCTGATGTTCCACGACCGTGGAAATGGGGCGTGGAAAGGATTATGGTGTCTCTCATCTTCCACGACCGTACTTTAGGCCGTGTAACTTACTGGAATGCTCCACGCTCATGATGCCAAGATCCACGGCCGTAATTTAGGGTGTGGACTCTTCTACGGCCGTAATTTAGGGCGTAGAAGTGTAGATTGCTTGTGGTTTCCTTTGTGTCCTGACAATTCTTCATCCTAGCTCCTTCCTTAGCTTCCTTGATGTGTTCCTAATCCTTGGATATGATCGAATCCTCTATTTTCTCTCTCAAATGGTCCGGTTTCAGCTCTCATTCATCTATAATCAATCACAAAACTAATGTAGACCTCCATATCGAAAATATAGGTGAACAAGCTAACAAATGCTTCAATGCCTTATCCATGAACACGATAATGTATGAAAAACAACTAGAATAAGTGCCTAGAATATCGCAATATTTCATGCTAACAAAATACCCCATACTTGTCACTTGTTTGTCCCCAAGCAAGGTTTTCAAAAGCTTAGAACACAAGTTAGGATAAAATATGCATACAAACTCAAAAACAAAACATCTTTTAGGTAAGTGCGCTTCTAGTCAATAGATTATTCTCAAACCTTGCTTCATTCATCTTCAAAAACACTCATATACATAAACAAAAGAATGTAGAGGAAAGAAACATCATAAGCTGCTCAAACATCAAGACAATTATCATAACCCTTCAAGTATTGTCAAAATCAATCATAAACTTCAATTTAGATCACTAAGTCAAATAACGCTCTTTTGATCTTAAGGACTTCCAAGTAAGGTCTAGAAGCGGAAAGGAGGGAATTTATAAGGGATGTGGTGCATGAATCCGGGAAAAGGAATAACCCAACTCTTTTACTTTTTACTTTGATTTTGTAACACCATCGACTTAGAGCTTTGCTCTTTTCTTTTTCACATTATTTTTCGACTTTACTTTTGGAGTTATGGACAGCGGTGCACAAAAACCGAAGCCTAGGAGATTGACGTTTCTAAATTTCGAGATGCCTCAAACCCTTGATGCACATACCATAATCCGTTAGGAATATCGCTCAATCCGACTTTGGCAAGACACAAACACCCGGCTATGTGAATGGTGCCGAGTTACTCATCATCATGATTGACTTCCCCAAACCTAGAATTTCTATTCTTTGAATGCAAAATTTTGCTTTCATGGCCCTCCCACATCAAACATGCCAAAATTTCAACTCCTCCTAATTCCCGGATAGGTAAGGGAGGCAATTACTTTTATTGAGGGGCTAAGTGATCAAAGAAAAAAAGAAGAAAATCGAATTGCCTTAATCATTTCAAAAAGGTATAAGAACTTATCTTGCGATTTCAACTTAGATTTCTCAATATGATTTAAATGAAACTCTTCACATTATGAGACTTGCAAGAAGGATAAACAATACAGTCAATTTCTTTTCAATTCATGATTTCGTTTAGGCATACAATTGTCATCAAAACTCAATCCGCAAGTAGGAACTATCATAGAAATCATGTCAAATCTTAGAAGCACAAAACCTTTTTAGAATTTTTCAAAATTTTTCGTATTTTTATGGGTTTTTCAAAAACTTTTTCATGCAATGCAATAATGAAACGTGTGACTATGAAATAAAACATGCAAAGTGTCATCGATCAAGACAAGCAAATGTAGTAGAGTTATTACAACACATAGTCACACCCCACCCCATACTTAAGACAAACATTGTCCTCAATGTTCAAAAAGAAATAAGGAAAAGAAAGAAAAGAAAAATGAACTCACTAGACGGCGGTGGGGCGGCTGAAACTGGCTGTCATGAAATCTCGTCACTACGGTGGAGGCGGTGGTGGAAACGGGTGAAACTCGGGGTTGAAATTCCGCCCAAACTGTTGGCGGTATATGTCTCTCATCATCCTGTCATGCTCCTCAGCCCGTGAATCATGAGTGTCCCTATGAATCTCCAAGTCTCCTACCCTCCTGGAAAGGTCGGTGGCCCAGTCCGGTAGCTGCTCGTACCATGCCGGCGGCTGACTGTACCATGCTGGTGCATCTTGTGGGGCCGGTGCTGCTGGTGCCTGTGCATACCATGGTAGCGGAGCTCCCATCCACTCCGGTTGTGCTCCATACCAAGCGGGAGGAGCATCCATCCATGTCGGTCTCTCGCTCACACTAGCACGGCGAGAGGAGGGAGCACCGGAGGGTCTAGAAGGGCGGGGAGACTATCTAGGTAGGTCCGGGAAGATGTCTGGCTGATCCGGAAAGGTGCCAAAATCCTTCTCATCACCTCCTCCTATATCCTCATCAATATCAGCAGCTAGAATCTCATCGGGGATGTAAGGAGGTGCTGCTAACCTATTCGCATGCATAGCAGCGAAAGTCTGCTTCCAATTATGGTGTCCAGCCATAATAGAATACTTAGGGAGCCATGGAATACCTCTACCTCCTCGCTCTTCCCATGGCATACCGGCGGTAGGTGGACCGCGGTGCCTAGGGAAGATGATACCCATCGTCATCAAACTATTGAGACCCAAAGGTCTCGCTGCGATACTAGTACAAGCAGAAAAATCAATCCCCATCTGCCTAGCGATGTGGGTAACCATACCATTATATCCAATGTTCCCTGCTCTCTTATTCTTAAGCTTACTAATGGTGGAGGCTAAGAGGGTGGCACAATCAGCAAGGTCTACCGTGGAACATGCAATAGAGAAGGAATAGCTCATCGGTCTTTATCTTTTGGGGGGTCTCGGTCCTAGGGAATAGGCACTCGGAAAGGACCCTATGAGCTATCTTCAAGGCCAAGTGGTAGATGAGCTTAGCCTTGGTGTCAGCTGGTTGCCAGCGGTCCTCGCTAGCATAAATCATGGCTATGTCCTCCCAAAAGTCCTTAGCGTATACACCGCTAGGAAAACGACCGTTAAAGGTCTCATGGAACCCAAAGAAGGCTCCAAACTCCAAGATTGAGAACTCGTAATCCGTCTCCATCAATCTAAAAGATACCGTCCTATCAACGGCGCTGTGCTTGAAGGAAATAACAAACTCCCTCGTGATCTCCTCATATGCATCCTCCCTAATAGCGGAGAAGATGATCAAACCGGCTCTATCTAAAAGCCAAGTCAGGTCATTTACCACATTCAGCGGCTCTAGCTCTTCAAGAACTAAGTAGCGTGGTCCTATGACCGTCCTCTTCTCGATCCTTTCTAAGGTATCGAGATAGTTTGGGTGAATGGTGGGGATTCTAGGGCGTGGAGGTGATGGTGGTTTACTAGGAGGGGCTTGGGAAGAAGAGGAACTATCACCCTTTCTCTTCTTTTTCTTTCCTGCACTTCTCGTGAACATTTTCTCAATTCCAATAGAAATCACGGTATGTTCTTCCTATTCCACGGCCGTGGAAGTTCCAAAGACTGTGATTCGTCTCTGATTTTCTCAAATCTCAACAAAATCAACAACAAACTCAGCAGAACCTGTCCTAGACTAATTCCAGTCTCAATCCTATGCAATTTCTCTAAGTTCTTGCGAAAATTTAGTCCGAATTGACAAAGAAGAGAAGAAGAGTAAATACCTAGGGTTTTGGATTTTTTGAATCCAAATTCTGCCTTCTGGAGGGATTGTTCACTTGTTTTGTCGATTGGATCTTGTAGAGGAATGAAAATGCTCCACTTTAGCACCAAGAATCGTTCGATTTGAACTCAAAACGAAGATTTGAGAGGGTGAGGAAGGTATCGGCGTTTTGGGTCGTGGAAGAGAACCGTGGATTAGGGATTTGGGGTGTTTTTGTGAAGGAAAGTGGCTTATATAGTGTCCGTAAAATTTTTGGAAAATCACGGTCACTCGGGGTGTTTCACGGCCGTGGAACTGTACGGACCCGTGGTTTTGGTGCTTTTTCTCAGATTTTAGAAGAATTACGGTCACTGTAGCTTCCACGACCGTGGTTTAGGGCGTGGAACTCTCTGTAATGTGCCAAAATCCAAGTTTCGTCAATTCCTTCCAACTGTTCCTCCTTCCATTGCCTATTACATTGCTTCTACATCCAAAAACACAACATACCGGAAGGTATCAAGGGCAAAACAAAAGAAAAACGTCTAGACTAATCTAATCTAAGAATGAAAAACGAAAATGCAATAGTTTGGGTTGCCTCCCAAGTAGCGCTTGTTTAAGGTCCGTAGCTAGACCATACCTGCGTTTGTTCGAGTGTAGTAGATGCGAACTCCTCAGCTTGGAGCTCCGATTAATACTTCTTGAGTCGTTGACCATTCACCTTAAAACTTCCGCTCTTCTCACCCCATACTTTAACTGCGCCATGGGGAAAAACATGTTTGATTAGATAAGGTCCGGTCCAACGAGATTTAAGCTTACCTGGAAAGAGGCGAAGTCTTGAATTGAAGAGGAGAACTTGATCTCCTTCTTTGAGGTCCTTTGGAATGATATGCTTATCATGCCAACGCTTCGCTCTCTCCTTGTAGATTTTGGCGTTCTCGTAGGCGTTTAAGCGAAGTTCTTCAAGCTCATTAAGGTCCAAGAGGTGCTTCTCGCCCGCTTCCTTCATGCTGAAGTTCAACCACTTTACCGCCCAATACGCCTTGTGTTCCAACTCTACCGGTAAGTGACAAGACTTCCCATATACAAGGTTATATGGTGTCGTTCCTATGGGAGTCTTATACGCAGTCCGGTATGCCCATAATGCATAATCTAGTTTCAAAGACCAATCCTTCCTTGTATTCGAAACTGTTTTCTCTAAGATGCCTTTAATTTCTCTATTTGAAATCTCCACTTGTCCACTCGTTTGTGGATGATAAGGGGTGGCGATCTTGTGAGTCACCCCATACTTAGCTAGTAGAGCTTCGAATCGTCGGGCTATGAAGTGTGAACCTCCGTCACTAATAATGGTCCGCGGTGTTCCGAATCGAGGGAAAATGGTCCTATTGAAGAACTTTATGACAACTGCGGCATCATTAATTGGAGAGGCTATGGCTTCAATCCACCTCGAGACATAATCTAGAGCTAGGAGTATGTATTGATTCCCGCAAGATGATGGAAAAGGATCCATAAAGTAGGCCAAAAGAAATGATTCGTCAAAAGATTGCCTAAATCACGGTCTCCTGATGTTCCACGACCGTGGAAATGGGGCGTGGAAAGGATTACGGTGTCTCTCATCTTCCACGACCGTACTTTAGGCCGTGTAACTTACTGGAATGCTCCACGCTCATGATGCCAAGATCCACAGCCGTAATTTAGGGCGTGGACTCTTCTACGGCCGTAATTTAGGGCGTGGAAGTGTAGACTGCTTGTGGTTTCCTTTGTGTCGTGACAATTCTTCATCCTAGCTCCTTCCTTAGCTTCCTTGATGTGTTCCTAATCCTTGGATATGATCGAATCCTCTCTTTTCTCTCTCAAATGGTCCGGTTTCAGCTCTCATTCACCTATAATCAATCACAAAACTAATGTAGACCTCTATATCGAAAATATAGGTGAAAAAGCTAACAAATGCTTCAATGCCTTATCCATGAACACAATAATGTATGAAAAACAACTAGAATAAGTGCCTAGAATATCGCAATCTTTCATGCTAACAGCGGTCAGTTCAAAAGAAAATGCGGCAGCCATCCCCTAACCGCCAAGCGAAGGTTGGTCGAACAACCTAAGATATCCCCCCTACAATGCTCTTGAGAATCACCGAGCCTTTTTTAGATCTAGCGATGTTGAGGATATCCCCTTGAGTCCCGAGTCTATATTGGAGACAAGGATTGCAGCCCATAGAGCGTCTCTCTCAATAGTGAGTCTCCATCCCAACTTACCCAGGGCCGTAGTGTTTTGTCTTTGAGTGCCCTCAGACTCGCTCCTCCAAGGGCTTTTGGAGAGCACGTCGTCTCCCAGGCTACAAGAGGCATCCGCCTCTCTCCCTTGGAACCGTTCTAGAGAAAACATGCTAGTTTATCTTATGCTTTCTGTAGAATGTAGTTAAATTCTAATCCCACTGATTTCTTATTTAAGATTGGTATACCCAAATACTTACCAAAGTCTTCCTTCATTGCTAGCCCACTAATACTCTCCAGTCTCGATCTAAAGCGAGCATCGACATTAGGAGTTAAAAGTAAACTAGATTTGCTAATGTTGACTCTCTGCCCTGAGGCGCAACAAAATGTCTCAATACACTCTTTGATAATCTTCACCTGAGATGTTGAAGCTTCAACAAACAACACAATGTCGTCCGTAAAAAAAAAGTGTGAGATAGGTGGTGCATCCCGGGAGAGTTTGATAGGTTTTCATCGACCCTCATTCACGGCTTGTGAGATACAATGCGAATGCCTTTCAAGGCATAGAACAAATAAATAAGGCAAAGTTGGATCACCTTATCGGACACCCCTCGAAGGTTTGAACTCAAGCATCATTTCCCTATTCTAAAGCACTCTCATCTTTGGAGAAGAGACACTGTACATAATATGATCCACCCAAAGGAAAGGGAGACCTGTGTGCCGGAGAGTATCCTCAATAAAATCCCAACTTATCTTGTCATACACCTTCTCGAGATCCAGCTTAATAGCCAATCCATCTCTTCCCCAAATTCTTCCTAGCCATAGAGTCAACAATCTCTTGAACGATGACTACATTATCCTCGATGTGTCTTCTAGGGATGAAGCTACTCTGAATCGGGCCTACAAGCTTCTTAACAACGGTTCAGAGCCTTTGAACCATAAGCTTTGTTACTAGTTTATAGGCAACATTGCATTAGCTGATAGGTCAAAATTGTGAAAACTTTTCGAATTTGTGAAGTGTTAGCATGAAATATTGTGATATTTTAGGCACGTTTTCTAAGTGTATTTCATCCATATTGGTAGTCATTGATAAATCATTGAAGCATTTGTGAGTTAGTTTATCTATTTTGTCGATATAGAGGTCTACATAAGCTTTGTGTTGATTGTAGGCAATTAAGAGCTAAAACCGGACGAATCAAGGGAGAATGGAGATAGATTGAGCATGTCCAAGGATTGAGGACATCACTAGGAGCTAAGGAAGATGCTAAGTTGAAGAATAGCACGAGACAAAGGAGAATTACGATCTACATGTGTTCCACGCTCTAAAATACGGCCGTACTAGGATCCACGCTCTAATCCACGGCCGTGGAACCTTGGCAAGACAAGCGTGGAGCATTCTAGCAACTTACACGGCCGTGGAGGATTTAAGGAATCGTGATCCAACTCCACGCTCTAAATTACGGGCGTGGAACCCTTCCACGACCGTGCTCTTGACGATCTTTTACGCAATATTTTAAGCCACAATCTTCTACACACATGGGCCGAAGACGCATTTTATTTGGGCCTATATAAGGACGGAAGGAAAGAGATTCCGTCACCTCTGCTTACCCTAGTTTACACCTTCGCTTAGACCTCCGTGGAGAGACTGCGCCTAGCCCTATTGAGATTTCCGGATTGACGGAAAGTTAGAGAAGGAGTGAAGATTTGGAAGATTGTTCGTAAGGAGATTTCATACTTTGTTCCTAGGTTTGATTAGAAGACGGATTGACATCCCGTTCTTCGTTCTTATCTAGAATAGTTACTTGTTTGTGTTCATTCCAAATCTCAGTTGCATTATCATTGATATTTGTGGATTTGAGATTGGTTTGAAGGTTATTGAAGGTTTTCGGAAGTTTTCATCTTTCATTCTTTTAAATCTTGAATTTGATATCAATATGACTGTTGTTGGCTAAAACCCTTTAGCAATTCTAAGGTGAAGGGTTGATAGTTATGGCTTAGATGATGATAGATTGATCGTAAACAGATTGGACCTTGAGAGTTAGAGAGAATCGCCGACGAACCTAATCCACGGTCTGTTCTTGAGCTTCCACGGCCGTGGAACTCAAGAACTACCCGTAATTTTGTGTCCGTTACGAACCTTGCTTTTACTTTAATCCAAAGTTAAAGATTTGCTTTAACTTAGTCTTGACTTGCCTTTTCTAGGTGGTAGTGAAGCCTCAATAACCTCTACCTCAATTTCGAGTGTCACAACCTTAATCGGTTAAGTTAGTCTTGATCCTTGGATTACAAGTTTGGGTATTTGACGTTAATATTTACCTTTAGAATCTTTCTATACTGAAGCCTCAACAACCTTTATAGGGAGTGCCTTTGGGTGAATTATATAAGGTCTTGGAACTTCACCGTACATTGCCTTACATTCGTATACCTTTGCATATCTCAACTCTGTCCTTATATCTTTAGTATATCTTGAATCGATTGCCACAGCTGGATTCCTGGATCTTTAGGATTGTTGTTTTCTCAATATTTACAAAAGCTCTTACATTTACTTGCTTGACAATTCTATAATTGGATTTAACCCCCCAAATCCCTGTGTTCGATACTCTGAAATTCTTGCTTAACTATATCGATCCGTACACTGCGGGTTCGATTGCTTGATTCTAGTTTTATAAATTTAAAGCTTATTTGCACACACGCTAAGTGGCGAACAAGTTTTTGGCGCCGTTGCCGGGGATTTGGTCTAGGCCGAATTCGGTTATCGGTTGTCAAGCTTGGGAGCTTTTCCCTTGTTATTTGATATCTCTTCGAGTGTATGTGCAGGTCTAGGAACAACGAAGACCTCTTACCTCTTGATCAAGAGCTTGAGAGAACTTTGAGGAGAAAGCTTAAGGAAAGAAAAATGGCTGAAGAAAGAGAACGTGATCTCCAATCAGAGTTAGCAGAAAAGGAAGCTCAACTCCAATGGAGTGAGATGACTCGTAGGGAAGAAACGGATCGTCATCAAATAAAGGTTGATGATCTAATGGACATGATGTTCCAAATAAGGCTGGAAATAAACAACCTCAAGGAGAAAAAGAAAAGAAGGAGACCGGGAAGATCAGTTAGAGCCAACTCATCCATTGAGGATAGCGACTCCTCCATGCCACCACTAGAGGAAATTGATCCCACGATCAATGTGAATCCATTCTTTCCACGGCCAGCTGTAAATCGCCGTGTCCCACCTAGAGGTGCGAGAGTCGAACGTGTAGATGGGGAGCCAAGAACTCTTGGCCAAAGGATGGATCCAACGCAGCAACCACGCCGTTTAGGTGTAAACTTTGATGCTGACGATGCACAAGGGTTTAGCTTCTACCCTCAAATTATTACTATTGTCCGCCAAAATCAATTTGGTGGAACAAGTGCTGAATCTCCACACCAACATCTACAAAATTTTGAGATTATGATGGAGACAATGAAGCCGAAGAACGCAACTACCAACAGCTACAAACTCAAGCCTTTCTTCTTCTCCTTGAAAGGGAAAGCATTGTTTTGGTATCAAGCTCTTCCAAGTGGGAAGCTTGAAACATGGGAGGATCTTTCTTTGGAATTTCTCACTAAGTTCTTTCCGCCATCCAAAACGGCGGAGTTAAGAGGTAAGATTAATGCATTTTCTATGAGATCTAACGAAAGTTTGTTTCAATGTTGGGAAAGATTTCAGGATTTGCTATTGGATTGCCCTCACCATGGCATATCCAAACTTGCACTATTGGAGATATACTATAAGGGGCTGGATGTGGAGACACAATTCAAGCTCCAATCCCTTTCATGTGGTACATTCATGGACATGAGGGAAGATGACGCTTGGGACTTCATTGAGAAGCAAGCGCGAGTTATAGAGAAGTATTCTCATCAGAAAGTGGAGGCGAATCATGTGGATCAAGGAGCAAAGCTATCACAAGCAGCTCAAACTCAAATCTTTTCTCTCAATACGGAGATTAAAGAGTTGAAGGAAGCCATCAAAACCAATTTTCCGTAGCACAAGGAACAAGATGTGGGTTATTTAGGCAACAACAATAACCACAACGGTAATGAGAATACCAACCGCAACAACCGGAACAACAACCGGAATAATTGGAACAACAACAACAACCGGAACAACAATTGGAACAACAATAGGGGTTCAAACAACAACAATTGGCGTTCCAATCAACAAAATTCTGGTAATTCTTATCCTTCCAATTCAGGAAATTCACTAACTCCACCTTCCTCTTCTTCCACTCCTTTGAAAAGCCAGGGGCAAACATCTAATGGTGGAAGTACTTCGGGGAAAGAGAAGCCCGATCCCATGTTGGAAACAATTTTGGGCAAGCTTCAAGGGTTGGAGACTCGCATCATCAAGGTTCATGATCACATCACTAAGGTTGATAAAGCCCAAAAGGTTTTAGAAAACCAAATATTCAGCCATGCGGAGGAAGTTCCTAGGAATCAAGGGAAACTTCCAGGAAAAACGGAGGACAACCCAAAGGGAAGGGTGATGGCAATCACAACTAGGAGCGGAGTCACAACTACCGACCCACAGCCTAAGTTTGTAGAAGTCCCCGTTGAGAAAGAGAAAGAAAAGGAAAAGGAGAAGGAAGATGTCTACGTTCCTCCTCCAGCTTACAAACCTCCCCTACCGTTCCCGCAATCTAGAGCAAGAGCGCGTCTAGACAAGCAATTCGGTAAGTTTATTGAACTCATGAGCAAATTGCATATTAATATACCTTTCATCGATGCTATTGTAGGTATGCCAGCTTATGGTAAGTTCTTAAAGGAGATCCTCTCTAACAAGAGAAAGCTAGAGGATTTTGAAGAGGTTAAGATGAGTTCGGATTCTTCGGATCTCATCAAGACCATGAAAGAGAAGATGCCCCTAAAGCTAAAGGATTCGGGGTCATTTTGCATTCCCATAGGAGTGGGAGATGTCACATATGATGCATTATGTGACTTAGGAGCAAGTGTGAGCATCATCCCACTTGCATTATGTAGGAAGATCGGTTTAGGCGATCCTAAACCGGTGAAGATGACGTTGTACATGGTGGATCGATCCATCACTCGTCCCGTCGGTATTGTTAAAGACATCCCGGTCAAGCTAGGTAAATTCTATGTTCCTATAGATTTTGTTGTGCTTGACATTCCTGCATATAGTCCGGTCCCGATAATTCTCGGAAGACCGTTTCTTGAAACATCCGGCTGCATAGTCGATTGCAAGAATGCTAGACTCGCCTTCGACATAGGAGAAGAGAAGGTAGAGTTCGTTCTTTCCACTCTAGTGAAGGAACCAATGTTTGATGATGATATATTCAATATCCAAGATGAAGAAGGACTATCTAGAGAGGAGGTAAGTGCTATTCTCTTCAAAGATCCTTTGCAAAAGGTTATTTCTATGAGTCTAATGGATATAGGGGAAGAAGAGGAGTGCAATGAGGCAATTGAAGCCTTAGAAGCACAAGAAGAAGTATGTGAAGAAGAGTTTGAGAAACTCCACGATGAGGCAGAAAACGTACGGATCCACGGTCATACACTCTATTCCATGGCCGTGGATTTCACCAACAAAAGCGTGGAGCACTCCAGAGGGTTACACAGTCGTGGAGAGAACAGAGCAACCGTAAGTATTTTCCATGCCCAAAATTACGGCCGTGGAGGATGTAGAGAGGCCGTAATTTTGGGTGATTCCGAAGGCAATTATGTCTCTTCTACAACTTCTCTTGGTTCTTCTCCAACACCTTCTACATCCTTAGACACTTCTAAGGAACCATCGGATGCTCCTCAAGAACCATCGGAGACTCCTAAAGCTATGGAATTGAAACAACTTCCTACACATCTAAGGTACGCATTTCTTGGACCTGATTCTACCTTTCCGGTAATTGTTAGTTCCGATTTAAGCATAGATGAACATAGTAAACTTATGGTTGTCCTTAAGAAACATAGGAAAGCCTTAGGATATACTATAGAGGACTTAGTTGGAATCAAACCTTCCCTATGCATGCATAAGATCTTAATGGAAGAGGACTTTAGGACTTCGCGACAACCTCAAAGGCGGTTAAATTCGACCATGAAGGAGGTTGTCAAGAAGGAAATTCTTAAACTTCTTGATGCAGGTATCATCTACCCTATCTCCGATAGCAAGTGGGTGAGTCCTGTACAAGTGGTTCCGAAGAAGGGAGGAATGACGGTCATCACCAACAAGAATAACGAACTCATTCCTACCCGAACCGTAACAGGATGGCGGATGTGCATAGACTACCACAAGCTAAACAACGCGACAAGGAAGGATCACTTCCCACTACCCTTCATCGATCAAATGCTTGAAAGGTTAGCATAACATTCACACTTTTGCTATCTTGACGGTTATAGTGGTTTCTTTCAGATTCCGATACACCCGGATGATCAAGAGAAGACCACATTCACGTGCCCGTGGGGTACGTTTGCCTATAGGAGGATGCCGTTCGGGCTTTGCAACGCCCCAGCCACCTTTCAAAGGTGCATGATGGCCATCTTCTCGGAATACATAGAGGAAATTATGGAGGTTTTTATGGATGACTTCTCCGTTTATGGTTCCTCTTTTGACAATTGCCTTTCTAACCTTGCTCTTGTATTACAAAGGTGTGAAGACACTAACCTAGTTCTTAATTGGGAGAAGTGTCAATTCATGGCGAAGGAAAGCATTGTATTAGGACACTTAATCTCTAGTAGAGGGATTGAGGTGGATAAGGCTAAAATAGAGACTATAGAAAAGCTTCCTCCCCAACTTCGGTGAAAGGGATAAGAAGTTTTCTAGGACATGCTGGATTTTATAGGTGCTTCATAAAAGACTTCTCTAAAATATCAAAACCGCTAACTAATCTATTGATGAAGGATGCAGTTTTTGAGTTTTCGCAGGAATGCTTAGATGCGTTTAATATGATTCGGGAAGCTCTAATTTCAGCCCCGATTATCCAACCTCCGGATTGGAATCTTCCCTTTGAGGTTATGTGTGATGCAAGTGACGTAGTTGTAGGAGCTGTTCTTGGACAAAGAAAGGAAGGGCGAACCCACCCTATCTACTACGCTAGCAAGACGCTAGATGAAGCGCGGCTCAACTACGCCACTACCGAAAAAGAGTTCTTGGCTATTGTATATGCAATTGACAAATTTCGCTCTTATCTTGTAGGTGCAAAGGTGATTGTATACACGGATCATGCTGCGATCCGCTATCTCCTTGCAAAGAAGGACGCGAAGCCAAGGCTAATTAGATGGATTCTTCTCCTACAAGAATTCGATCTAGAGATCCGCGACAAGAAGGGTTCGGAAAATTCTGTTGCGGATCATTTGAGTCGCCTAACACATCTAGAGGACGACCACCTACCTATAGATGACTCCTTTCCGGACGAGCATTTACACATTATAGAGGAGTGCATCGATGTGATCGCCAAAGGTAACGAACCATGGTTTGCTGATTTTGTTAACTATTTGGTTTGTCAGGAATTACCACCCGGATTATCCTACGCACAAAGAAAGAAGTTCTTTAAGGATGTTCGGGAATACTTTTGGAATGAACCTCTCCTCTTTAAGAGAGGTCCGGATGGCATTATTCGGCGATGTGTGCTGGAAGATGAAATGCAAAGTGTCATCCGTCATTGTCATTCACTACCTTGTGGAGGATACGCTAGTTCGAACAAGACTAGCGCTAAGGTATTGCAATCTGGATTCTTTTGGCCTACTCTATTTAAAGATGTGCAAACCTTTGTTTCTTGCTGCGATGCTTGTCAAAGAACAGGAAATATATCTAGGAGGAATGAGATGCCTCTCAACAACATCCAAGAGGTGGAGATCTTTGACGTTTGGGGAGTAGACTTCATGGGACCATTCCCATCATCTTGTGGTAACCAATACATACTTTTAGTGGTTGATTATGTTTCAAGATGGGTTGAAGCGATTGCCTCTCCCACCAATGATGCCATGGTAGTGGTTAAGTTCTTCAACAAGACCATTTTCCCGCGATTTGGGACACCACGGACCATCATTAGTGATGGAGGCTCTCATATAATTGCCCGGCGTTTTGAAGCTCTTCTAGCTAAGTATGGGGTGACTCACAAGATCGCCACCCCTTATCATCCACAAACTAGTGGGCAAGTGGAGATCTCAAACCGGGAGATCAAAGGAATCCTAGAGAAGACGGTTTCAAGGACAAGGAAGGATTGGTCCTTGAAGCTAGATGACGCATTGTGGGCGTACCGGACTGCGTATAAGACTCCCATCGGAACTACACCATACAACCTTGTTTATGGGAAGTCTTGTCACTTACCGGTAGAGTTGGAGCACAAGGCGTTTTGGGCAATCAAGTGGTTGAACTTCAGCATGAAGGAAGCAGGAGAAAAGCGTCTCTTGGACCTAAATGAACTTGAAGAACTTTGCTTGAACGCTTACGAAAACGCCAAGATCTACAAAGAAAGAGCAAAGCGTTGGCATGATAAGCATATCATCCCAAAGGACTTCAGAGAAGGAGATCAAGTTCTCTTCTTCAATTCAAGGCTTCGTCTCTTTTTAGGTAAGCTTAAATCTTGTTGGACCGGACCTTTTCTAATCAAACGTATTTTCCCCCATGGTGCAGTTGAAGTATGGGGTGAAACGGGCGGAAGCTTTAAGGTGAACGGTCAACGACTCAAGAAGTATACACCGGAACTCCAAGCTGAAGAGTTCGCGCCCACCGCACTCGAATAAGTGCGAATATGGTCTAGCTACGGACCTTAAACAAAGCGCTTCTTGGGAGGCAACCCAAGGTATTGCATTGTCATTTTTGTTTTTGATTCATAGATTAGTTTAGTTTAGACGTTTTTGCTTTGTTTTGCCTTCGATACCTTCCGGTATGTTCGTGTTTTTGGATGTAGGAACAGTGGAAAAGGAAAGGGGAAGAGAAAGTTTGAAGAAAAAAAAGACGAAACTTGGACTTTGGAGCATTACAGAGAGTTCCACGGCCTAAATCACGGCCGTGACAGCTACAGTGACCGTAATTTTCAAAAGCCTGAGAAAAATCACCAAAACCACGGTTCCGTACATTTCTACGACCGTGGAACCCCCCGACAGACCGTGATTTTCAAAAATTTTTACGGCCACTATATAAACCACGTTCCTTCACAAAACACAAACCAAAAACCCAAACCATGCCCTATTTCACCGAATCCACGCCCCTTCTCTAAAATCCTCATTCGTTAATCGTTTTTGACGATTCTTTGGCCTAAACTGAAGCAAATCCAATCACCAACAAGATACAAGCAATGATTCAAGCGGCAAATCACCGGAGAAGCCACAATTCGGATTCCAAAATCCGAAAACCTAGGTTTTTGGTTCTTTCTCTCTTTGTCGATTCGGCTTTGTTTTTGATAGAATTTGTAGGAGAACTGATTGGAATTGGAAAGAAATTAGTCTAGGGCTGCTTGTTGCTGAATTTGGTGAATTTCTGTTGGATTTTGAGAATTTTCAAGATAAACCACGGTTCCTGGACGTTCCACAGCCGTGGAATTTGAAGAACAAACCGTGGTTTTAAGCAGAATATGGATTTTGTGAGGAGAGTGTCCGGTAGGAACAAGGATAAGAATAAGGATAAAAACAATGATAAGAACAAAAAGAGGAAGGGCAACCCCTCTTCCTCTTCTAGAGCACCACCCCTTCATCTCCTTCACCTCCTTCATCACCATCACCACCTCGCCCTAGGATCCCCACTATCCATGACGATCATCTCGATGCTTTAGAGAGGATCCACAAGAGAGCGATCATAGGACCTAGATACCTACTGTTGGAGGAGTTAGAGCCTCTACATGTGATAGGAGACCTTACTTGGCTTTTAGATAGAGCCGGTCTAGTCATCTTCTCCGCTATTCGGGAAGATGCTTATGAGGAGATCACGAGGGAGTTTGTGGTTTCCTTCCAACACAGTCATGTAGATAGGACTGTTTTTTTCCGGCTGATGGAAAGAGATTATGAGTTCTCCATCAGGGAGTTTGGAGCCTTCTTTGGGTTCCACGAGACCTTCAATAGTCGTTTCCTCAGTGGCGTGTACGCCAAGGATTTCTGGGAGGAGATCGTCATGATCTACGCCAGCGAGGACCGCTGGCAGCCAGCAGATACCAAGGCTAGGTTGATGTATCACCTAGCCTTGAAGATTGCTCACAGGGTACTTTCTGAGTGTCTGTTCCCTAGGACGGAGACACCTCAGAAAATCAAGACAGATGAGCTTTTCCTTCTCTGCTGTATGCTATACGGTAGACCTGCAGATTGTGCCACCCTCTTAGCTGCTACTATGAGCAAGCTAAAGAATAAGAGGGCTGGTAACATTGGATACGGTGGGATGGTCACCCACCTTGCTCGACAGTTAGGGGTAGATTTCTCAGCTTGTACGCGTATTGCTGCTACACCCCTAGGACTACATAGCCTCACCCCTAGGACTACATAGCCTCATGACTAGAGGCATCATCTTCCCCACCCATAGAGGTCCACCATATGCTGCTATGCCATAGGAGAGTAGGATCGGGAGAGGTATAGAGTGGCTCCCCGAGTATTCCATTATGTATGGACGCCATAACTGGAAGGCGACGTTCGCTGCCATGCATGCGAACAAATTGGTAGCCCCTCCTTACGTTCCACCACCACTAGTTGTAGAGGAGGAGGAGATGAGAGGAGGAGATGATTATGAGGGAGGAGGAGGAGCTGATCAGGACTTTGGTACATTCCCGGATCAGCCGGATGCAGTTCCCGACATGCCTAGACATTCTCCCCGCCCTGCTAGAGCATCTGGCTCTTCCTCTCGCCGTGCTAGTGTGAGCGAGAGGCCGACTTGGATGGCGGATCCTCCTGCTTGGTATAGGACGCATCCGGATTGGATGGGAGCTCCACCGCCTTGGCATGCACAGCCGCGACCTGCACCAGCACCTTCAGATGCACCGGCATGGTACAGCCAGCCGCCTGGTTGGTACGAGCAGCTGCCACAGTGGGCTACCGACCTTTCCGATAGGGTTGGAGCTTTGGAGATTCGTGCTGATGCTAGGGATGCACGAGCTGACGATCTAGACCACATGATGAGAGATGTTTACCGCCAGCAGTTCGGGCGATACTATGATCTCAGCTTCTCCCCGTTTCCACCACCGCCTCCACCGCAGTGAGGACTTTTGATGTTCGATCGTTTTAGCCGCTCCACCACCATTTTGAGTTCTTTTTCTTTCTTTCTTTTCTTTTTTTTCTTTTTGAACATTAGGGACAATGTTTGTTCCAAGTATGGGGTGGGGTGTGACTAATAGTTTGTAATAACTCTTACTCACTTTTGTATGCTTCTATCGAGACTACCTTGCATGTTCATTATATTGTTACACGTTTCATTATTGCATTGCATGAAAAAGCTTTTGAAAAACCCATAAAAATTGAAAATTTTTGGAAAATTTGTGCCTCTAAGGATAGAGATGATTTCTATGATAATCACCACTTGTGAATTGAGTTTTGATGACAATCGCATGCCTAAACAAATAGTGAATTGAAAAGAAATTGATTGAGTTGATTATTCCTCTTTTGCAAATTTCATAATGTGATGAATGTTACTTAAATCATGTTGAGAAATCAAGGTTGAAATCACATGAAAAGTTCTTATGCTTCTTTTTGAGATGATTAAGGCAATTCGATTTTCTTTCTTCTTCCTTTGATCATTTAGCCCCTCATTGAAATAATGACCTCCTTTACCTATCTGGGAATTTGGAGGAATTGATAATTGGCATGTTTGATGTGGGAGGGCCGTGAAAGCAATACTTTGCATTCAAAAGAATAAAAAGAAATTATAGGTTTGGGGAAGTCAATCATGATGATGAGTAACTCGGCACCATTCACATAGCCGGGTGTTTGTGTCTTGCCAAAGTCGGATTGAGCGATATTCCTAGCGGATTATGGTATGTGCATCAAGGGTTTGAGGCATCTCGTAAAAATGAGAAACGTCAATCTCCTAGGCTTCGGTTTTTGTGCACCTCTATCCATAACTCCAAAAGTAAAGTCGAAAAATGAATTGAAAAGAAGAGAGTGAAGCTCTAAGTTGAAAGTGCTGCGGAAACCGCAAGAGAAAAAGAAAAGAGTAGTTATCCACTTTCCCGGATTCATGCACCACATTCCTTAAAGTTTTCCTTCCCTTTCCGCATTCTAGACCTTGTTTGAAAGTCCTTAAGATCAAAAGAATGTTATATGACTTGGTGATCTAAATTGAAGTTTATTATGATTGATTTTGATAATGTTTGAAGGTTATGATGTTTACATGGAAGTTTGATTAATTCATGAGCTTTCTTTACTCTTTACTCTTTGATTATGTATATGAAAGTCTTATAAACGAATGAAGCAAGATTTGAGGATGATCTATTGATTAGAAAGCACATTCATCTAAAAGAAGTTTGGCTTTGAGAAGGTACACATATTTCATCCTAACTTGAGTTTTAAAGCTTTTGAAAGACCTTGCTTAGGGACAAGCAAGTGGCAAGTATGGGGTTATTTGTTAGCATGAAATATTGTGATATTTTAGGCACGTTTTCGAAGTGTATTTCATCCATATTGGTAGTCATTGATAAAGCATTGAAGCATTTGTGAGTTAGTTTATCTATTTTGTCGATATAGAGGTCTACATAAGCTTTGTGTTGATTGTAGGCAATTAAGAGCTAAAACCGGACGAATCAAGGGAGAATGGAGATAGATTGAGCATGTCCAAGGATTGAGGACATCACTAGGAGCTAAGGAAGATGCTAAGTTGAAGAATAGCACGAGACAAAGGAGAATTACGATCTACATGTGTTCCACGCTCTAAAATACGGCCGTACTAGGATCCATGCTCTAATCCATGGCCGTGGAACCTTGGCAAGACAAGCGTGGAGCATTCCAGCAACTTACACGGCCGTGGAGGATTTGAGGAACCGTGATCCAACTCCACGCTCTAAATTACGGGCGTGGAACCCGTCCACGACCGTGATCTTGACGATCTTTTACGCAATATTTTAAGCCACAATCTTCTACACACATGGGCCGAAGACGCATTTTATTTGGGCCTATATAAGGACGGAAGGAAAGAGATTCCGTCACCTCTGCTTACCCTAGTTTACACCTTCGCTTAGACCTCCGTGGAGAGACTGCGCCTAGCCCTATTGAGATTTCCGGATTAACGGAAAGTTAGAGAAGGAGTGAAGATTTGGAAGATTGTTCGTAAGGAGATTTCATACTTTGTTCCTAGGTTTGATTAGAAGACGGATTGACATCCCGTTCTTCGTTCTTATCTAGAATAGTTACTTGTTTGTGTTCATTCCAAATCTGAGTTGCATTATCATTGATATTTGTGGATTTGAGATTGGTTTGAAGGTTATTGAAGGTTTTCGGAAGTTTTCATCTTTCATTCTTTTAAATCTTGAATTTGATATCAATGTGACTGTTGTTGGCTAAAACTCTTTAGCAATTCTAAGGTGAAGGGTTGATAGTTGTGGCTTAGATGATGATAGATCGATCGTAAACAGATTGGACCCTGAGAGTTAGAGAGAATCGCCGACGAACCTAATCCACGGTCTGTTCTTGAGCTTCCACGGCCGTGGAACTCAAGAACTACCCGTAATTTTGTGTCAGTTACGAACCTTGCTTTTACTTTAATCCAAAGTTAAAGATTTGCTTTAACTTAGTCTTGGCTTGCCTTTTCTAGGTGGTGGTGAAGCCTCAACAACCTCTACCTCGATTTCGAGTGTCACAACCTTAATCGGTTAAGTTAGTCTTGATCCTTGAATTACAAGTTTGGGTATTTGACGTTAATATTTACCTTTAGAATCTTTCTATACTGAAGCCTCAACAACCTTTATAGGGAGTGCCTTTGGGTGAATTATATAAGGTCTTGGAACTTCACCGTACATTGCCTTACATTCGTATACCTTTGCATATCTCAACTCTGTCCTTATATCTTTAGTATATCTTGAATCGATTTCCACAGCTGGATTCCTGGATCTTTAGGATTGTTGTTTTCCCAATATTTACAAAAGCTCTTACATTTACTTGCTTGACAATTCTATAATTGGATTTAACCCCCAAATCCCTGTGTTCGATACTCTGGAATTCTTGCTTAACTATATCGATCCGTACACTGCGGGTTCGCTTGCTTGATTCTAGTTTTATAAATTTAAAGCTTATTTGCACGCACGCTAAGTGGCGAACATGAAGCTTGGGGATAAGCACCACCAACGTATCATTGAAACCCTCTTGCATTATCCCGGATTCCATAATTCTGTAATGCATTTGTAGACAAACGGTCCCACTTGCTTCCAGCATTGAAGGTAGAAGCCCGGTTGGAACCCATCCGGACCCAAAGCTTTCCATGGGCCCATAGATCTCACTGCACTAATAATTTCCTCATCACCGAATCGGTCTCCAAAGATAGCAAGGTCCGCGCTATCAATAACTAGAAAGGAAGCATCCAATAAGCTCACTGATACCGCAAGAAGATTGGTAGGAGTATAGAGATTCGAGAAGAACTCTTGGGCGTGTAGCTCGATTTGGGGAGTTTCCGACATCCAGACACCTTCCCATTCTTGAGTCTCTCAATACAATTTCTGTGTCGTCTAATGATGGTTGACGTGTTGAAAAAACTCATGCTTTTGTCGCCATGACAAATTCAGTTTTCTCTCGATTTTTGAAACCACATTAACTCCTCCTGAGTCTGGACAAGTTCAAACTCTTCCTGTAATTTTACAGTAAATCAATCTTCTCTTGAGTAGCATATTCATCCAGGCTACGTTGGATGGACTCCAATCTCGTGATGAGCTCTACCTTCTTTTCTGGGACGATGCCAAAAGTCTTTTTATTCCATTTCAGTATACTAGATTTCAACTGCTTCAAAGCCAGAATGAACAACTTGTTGTGATGCTATTTATGAGACATCATATTCATGAAATTTGTGTGGGTCAACCATGCTGCTTCAAATCTGAAGGGCAACCTTTCTATGTTGAAAATTTGCTTGGGATGGAGGCAACACAGTAGGGGATTGTGATATGAAGATAGAGCGGGGAGATTTCTAACATTTGCCTCTTGACCATGTTAAATTTGGTCTTGAAAAACCCATATCTATCACACTAGTCTCTTCCACCCATGAGCGAAATCTGGAAGAATCATGTGAGAACAAATTGTTTTAGTGTTCCTCAGTATGAGTGGTGGATTTGAAATCACCCCCCCCCCACAAGCAACGGGCCGAAGATGTTACGAGTATCTACAAGGAGAGATGACCAAGCTTCCCTTCTCCTTGCGGGATGTTCGCTCCAAACGGTGTGTGCAAGCTTTAAATTTATAACCCTAGATGTAAGCTTAAAACAAGGATGCGAACCCGCAGTGTACGGGTCAATCGTAGTAAAAAGCAAGAAATTTCAGGGGTCGATCACAGGGACTTAGTGAAACAAAGTCGGAATAAGTAAGCTTTAGCAATTACTAACCACAAAGCAATTAAAACAATCAAAGATGATAAAAGTCAATAAAGGAAATATGCAATTCTAGGGATTAAAGCATCTAGTTGTGGTTCCAACTCAAGATCTCAAAATAAGCAGACAAAGCTGAGGTTTTTGCATAGGGAAGGTGTTACTAAAGTGGAATAGATCACTGGGTAAGTCTCACTACTCACTAATCCCAAACCGTAACTCCTATTACCGGGTAAGTCTCAAGGAATTAAGATAAAAAACTATAACCTCAAACTAACACACCAACTAAGGGAATAGAATCAACCTTTACCGGGTAAGTCTCAGGCTAACTCACAAAGGTGGAATGAAAGCACACTCAAACCCCAATAAGGATAAACCTTTATTACCTATACTTATGATCTTAGGTAAACAAACTAAGGAATTACCGGGTAAGTCTCATCCTAAGCTTGCATTGAACCAGGAAAGGTGTAATAAGAATAGGATTTGGCAAACTCTAACACTTAACTCTCAGTTTCGGATCAGATAAGTCACCTCGGTCAGCCAAATTCCACCCCGGTCGAGATGTTCATCGACTGAGCGAGATGCTTAGGGTTAAGGTAAAGACTCGAACTTTCAGGGTCCTACTGTGATCTAGGATTATTCTATCATTGTTTTTCCCACAACCTTCAGCCAATCACCCTAGAATCACACAAAGAGATTAGCCACTCATCATCATGAAAGTATTAATCAAATATATTGGAAGAAAGAGAATAATTGAACAAGAAAACCTTAAGAGAAAGGCTTCAATAACTAAATCAATTATATAACCAACAAGCGTTCCTTGGATAGAAATCCAACAAGACAATCAACAAGAAGGGAATCTAAGATGATCTTACAAAAACCCTTCGAAAAGCTATAAAAGCTATAGACTTTCTTCCTTCAACCTTCAAAAAGGTTCTTCAAATCTCCCAACTGAAGTATGGCTGTAGTGGTGTATAAAACACAATCGGTGGTATAGCATGTATGCAGGATATCGGATTTGTGGGAAATCCGACCCTTTTTATAGGAAAATTACTCTCCAAAGATAAGATATCTTAGAAATATCTCTTCCCATAAAAATAGGTAAAATATATGGTCTATCTTATCTTCTTCCTTCCAGGAATCAAGCCCAAAAATATAAGATCCTCTTTCCAAAGATAAAAGATCTCAGCGAAGAATAAAATATTCTCGCCGCGTCCCAGGTGTTCGCCTCGGTCGAGTCGACTCCTCTGGATCACCTCGGTCGAGGTGACTCTGTAGTCAACCGAGGTGAATCACAACTGAATGTGAAATCTCTCAAATCTTGTCCAAAGTGAATCTTTAATCCACGGCTATGCTTCCTGGATGTTTCCTTAAGTTCCTGAATGTAGCTCCAATGACTCCATAGCTCCTTTTGCTCCTTTTTTATGCAAAACGTGCCATTTTACCTACGATTACAACAAAACTTGGTGTAGACCTCAATTCCCGCAAAGGTAGATGAAATGGTAATATAATCACATAATATACATACAAACATGCAGATTATTGAAGATAAAACGTCTAAACAAACCCCAAAATATAGACAATAATTCATGCTATCAAAATGCCCCATACTTAGCCCTTGCTTGTCCCCAAGCAAGTTCCGCATATGAAATACAAGATAGAATGGATTATAAGTCATAAATATCAATGAAAAAGTCTTTCAAAAACATTTTTATGGTGTGCTACAATCATAGATCACTCTAAGAGAATACCTCATGGAATTTAAAATCAAAATATGATCAAAACATTTTATGAATATGAGAAAGTTGTTCATCTTTGCATAAAATCGTAGAATGCATAATTAATCATAATTATCGAAATTAATCATGCATAATCCAGTTTAAACCACTAAGTCAATCAACAAGCTCGAGGTCTCAAGGGCTTCCCAAAAGAAGGGTCAAGAAACGTGTAGGGTAGAGATGTATAGAAGGTAATGTGGTGCTAGAATCCGGGAAAAGGATATCACTTCACTTTCACTTTGACTTTCAACATCTTCCACCAATAAGCTTTGCTTATTTCACAGTTTTTCTTTTTTACTTTACTTTTTGGGATGCATGGACAGAGGTGCACAATAACCGAAGCCTAGGAAATCAGCAATCATCAATTTCTTGAGATGCATCAAACCCTTGATGCACATACCATGACCCGTTAGGAATATCGCTCAATCCAACTTTGACAAGACACAAACACCCGGCTATGTGAATGGTGCCGAGTTACTCATCATCATGATTGATTTCCCCAAACCTACTTATTGCTTTCTAACACTTTCACTTCCAGCCAACTTCTCAACTTTTACTTCACTTGCTTTCACCACTTTGCTTGCTTCCAAATTCCCGGATAGGTAAAGGGAGGCAAAAATGTATATGAGGGGCTAAGCATGATCAAGAAGAAGAAGAGAGAAGAATGAATTGCCTTGGTCTTTCCAGGAAGAAAGTGAGAGAACTTATCTTGTGGCGTCAACCTTCAAATTCAACATAATTTGGATAAAAACAAAGTATTAAACATGCCAAAAATTTCAAACAAAGCATTTAGCAACTTAAACATATCATAAAACCTTTCAAACATATAAAGATTTCAAAACCAGTCAGCAAACATGATCTTCACTGAGATCATATCCAAATAAGAAGCACATATCTTTTTTTCGAAAACTCTCAGTTAAACCACCTCGGTCGAGGTGTTCTAGGTCAACCGAGGTGAAGTACCTCGTTTGGCCAGAACTGCCCCGGTCGAGGTCAAAAATTTTTTTTTTTTAAACCAGTTTTTGACGTTTTCTCAATCAAACAACTTGTATGTATGCATGCAATCTCAAATAAAACCATAGAAGCAAAATGAAGCATAAATATCCGATAATGTCGAGTCATACATCACATAAGTCAATAAAATACATAAACACCCCATACTTGGGACACACTGTCCCAGTGGGTTAGAATAAGTCTAAAGAAATAAAGTACTCACCGGACAATAGCTGAGCTGCATAATAAATAAAGAAAGAAAATCTTGCAGGCTCTCAATAATCACGATCCGGTGGGGTGGTGGTGGCATGTACGGATACTGGGATGGGTCAAATGGATAACCCATAGTCTGCTAAAATTGGATCTCCATTATCCGGTGTTATTAGTGTTGGCTCTCTAGCATCTGATGAGTCCAGCGGTCGATCTCTCGGTGCTGGGCGGCAAATCTCTCATCGATGTCCACAGAAAGGGCAGCATATGAGTCTATCATCTGATCCATCAGATCATCGATCCGACGGTGAGCCTCTGGATCTTTCTATCGGCGTACCCTACGCCTAGCAGGTCGGACTGGTGATGCAGCCGGCGCGGTCTCAGTATCGTCATCGTCTAAGTCAATGACCGGCGCACTCGTCCCAGCAGTATCAGTCTCTGTATCCATAGGAACTCCACCATCCCTGTCATCATCATCAGCAGTCTCCTTCTCTACCTCATCCTCCTCAACTGGTGCAGCTGCTGCCTCTCTAGCATCCTCCATCAATGGGATCCAAGCAATCTGCCAATAGTGAGGATCATAAACTGAAAACTGGGGTGACCATCTGATCCCCTGTGGTGTAGTCGGCTCCCATGGCATAGCTACATACGGCGTAGTGAGTCCTCGGGGAACCAGAATCCTTTGAGTAATCATCTCCTGAAGTCCTAGCGGCTTGGCAGCCGCCACCATGGTACATGCGCTGAGATCCATATCCTGGTAACTCGCAATGTGAGTCACGATGCCTCCGAAGCAGATATCCCCCTTCGCCTTGGCCTTGATCTTGTGCAGATCCTCTGCCAACATCAAGCCAAAGTCTTGGATCCCTCCAGTCACCATGCAGTAAAGGCTGAAAAGCTCCCCCTGTCTGACCTTTTGGGGCGTCTCAGTACGCGCCAGAAGCGTCTCACTGAAAATCCGGTGAGCTAACCTAAAAGCTAGGTGAAAAATAATACGCTCCCTGGAGTCTTCAGGGTGCCATCTGTCTGCGTGCTCAGCTATATGAGCAATCTGACCCCAGAACTCCCTAGCTACAGCTCGGGAGGGAAAATCTACAGCAGTCGGAGCCGGGAAACCAAAGATTTCCCGTCAGTACTCTAAAGGAACTATGAAGTTCCGGTTCATCAACCGGTACTTCACAGCACGCTCTGTGGGAAGGTAGGTGAAGGAGCTGATGAACTCCAAAGTAGGCTCTAAATAGGCAGGTGTGCGGATCTCAGTAAACTGATCTAGCCCTACCATCGAAATCACCCGTCTCAGATCTCCATCCACATGGAGACAATCAAAAGCTGAAATGTCCAAGAAGCGCGGTGCAATCACTGGACGGGCCGTGATGCGGTCATAGTCGACCTGGTGTCTCTCGTGGATCACCGGTCTAATAGGTCTGGAGGAAGAAGAAGAAGAAGGGGAAGGAGAGGATTTGTCCCTCGGGACTAGCTGTCTATCTGAACTCATTTCTCAAACACTCTGTCAGATCACCTCGGTCGGCCTGACACAACTTAAGAACACCTCGGCCGAGGCATAGGCCGACTGGACCGAGGTGAATAACTGCGCGAACGAATCTCTCAAAAATCCAGTTCTTTTCCCCCAAAATCACTACAACTGGTTCTTATGGGGTACTTAATCTGTTTCTCAGCAAATGCAAGGGCAACCAAAGCCCAATTCGAAGTAAAACAGTGAAAAGGAGCGAGGTTAGGGTTTTTTCGATGTTTACCCCGATTCGGTCGATTCGGTTCGTTTTTCTTGCAGATTGACGCTTGCACTGGGATCCTCTATCCTTTCTTTGCAATTTGGAAGCAAGAATCGTCGAAAACGAGCGAAGAATGGCGAAGCGAGGCGAAATGGCTGCCGCGGTCGAGGAGAAGGTAAAGGAGGAGAGAGAATTTCAGCCCCCCTTTTATACCCTTTTCTGGAACTGCTGTCACCTCGGTCGAGGTGGTCTCGACTGGACCGAGGTGGTACGGACCGAGGTGGATCTTCAGAAACCCTAATCGCCTCGGTTGCTCAAGAATCATCTCGGTCGAGGTGCTTTGACAGCAACTGAGATGTGCCTCAGTCAAACTTCGTCTTCTCAAATTCTCGAACTTCTGTCCTTCTAGTTATGCTCTTGGTTTGTACTCCTTCTTTAGATGTCACCTGTTATCTGTCTAGGACGCCAAAAACAAAACAAAGCAAAGCAAAAACAATCTATCTAAGCTAGACTAGAAAAAGGGAAAAGAAAGCAATACATTGGGTTGCCTCCCAAGAAGCGCTTGATTTAAGGTCGCTAGCTGGACCATACGGCATGGAATTACTCAATGTACCTCGAATATCATGGAGTGCTCATCACATCCATAATAAAACTCTCCCAAAAAGGTTCCGGTTCCTAACTTCACCGGCAAATGGTAGGATCTCCTACGTACAAGCTTGTAAGGTTTGGTTCTCACCGGAATCCTACCTGTCTTCATCTTCTTCCATGGGACATAACTTAGTCTTTCGTCCCATCCTTTCCTTGATCGAGAAAACAGCTTCTCGAGAATCCAAGTAGCTTCCCCATCTCTAGCTTGGGGATGGTACAGGGTCCTTAGCATGCGAGGGACCCCATACTTGAACAAGAGACACTTCATCGTCTTAACGGTGTAGTGCTTGCAAACTCCACTCTTTATAATCCAAGGAGTATCTTCTTCCAACAGTTTCAAGGGAGGTTTCATCTTGATCTTAGGAGGTTCTTTCGGAAGAGACCTCCAACTCTCCGGTGTATTCCTGAAAAATTCAGAAATTTTAATAGGGATTTCAAATGAAGTAGGAGAATGTACCTTGTAAAGTTCTCCAAAGCTTGAGACAAGTTTCATGTTGGGTTGATAATCCATGCACGAAATCCCTCCCAACTCAGCTGGTCTTTCTTCCACCTTGACCACAGTCTCAGTAATTTGGCCAAGGTTCTCCGTATCTTCCAGTTCTACAGATTTTTCCTCCACCTCGGCCGATCTCTCTTTCACCTCGGCCGAGGTCTCAACAGTTAGATCGAAATCTTCCAAATCTTCTTCTCCCTCAAAAGCTTCAGGAGAAACTTCTGGTTTGATTGGAGGGGTGCTTGGAACTTGCAGCACTTCCTTATGCTCCTCCACCTTCTTCATCAACCTCTCCCATCTTGATTCAAGAGAATCTTCAAGGGGTTGCTCACAAATCTTTTTAGGGATATTCAGTTCATCCCACATTGCAAGTTCATACTGAATGGCCTCTTCTCTTTCCCATTCATTGTTGAACCAATAGAAGGAGTATTTCTCCTCCAAGTATTCATAATGGTCCGCCCTAGCACTTTGTCTTGCTATCCAGGCTGGATCAAATGTAGTCATCGGAAATCCTGAAAACTACAAAACTCATAGAAAGAGTAGTTAGTAGCAACAGGGGCAAGTGCCCCGAAAGCAAACTGCAACCGGCTCGGTCTAGACCAAGTCCCCGGCAACGGCGCCAAAAACTTGTTCGCTCCAAACGGTGTGTGCAAGCTTTAAATTTATAACCCTAGATGTAAGCTTAAAACAAGGGTGCGAACCCGCAGTGTACGGGTCAATCGTAGTAAAAAGCAAGAAATTCCAGGGGTCGATCACACGGACTTAGTGAAACAAAGTCGGAATAAGTAAGCTTTAGCAATTACTAACCACAAAGCAATTAAAACAATAAAAGATGATAAAAGTCAATAAAGGAAATATGCAATTCTAGGGATTAAAGCATCTAGTTGTGGTTCCAACTCAAGATCTCAAAATAAGCGGACAAAGCTGAGGTTTTTGCATAGGGAAGGTGTTACCAAAGTGGAATAGATCACCGGATAAGTCTCACTACTCACTAATCCCAAACCGTAACTCCTATTACCGGGTAAGTCTCAAGGATTTAAGGATAAAGAACTATAACCTCAAACTAACACACCAACTAAGGGAATAGAATCAACCTTTACCGGGTAAGTCTCAGGCTAACTCACAAAGGTGGAATGAAAGCACACTCAAACCCCAATAAAGGATAAACCTTTATTACCTATACTTATGATCTTAGGTAAACAAACTAAGGAATTACCGGGTAAGTCTCATCCTAAGTTTGCATTGAACCAGGAAAGGTGTAATAAGAATAGGATTTGGCAAACTCTAACACTTAACTCTCAGTTTCGGATCAGATAAGTCACCTCGGTCAGCCAAATTCCACCCCGGCCGAGATGTTCATCGACTGAGCGAGATGCTTAGGGTTAAGGTAAAGACTCGAACTTTCAGGGTCCTACTGTGATTTAGGATTATTCTATCATTGTTTTTCCCACAACCTTCAGCCAATCACCCTAGAATCACACAAAGAGGTTAGCCACTCATCATCATGAAAGTATTAATCAAATATATAAGAAGAAAGAGAATAATTGAACAAGAAAACCTTAAGAGAAAGGCTTCAATAACTGAATCAATTATATAACCAACAAGCGTTCCTTGGATAGAAATCCAACAAGACAATCAACAAGAAGGGAATCTAAGATGATCTTACAAAAACCCTTCGAAAAGCTATAAAAGCTATAGACTTTCTTCCTTCAACCTTCAAAAAGGTTCTTCAAATCTCCCAACTGGAGTATGGCTGCAGCGGTGTATAAAACACAATCGGTGGTATAGCATGTATGCAGGATATCGGATTTGTAGGAAATCCGACCCTTTTTATAGGAAAATTACTCTCCAAAGATAAGATATCTTAGAAATATCTCTTCCCATAAAAATAGGCAAAATATATGGTATATCTTATCTTCTTCCTTCCAGGAATCAAGCCCAAAAATATAAGATCCTCTTTCCAAAGATAAAAGATCTCAGCCAAGAATAAAATATTCTCGCCGCGTCCCAGGTGTTCGCCTCGGTCGAGTCGACTCCTCTGGATCACCTCGGTCGAGGTGACTTTGTAGTCAACCGAGGTGAATCACAACTGAATGTGAAATCTCTCAAATCTTGTCCAAAGTGAATCTTTAATCCACGACTATGCTTCCTGGATGTTTCCTTAAGTTCCTGAATGTAGCTCCAATGACTCCATATCTCCTTTTGCTCCTTTTTTATGCAAAACGTGCCATTTTACCTACGATTACAACAAAATTAGGTGTAGACCTCGATTCCCGCAAAGGTAGATGAAATGGTAATACAATCACATAATATACATACAAACATGCAGATTATTGAAGATAAAACGTCTAAACAAACCCCAAAATATAGACAATAATTCATGCTATCATGGGGTAGGTGGATTATATACCACAATAAGCGAGAAAAGATCAAGGTCGTTTTTAATCTTTATATGGATGAAGTGCTCAACATAGTGCTCTATTATTACTTCGAGCACTGGTTCATTCCATCCCCCCTTCAAAGCCATAGGCATCAATCCTGACGGTATTAGTGAATCCCATCATCTTACACGTGTCTTGAGCTGTGTTTCCTGAGACTTTTGTCTCAAAAAGAGCCAAGATGTCGACTTGGTGACGATTAATCATGTACCGAATCGCTTGGCGAAAGCGTCGGTTAGCTGCTCCCCTACAATTCCAAAATAGGATATTCATGGTAAACCGGGATAGGGTGTGTGTAATCTAACAGCTAGGCGTAGAGAGATGTGGAAAGATACCCTCTCCAACGTCCATCTCGTCTCTTGTGGCTATAGATGTCCTAGCATATCAACGCTACTGGCCTTCTATCTTTCTTGCACTAAACCCTTGGAACTGATACTGATCTCAATACCTTCTTTTAGAAATTGGGGATCCACATCCATGCTTGAACCCTTGGCAACAGTGGTATTTGCCTTTTGATCCATGTGTATCATGGAATTAGGAGGATTTTTTTACCCTTTTGTTGCTAATGATGTCATCTAGGCGACCTCTTTTTTTAAGAATGGTGATGGCCGAGTGTGTTGTAGTGAGCATGCAAACCCTAATAAGTCTATCCATGCAAATCCTACTACAACATCTAGCAACCTCCCACATAGGGACCTAGATCACACCCCTCAGGATATCAGGACCATCCAGACTTTCGTATATATTATCAACTTTGACCTGGATACCTTGCTGAGCGGGTTGTTTACCTTGGGATATGACATGCTGCCTTGTGACTGTCATCCATGGGCCTAATTTTGGTTATGCAGATCCATGGGAGATGGAGACAAGCGGGGAGCGCTGATCATTAGCTATTGAGGTAGCATCCCTTGGGTTGAGCGTAGTCTGAGTACTTGTTGTGGGGTCAACAGGAGGAGGACTCTGGATCTGACAGTGATCGATCGTGTGCCCATACTTCCTGCATTTGTAACAGATTGCGTTCAAACCTTTATACTCTACGTGAATTCTTCTACCGCGAATTAGGATGGTGCCCATGAGTGGTTTTTCTAGATCAATTGTCACATATACTCTGGAAAATTTCCCCTAGTGGAATATGTAGTGTTCATATCCACCTTCAGGGGATTGCCTAAAGCCAAGGCCAACCCATAGAGCACTGCTTCTTCGTAAAGTTGAAGGGTTAGATTTGAGAGACGTGCCCAAACAAATAGAGATTAGACGTTATCCACATACGGGTCGAAGTCTGGGAACCATGGTTTAACAGTGATGTAGTATCCGAAAATCTCCCAAGGTCCCTCTGATTGGGCTCTCAAATAATCTGCTTCTAATTCGAAACGGATGCAGTAGTTCCCATTAGGAAAGTCGATGATAGTCATCTTCCCTCGTGGCCTCAAGATTTGGTATAGACGGCGCTCCACGGTCATAAAGGGAACGACTTTACCTAGTACTTTGACATTTAACGCTGATTTCCATCTAGCATTAAGTTCTTTCATGATGTCCTCATCAATGTCAATAAAAGCGATACCCTTTTTCTCTTCTGACACCTCCACTCTCATTCTACGGGATTCAATGAGAAATTTCCTAGCTAGGGGGCAAACTTTGGAGATTGAGAGCCAGAGACGACATTGGCATAAGACGCAGGCGGCCGAACTAAGGGTTGTTTTGGCGTGAGTCCGTGGAAACCGTTGGGGCTTGTCGAAGCTTATCAGGTTGGGGGGTTTTGCACGACGGTTCAGGCGGTTGTGGTATAGGGGGTAGTTTAGAAGGAACGGTGAGGGATGACGGCAGGAACACTGCAGGATGAGAAGGCGGCATCGTCGCCATAGGGTTTCATCCAAAAAAGTTTGTTGCATTATTGATTAGTTGAGGGACAATTGACTCCCTATGATAACGAAATACCTTGGGAAGCTTGAAGGGGTAAATAGGTTAATATGACCTATATTATGTTATTTGTTTGTATTGCATACATTCACGTAGCTTTTGTTAAGAGAAACAAAATGGATGTTAAGTCTATTAATGTACGTTTACTGGATATGATGGTGGTGATTGTAACTTTGGGATCATACAAAAATTATTCACATCGAGACATTTTGTTAGTGAGTGAATTTTGTTACAACTTAGGTTGGGTGCATAAAACTTTTCTAGCCCGAAATATGAAATAGTGGAGTTAGATCTGTCAAAATAGGTTGGAAGCAAGGCGGTTCGACATAAAGAATTTGTGGTTCTTTACAATGATATTTAGAGTGCTATTAGTACGCCTAAGAATCTAGCTTTTTTTCAAGAACCAAGAGCAAATAATTAAAGTATCATTACATCCATCATATCTTGAAAATACAAATTTGTAGCTAAGGAAGATACGAGGAAATGAAAATCTTACAAACATGTTGACTAAGGTTATCACCTTAGAAGTAGAAACTTTGTAGCTTCAAGTGACCTTGGTAACTAAGTTGATGTACGGCATGACTACGACAAAGATGGGAGTGTTGTGTTATGAAGCCTAATGCACATGTTTAGTCCCCTAATAGACGGAATAAAAGTATCTCTTTATGCCCGTGTACATGCGGTTTAGGGTTCTATCCTCGTACTAATATCCTATTTGATTATTGCAATCCATAACAAAATAGGGTGGGAAAACCTATAAGTGCCTTTAGGACCTATAAAAAAACTTGCGGCGGAAATTTGAAGATTGAAAGAGAGAAAAATGAAAGGGAAAGTATGAAACTGAATTGATGCTCTAGTGTGTTACACATGTAGGTTTTATATGCCACTTATTACAACTAACCACCATAACAAACTCATAGGTATATCAACATAATATGTCATACATTCTCATTATTCTCCTATTGTATCCATATACCCCCTCCCTCTCAATCTAGACGAGGGATGAGGAGACCAAGCTTGTTAGACAAGAAACGATGTTATTGTTCTCTAAAGGTTTGGTGAAGATAACAGCAAGTTGAAGTGAGGTACGAACATGAGAAGTGGAAATAAAAACCACACTGAACTTCATCACGTACATAGTGGCAGTCCAAGCGAAAATGCTTTGTGCCTCATGGAAGACGAGAGTGACTACAAGTTGCTGAGCAATTTTGTTATCACATTACATTGTGATAGGTAAAGGAACGTGAAGATGAAGATCAATCAAAAGGCCTTCAAGCCAAACAAAAAAGTAGTAGCAAACATTGCACGATACTCACTTTCAACACTTGATTTGAAAACAATTTTTTGTTTCTTGCTCTTCCAAGACACGAGAGAAGAGCCCAAAAAATACAATACCCAGAGATTGACTTGCAAGAGAAAGCAGATGATGATGATGATGATGATGATGATGATGATGATGATGATGATGATGATGATCATGATGATGATGATGATGATGATGATGATGATGATGATGATGATGATGATGATGATGATGATGATGATGATGATGATGATGATGATGATGATGATGATGATGATGATGATGATGATGATGATGATGATGATGATGATGATGATGATGATGATGATGATGATGATGATGATGATGATGATGATGATGATGATGATGATGATGATGATGATGATGATGACGATGACGACGACGACGGCGGCGGCGGTAGCGGCGGCGATGGCAGCGGCGACGATGGATAGAAAAGAGTCAAATGAATGGTTCCTTGAAGATATCAAAGAAGATGAATAGTTGCATGTCAATGTGGAAGACGAGGGGCGGATAGAAATTGACTGAGTTGTTGAACTGAGAAAGCTATATCAGGACGAGTAAGGGTGAGGTAAAGTAGTCTCCAAATAAGGTGTCGGTATGACTCAAGATCATCAAATAATTGACCATCATCAGGGGTCAATTTTAAATTGTGTTGCACGGGAAAAGGACTTGCCTTGCACTGAAGCATATTAGAAGAAGTGAGTATGTCAATGATATACTTTCGTTGATTGAGAAAAATACCAGTAGAAGATCTTGAGATCTCCATGCCAAGGAAAAAACGGGTCAAGCCAAGATCCTTGATAGTAAAAGCTTTGTCAAGAGCAACCTTTTTGGCCAAAATAGTGGATGGAATATCACCATTGAGGAGAAGATCATCAACATAAATCAATGCCACCGTGATGCAAAATTCTCTTTTTTGATGAAAAAAGAGTAGTCATGCTTGGACTAAATTAATCCAAGGTGTAATAATAACTTAGTGAGTTCCATATTCCATTATTGGTTGGCTTGTTTGAGGCCATAAAAAGATCATTTATGATGATACACTTGACCAAGACTAGCTTTAGAATAGCATGGTGGATTAGCCATGTAAAATTCTTCATCCAAAAAACCATGTACAGTTATTCTTGGCTTGGAAGAGCAAGAAATAAAAAATTATTTCCAAATCAAGTGTTGAAAGTGAGTATCATGCCATGTCTGCTACTGCTTCTGAGATTGTTTAGCTTGAAGGCCTTTTGACTGATCTTCATCTTCACATTCCTTTACCTATCATAATGCACTGTGATTTTAAAGTTTCTCAGCACCTAGCAGCCAATCCCGTCTTCCATGAGAACACAAAATATTTTCGCTTGGACTGCCACTATGTACGTAGAGAACCAATAGTGGATTATCGTTTGCTTGAGCATAATGTGATGGTTCAAAGATAGAAATCATGTTACAAAGGGAGTGAATATAGGTAGAGTCAGAAAAAGAGCTATGTAATTGGGAATGAAAAGGATTGAGTGAGGAGGAAATGGAAGAAGACACATAGTCTTGAAGACGAGCAGGTTTATTGATGTGTCTATGTGGGCGTGGAAGGACAATTGGAGGTGTGGGTGATGAAGATAAAGAAAAAGGAACAGGTATAGGAGTAGAAAAAGAGGGGGCTGAAGACTCATTATATTAGTAGGTGGAGTAGGCAATAAAGGAGGAACATTATTATGTGTAGGAGAGGTAGAATTGTGTGTAGGTGTAAATAAAATTAGGTGCATGAGTTTTAGAATAGAGGGAAACCAAAGGAACAGGAATTTGTGTGGAAGAAAGGTCGGGTGAAGGAGACTGAAGCTGAAAAGGGAATATGTCCTCTCTAAATGAAACATGTCGAGTGACAGAGATTTTATGGCTAAGTAGATCATAAACCTTATAGCCTTTTCTGACCTGGAGGATATCCAATGAGCACACAAGGGTGTGAGACGGCTTCAAACTTGTCCTTGAAAGGAATCAAGGAATAACAAAGGCATCCAATGATACGAAGGTGGTCATGAGAAACTTGTTTTTGATGAAAAAGCTCAAAAGGGATCTTCCAACCAAGAACCGGAGATGGCATTAGATTGAACAAAGATGTGGCAGAAAGAATACATTCACCCTAAAATTGAAGAGATAGATGACAATGCAAGTGCATTGCCCATGTAGTCTCAAGAAGGTGTCAATGCTTTCTTTCCACTCGACAATACTGTTGAGGAGTGTAAGGAATAGTTTTATGACGAAAAATACCATGTGAATGAAAGAAGTCCTTCAAGGAGCTTTGAATAAATTTTGAACCATTGTCAAATCGAATGATCTTCACTATAGAGTTGAATTGTGTTTTGACATAAGCAACAAAACCAGTCCAAACTCTATGAACATGCATTTTGTCAAATATAGAGTTAGAATTGTGTTTTGTAAGAAATGTCCATGTGCATCTAGTAAAATCTTCCACAACAATGAGAAAATATCTAGCACCACAATGTGACCTAGTATGATATGGGCCCCATAAATCAACATGCAATAGAGCAAAAGCATGTAAAGCATAAGATGAAATTCTTGGAAAAGGATGTTTATGTTGCTAGCCATGATGCAAGTATAATATTTAATAGAAGTGTCAGATATAGAAGGACAATCAACAATATGTTGAAGCTTAATGATAGAAAAATGGCCCAATCGGGCATGTAAAATATGTAGAGCGGGTTTATCTACATTATCACACAAAGTACTGTCTATATGTATAGGAGAATGTATAGAACCGTGTAGCCTGTATAATCCACCATCCAAGAATCCTTGTGCAATGACAGTCTCATTGATAGGTTCTTGAAACAAGCAATTCTTGGAGCTAAATGTAGTGATGCATGAGGAGTTAATAACCAATCAAGGGAAAGATATAAGATTGTGTTTGAATTTTGGCATGAATAACACATCTTGTAATGTGAGTGTAGGAGATATATGTATTGTCCCTGAATAAGTCACATTCTTGATAGATCCATCAAGGAGTCCAACTTGTATTGGCTTAGACAATAAGATCATTGTAGAAAAAAGATCATCACAATAACAAAGATGATGTATGAACCATAATATATTTTGTTGTACCTGCAAAGTTGACATCTCCTTGACTTGTTCTTTCATTCTCAGTTTTATTATCCATTAGTCAAAGCATTTCTTGAAATAAAGCAAAGATTGTGCTTTGGTCAAGATTCATGTCACCTGCCTCAATGAAAGGTGTATTGCACACTGGACTTTCATAATTATTCCCGGCAAAAGAATGTTGAGGTTTTGATGAGTAATGAGTCTTTTTAGGATTAGAAACCTTCGGTCATTTATACCAGTCACGAAAATCATGGAGTTTAAAACAAGACTTCTTAAGATGGCCCTTTTCTTTGCAATAATCACATTTTCCTATTTGTCTTTTCTAAAATCTTGTCTACTCCCTCCTGCTTGTCTATATGGAACATACCTGATAGCATGAATTATAGTCTATATTTTGGGGCTTGTTTAGACGTTTTATCTTCAATAATCTGCATGTTTGGATGTATATTATGTGATTATATTGTCGTTTCATCTACATTTGCTAGAATCGAGGTCTACACCAAGTTTCGTTGTAATCGTAGGTAAAATGGCACGTTTTGCATCAAAACGGAGCTAAAGGAGCTAAGGAGTCATTGGAGCTACATTCAGGAGCTTAAGGAAGAATCCAGGAAGCATGGAAATGGATTAAAGATTCACTTTGGACCAGATTTGAGAGATTTCACATTCAATTTAGAGTCACCTCGGTCAGCTACAGAACCATCTCGGCCGAGGTGATCCAGAGGAGCGTCCCGACCGAGGCGAGCACCTTGGACGCTGCGAGATATATTTTATTCTTGGCTGAGATCTTTTATTTTTGGAAAGAGGATCTTATATTTTTAGGCTGGATTCCTGGAAGGAAGAAGATAATTCAGCTGATATATTTTACCTATTTTATGGGAAAATATCTTTCTAAGATCTTTTATCTTTGGGAGGTAATTTTCCTATAAAAAGGGTTGAATTTCCCACAAATCCAACACCCTCTAACCGTGCTTAGACAGCCGTTACACCCCACTACAGCTGGGAGATTTGAAGAACCTTTTTGAAGGTTGAAGGAAGATTGAAGGAAGGAAGTTGAAAGCTTTTATAGCTTTTGTGAAGGATTTTGTACGACTTTCTTAGATTCCCTTTTTGTTGATTGTCTTGTTGGATTGTAATCCAAGGAACGCTTGTTTGTTTGATAATTGATTCAGTTATTGAAGCCTTTCTCTTAAGGTTTTTGTGTTCAATTATTCATTCTCTTCCCTTATATTTGATTATTGCTTCCATGATGATGATTGGATAATTTCTTTGTGTGATTCTAGGGTGATTGGCTGAAGGTTGTGGGAAAAACAGTGATAGAATAATCTTAATCACAGTAGGACCCTGAAAGCTAGAGTCTTTATCCTTAACCCTAGAGTATCTCGCTCAGTCGATGAACATCTTGGCCGGGGTAGAATTCGTCTGACCGAGGTGACCATTCTGATCCGAAACTGAGAGTTAAGTGTTAGAGTTTGCCAAATCCTATTCTTTTTACACTTTCTTGGTTCAATGCAAGCCTAGGATGAGACTTACCCGGTAATTCCTTTGTTTGTTTACCTAAGATCATAAGTATAGGTAATAAAGGTTTATCCTTTATTGGGGTTTGAGTGTGCTTTCATTCCATCTTTGTGAGTTAGCCTGAGACTTACCCGATAAAGGTTGATTCTATTCCCTTAGTTGGTGTGTTGGTTTGAGGTTATAGTTCTTTTCCTTAATTCCTTGAGACTTACCCGGTAATAGGAGTTACGGTTTGGGATTAGTGAGTAGTGAGACTTACCCGGTGATCTATTCCACTTTAGTAACACCTTCACTTTGCAAAATCTCAGCTTTGTCCGCTTATCTTTAGATCTTGAGTTGGAACCACAACTAGATGCTTTAATCCCTAGAATTGCATATTTCCTTAATTGACTTTTTATCATCTTTGATTGCTTTAATCGCTTTTGTGGTTAGTAATTACATAGACTACCTACACCTGCTTTGTTTCACTAAGTCCCTGTGATCGACCCCTGGAATTTCTTGCTTTTTACTACGATTGACCCGTACACTGCGGGTTCGCATCCTTGTTTTAAGCTTACATCTAGGGTTATAAATTTAAAGCTTGCACACACCGTTTGGAGAGAACAAGTTTTTGGAGCCGTTGCCGGGGACTTGGTCTAGACCGAGCCGGTTGTGGTTGGCTTTCGGGGCGCTTGCTCCTATTTCTACTAACCACTCTACTTGAGTGACTTTCGCAGGTTCTTTTCTTAGGTTTATGCGAAGAACCCGCGCTGGGAAGGAAATCGTTCCTTACAATCCCGAACCAGAAAAGACATACAAAAGACGCTTGAAAGAAGCGAAGATGGCCAATCAGGATAATCGAGATCTTGAGGCCGAATTGAAGGAGGCGTTGGAACAACTACGCCTCAGCAAGGAAGAGTTGAGACTGGAAAGGGAAGAAACTCGCACAAGGACTAAGGTGATCGAAGTAGATATGGCGGCTTTACGAGACCAGTATCTACCTCGACCGAACCTAGATCCTCGACCAAGGCAAGACCCTGCTCCAGATCCTCGACCGAGGCAGAATCCAGTACCTGTTGTCCCGGCCGAGATACTTCCACCTCGGATGCCAGTCCGAGATGCTCTTTTTGCAGGTAATCCACAAACCCTAGGGCAAAGGATGGACCCCAATCAGCAACTGAGGCGTCCAGGAGTCAACCTAGGTGATTCAGCGGACCATGATTATGAGCTTCGACCGCAAGTTCTTTCCATGATTCGCCAATGCCAGTTTGGAGGGCTAGAGAGGGAATCTCCACATCAACATCTACAAAACTATCAGATCTTGATGGAGACCTTGAGACCTTCAAGAATAGAAAACAACAACTACAAGCTAAGGCCTTTCTACTTCTCTTTGAAAGATAGAGCACTTACTTGGTATCAATCTCTTCCTCCAGGAAAAATCAATACTTGGGAGGAGATGACGACGGAGTTCTTAACTAAATTCTTTCCCCCCTCTAAAACTGCTGAAATGAGAGGGAAGATTAATGCATTCATCATGAAGGACAAGGAGAGCTTGTCCAAGTCATGGGAGAGATTTAAAGACATTCTTTTGGATTGCCTACATTATGGGATTCCAAAGATAGAGTTGTTGGAGATATACTTTAAAGGGCTGGACGGAAACACCCAGTTCAACCTTCAACTACTATCCGTTGGCACGTTCATGGACATGTCGATTGATGAGGCTTGGGAGTTCATAGAGAAGCAAGCTTTGCACATGGAGAAGTACTCCCACCAAGGAGCTGAAGGTGGAGTTAAAAGAGTCAACTTTCAAGATGCTCCACCTAACAATGATCAACTCACTTCTTTGAAAAATGATGTGAAGCAATTGAAGGAACTCTTAGTTGCTCAAACCAAGAAGGAAGATCAAGGATCAAGGAACAACAATGGATACCGTAACAACAACGGTTCCCGGAACAACAACTACAACAACAATAGAGGATCTAACAGCAATAATTGGAGGGCAAACAACCAAAATTCGGGTAACCCTTACTCTAACTCCAATTCGAATGACTCCTCTAATCCTTTCCTCTCTTCTTCTTCTTCTTCTACTCCATTGAAGAGCCAGGAGCAAGGATCGAGTTCGTCCCAGCTGGAAAAGAAAGATGCGGTGCTGGAGGCCATCTTGATCAAGCTCAACTCTATGGAGACATCCATGACTTCATTTTCGAAGGCACAAAAAGCCTTAGAAAAACAATTCTTTAACAAGGCGAATGAAGTGCCAAGAGATCCAGGGAAGCTTCCAGCAAGGACGGAAAGCAACCCTAAAGGACAGATTATGGCAATAACGATGAGAAGCGGACTGAAGACTGCAGATCCAGTGCTTCGGTCGATGCCAGTGCAGACGAAGACCACCTCGGTCCAGGTGTTAGCATGAAATATTGTGATATTTTAGGCACGTTTTCTAAGTGTATTTGATTCATATTGATAGTCATTGATTGAGCATAGATGCATTTGTGAGCTAGTTTGTCTATAATGTCGATATAGAGATCTACACAAGCTTTATGTTGATTATAGGTGATTGAGAGCTATTTCCGAACGGAATCGAGCAAGGATGGAATTGTTGAGCAATGTCCATGGAATGAGGGCATTCTTAAGAGCAAAAGGAGTGCCAACTTGAGGAATGCACGAGGCTAGGGAAGAATCACGTTCTTGCCCTAAACCACGCTCTAAAATACGGCCGTACTACTTTCCACGTTCAGTTCCACGGCCGTGGAACCATGGCTAGGGAAGCGTGGTTCATTCCAGCAACTTCTACGGCCGTGGAGAAGATGGTTCAAACCGTGTTGAATTCCACGCTCTAAATTACGGTCGTGGAACCTTCCACGACCGTGATCTTGGCGATCTTTTTCGCCACACTTTAAGCCACGATCTTTTAAAAGATTGGGCCGGGCCGCTACTTCATCATACACTATAAAAGGACGGACGAAGAGAGATTCCGTCACCTCTTCTTAGACGCACTTTCGCCCACACCGCGATTTAGAGATCTTTGCAACTTTTGCAAAAAGACGTACTTTGCGCTCATCCTTGGAGTTGCCCTAATCTCGCACTTTGGTGGAGATTGTGATTGAGATTTCCGGATTGACGGAAGATCGAAGATTCGGAAGGTTGTTCGCAAGAAGATTCCTCTTCTTGTTTAGGTTTGATTTAGAAGACGGATTGACATCCCGTTCTTCCTTCTTATCTAAGATTGAGTTTGTTTGTTCTACTCCGAATCTAGTGACGATATTTGTTCTTGATTGTGACTTTGAGATTGGCTTGAAGTTTATTGAAGGTTTTCGGAAGTTTTAATCTTTCAATCTTTTAATTCTTGAAATTGATATCAATATGACTATTGTTGGCTAAAAACCCTTAACAATTCTAAGGTGAAGGGTTGATAGTTGTGGCTTAGATGATGATAGATCGATCGTAAACGGATTGGACCCTGAGAGTTAGAGAGAACCGCCGACGAACCCTAAATTACGGCCTGTTCTTGAGTCCACGGCCGTGGAACCTCAAGAACTAACCGTGATTTCCCTTAAGTTTACGAACTTGCTTTTACTTTAATCCAAAGTTAAATATTTGCTTTAACTTAGTTTAGGTTTGCCTTTTCTAGGTGGTAGTGAAGCCTCAACAACCTCTACCTCGATTGTGAGTGTCACAACCTTAATCGATTTAGTTAGTCTTGATCCTTGGATTACAAGTTTGGGTATTTGACATTAATTCTTACCTTTAGAACCTTTCTATATTGAAGCCTCAACAACCTTTATAGAGAGTGTCTTGTAGGTGATTCATATAAGGTTTTTGGAACTTCACCGTACGATTACCTTACATTAGCATACCTTTGCATATCTTAACTATGTCCTTATATCATTAGTATATCTTGAATCGATTGCCACAGCTGGATACTTGGATCTTTAGGATTGTTGTTTTCCCAATAATTCGAAAAGCTCTACATTTACTCGCTTGATAATCTATAACTGGATTTAACCCCCCAAATCCCTGTGTTCGATACTCTGGAATTCTTGCTTAACTATATCGATCCGTACATTGTGGGTTCGCTTGCTTGATTCTAGTTTTATAAATTTAAAGCTTATTTGCACGCACGCTAAGTGGTGAACACCAGGTACAGTCGAAGAACACTTCGGCCGAGATGCAAACCGAGGTGGAGCCACAGAAAGCGGAGGAGAAAACTGAAGTTTATATTCCACCTCCTGCATATAAACCACCACTTCCAATCCCCCATTCAAGGGCCAGAGCACATCTAGACAAGCATTTTGGTAAGTTCCTTGACTTGATGAATAAACTACACATTAATATCCCTTTCCTTGATGCTATTCTAGGGGTGCCTGCCTATGGGAAGTTCTTGAAAGAGATTCTATCAAGGAAGAGGAAGTTGGAAGACTTTGGTGAAGTGAGGATGACATCTAAATCCTCGGAGCTCATTCAAATCATGAAGGAGAAGATGCCACCCAAGTTGAGAGATCCCGGCTCGTTTTGCATTCCCATTCAAGTTGGGGATGTCACTTGTGAAGCCTTATGTGATCTAGGAGCCAACGTGAGCATCATTCCGCTGGAGCTATGTGTGAAGATCGGACTTGGAGAGCCCAAGCCGGTGAAGATACGGTTATACATGGCGGACCGCTCCATTACCCATCCCGTGGGCATTTTGGAGGACGTTCCGGTTAAGTTAGGTAACTTCTATTTACCTATAGAATTTGTTGTGCTTGACATTCCCGCAGATTATCCCGTTCCTATCATTCTCGGGAGGCCATTTCTAGCAACTTCGGGTTGCAATGTGGATTGTAAGAACGCCAAGCTAAAGTTCAACATTGGCGGAGATGAAGTGGAGTTTGCATTACTTGCGGCAATGAAGGGAGAGCAGCTAGGAGATGATATCTTCAACATCTATGCTGAAGAAGAATCAAGAGAATTGGTGAGCTCTATCCTTATTAAAGATCCACTTGAAAAAGTTATTAGCTTTAGCTTAATGGAGGAAGGTATAGATGCTTCTTGTGATGCAGATATACGAAACATAAAGGCATTGGAAGAAGATCCAGGAGCTAAAACTGAAAGACTAATCCAGGAGAAGAAGATCTCCAGTTTCGGTTCCAGTTGCAGTACCTCGACCGAGGCACTTTCTGGACCAAGTGAGGTGACTGAAGAACATCTCGGTCAACCTCTTTGGACCTCGACTGAGGTCGAAAGCGAGATGATGTCAACTGAGACTTTTGAAAGTCCGGTTCTTCGATCTACTCCACTAGAAGGAGGAAGCAAGGATCCCCTCAAAAAGCACCCCCAGTTGTGGAGCTTAAACAACTCCCAAGTCACTTGAGGTATGTCTTTCTTGGACTGGATTCTACTTATCCCGTCATTGTTAGTGCTTCCCTCTCCGAATCTGAATTATCTAAACTAATGCATGTCTTGAGGAAGCATCAAAAGGCTTTGGGTTATACTATTGATGATCTTATTGGCATTAAGCCTTCTTTCTGCATGCATAGAATACTAATGGAGGACGATCATAAGATTTCACGGGAACCTCAAAGACGGTTAAATCCGATCATGAAAGAGGTTGTAAAGAAAGAAATTCTTAAGTTGTTGGATGCAGGTATCATATTTCCTATCTCGGACAGCAAGTGGGTTAGCCCAGTACATGTAGTTCCGAAGAAAGGAGGGATGACCGTTGTGACGAATAAGAACAACGAGTTAATCCCAACTAGGACCGTCACGGGCTGGAGGGTTTGCATCGACTACAGGAAGCTGAACATGGCCACTCGGAAGGACCATTTTCCACTTCCCTTCATTGATCAAATGCTCGAACGGTTGGCCCAGCATTCACACTTCTGCTATTTAGATGGCTATAGTGGTTTCTTCCAGATTCCTATCCATCCGGATGATCAAGAGAAGACCAGTTTCACTTGTCCATGGGGGACATTCGCTTATAGGAGGATGTCATTTGGATTATGCAATGCACCCGCCACCTTCCAGCGATGCATGATGGCTATCTTTTCCGAGTATATAGAGGAGATCATGGTGGTATTTATGGATGATTTTTCAATATATGGTTCCTCTTTTGATGATTGTCTATCTAACCTTTCTCTAGTGTTACAAAGATGTGAAGACACTAATCTTGTTTTGAATTGGGAGAAGTGTCACTTTATGGTTAATGAAGGCATTGTGCTAGGACACCTCGTTTCTAATCGAGGTATTGAGGTCAATCGCGCTAAGATCGAGACCATTGAGAAACTCCCTCCCCCTTGTTCTATTAAAGGTGTGAGGAGTTTTCTCGGGCATGCAGGTTTCTACAGGAGATTCATCAAGGACTTCTCAAAGATTTCTAAACCACTAACTAACCTCTTGAATAAAGATGTTGTTTTTGAGTTTTCGCAGGAGTGTCTTGATGCATTTTACAGGATTAAGGAAGCATTGATCTCCGCTCCCATTATCCAGCCTCCGGATTGGACCATGCCCTTTGAGATCATGTGCGATGCGAGTGATGTGGCGGTAGGAGCGGTGCTTGGACAAAAGAAGGATGAAGCCCAGCGTAACTACGCCACCACCGAGAAGGAGCTATTGGCGGTTGTATATGCTTTCGAGAAGTTTCGTTCTTACTTAGTAGGGGCGAAAGTCATTGTCTACACCGACCATGCAGCCATTCGTTACTTACTTGCTAAGAAGGATGCCAAGCCATGCCTTATTCGATGGATTCTCTTGCTTCAAGAGTTTGACCTAGTGATCCGCGATAAGAAGGGATCCGAAAATTCCGTTGCGGATCACCTCAGCCGGCTATCTTCCTCTTCACGCGAGAAAGACGATCCACCCATAGACGATTCATTCCCCGGTGAGCATTTGCACTTGTTGGAACGTTTGATAGACCTCCTCATCTCACCCCATGATGAAGGTGAAGTATGGGGTGAGGATACCTCCAATCACGTTTAGGGATACCGTATGGTCCAGCTACCGACCTTAAATCAAGCGCTTCATGGGAGGCAACCCAAGGTATTGCTTTCTTTTCCCTTTTTCTAGTCTAGCTTTAGATAGTTTGCTTTTGCTTTGCTTTGTTTTGTTTTTGGTGTCCTAGACAGACAACAGGTGACATCTAAGGAAGGAATAAAACTCAGAAGCAAAACTGGAAGGACAGAAGTTCGAGAATTTGAGAAGACAGAGTTTGACTGAGACACATCTCGGTTGCTGTCACAGCACCTCGACCGAGATGATTCTTGAGCAACCGAGGCGACTAGGGTTACTGAAGATCCACCTCGGTCCGTACACCTCGTTCCAGTCGAGACCATCTCGACCGAGGTGACAGCAGCTCCAGAAAAGGGTATAAAAGGGGGCTGAGATTTCTCTCTCCTCCCTCCATCCCCTTCTCGACCGCGGCGCACTCCTCACCTCGTTTCTTCGATTTTCACCCGTTTTTGACGATTCTCACTTCTAAACTGAGAGGAAAGGATAGAGGATCAAATTGCAAGCGCCAATCTGCAGAGAAAACGCACGAAATCGGCCAAATCTGGGTAAAATTCGAGAAAACCCTAACCTCCTCTTCTCCACTGATTTCTTTCGATTTGGGCTTTGGTTGCCCCTGTATTTTGCTGAAAAAGGATTAAGTACCCCATAGGAACCTTTGGTAGTGATATTGGGGGAAAAGAACTGGATTTTTGAGAGAATCGATCGCACAGCACCTCGCCTCGGTCCAGTCGGACTGTGCCTCGGCCAAGGTGTTCTTGAGATTTGTCAGAGAGATCGAGGTGGGCTGACAGAGTACAGCAGAAATGAGTTCTGACAGGCAGTTAGTTCTGAGGGAAAGATCCTCTCCTTCTCCTTCTTCTTCTTCACGCCGCTCTATACCGGTGATTCACGAGCGTCACCAGGTCGACTACGACCGCATAGCGGCCCGTCCAGTGGTTGCACCACGTTTCTTGGACATCTCTGCTTTCGACTGCCTCTATGTTGATGATGATCTGAGGCGGATGATCTCTATGGTGGGCTTGGAGCAGTTCACTGAGATTAGAGCTCCGGCCTACCTTGAGCCGACCTTGGAGTTTGTTAGCTCTGTCACCTACTTGCCCACCGAGCGCGCCATAAAGTACCGGTTTATGAACCGGAACTATTTAGTTACCATGGACCACTGGCGGGATATCTTTGGCTTCCCGGCCCCTACTATTGCTGACTTTCCCTCTCGAGCTGTAGCTCGAGAGTTCTGGGGACAGATTGCTCATGTGGTTGAGCACGCTGATAGGTGGAGACCTGGAGACTCCAGGGAGAAGATTATCTTCCACCTAGCTTTTAGACTTGCTCACAGGATCTTTAGTGAGACTCTTCTGACGTGTACTGAGACGCCCCAGAAGATCAGACAGGGTGAGCTGTTGAGTCTATACTGCATGGTGACCGGAGGAGTTCCGAATTTTGGAGTTATGCTAGCAGAGGATCTACACAAGATAAAGGCAAAGGCAAAGGGGGATATCTGTTGTGGAGGTATAGTGACTCATATAGCGAGTTACATGGATCTTGACTTGAGTGCATGCACTATGGTGGCGGCTGCCAAGCCGCTCGGGCTTCAAGAGATGATCACTCGGAGGATACTGGTTCCTCGCGGTCTTACTACGCCGTATGTGGCGATGCCCTGGAAGCAGACTGCACCCTAGGGTATTAGATGGTCAGCTCAGTTCTCCGTGTATGATCCGCATTACTGGCAGACTACATGGATTCCGTTGATGGAGGACGCCAAAGAGGCAGCAGCAGCAGCTCAGAGGCCAGCTGAGGAGGATGAGGCTGAGGAGGAGCAGGAGGATGATGATGAGGATGGCGGTGCTGCCATGGATACGGGCACAGATACAGCTGGGACAAGTAAGCCGGTCATTGATTTAGATAACGACGAGACTAAGGAGGATCCAGCTGCAGCACCAGTACGTCCCGCTAGGCGTAGGGTACGTAGGTAGAGGGATCCAGTTGCTCACCGTCGGATCGATGATCTGACGGATCAGATGATAGATTCCTATGATGCCCTGTCTTTGGACATCAGAGAGATGCAAGAGAGACAGCATTACCAGCACGTGATGGCTGAGATTCAGTTTCAACATATCATGGGCTATCCTTTCGACCCATCTCAGTACCCGTATGTACCACCACCACCACCACCACCGGATCGGGATTATTGAGAGCTAGCAGGATTTTCTTTATTTATTTATTATGCAGCTCAGCTTTATCCGGTGAGTACTTTGTTTCTTTAGACTTATTTTGACCCATTGGGACAATGTGTCCCAAGTATGGGGTATTTGGATGTATTTATATGACTTATGTGGATATATGAGTTGACTCGATGGATATTTATGTTTTATTTTGCTCTATGTGTTTATCTGAGATTACATGCATACATACAGGTTATTTGATTGAGAAAAACGTCAAAAACTGGTTTGAAAAAAAAAATTTATGACCTCGACCGATGTGATTCTGACCAATCGAGGTGATTCACCTCGGTTGACTTAGAACATCTCGACCGAGGTGGCTTAACTGAGACAGTTTTCGAAACGATTTTTGTGCTTCTTATCTGGATATGACCTCAGTGATAATTTTGTTTGCTGACTGGTTTTAAAATCTTTGTATGTTTGAAAGGTTTTATGATATGTCTAAGTTGCTAAATGCTTTGTTTGAAATTTTGGCATGTTTAATACTTTGTTTTTATCCAAATTATGTTGAATTTGAAAGTTGACACCACATGATGAGTTCTTCCACTTTCTTTCTGGAAAGACCAAGGCAATTCATTCTCTTCTCTTCTTCTTCTTGATCATGCTTAGCCTCTCATATACATATTTGCCTCCCTTTACCTATCCGGGAATTTGGAAGTAAACAAAACTGAAAAGCAAGTGAAGAAAAAGTTGAGATGTTGGCTGAAAGTTAGAAAGAAACAAATAGGTTTGGGGAAGTCAATCATGATGATGAGTAACTCGGCACCATTCACATAGCCGGGTGTTTGTGTCTTGCCAAAGTCGGATTGAGCGATATTCCTAACGGGTCATGGTATGTGCATCAAGGGTTTGAGGCATCTCGAGAAATTGATGATTGTTGATTTCCTAGGCTTCGGTTATCGTGCACCTCTGTCCATGTATCCCAAAAAGTAAAGTAAAAAAGTAAATAAGCAAAGCTTATTGGTGGAAGATGTTGAAATTCAAAGGAAGTGAAGTAAAATATCCCTTTTCCCGGATGCTAGCACCACATTCCTTATATACATCCCACCCTCACACGTTTCTTGACCTTCTCTTGAAAAGACCTTGAGACCTCGAGCTTGTTGATTGACTTAGTGGTTTAAACTAGATTATACATGATTAACTTCGATAATTATGATTTATTATGCATTCTATGATTTTATGCAAAGATGAACAACTTTCTTATATTTATAAAATATTTTGATCATATTTTGATTTTTAAATTCCATGAAGCATTCTCTTAGAGTGATCTATGATTGGAGCACACCATTAAAATGTTTTGAAAGACTTTTTCATTGATCTTTATGACTTATAATCCATTCTATCTTATATCTAAGATTTGGAACTTGCTTGGGGACAAGCAAGGGCTAAGTATGGGGTATTTTGATAGCATGAATTATAGTCTATATTTTGGGGCCTGTTTAGACGTTTTATCTTCAATAATCTGCATGTTTGGATGTATATTATGTGATTATATTGTCGTTTCATCTACCTTTGCTGGAATCGAGGTCTACACCAAGTTTCGTTGTAATCGTAGGTAAAATGGCACGTTTTGCACCAAAACGGAGCTAAAGGAGCTAAGGAGTCATTGGAGCTACATTCAGGAGCTTAAGGAAGAATCCAGGAAGCATGAAAATGGATTAAAGATTCACTTTGGACCAGATTTGAGAGATTTCACATTCAATTTAGAGTCACCTCAGTCAGCTACAGAACCATCTCGACCGAGGTGATCCAGAGGAGCGTCCCGACCGAGGCGAGCACCTTGGACGCGGTGAGATATATTTTATTCTTGGCTGAGATCTTTTATTTTTGGAAAGAGGATCTTATAATTTTAGGCTGGATTACTGGAAGGAAGAAGATAATTCAGCTGATATATTTTACCTATTTTATGGGAAAATATCTTTCTAAGATCTTTTATTTTTGGGAGGTAATTTTTCTATAAAAAGGGTTGGATTTTCCACAAATCAAACACCCGCTAACCGTGCTTAGACAGCCGTTACACCCCACTACAGCTGGGAGATTTGAAGAACCTTTTTGAAGGTTGAAGGAAGATTGAAGGAAGGAAGTTGATAGCTTTTATAGCTTTTGTGAAGGGTTTTGTAAGACTTTCTTAGATTCCCTTTTTGTTGATTGTCTTGTTGGATTGTGATCCAAGGAACGCTTGTTTGTTTGATAATTGATTCAGTTATTGAAGCCTTTCTCTTAAGGTTTTTGTGTTCAATTATTCATTCTCTTCCCTTATATTTGATTACTGCTTCCATGATGATGATTGGCTAATTTCTTTGTGTGATTCTAGGGTGATTGGCTGAAGGTTGTGGGAAAAACAATGATAGAATAATCTTAATCACAGTAGGACCCTGAAAGCTAGTGTCTTTATCCTTAACCCTAGAGTATCTCGCTCAGTCGATGAACATCTCGGCCGGGGTGGAATTCGTCTGACCGAGGTGCCCGTTCTGATCCGAAACTGAGAGTTAAGTGTTAGAGTTTGTCAAATCCTATTCTTATTACCCTTTCCTGGTTCAATGCAAGCCTAGGATGAGACTTACCTGGTAATTCCTTTGTTTGTTTACCTAAGATCATAAGTATAGGTAATAAAGGTTTATCCTTTATTGGGGTTTGAGTGTGCTTTCATTCCATCTTTGTGAGTTAGCTTGAGATTTACCCGGTAAAGGTTGATTCTATTCCCTTAGTTGGTGTGTTGGTTTGAGGTTATAGTTCTTTTCCTTAATTCCTTGAGACTTACCCGGTAATAGGAGTTACGGTTTGGGATTAGTGAGTAGTGAGACTTACCCGGTGATCTATTCCACTTTAGTAACACCTTCCCTTTGCAAAATATCAGCTTTCTCCGCTTATCTTTAGATCTTGAGTTGGAACCACAACTAGATGCTTTAATCCCTAGAATTGCATATTTCCTTAATTGACTTTTTATCATCTTTGATTTCTTTAATCACTTTTGTGGTTAGTAATTACATAGACTACCTATACCTGCTTTGTTTCACTAAGTCCCTGTGATCGACCCCTGGAATTTCTTGCTTTTTACTACGATTGACCCGTACACTACGGGTTCGCATCCTTGTTTTAAGCTTACATCTAGGGTTATAAATTTAAAGCTTGCACACACCGTTTGGAGCGAACAATACCTATTAGTAGCTAAAGCCTCATGAGGAATGGTCAAAGTAAAAGTAATTTCTCTTTACTTTTCAACTTGTAAAATCATGTGAAAAGCACGGTTTAGAGAAGGTAAAACTTCAAGACAAAGAATATTTGAGCAGATATGATCAAATTGATCAATTTATCCCATCAAAAATTGAATAATCTTGTCTTTGCTTCTCGTTCAGCTAAATGTTTAGGAATATCACACTTCAATGCACAATACCAGCACATGTACAAACAGATATTGCATCATGCGCTTGCAACTCATGACATAGCTTCTTGAACTTTCCATAGTAAATAGAGACGATAACATTCTCATATTTCATAGATGAGAGGTTCTTGTGAATCTGATAAATCAAAGGTGCGTTTGATACTTGGTAGCTCTCCAATATCTCATCCTAAAACTCCTTAGTTGATTCAACGTACGAGAATTGCTCAACAACATAGAATGGATGATCTAGGATCGGATCATGTAATCGGCTCAAATCCATCGAACAGAATTCTCAACATCATTATCCTTCTTGATGCATGAACCTGTGATAAAACCTAATTTAAGTTTGGCACCAAGTGTCATGTGAATTCCTCTCCCATGAGGAGAAGTTTGATCCATCAAAAAGCGTCGAGACAAGCTATATTCTTGGATTATCTGATGATGTGAGATACAATGGATCGATTGAATTCCCTGTCATGGTGCGTTCAACACCAAGAGTAGTATGAACACTATTATTACCTCCAACACCATTCCTTCCATCCTCATGAGTTTGATCTGGAATATGATGATCAACATCACCTTGATCATCCATGATTGAATGAAACTTTTGGAAAAGAAATTTACAGTAGAATTCTTTTCATGCGCTTTGAGACCATTTGAAGAGTGAATAAGAAGAATGAAAGGGAAAGTATGAAACTGATGCTCTAGTCTATTACAAATGTAGGTTTTTATATGCCACTTATTGCAACTAATCACCATAACAAACTCATAGGTATATTTATATATCCTACATTCTTATTATTCTCCTATTATATCCATAGGCAAATTAGCTTGGTAAGGTGTTGCAAATTAAAAGCCTTTTACGATGGAAAAAAATGACCTTTTGTAACGGAAAAGTGACCTTGTGCGATGGAAAAATCCATCGCACGACCATTTAATAGACATGAATGTGAAAAAAAAAATTAATTAACCTTGAATGAAATAAATAATTATATTAGAACATATAGAAAACAATATCATAAACTCAACATTATCATAGAACAAATTCAGCAACCACCAACCGAAAATCCAATGTAGAAAATTTGTATAAGGCAGGGAGATCGTAGAAAACATAGCAACATTTTTGGAAATAGTGTTTTGATCTAAGGGAGTGGAACCCTTTTCCTAATTGAAAATCGTCTATACGTAACTCTCTAATCATTTTGAAAAATTATTTTATATTGTTGTTGTACCAAATTTCCCAACAAATTGTTACAAGTCGGGTCATTCCAACCAAACTCATATTTCCTTTAAATTTAAGAAGAATGTCGCTAAGTCTTTTATTTTCACTTGTTTTGTTTACTATGTTCAATATCGTACAATTGAAACGGTCGACGGCCTGTTTAAAGATGTTTGTTGGTTGTACGTCTATGTGGTAAGAGTTTTTCATGTCAATCTACACATCTATCAACTACCCTAATAAAACACAATTTGGATGTAAACCAATTTTTATTATGCAAAGTTTTATGCTTCAAAACCACAATTGTGAGGAGGTGAATAAAACTTATAAAAATTTATTTTGGTACAAAGGAGACCAGCGTAGGCCTATCATTAGTTGAGACGAAATCTATAAAAATCCAAAAAAGAATGGTGGTCTTGGTTTGAGAAATGCTAACATCATAAACAAAGCCTTACAAATGAAGCTTTATGGGAAATCCTACATAACCAAACAACGTGTGGGTAAAAGTCGTAACTGAAAATTGCAAGAAAAATCTTGGCATCCTTCATTATCAAAAGAAATTACCAACATCATGGCAATGAAATAACTTGATGAAACTTGACACTAAATCACCAAACAAAAAGAAATATCCTAATAAAACACAATCTTGACATCCTTCATTACCAAAAGAAATGACCAATATCTTGGAAAAATCAAAGATAAGATTAAAACTAAAGAAGTTTATATGACTAGCAATAATTTGGTGGAGCATTTGGTTCCTTGAAAACAAAATTATTTTTCAACAATGATTCAATCGGATCCCTCAATAATAATAATATTGTCTTTATCAAATATCATATCCACGATTGGCAAATTTTTTTAAAAAAAACATTATTAATGAGGATAACCATGACATTAAACCACCTCTAAAAGCAACACTACTACCAAACGGAAATAAAAATATTAAATGGGAAAAATCAAAAGTTTGGATTCTACAAACTCAATTTCGATGGATCTAAACTTGATTCGAAAGTTACTTCCATCGGATATTATTGAAGGATATTATATATTCTATTTAGATAAATTATATTTATATATTAGGTTAGTTTGAATTTGATTTGATCTTGATAATCTTCATTAGTTTCCTTTAATTCTTTTGTAATCCTATATATATAGGATCATTATATTATTAATAAATGTGTGGTTCTACCTCCACCATTTGTGTGGTCTTCTCCACCAAAATCTATCAGGTATGGAATTCGAAATCACAATGGAGAGGTTGTTAACATCGTTCATAAAATAACTTTAATTAGGTGATCAAAGTGATAGTTTATGATCTCAAATGGGATAAACTCTAGAGCTATTAGAATGTAAATTCAAAATATGAGATTGGCGATGACCATATGTGCATGTCATTAAGGCGTTTCAAGGTACTTAGAATTGTCCGTGAGAGGTCGAGATGATAATATCCATCTTCATGCTAAATCTTTTTAATTAATAAAGTCAACATTAAACATGTCTTCGGAGAAATCAATTGTGTTGTTGACCGTTTGACCCATTTAAGAATGGATGAGTTGACTAAGTAGGCAGTTAATGTATCAAGTTGTATAAACTAGACCATTTTGTTTATATGTTGACAAACTAGGCCCCTCCAAATTTTTATAAAAAGATAAATTATAAACAAAATTAAAGATTCTCCATAAATCATGATATTTCTCTCTCCTTAATTAACTTTATTAATTTACCTAATTAAATAAGCTAATTATTTTAAAATCATTAATTAAGGAACTTATTGTTATCGTTTTCCTTCACACGTGAAATGTGAATTGAGCGTCTACTTTTTTCGGGGGAAAACGACGTTGCTTTTCTTCTGCTATGGCGTTCTTCATAGTTCGTATGTAGATGTCGATACAAGTATGTGTAAGATATGTACATAAGAAAATTTGCAATATAAATTGAGGTGTAAGATATGTACATAAGAAAATGTAATTTGCTTATGTATATGTTAACTTACTTCCGCATGTGTAAGATTTGTACATATGTACATACGAAAAAAGTATGATATGTACATAAGAAAGTTAATTTGCTTATGTATATGTTTAATTGTACTGCATTATTATATACATTATGTACGCCAACACAAGTGTAATTTACTGTACGTGATTATGTATTGATTTGTGTAAAATTTATGTACTTACATGGAGAAATTATCGAATTTGGAGGAGACAAATAATAGAGAGTGACGAGGTGTTAGCATGGAGAAATCGTTGGCAAACGACGAAGATGAAGAAACGAAAACGAAGGTTGGAAGACGGTGGAGACGAATAACAGAGATGATATCTTCAATCGGCTTCAATGGAGACGGTGAGAGAACAAACAATATTTTTGGCTTGAAATCCGGTGATTTAATTTAAGAATGACGCAAAATAAACCACTCAATAGGATTTATAGAATCATCAAAATAAAGTTTTCAAAATATTTCAAACGGTTTATCAATTTATGGCAGTTTTTTTATTTCAATTTTAATTAACCACTCAAATCACCTTCCTTAATCGTAGCCCTAACTACCTCACTTATCAATTTTCGGCAGTTTTTTATTTCAACTTTAATTAATCACCTAAATCACCTTCCTTAATGGTAGCCCTAATTATCGATTTTATCTTTATTTTTTAATTTGATTTTGTTAGAGGCCTACTTAGTCTACACTAAACAAAAAGAGCCCTATTTCACCAACCTTCTCTTTAAGAATCTCAACCCCCAACACCAATTTTTCAGAAGATCCCAAACTTTGGATTCTCATCCTCAAGGATGTTTTATGTTGGACTACCTCTGAAATGACTCAATCTAATTTGTTTACGTTATAAAAAAAAATAAAATACATTTTAGTTCAAGTGAGAAGGCTCCTTACAAAGAGGAGTGAGGGAAAATTTTGTTCAGTTTTTTTATACTATGTTCATTTTTTTTTACGTTATTTTTCATTTTATTTTGGTATCATTGTTCAGTTTTTTTTTTCCAGATTAAGAAAAAACTATGCGTTCAGTTTTGAAAAATTAGAGAGAAAAAAAAATGGAAGCAATGATTAAAACCGAACTCGATAGTACAAAAAAACAAATAAAATTTTCTCCCTTCTCTCCACACGGAGCCTCTAACCCGAACCAGAACCGTATAAAATATAGTGTACTCCCGTTTTGTACAAGTAGTGAATTGAAAGGATGAACATTGTTGATGGTGTTCAGCAATGACACAACTCCGAAGCTGTAGAGCAGGAATCCTGAACAACGTATAGTAAAACTAAATACCATTTCTCAATATAGCGTGTAGCCGAGAGCTTATCAACACTGAATATCGAAGAAACAAGACATCCATGCACGTAGCTAGAGACCTAAAAACCCAGAGAAAGCTTTTCACTTTCTCGAAAATCACTCTCCCAATTGCTATTGTCCTAATCCTCTTCTTCCTTGTAGCTATCCTTTTTCCCTGAAGTTTGTGCTAAGAAAATTGTAATATATGGCGCTTTTTACAGCAACAAGGAGAGAGAGAGCTTGCAGGGTGAAAATGGATCTGGGTTACTTTCCTGAAGCTCTTCTGCACCAAACCCACTGACTCCACAGCATATCACAACACAGAGAATAATGAACAGAAGAGCAAAAGTACTCAAATAAAGTCATGGCTTCTGTTGTTGCAAAGAACTTTGATGTGCTTGCTGGATATTTCATAGCACCGTGTTTGATTGCTTGCTTTCTTTTTGGTGTTTTTCTTTTGGGTTTTCTTTATCTTTTGCAGGCCAGTTGTTTCTCTTATTTACCCTCTGTAAGTTACCAATCACCTTCAAAATGCTTCCACTTTCTGCAATTTTAGGGTTTTACTTTTGCCTTCTTTCAATTTGCAGATTTTTGCTTTGTTTCTTCTTTCATTTCAAGAGACCAAAAGGAAAAGAAAGATTCTTGATTTGTTTTTGCTTTTACTGTTCTTTCATATGACTGACGATTCTAACATGTTTTGTGTCATGGAATTGGGAAAAAAAAATAGGTACGCATCAATCAAGCATAGAAAGAGGTTCTAGGGTTGATGATCAGCAATGGCTTAATGGGTTTTGTACTCCTTTATCACTCTCTTTGAACTCACTTTAGCTTAAATTCTTTAATGGTAAGCTATAAATCAGCTTCTAAACCTAAAAAAAGAATTTTAACATAGAAAAATAAGCTTTTTTTTCCTTGTAATGCAGGTTTACTAAAAACTGTGAATATTTTTTCAATCAATATATGTTCCGAACAAAGTGTTGCCACATTCTGTTAAGTGAACACAATTTGGCAGAAACTATAGAAAAATTGAACATTCTAAATTGAAGTACATACAGAGCACAAAAAGAGACGAGCAAAGATGAAACATGCCCAATTTGTGCTCGTCAATAAGCAAAACTGAAATTTAAAATTCAGATAAAAACTGCTTAGTGGAAAGCAGCAGCTTCTTCCTTGAAATGATCTAATAGCTGTTCAATGCTCATTACTTGAAGATCCTTCTGATCCTGCTTATCCCTCTGCCTCACAGTCACCTGAACAAGAACGAAACACGCACCACAATCATAATATTTCACCATTGCGAAATTGCGTTGTAAATGAACCATACTACACATCAAAGAGCATATACCGTTGTGTTCTGTGCATCGGTTTCTCCCACAACTACTATGTAGTTGTATTGTGCCAGTTGAGCTTCTCGTACCTGCAGAGGGAAGTACTCATCAGTTTGTGTGTTTGGACATAACCAAAATTCTCTCAGTCAAGTAAACAAGTAGGTAATACAAGAAACAACAATCCTCAAATGATTTTCAGATATATTCACACCTTTTTATTCATTGTTCTATCGGATAAATCAATGTCAACATGATAACCAGCCTGATGGATCTTGTCCTGTACCTGTGAAATTGGACAAATAATCGAGATGAATATACTCAAATCAAAGAGATCATATGAGAAAGTTAGGAAAGAATATTTGGAATTATGAAATCCAGTGATTCAGTTACATCCCCACCAGCAGATAATACAGCATAACTACCAACACATTTTTCAAACTACATATTCGAGCACTAATATGTAATGAAGTGGTATTTGACAAAAAGCTGTAAAGCTTCGGAAGCAAACACTCCTCGCTTCAATGAGAAAGTGAAATTTGACACTTTTTTCACAAGTTTGATTCCTAAATTTTACTACCCTGCCATTTATGTTATCTTACCAATCAGCATGACTCTAATAAATTTATACTTATTAATATAATATCATACCTCAATATAGAACATCACCGGATGAGGATATACCCAGAGGAAGTAATAGAGCATCTTTGGGTTTGATTCGGGTCATTTCAAAACTAAACATTATTCATTTCAATGATTGCAAGGTAGAAACAAGGGCAATTAGGCGAATTTTTTTTAGATTTCATTATCTAGGGATTTTTTTGTGAAGATTGTGAAGTCGGACCAACTCAATCACAAGTTTATCAAATACCAAGTACAGGGTTAGATTGGGTGGACAGTATTTGGATCAGCAAACTAACAATAGTTCAGAAACTTCTTTTCTTAAAACTCATTAGCTTATGAGGATTTGAGGAAAAACCAGATTAACTAAACTGAAGTACTTTACCTCAAGAGCATATGTATTTGATTTCACTGACACAGGGCACACAATTGCCTGGCGAGGGCTAAGCCAGAAGGGCCACTTCCCTTTGTAGTGCTCCAAAAGAATAGCAAACATTCGCTCCACAGAACCTAAGACAGCTCTGTGTATCATAACAGGTCGTTCCCTCTTAGCCTCATCCTCAGCTGAGTAAGTCAAGTTGAAACGAGTTGGTAGCTGAAAGTCGAGCTGCAGGAGAAATTTACAAATTTATTAGAAGTGGAGCACCTAAAAGGAGTTTCCTTAAGACATAAAACGATGTAAACCTGTAGTGTTGCGCATTGAAATTTCCTTTTCAATGCATCAGAAACACTTATATCAATCTTTGGTCCATAAAATGCCCCATCTGCTTCATTTATCTGCATAATATCAGCAAACATTAAGCCCATAGCATGAAAAAGGAAGGCATATCCAGTAGAACCAAATTGACATCCTTGCAAACCAACTAATAAAAAGAGAAGAGCTGACCTTTTCGATTCCAGGAATCAGTCATTTTACCATTGTCGAAGAAAATATACATACGTAAAAATCTACAAAAAGCTAAAGGTTGATATCAAATTTTCTATACAGTCCATCTGTTCCTACTACACTAAAATTAAGTCCATCCTTTTCAAGTAAATTAAAACACAAATATTTTCTTATATATGTAGTATACTCACACGTGTACTCCAGCACTATGATGGTTATGCTTTAGAGATAAAATAAAAAAACACGTGAGAGCACATTCAGCTCAACTATGGACCTAGCAAAAGAGAACATACCAAGTAACACAAATTCATTTATTGAACAGGGCAAGAGGCGATAAACATAAAAAAAATATATTTTGTGGTTATGCTTTAGAGATAAAACAAAAAACACATAAGAGCACATTCAGCTCAAATATGGACCTAGCAAAAGAGAACATACCAAGTAACACAAATTCATTTATTGAGGGCAAGAGGCGATAAGCATAAAAAAAAAATATTTTAACGCGTCTAACTCCATAAAATGGAAATTCGATTTATCGATCTTTTCGGTTACATATTTGAAAGCCAGTTTACACATTTTCCAGACACGATGAACTAAAAAAACTAGAATGATGAATGCAAAAAGAAATCAATTCTCCTTGCATCAATGTTATAGATTCTGTTCACTAAGATAGCACACTTGGGACATGAACAGACAGCATCGGCCTGACTAACAGAATCCATGAACACAATAGCAAGTATTTGTTTCATAGAAAGAATCAAAGAATACGAAAATAAATACATGATGGGGAAAGCATGAAAACTCAATCATAAAGATAGAGAATGCAACTCTGAGAAGGAGATAAACCTGCCAAGGCTTGCCAAATTCATCCAGTGCTTCAGTAAGAGCTTTCTCAGCCCTGTCCCATGTTTCCAAATCACCCAGATACTTCTCCGGTCTCTATATCATTGACGTGTAATGAATGGTATAGGAAGATACAAGAGTCAAGTCAATATAACATGACAGGAGAAAACAAAAAAAAACTCAATGAGAGGGGTCCCTAGTTTGTGATCAAGAAAATGTCAAATCACAGCATTAGCTTCCTATACAACAATGACAAAGCATACATGCTGCAATAATGCTCCACATAATACAATCACAATGCATCTAAATCTCACTCGCATCATATGCAAGAAAAAAGTGATCAACCTCGCGATAGAACAAATAAGTAATAACATCAGACTGTGCCGCAATTGACTATAACACTCAATTTCAGTTCCCTCAGCATCTAAGCAGTCATCATTCCAATAACACTCAAGTTCAGCTCCTACAGCATAAAGCAGTCATTATTCCACTAACAGTAACTACTGCACTTAAGTCTCAACTCCTGCGTAAAACTGAAGTGTGCCTTAGATATTCACTGTCAGAACTGTGTACATGATAATGCAAGATTTTAGTGAGATTGAAAATAGGGGGTGGGACACAATTATGAAACTAAGAAAGATAGCAGAATGAAGTTCCCATACCGTTGATAGCTTCAAATCATAGGTAAATCCAAATATAAAGTAAACATGATCGATAAACTCTAGAGCTGCCCTGACTTCATCCTTGATCTGAAAATTTCAAATAACTTTCAAGGCAAAATATATATATATATATGTGCAGATACTACAATTAAATACATCTAGAATAAAACATACTCACTTGTGACTCCCTGCAGAATATATGGGCATCATCCTGCCACAAGAACAAACTGTTAAATGAAACATTTTCCAAAAAACAAATTGGATAAAACAATACACAGGAGACTTATTACTAGCATCAGCAACTACATAAGTCTACAGGTCATTTTTAACATTGAACATTTTATTTTACTATCAGGTACCAAAAACAGAAAGGAAAAAAGACTGTACAAGTTTTAGAAATTGTTATCCAGAAAAAATACTTTTTGGTAGTTTCAAGGAGTAAAAAATATTTATATATTTCATCATTTTTAGTATCACAAAAAGCACCCTAAATTAACTCACTACTCGTTGAATATTCAAATACTGCTTATATTTTCAATTTCAACTCCAAAAAACTATTACAAATATTCACATTTTAACATCGTTTAATTATAACTCAAACCAAGAATTTCAAGAAAACATAGTACCTAAAATAATCATCAAGAACGGTGTGAATTCAAATATCACGAGGATATTACATCTAGAAGCAAATAATAAAGGCTCCTTTGATGACACCAATAAGGCATCTCATTTCTTTATTCATTTGCAAACATGCTGAAATTATTATATGGATGTAGATAGAGACATATAAGAGGGAGAAAATTCCATTAAAGCATAGGTCAAGGTTAGCAGGAGGCATAAGCCAAAAGGCTAAAGGTGTTTTTTTATTTACAAAACCAGATGTGCAAAGAAGAATATTCAAAGAAAGGGAGCACGACTAATTTAAGTATATTACATTGAAAAGGAAAACAATAAGACGTAAAGAAAAGAACCAACACTGTACGCAATTTGCTGAAGACCCTCTACTCAAGAAATACTCAACTTGTATGCCTTTTTACTTCTTCTTTGTTCACTTCAGGCTATATAAGCCCATTTAGTAAGATCTTCTCTTCCAAGACAATAGCATTCACTCTTTTGGGAAAGAAAAAAAAAAAAAAAAAAGGCTCACTTGTGCTACTTCTATTTAGACTATTCTTACAAAAAGGAACTTTAGAGCAAGCATGCTAACTAGCATTAGCAAGGTACGACCAAAGGCACCTCTAAATCTGGATACGATAACTAAATTTCCCCACACAAAAAAACAGATAGCATTTGCACTGTAAAGCTAGATATCAAATTTATTAACCAAAAGCAGACCTGCTGAAACCTCCTAACACGAGTCAGTCCTGTAAGTGCCCCACTGGCTTCATTACGGTGTAAGACCCCAAAATCAGCCAACCGAAGAGGAAGTTCTGGAAATCATGCAAACATTTAGCAAATATGAAAGTAAATGACTTTAACATCAAATACATCATCTATAATGTCCTCAAGGTACACATAAAAAGTTTTCATCTTTTGCCTGTTATGTTTTGACAGAAATTCATCAAATTTGATCAAGCATTCTATCCTTCAGGTCGGAATTTAACGAAATCAAATAAAATATTAAAAAAATGAACTACAATTTTTTTAATGCATATTTTACTTTATATGAAAAATTTTCAAAAAAATCTTGCTCAACATCCATATATCTCAAACTACAAATGTCATACCTACTTTCAAGATATCAAAATAAAAATAGAACTGGATTTATTTGAGTTCAAATTTTAATAGTATTGTTAGTTTATTCCATTTTGACTAAGTTTTGATGGGCAATTTTGGTAAGTAGGCCTTTTTGAGAAACTAGAGTAGTAACTAGGCTTTTTAATGTTTCAATTAAGTAAATATACCCCAACCTTTTGTATTTATTCTCAAACTCTACACACTCTTTTCTCAAAGGGTACATTTACAAAACACAAAAGATGAAAAAGCCTAGTAAACCAAATTGTTTCAGTTTTGATAAATTAAAGGTGGAATGAAAATGTAAAAATTTTGAAGTACTAGGACAATATATGCTCAAACATGTCCCCAGTCAATTTCCTGATGAAAATAGGGTGCCACACACTTAACTGAATGGTCTGTAAAGATATATGACCTACTTTCCAATAAATCTAAACATTGATGTGTCATGGCCAGAGACCCATCAAACATGCTCCCTATCAATTTACTATAGTAGATTAATAGAAAGGCCTATAAATAATTTTTAAGACCCATGATAAGTCATCTATCATAGATGTACAATTCAACAACCAAAATAGTGATATATGACGGGAAAATACCTCGATAAGAACGAACCCTGTGCTCAAACATCAAACAATGCCCAGGGCAATTCATTGGTTTGAGTCCAAATTCCTGCTTCTCGATCTACACACGAATGATCATTCGGTAAGGAAAAGGCTAAAGTTCATGGGAAATCCCACAAAATAGGCGCGCAAAATTTCCCACAAAATAGGCGCAGTAAAATTTGCCAGACGTGGTAACTGTTACTGACAATCATAACTATCACTTCCCAAAGTAATTTCAGAATTTATCCCCATTTGTTTGCAACTCCGGAAACAGAAACAGAATGGAAATGAATCTAAGTCCATAAATATACTCTTGTTCATGAAAAGTTTTGGAATCATTTCTTGTTAAAAGCCTTAGGAGTAGAATTTGATTAATTTTGATGATAAGGGAACAAAATGGTGGAAAAGATACACATTTTGCATTGAAAATGGGAAAGCATCACCTATGGTTTAATTTTATAAATGAACAACGATATATAGGTCAACTACGTTCCTTTCCATTTCGTTTCCAAAGTTGAAACCAAACGGCCCCTTCATATATAAGGTTTTTTATCCACAGGCTTTTCTTTCTCAAAAGATGCATAAATCAAAACATTCTGGACATTTGTAAAATCACTCACCTCAAACACAAACATATTTTCCTTATAATTTGCTGCATGCCCAGACGTTTCCCATAGTTGCATGTTGTACATATTTGGGCTGATAACCTACCATAGCGAACATTCATTACACCTCAACTGTTGTAATAGCAATCAGTGTACATCGTTCACCCATAAAAAAAGGTATTTACCTCGGTATATCCTCGCTCTCTATACTGACCACGTATGAAGTCCATCAACTTATTGTACACCCGAGTTCCATAAGGAAGGAAAAACCAGCTCCCTGGGCTGAAATTTAACAGTACAACATAATCCATATGCACATATATACATATATACATGGTAAAATAAATAACCGAAAAAGCTCCAGTTGCTGGCTCACCTAAGTGGGTGACAGAAGAAAAGCTCTTGTTTGGAACCCAGTAACCTGTGATCATATTTCTTGGCTTCTTCCAATAGCCGAATATACTCCTGCAGAAGTAACCAAAGTAGCATATTATCATTCAAGGGAATAAGCCATGTCCAGTATCTACTACCAGAGTAAGAAGATGCCTCTTTTTACTGCCAACATATGTGAAAACATGCATCTCATAACATGGAAACATGATCAACACGTAAGACGCTTCGAAGGCACAAGCAGTTCTGCCCAAATGGAAAGTCAAGAATTGATATTACCTTCAAACGCTTTGAATCAGGATAAGATATTCCATAAACTCGCTGTAAACTTTCACGATCCTTGTCACCTCTCCAGTAAGCCGCTGAAGCCTATTCGACGATATGAACATTAATACAACAAGCAAATGCTTCATAACACCTGAGCAGAATTTGGAGTGATCTGAAACATCACCTTTAAGCAACAAAATGCTTTCACAAAAGAAGTATTTGGTATATGAGGCCCACGACAAAGATCAACCAAGGGGCCACATCGGTAAACAGTGATGGTTTTGTCTTCAGGTAAAGCCTCGATGATCTCAATCTAAAAAGACAAACAGAAGCAGTAAAATTGCTGACAAAAGTAACCCGTTAGGTAGAGAGAGAAAAGGTTAATATGAAACATAAGAATCAATAGCTTGCCTTGAATTTATTGTCAGAAAACATTTCAAGTGCCTGTTGTCTTGATACCTCGATCCTTTCAAATGGTTGTTTCTCCTGAAGTATCAATGACGAGTCAATAGGTATTACTAACTTATTATGCACAAGTGCACAAAAGTGAGAAACCAGAAATTATCATAATTGTCAAAACAAATCAAAATAAGATTAGAGTTGGAAGATACTTCCATAGCTTACTAAAAAAGAGAGAAAGAGCGGTACCTCGACAGCTTTATCTGCCTTTGACTTAATTTGCTTGAAATGGTCTTCATTCAAGCCCAAATCTCCATAAAACGCATCATAATAAAAACCCTGTACAAGAAATTAACATCACTTAAGCTAGGTTGCAACACTGAAATTCTTTTCAAGAAACTACTGTTTAAGCATAAGAAAAACCAACCTGGGACAACCAAAGATGGTGATAATTTAATGAAGAAAAAGTGTATGCTTACTGTAATAAAATATGCAAAATAGTAATGTAATGTGCCCACTTTCAAGAAATTTCTCAAGAACTCCCTACTAATCCAGATTCAAGATTATGCTTCTATATACAAATGGTAGCACTAAAACTGATAGTGATGGGCAACAATGATATATGCAAAAGGGGGGAATTTCAAAGGACGTACGGTTACTTTAGTAGGACTAGGATCTCATTGGTACCTTCTATAACTAAATATAGAGCTTACCAGTTCTTTCCATTAGAAGCAAACACAATGTATAACATTTCTACAATAATAAATACACGGAAAAAAACTAATCTCTGAGGTAAAAGACTGTATAGGTTTCAATTTACATATTTAGAGCTTCCATTTCAACAAGACTTCACACTAATATATCAAAAAAAAGAGCATTTTAATAGAAGACAAAGCACTTAATTACAAAAGAGACAAAAACATGAAAACAATGAAAACCGAAGGATCATCAAAAACCACAAAATCCTGAATATGACCATAAGTTATAACATCTCTATTGAAGTATTCTCAACTTTCAAAAAGAGAACACTTCTATACAGCGAAATTACATGTGGATAGATATGTGAGTGTATTTTTGCTTCCATGTAACCCCCTTTGGACATTCATTCAATTTTCATGTTGGAAAACATTTTGGAAAGCATGAAAAGGTAGTCAGAACTGTTACTAATGTTCCATTTAAGTGAATAGGAAAACATGAACGTCACATGCTATGAGAGTTTCTCAGCTGCACTGCATACCTAGCCAATTTTAACCAACCTTTTTATTAAAAGGAGCAACTCGGTTATGCTAAATAGAAAATATGCCATTCGATCTAATAGGGACGTCTAACAGAAATTGGTATGACAATTTAATCAAACATCGCACTGTGGTGATACTATTAGATTCCAAAAGTCCCATAAAGAAAACAATTAGCCCACCTCTTTGTAATTTACAATATTCAACTTTATTTGAGCCAAAAGCAATGCCAACAACACAAATATATACATGTAAGGATGCATTCTCAGCATACTATATATCAATACATCGAATGTAGCTGATGGAATTCAAATCCTAATTTAAATAGCATCTTTATAGCATCAAAGATCATTTCTAAATCTAATCTCATCAATGACATGCATCAAAAGTTTAGCAAAATGGCATTCTCCAGGATAACGAAACTATTTTCCGCCTAACATGTAATGAAACATTGTGCTATTGCCCTACCTCACCACGTGTAGTACATGGCCCAATACACAATTTGCAACCATACTCCTGTTCAAGAGCCTGTAAAGGGAGCAAAAAAAAATAAGATGACTGACTACTCAAGACACATCCTAAAGCAATGTTGCACCAATTAATGATAATTACCTAACCAATGTTTGATAGATCAATCTCAATTCTAACTTATCTCAAGGTCGAGAAATATTTATGACACATCACTTACACACTCCATCTGCTTTTAAACTCTCATGGAAATTTTGGAATAATACATATGCATTTCAGTACCTGACCAAGAATGTGAGCACTTGAGTGCCAGAAAGTATCCCGGCCTTCATCATCATCAAACTTAAACAGCTTCAAGTCACAATCCCCTTCAAGAGGCCTGGTCATATCCCAAAGAACCCCGTTTACCTGAGCAATCAAGGCATTGTTTGCAAGTCCCTTGGAGATATCGGATGCCACATGATACGGCGTGGTAATCCACTTCTTCCCATCCTTAACATTCCCATCCGGCAATGTAATCCTATCCAAACGCAAACTCCAGAGGTCAGATACAAGTGCAGAGAGTGAAACTCATAAAAAGAGGAGTAATGAGAGAGAGAAGACCTAATGGGATCGCCTGCAATGGCCTCGCGCTCTGCATCCAGCTTTGCCTGGATAGTCGTAAAGAGCTTAATGCGCTTGTCGATGACAGTATTGAGGTAGGACTCGTCCTTGTGTGCCATGGCTGTGAAGAAATGGAGGTGGAACTCAGAGGTGAAAAATGCAAAATTTTCTTTAGGAAGTGAAAAGCAATAATAAAACAACTACATTTGAAAAAAAAATCTATTGATTACAATACCAGAAGATGAAATGAAATAAACAGCTACAATCCTGAATCAACTACATTTGAGAAATAAGCCCTCGATGAAATTCAATGCAATCAATAATCAGTTCTCAGGTCTTCAAATTACTCAATGGAATCATGTACTCATGTTCATCTCGAATCTCATATTCTAAAATGAAGAAAAACTGAAAAAGAATGAGAGATGGTCACTGCTCAGAGACGAATATGAAGAAGTGAAGAACTAAGGCAGTGCTTGTGAGAGACTATTAGGCGGACGCCGGCAAGTGAAGAAGCCTAGCGGAGAGAATATTACCTGGCCACTGGAGGTAGCCGATCGCCGGTCGGTGGTGTTCGTGCCGGTGAGGACTGACAACGGTATGGTGGGAGACGCAGAGAAATGGTAAGATAGGGGGAGCTGGCTGCAAAGGGAAATGCTGGGGTTTGGAATCCAAAACCCTAGTTGACTTCAAATTTTGTTTTATAAAATGGGTAAATCTAGTATATGGTCTATAGTTAACCATAACGACAAGTCCCATCGAAAAGAAACTCTATGATTTTGGTAGTACCGGTCAAAGTGCTTTTATTTCGAATCGCCTCATAACTGATATGTACTATTGGCATTCGAAAGATCAAAGATAGTACTGGTTGTTTTGCTTTGAAACTTGATATGACGAAGGCTTAAGACCAACTCGAGTGGCCTTTCCTTGGTGCAATGATGGAGAGTTCGGGGTTCTCAACTTCGTGGGTTGTTCGTGTTATGAGTTGTCTTGATTGAGTCTCTTTCTCCTTCAAATTTAATGGTCTTATATGTGGTAAGGTGATCCCAACACGGGGTTTACGACAGATTGTCCTTGGAGTCCGTTCTTGTTTGTCCTATGCATCGAGGATCTATAAATGTTCTTGTCACGTGTTATCTCTCAACATCATCTATGTGGGGATAAAGATTAGTAGGTCAGGTCCAGACATCTCCAATTTGATGTTTGCGGATCACTGTCTTTTGTTCGCTAAGTCTGGAGGAAAGATCTTTGATTACTAGTTTTTTACAGGTAAAAGAAGTGGATCGTCACTCAAAATACGTAGGTCTTCCTACGGTTATTGGGCGATCTAAGAAAACAGTTTTTTGCGGCCATTAAAGAGAGGGTTTGGTCTAAGATTAATGGTTGGCAGGAGAAAAACTTATCTCAAACAAAGCGCGAAGTACTTAATAAGTAGATATTGCAATCTATCCCGGTTTATGTAATGAGTATTTTCTTGCTCCCGGATACTTTGATTGATGAGATTCATGGTCTTTTGGCAAGATTCCGGTGGGGATTGAGGGGTACTGCAAGAAAGGTATATTGGCAAAGTTGGGACAAACTGTCTTCCTAAATGTAAGGATGGATTAGGGTTTCGGGATCTCAAGGTTTTTAACCTAGCCCTTCTTGCAAAATAAGGTTGGCGACTATTAACGTGTCCTAATACACTCTTAGCTCGTACATTGAAAGCTAAATATTATAGACATGGTGGGGTGGTTGATGCAACTAGAGGTTATGCCCCTAGCTTCTCATGGGCAAGTACTTGGACTGCTAAATTGTTCGCTCGAAAGTGTGCGTGCAAATCTTAAATTTATAAAACTGAAATTAAAGCAAAGCGAACCCGCAGTGTACAGATATCCAATTGTGGCAATCGAACTCATGGATTTGGGGGGAACAAATCAGTTCACAAATTGTCGAGCAATGAAAATATAAGCTTTTGCAAATGATATTGGGAAAACGGCAATTCTAAAGATCCGGATATCCAATTGTGGTAATCGATTCAAAATATTCTATAGATGTAAGGACAGAGTCGGGATTGCAAAGGTATATCTAATGTAAGGTTATGTACGGTGAAGTTCCAAACCCATATGTCTCACCCAAAGGTTCTCTCTATAAAGGTGGTTGAGGCTGCAATATAGAAAGGATCAAATGATAAGATAGAAGTCTCAAATACCCATGCCCAAACCCAAGGGGATCAAAGATAAACCGAAAAGGTTAACGCTGTGACAATCAAAACCAAAGTAGAGGATGTTGAGTCTCACTACTACCTAGAAAAGAACGTACGACATAAGAAAACCACGGCTAGATCTTGAAGAACCACGGCCGTGGAACACAAGAACAAGCCGTGGAAACCTTCGACGATGAGGTTTCTCGCAACTCTCAAGGTCCAATCTGTTTTGGCTCAATCTATCATCATCTATGCCACAACTATCAACCCTTCACCTTAGAATTGTTTAAGGGTTTTAGCCAACAATCATTGTCATCAAATCAACAATCAAAAAAGAAAAGAATAAAGAATAGAACTTTGAAATCTTAGTGAAAAACACCGAAATCAATCTCAATAAAACCAATAATTTGTCAATGTATTCAATGTATAGGGAATAGAATAAGAATCTCTCACAATACTCAAGGAACAAATAAAGAATGGGATGTCAATCCGCCTTCTATCGAAACCCTAAGATCTTTTTCCAAGTACGCAATCTTCAAAATGCGTCCTTCTCCGAATCTTCCCTGTACGCGATAAGATCTTCCTAAACAATGCTTCCAAAAATGCCTTGGATGCGAGATGTGATGTGAGCTCCCTCTTTTCTCCTTTCTTCAGCTTCTTATAGAAGAAAATAGGGTTACGAAAGCTCAATAACTGCTGCTGACGTGGCAAATATGACATGTGGCAACCGTCATAGAAACCACGGCCTAGTGTAAATTTCCACGGGCGTGGAATAGGTCGTGAAACTTTATGTTGCTCTCAACTTTTTTTTCCACGACCTCAATGCCTAAACCACGGTCGTGGTTCTCCAATTTGGCCGTGGGAACTTCAATTCCTTTGTAAAAGCCTTATCGTAAAGCTCTCTAAGTGTGCTCCTTCCTTAACTTCTCCAATGCATCTTCTTGTTGCCTAGCATGATCTAATACTCCTACTCACTCATACATGCTCCAATCCAAGCCTTTATTCACCTAAAAACACAACAAAGCTTGTGTAGATCTCTATATCGACAAAATAGGTGAATGTGCTCATAAATGCTTCAAACTCATATCCATGTACACAACAAAAAGGGAAAAACAATCAAAACAAGTGCCTAAAATATGGTCATATTTCATGCTATCACAAATCTCTCCTGCTCGAGGGATTAGGATGGTGTGTTGGATTTGGTAAACAAGTGAAGGCCCTAAGTGATCAATCGGTGTCCACTGGAAGTGATTTTCAAATGGCAACGCCTACTACTAATCTACAAGATTTTATGCTTGTCTCAATGTTCATTAACTAGGATACTTGTGCGTAGAAGGAGGAAGAGGTTCGGACTGTGTTTACCCCGGCTAATGTTGAGTTGATCCTTACCATACCACTACCGTCACTTCCATGTGATGATAGACGCTGCTGATTTTTACTAGGGATGGTTATTACTCCGTTAAATCCGGGTATAATCTGGAATTGAGGGGTCGTGTCCGGGCTCAGTCTCTTGCTGGTCCTATTAATGCTCTTTGTCGGATTGCATAAACTTTGACGGTTCCACCTAAACTCAGAGTTTTTGCGTGGAGAGCTCTTACAGGGTCGTTGAGTGTTATGACTTCTCTACATTATCGTCATATTATGGCTTCTACGTTATCTCTGCAGTGTAAGGGGGCTCCGGAAACTGTGTGGCATATGGTGTTTGGATGTTCGTTTTCCCGAACACTGTGGAATGGTTCTTCTCTTCTCCCTTTGTTGGATCAAATTGTAGTAAGTGAATTTGATGTTGTGGTGCTGTTTATTTATGATTCATGTGGGATTGCTGGGTTAGAGGTTTATGTTGGCTTGAGTAGCATGGACAACGCAAAACGAGATGGTTTTTCACTCCTCCCCTAGACAGCCTTTGAGTATTCAACGATGTTTGTAGACTTATGTTGCAGATTATAAGGCCTATCAACAATAACCCATTTGTTCATATCCCTCTTCAATTGGTCTGGCTTCATGGATGCCGCCTATTAGGGGTGTTCTAAAGGTTAATACTAATGCTGCAATGTTAGGAGTTGATGATATTGGCCTTGGCGCAGTGATTCGTGATGATTACATTTTGTACTTGCAACAGAGGTAGAACACATCAATATCAAGATGACTCATGCGATGGCAGAGTTGTAGGCCATGCTTATGGGTTTACGTCTAGCGCAACATCTACAAGCTACACGTATAATTGTTGAATCGGATGCTCTTGGTGGTGTGTTACGTGTCAACTCTCTGTCTTCTGTGTCTCCCCTTCCACGAAGCTATGAAGATATGGTAGTTGTTGAGTTTCATAAGTTTTCACAAGGTTCCCTTTCTTGTGTTTGCTCAAATATTCGCCGGACTGGAAACTCCGTGGCGCACTATATGGTTAGACATTTGCCTCTCTCTTCTTCTAATTGTTCTATTCTGTATGTTGATGATGTACCCCAAGGAATTGTAGTCTTGGCTCAACTTGATTTACAATATATCTTCCTTTTCCCTTCAAAAAAAAAAGAAAACTACGCGCCCCACGCGCCTTATCAACATCCCAACCATCCCTCTTCTCTAGCTAGATCCGGGAGGCATCAACCCTCTGCAAACGAAAATCATGGGTAAAGCAGCACATAAAACTTTAGGGCATGAAATCCATGGCCTCTCCATACGCATGGGTATGGATGTTGGATTCGGGCTATTCAACAAGATATTCCCGATCATTAAGGCTTGTAAATGGGGATCTTTCTCTCCTGAGAGTGATAGCGTTGTGTGAGAAGCTTCTCGTGCATTGATATCTCCATTACTCTCTTGGCTCGATGCATGGGTGAGCTTGTCGCTGGACAGATTGGGACTCCTTCAAATCGATGTCGCTTTTCCTGGTCCGACTCCTCCTCGTCTCTCTCTTTTTATGAGGTAAACCCTCACCTCTCACGCAGTTCCATCCCCGGTTTCTTTGCTCAACACAAATCCTCGTTATCTGCTCCCCACAATTTGTCTCCTCCGCCCTGAACCACCGGCTCACAATAGAACCCCCAATTACTCTGTATCTTGAAAAACTTATTTCTTCACAATAAACGAATGGCAAATGAGCAACCTACCTGATAAAGTTGGATTCATTGATGCTGCTCACAAGGCCACAAGGAAAACGATCCCAAATAGACCGCTAACAACAAAAGTAAGGGGCCAAGGTTTGTCAAGCTCTTAGGCTACTACGTGTCTACCTAAAACTACAATTGTTTGTATTCCATATTCCTCGGCATGGTGTACCTCGTCAAATGCACTTTTTGGGTTGCATTTGGCAGTGATTCAGTCAGGATTTTACAATCCAACTACTACACTTATATGTTCAGGATTTTTAAATTGTGGCTAATTTAGTGAATACTCTTCCACCTATAGCATTTCAAACTAAAAAAAACTAATTAGTGCAAGACTTGATGATGTTTGCCGCATGTGGAATGCTCTATAGTTTGTTGTTTACAACTTAAGTGTGTTCGCCGGCTGTGGAATGCTATAATTTGTGTCTTCACCCTACACAATCAATATCTTAAATTGATTAAAGAAAGTCATCCATGTATGATTAGTATCAAATGCAATATATTATGTTTCACACAAAATATATGTACAAGAGTTAGAATTCGAACCCCGCAAAATATAATATAAATAGTTGCTTTTTATGTATTTACATTTGTTTGACATACCGGTCTTTTTTTGGCATACGGGTCAGGGTCTATCATGATTTTATCAAGATTTTCTTATTTACTTTTGTGTGTATTATTTTATATTTTTTCCGCAAAATATGAAAAAATGATTTTAAGGTTAGATGAGAAAACAAAATTATTATTTTTTTGGTGGGAGAGAAAAAATAAAGTTGGTTAAAGGATGAGTAAATATACGGTAACTAGCTTATAACCCACACCTTGTGCGGGTATATTTATATATTGGATTTTTGAGTAATATGTCATGAGTTTGTATATGTATGAACTAATGATATATTTACGAAACATTATAATAGACATTAAATTATTCTCACGATGATAAAATATTTGCGTATAAAGAAGTGTCTCATAGTTTAGACTTTAATTTAATTATTATACAACATACCTTTTTTTAAACTTATACATAAGTTACCCTGAAAATACCTATGCATATTAATTTTTGTTGCCAAAAAATTTAGACACTGGGAGTAGAGCGCTAAAAGTTTGTGAAGGAAGATTCAAATTTCAAATATGAAAAATTAAAAAAATATTTAAGATTAGTAAAATAATGACTGAGTAAGTTATAATTACAACAATTCTAGTAAAAATTAACTAATATTTTTGTAAATAGTTACAAATTACCTATATTATACAAAATTAATTTGGATATTTAACATTCAACCAAACTTAGACATATAATATAAAAACCGATCATAAGAAAATTGATTACTCGAATGAGATTATGCTTGTGGATGATTAAAAAAATACGAATATAAAATTTTTAAAAAAAATTGTAACCAATTTTCTTAGTCGAATCTAAATTAAAAGAATGAATAATTTTTTTTAATAGTAACGGATATGAATAAAAAAAGGAATAAAAACTTGTAAAAAACGAATATGAAAAATAAAAAGCCAATTATTTTAAAAAATAAAATAAATTATGTATAATAAAAAAAGAATCTTAATGATTTTTTTTAACAATAACGAAAGATTTTGCAATCGAATATAAATAAAAACCAATAAGAAAATTTTAACAATATCGATTCCGAATCAAAATATAAAATTTTTTTAATTTAATATTTCTAATTAAATTGTTGGCTAATAAACAAATCCGCACCTAAAGGGTCTATTTTAATTAATTTAGTATTTTCAGTTAAGTTGTTAGTTAGTAAAATCTATGCTCCAATATAATACTTTTTAAACAAAATTAATTAGAAATAAGCAAAATACTGTTTTTGGTTAAAAAAATATGATACATAAAATATATAATGAAAGGACATAACTAGAAGTATATTATGAAGATTATTGTTAAGAAAATTTGTAAATATATTGGCGTGATCTTGAGTTTTGTAGATTATTGTAGATTTGGTAACAAACAAAATCGTATTGTTATAAACGTAAGATACTAAACATGATGAGATGAATATTTTTTGTTGAATTGGCATAATGAGATGAAAATCATTTTAATTTTGAATTAAAATTGTAATTAAAATATGACAAATCTATAATTAAAATGTAGCAAAAATCCGTGATTGTTTATCAAAAAATTCTATGTGACATGGCTAATGTGTTGTCATGTGGACTAAAAGGGTTGTGTTTTAGTAGTATATATAGATATAGATATTTGCTGGCATGTTGACTAAAAGGGTTGTGTTTTAGTAGCATATGCTCCGTTTGGTGAGAGCGTAAATTAAGTAGAATAAGATTATGGAAATTAAAAGAGAGAAATAATTCTCATAATCTCGTTTGGTAAGAGAATTAAGGTGATTAAAGGAGTTAGATTATGGAGATTAAGAGAATTAGATTATCGAAATTTTATAAGGCTGTAAAACATTAATTATAAGGATTATGAAGATTATTGAGAGTAAAATCTCACTTTTACCCCTCATTTTTTTTCATCTCTTTCACTTATAAAAAAATATAGCACGTACTTTTTCGTAATTTTATCCACAATTATATTAACTAGTGTAATACCCGTGCCATGCACGAATATATTTAATAAAATTTTAATTTAAAAATAGACATATCTATATTTAGTTTTTTTAGAATATTATTTACAAACAAAATTAATATAAAAATATATGGAACCATTAATGGTTTATGTAATTATATACTATTATTTATAAAATAAAGATATTTGATGTATAACAAAGATAAAGTGAGTTGAAAGATAATATTATAAGAGAAAGTAAAAGATAATAAAAACAAAAAGAGAAATTTTAAATAAAAGATAGCTTACATATTCTTAATTAAAAAAAGGTCTTAAATGAAACTGAACGTTAAAACGTTATTTGTAAATAAATATCAGCAGTGCTTTGACCGTGGTTATAATGGTTGTGTGTGTGCTCACCACAGCGCACTACACTCTTGGCTGAAAACACTGCAGGGTCTGAGAGGGATTGGTCTAGTCGATTATTCATACGACAGTAGGAGGCGGGCTAGGGACGAATGAAGAGGGAGGGCGAAAACTCACCACTGCGGCGGAGGAGATAATCCGACATGGTGTCGATCGGTGCCCTTGCAGTCTTTACTAGTGGTCGAGCGCAGCTGCTGTGTGAAGCCCAGATCGGCTGCTGGTGAGTCTCGAAATAGAGAGGAAGGGAAGAGACGGAAGGAAAAGACGGCTCACCTGGTGGTCGACGGCGTCGGCGGACGGACTCTCGGTGGCTGCTACGTAGCTGCTGGTGGGTTGCTGTTGCTGCTGTTGTTTTTCAGAAGAAGAAGAAGGGAGAGAACGTAGAACGTGGTTGCAGTTGAAAGAGAGAGAAGCGGCAGCGGCACTAGGTTAGAAGAAAAAAAAATTAGGTTAGGCTTAATGTGATTAGGGAGTGATTAGGATTTAGGGTTAGGATGTTGGGCCGGTGGGCTGGAGTCCTTTGGGCTAAAGAAAGACAAAAAGATGTTTGCTCACTCATTAAATCAAACGATTGGAACGAGAAATAAAAACTCGTACGGAATTATTTACGGTTTATCACACTTATCATTTTAGGTGAGTCCAGATCACATAAAATGATGAAAATTAGTATTGTTATAAATTATTTAACAAAATTTAAACAATTGGCAGAACGGAATCCGGTTTTGATCCGGTATCAAACGGAGTTTAAAATTTTCGATTATTACATGAGTGCCCTCTTAAAAGAAGTTTTGTCCCGAAACTTTGGATAATATACCTAATCACATGACTTCCATGGTATAACTTAGTTTTTTTAAAAAAATTTCTTTTCTACCATGCAACTACTCAATCATCATACTCACACACGCATCACATTAAAACATAATAACTCAATCCAATATAAAACATGAATGGTCAAACACACAACATCCGAGTACTAACTCGTCGACACAGAAGTAACATCTAACCCCGCAAAGAACTCGGGATAATTACGTCTAATACTCTCCTCTGTCTCCCACGTGGCCTCATCGGCTCCTCGTCTGGACCATTGGATCCTCAACATCGGTATCTCCTTGGACCGCAAACGTCTAGTACTGCACTCCAGGACAGCTATTGGGTACTCCACAAATGTATGGTCGGGCTCAACTATTAGATCCTCATGGCTGATGACTTCTGACGACTTTGGGCTCCAGGACAACTATTGGGTACTCCACACCTAAGCACCCACCCTAAACTCCAAAGGTCAACGCCTTTTGTCGGCGTATGACTTCTGACGACTTTGGGCTGCTAACATCCGCTCCCAGACCAGGGCAATCCGAGCGATGTCATCCTGTATCGGATCTGGAGCTACTCCATCCGCTCGGCTAGGCTCATCCCAGCATAATGCCGTGCGACATCTCCGCCCGTACAAAGCCTCATAAGGGGCCATCCCAATAGATGCGTGACAACTGCTGTTATACAAAAACTCTACCAGTGGAAGATGATCTGGCCATACCTGTCCCCAATCTAGTACACAAGCCCGTAGCATGTCCTCTAATGTCTGAATAGTCCTCTCAGACTGACCGTTTGTTTTTGGGTGATAGACAGTGGTAAAGTGGAGACTCGTCCCCAAAGCAGTATGTACCTGCTGCCAAAATCTCGAGGTAAAACGTCCATCTCTGTCAGAGACGATAGTCCTCAGTACTCCATGGAGTCTCACAATGTGTCTGGTGAACTCCTCAGCTAGAAGATTGACCGGCCACGTTTCCTTAATCGGAATGAACGTGCGGTCTTTGTTAGACGGTCTACCACTACCCAAATAGCATCAAAACCTCTACTGAGTCTCAATCCTGTGACAAAATCCATAGATATATCCTCCCACTTCCACTGTGGTACTGGAAGTGGGTGTAGCTCTCCTCCGGACCTACGATGCTCAATCTTGACCTGTTGGCAGGTCGCACACTGAGCTACATACCGAGCCACGTCAGGCTTCAAACCACCCCACTAGTAGGACCGTCTCACATCCTTGTACATCTTACTCGCTCCAGGATGTACTAAGTATGGGGTAGCATGAGCCTCACCTAGTATCCTCTGCCTCAACTCCCTGTCTGACGGTACACACACGCGGTCCTGACGTCTCATCACTCCATCAGCTCCAATGGTGAACTGTGGTGCCTCATCTCGAGACATCATGTCTCAAATCCTGATCAAAGTCGGGAAAGTCTCCTGCTTATGTCGGATCTCATCCAACAGATTAGGAAGTAGCTCCAAAGTAGCCAACTGACTATCGGTATCGGGAAACTGAATCTCTATCTCTAACCAAGCCAAATCCCTCTGCAACTGTGGTTGTACCGTCAATCGGGCTATCTCCCTCTCCCTAGGCGTCTTCCGGCTCAAAGCATCAGCTACTACATTCGCCTTACAGGGTGGTAGAGAATCTCAAGGTCGAAGTCCTTGATCAACTCTAACCACCGCCTCTGGCGGTTATTCAACTCCCGCTGAGTGAATATATACTTCAGACTCTTATGGTCTGTGAAGATCTAACATGTCGCCCCATAGAGATAATGACGCCAGATCTTAAGAGCATGGACTACTACAGCCAACTCTAGATCATGTGTGGGGTAGTTCTCTTCATACGTCTTCAACTGCCGAGATGCATAGGCTATCACCTTACCCCTCTGCATCAAAACATATCCCAAGCCTAGCTTGGATGCGTCACTGTATACCACAAAGTCATCCGTACCCTCAGGATGTGCTAAAATCGGAGCAGACGTTAATCTCCTCTTCAGCTCCTCAAAACTCTGTTGACACGGCTCAGACCAGACAAACCGAGTAGTCTTCCTCAGAAGACAAGTAAGTGGTCGGGCGATCAAGAAGAACCCTTCCACAAACCGGCGGTAATAACCTGCCAAACCTAAGAAGCTGCAAACCTCCTTAACATTCTTAGGAGGTTGCCAAGAAGACACTGACTCGATCTTCGCCGGATCGACTTTAATACCCTCAACAGTCACTACGTGGCCTAAGAAAGTCACCTCCGACATCCAAAACTCACACTTGGATAGCTTAGCATACAGCTGGCTATCCTGCAGAATCTGCAATACTGTCCTCAAGTGTCCGGCATGCTCCTCTCGACTCCTAGAGTAAACTAGGATGTCGTCAATGAAGACCACTACAAACTGGTCTAAAAAGTCGATGAATATCCCATTCATCAACTCCATGAACACTGCTGGTACATTAGTGAGCCCAAATGGCATCACTAAGAACTCATAATGACCATACCTAATCCGGAATTCCGTCTTAGGTATGTCCTGATCTCTCACCCTCAGCTGGTGATAACCTGACCTCAAGTCTATCCTCAAAAACACGGACGCTCCATGCAACTGGTCCAACATATCATCTATGCGCGGCAGTGGGTATTTATTCTTGATGGAGACTTTGTTCAACTCTCTGTAGTCTATGCACAGTCTCATCAATCCGTCCTTCTTCCTCACAAATAATACTGGCGCGTCCCAAGGAGACACACTAGGGCGTATGAAGCCCTTCTCTGCTAACTCCTCTAACTGCTTCTTCAACTCAAGCAACTCTATCGGTGCCATACGGTACGGGGCCTTTGAGATCGGTCTCATGCCCGGCTCTAACTCAATGCTGAAGTCAACGCTCCTTTGTGGGAGTAGTCTTGGCAGGTCGTCACTAAATACCCGTGCAAACTCGCATGCAACGGGTATCTCCTCTATGGTCAGGCTCTTGCTTTCCTTCATGGCATAACACCAGAAGGCCTCGCAACCCTGTGTTATCAGTCTCGCTGCTCTCACTGCACTGATAAATGTGCCGGACTTTCTGAGGTCCCAACCTCGAAATATCACTCTATGACCCTCCTCGGTGGCAACAGTCACTATCCTCCTACCAATGTCTAAGACTACTCCATGTCTCTTCATCCAATCTATCCCTAAAATCACATCCTCATGAGCTAAGGGCATGACTAGAAAATTTACTAGCCAGTCTCGATCTCCCATGCGAATGGGACATCCATAGATCTCTTAGTCCCTCTTACCTTACTCCCATCAGGTAAGCCTATCATAAAAGGTATCCCCTCTACAGTAGCTAAGGACAACCTATCTACGCATGCATCAGATATGAAGGAGTGTGTAGCACCCGTATCAAATAAAACTCGTACGGGTAAGTCATGGATCTGGATCGTACCTGTGGTAGTCGGTGCCTCTGGCTGATCAGCACTCCTCAACTCAAACACCCGTGCCTGAGCTCCTCTGGTATCAGCTACACTGCCACGTCCTTTGCCCCGACCTGATCCCTGCATAGAGCTTTGTGAAGATGTGTATCCTGGAGCCTTGTAAGACTATTGCTGACTTGGGGCTCGGTACTGTTGCTGCTGACTCGGAGCTCGGTACTATGGCTGCCTCTGTATACTCCCTGATAGACCTGCAGGTAAAGAACCCTGCTGAGATGGAGCCTTGCCCTGGCGGCAGAATACAGCCCTATGTCCAACCTTGCCGCACTGGAAGCAGGTCACTAACGGCTTCGTGCAGTTTGATCGGATGTGTCCATAGTCATTACAGTTGTGGCACTGTAAACCCCCACATGAAGTCTGACCAGTAGCGGTATGGCTATGTCGCCCCTGAGTTTGTCCCCATCCAAAAACAGCTACTCCTGTACTACCACTAGCATATCTTGTCCTCTGCCGCTTATCCAGCCTATCTGACTGAGCAGCTCTCCTCTGGACTAGTCTATCCCTCTCATATGTAGAAGCCCTATCCTGATAGTCTGACAGAGTCTCGCAGTGAAATCCTGCCAGATAGGAACGAGTGCTCTCTCTCAATCTCCGTGAAAAGAGATACACATGCTGCTCCTCAGGAGGTGCAGTTGGTCCAAGTAGAGTCAGTTCCTTCTGGAACTTCTTGATAGCAGCAGCAATCGGAATATCCTCAAATCCTGCCTCAATGAAGTCCTGAAACCTCTCTCTCCTCAACGAGACAGGTCAGTATCTGTCTCTAACAATACTCCTCATCTGCTCCCAACTGGTGACTCGACTACGTATGGTCCACCACCAGGAATGAGCATCATTCGTGAAACATGTCTGCACCAAATCCACTTGTAGATCCTCCGGGCAACGTATCGCCTCTAGTGCATTCTCTACCTGTCCAATCCAGTGCTCCACCTCTAATCCTATCTCTCCACTGAATGAGGGGACTTTCTGAGAGTTGAAAGCCTTCAACCACTCATCCGGCCTCGGTGCTCTAGACCCAGTAGGAGCTCTATCAGCCACAACTCTCCTCTCAGGTACAGCCGGCACCTGAGGCACTCCCTGTGTCACTTGAACGGACTTAGCCGGTACTGGTGGTACCTAGGTAAGTCTCTCTGTTCTAGCAACCTCCTCCATACGCTCGACGTATGCTCGGTACTCTCTGTACTCAGATGCTCCAATAGAAACACGTCCTGACTCCGTCGAACGTGCTCCCTGCGCTCCAAACCTAGCAACGGTCTCATTCCTGACCTCGGGACTTACACTCTCAGCCACCTCCTCCACTCCAGCATCTGGCATGATCACTGCTGGTGGATCCTCTCGAGGAGCTCGACCTCGTGCTAGTGGAGGTCTACCTCCACGACCGCGTCCTCTAACTATAAGGGTCTTATCTCCCCTACCTAGTCCAGCTGAAGGGAGAGGTGGACGACTTCTACCTCGACCAGTAGCTAGCGTAGCTCTAGTACGTGTCATCTGCGCGAGGAATAGCAACTATAATTATAAACTAGCTAATAAGTCCAACTACAGTACAAACCTAAAGTCCATACTAAGCATACTGAGATCCGCGGTAGTAGTGGTGGTCAGCCGTACTTTTCTATTCCCAACCCGACTATGCATGCATTTGAAAACCAAAAAAAAAAGTGCCCTTTTTAAACTCAGATCCCTTTCGGGTTCTGCTCTTATTCGGTCTTTCAGAAGATTTCAAGTGCCATTGTTGCCAACCTAGAGCTTTGATACCATGTTGTAACACCCCGAATTCTCAGAACTCGGGACGTTACTGGTTAGGACCTCACAATGGGTCCCGACCTCAGTTTGACAACAATATTACTAGGATCTTGCAACAAGACACAAATAAGAAAAACCGAAATTCATGAAATAGTATTTTTAAGGAATGAATGCAACATGGTCTAGCAGCCTATAGTATTTAAACAAGGGAAAAAGACCAACTGTCTTAAAAAAAGAAAGAACGACGAACAACAACTCAACCCCCACTCTAAGGAGTACGGAGACCCGCCTGACCACTACTTCCGGATCACTCAGCTGCTGTTCTAACCTGCGGTGAATCTAAAAACACAACAAAAGAATAACTATTAGCTAGTTATCTAAACATTAAGAGAATAATAATAGTACACACACACATAAAATAATAAACACCCATCATGCTTTCAAACAAGTCCATTTATTATCTTCATTTAAGTTATTCACTCTTACTAATAATGATACTTATTTTGTGACACGAGAGATTCCCAAACCTCGCCTCCGCCCCCGTGTAACCATCAGGAATGAATCCGATGCATCTCACCTTGTACCTGCCTGGTCTGGGTATAGAGAACCTCCCAGGCTCTTGTAGAGCTGGGCAGTGATGTCATGGCCCGTTATAATACACTTGGGCCTTAAACCATAATAACCACGGTCGCCCTAACAAGTTGTTATTTTTATTATAACACACATTGCACACACACAACCATTATTATCCAACTAATATCCTGAAACCAGCTAAGTAAGTCGCAAGGACTTACCTGAGTCAAATCACACTTTAACAAGTATCAAATCGGTCCGTACTCGTGGTAACTCAAACGCCTGTCAAATAAGGCATGGGGATCAAAACACATCCCTAAACTCTTAGAAGTTATAAACTCCTAAACTGTGAAATCTCACGAAGAAAAGTTTCTCTTAGGTTAAAAAGACCATTTTGCCCTTAATCCCGGAACTCTCCCACGTCTATCATTAAAATCTAGCATTTACTTTTAGAACTTGTTTTCCAACATTTGTTTCTCTCGGATAACTTACTTAGGGGTTATAAATTCAAATCCCGAATCCACTCGTCAAAGGAATAACACTCCTCCTTCCCGGTTACTACTCTACTCTTATACATATGTACATATACTTATATATATACCTTACCCGAGTACCTATATCTGTATACCTATATATATGCTCCATTCCATACGTCTATATATATCCATCCGTATAAACTACCTTGGTGCATGTATATATATTTATATGTCCCAACCCATTCATTTAGATGTACCAAAATACGTACCCTGTACCCTATCTACAACCGCGTATACTTCATGTTCTAAAGTATAAATACATATATTAATATACATCTATTGCCCTATACGTGTTTATTCAAATATATATCCAGCACACAATCATCCTATACTTCTATCTCTACACACTGCTGTACACCGAAGCTTACTTACCGCAGGCTGCAATAGGGTCCTCCTCTCCGGCTGTTGTGACGCAACAAGGATGTTAGCAAAACGTCCTGGACCGGGCTTGTAGGCTGGTTCGAAGGTGCTCACCACAACGCACTACACTCTTGGCTGAAAACACTGCAGGGTCTGAGAGGAATTGGTCTAGTCGGTTATTCATACGACAGTAGGAGGCGGGCTAGGGACGAATGAAGAGGGAGGGCGAAGACTCACCACTGCGGCGGAGGAGATAATCCGACACGGTGTCGATCGGTGCCCTTGCAGTCTTCACTGGTGGTCGAGCGCTGCTGCTGTGTGAAGCCCAGATCGGCTGTTGGTGAGTCTCGAAATAGAGAGGAAGGGAAGAGACGGAAGGAGAAGACGGCTCACCTGGCGGTCGACGGCGTCGGTGGACGGACTCTCGGTGACTGCTACGTAGCTGCTGGTGGGTTGCTGCTGCTGTTGTTTTTCAGAAGAAGAAGGGAGAGAACGTAGAACGTGGTTGCAGTTGAAAGAGAGAGAAGCGGCAGCGGCACTAGGTTAGAAGAAAAAAAAATAGGTTAGGTTTAATGTGATTAGGGAGTGATTAGGATTTAGGGTTAGGATGTTGGGCCGGTGGGCTGGAGTCCTTTGGGCTAAAGAAAGACAAAAGGATGTTTGCTCACTCATTAAATCAAACGACTGGAAGGAGAAATAAAAACTCGTACGGAATTATTTACGGTTTATCACACTTATCATTTTAGGTGAGTCCAGATCACATAAAATGATGAAAATTAGTATTGTTATAAATTATTTAACAAAATTTAAACAATTGTCGGAACGGAATCCGGTTTTGATCCGGTATCAAACGGAGTTTAAAATTTTCGATTATTATATAATATATTAGAATTTTTGCTAATTTAAAATAAATGTTTAAAATAAAATTTATCAAATCTATTATATTAGAAGCGAAATACATGAGATTTTATTTTATTAAAATTAAAATATATTTAGATTATAAAGATATCAAATAATTATATATTACCTTTTTAGATTAGTATGATTATATTTTATCTTGACTTATAAGATAAAATTTACTACATTGTAGTTAATGAAGTATATATAACCAACTATTAAAATAAATATAATAGATAAAATATTAATAGTAAAATGTAAATTATAATAAAATGACATGTGTTATCAAATGTATAAGAAAATAACACGTGTTATCCAATGTATAAGAAAATGACACGTGGCATCCAATGTATAAGAAAATAACACGTGCATATCATCATTACACACATATTAATTACATCAATAAAAAATTTTTATATATAAGATATTATTTTGTGAATTATATGATTTTAACACATATAGTATAACGTAGAAATTTAAAGAGTAAATTTGGTAAGTATATGTATTACGTATTATAGGATGGTTATAATAATAGGTAGGATGTCAACTCTAGATGTATATATTTTTTCCGAAAAATCAAAATTACGAAAAAAAATGACATGTGGCAACGAAGAGCTTAGGAAGTGACAAATAGGATTAAGTGCTTTGACTTTAATATAGTAACTATTGTAGTTCCCGTGCCAAGGCACGAATATAATTTAAATTTTTTAATTTTTAAAATTTTTATAAAAATTTTTATGTAATATAATGGTTTTAATTAACTCATGAAAGATTAATTAAAAGTTATAATTAAATTAATTATAATTTCAAATAAATAATAAAAATAGACTAATTTAGACAATATTACATATCTTAGTTAATGTTAGTAGACTATTTTATAAAGTTGATAAAAGTGAAATAAAAATTTTCAAAAGAAAAAATATAAATAAATTTCAAAATTAAAATATGAATGTTAAAGTAGAGAACATTTAAAAAATTCAATTACAAAATTATCTTAGGTTGTTTTATATAATATCCATAAAAAAATGTAATAATTATATTATAAAAATTTATACATTTTTAAGTTAGTGATTATTTCCTAATTAATATAAAAAATATATATTTATATGTTAAAGTTAGAATAATAAATAATCTAATCATTTTATAATTAAAAGTGAGATTTTTTTTTAAAAATAATGAAAAGGATATCTTAAGAATATATTGAAAATTGTGATAAAATTATAAATGAAAATAATATATCTATTATCTATATCATTACTTTTTTTATTGATTTGTTAATTACTATAATTATAAAATTAAGATGCGCAATAAAATGACACGTGGTGTGAAGTTTATAAAATGACGACACGTGACACAAAGTGTTTCTACTTTAATATATGTATATAGATTAATTGATAGAAGTTTAATAAAAAAATTAATGAAACAATTTGGTTTACTAGGCTTTTTCTAGTTTTGTGTTTAGTAAATGTACCCCTTGAGAGAAGAGTGTGTAGAGTTTGAGAATAAATACAAAAGGTTGGGGTATATTTACTTAAGTGAAACATTAAAAAGTCTAGTTATTACTCTAGTTTCTCAAAAAGGCCTAGTTACCAAAATTGCCAAAAAACAATCTCTTCAATTTTTTAATAAAATTAAAATACATTAGAATCTATACATAAAATAAAAAAAAAAGTATATTTAGTATAGATAAATATATGTATAACTATATATATAAAGTTATTTTGGTATAATTTTTATCATAGAATAATAAATCTATTAGTATAATTTTAACTATGTTTATGTATATGTGTAGATATATAAAAAGACATGTATGGTAAGTAGATAAATATAACTTCTATTATAGGATAATTATACTATTACATTATTGACTAATTTAAATATGGTAAATGTATATATAATTTTTTTTTAAAAAAAATCAAAATTTTAAGAAAATGACACGTGGCATAAAATAAGCTAGAATGAACCACGTTGAAGTAAATGCTTTGACTTTAATATATGTATATAGATTTTACTATACACTCATTTCACTCGTATACATATTCATCCTCTTTAAACAATTTCACCTCCTTAATTTTTCATCTAAATAATTTTGTTCATCCTCTTTAAACAATTTCACCTCCTTAATTTTTCATCTAAATAATTTTGTTCATCTTCATGTACGTAATCATCCATTTTCATCCTCATCTCCGTAATCATCCGTTACCAATTCTACATAGATATAGATTGTATGATTTTACCAAAGAGCGGGCTTAGATAGCCCTAAATGGGATATGAAACGAAAGAGAAGTGGATTAATAGTCTAATAATAATGCTTCAACTTTCCAATTACCGTGTTTTAAGGGCGCTAATTGTAATTACACTAAATAAAAGGGCTAAAATAAATACGGAATTTCAAAAATGAACGCTTTCTCCTCATTTTCGTCTTTTCAAGCACCGGCCCTAATATTTGCACTAATTCCTTTCCTATCATATATTTTGTCTACATGAAAAGCTGAGACTGCAAGAGAGCGTAATAATTAGCAGCTTCATCTTCAATCTCCCACAAACCATCACCATCATCAACGGTCACAGGAACCAAAAGATCTCCACCGTCGATCTCCTCCACCGCCGATGACATCTCACGGTGACCGTCAAATCCATCGACGTTTGGAATCCCCAATTCATCATCAGAAGCTTCGAGAAGATGTCTCATAACCTTCTCCGTCTCACCTTCCTCTTCCTCCTCCTTCCGGTCTGAACAGGAAACAGAGGAATAATCGATCTCAGAGCTGGATGATTCAGGAGCAGAACAAATCTCTTGTTGAAGAGTCGTGATTAGAGAAGACAGGTCCTCGTTAGGCTCATCTTCGTCTTCTTCTAGAAATGAGAGGATGTCTTTGTATGATTTTTGTCTCTTTGATAATTCTACTTCTGGTTCCTCCTCCTCTTCTTCTTCTAACCTTTGTCTCTTGAAATTAGTTTCCGCCATGGATGTGATGAAAAGGAAAGAGAGTGAAACAGGAGGTTTGAGAATTGTATGAGGAAAGAGGATGGGGGCATAATGGGGTTTTATAATAAGGGGGGAGTTTAATATATATAATTTAATTGGGAAATTAGGATGTAATTAAGATGGTTAAAGAAGGTGGGAGGAGGGGAGCGGAAGGTACTTGAATGGTATTGTCGACTGTGGAGGCAAGGGAGGTGTGCAGTTGGCTGCCTCCTTTTATTTTTTTTTTATTTTTTCTTGGATATATTTTATTAATGACGGCTGGTTTTAAGATAAGCTCACGTAAGTCATGTGACTTATAATATGTAACCAGCGCGTACGTGGTGAGGGTAGATAAAGGACTATTATTCTTTAATAATTTGTTTTCAGTGACGACAATATATTATTTTTGTAATTTGGCGTATTATTGTACCGTGTATTGAGTTTTTTTGGATAAAAGAAATAACTAATTTTGATGGACTAATATAATGAATCGAAAGGTTATCGACTACCATCTTCGTTTGTAAAGCTAAAATAACAAAAAAAAAATCAATGGATGAAAGGGTGAGACACGAGGATTTGCGGGTCCTCTCGTGCTCCTCTTGAAAAAAGTATATATGATAATCTTGAAAAACAATAGTGGAAACCTCATATTTGGTTTTGACCATAAACTGTTAGATTGCGATTATATTCATGACCTCTGCCAAATAGACAAACGTAATTCAACCGATCGAAGCTCCAACAACAATAAATTCAACTTAAAACCGGAGCCTAAACACGCAAAAGAGTTTTCATGATACTAAAATTTGTTAATCGTTTAATTCGGAACAAGTTGGACCAAAGCCAACAATATATTTTTTTTACTTATTTAATTTTTGGGTTGAAAAAAGAAACAGGGAGAGAGAAATTAAAATTGTTTATTTATATTTGGAAAATCCCGGATGGTACCCTTGTGGTTTTGGGGTTTTTGGATTTTCTATTCTCATACAACTTCTACTTATTATCATTGTTTTCATACAAATTTTTGAAATAATTTGGCCAAATATGCTCTTTTTTATTTCCTTTTGTTTTGTGACCCCTCTATTTTTTACCACTTTCATTATTGTTAGATAAAAGTAATTAACCATATTTAAAAAAAAGTAACAGCAGAAGGGAGTTTGGCTAAATATAAATATTTATTATTTACCTTTTTATATTTTTTGTAACTTTATTGAAAATTTTTTGGTATGGTTTTTCGTTGAGTTTCTAGTATAATATTTGGTATGAGTTTCTGGTATGTTCTTGGTTGAGTTTCCAATATAGTTTTTGGTTGAATTTATGGTATGAGTTTGTGGTATGGTTTTTGATTGAGTTTCTAGTATGGTTTCTTGTTGAGTTTCTAGTATGGTTTCTGGTTGAATTTTTTGTATGAGTTTTTGGTGTGGTTTCTGGTTGAATTTCTAGTATTGTTTCTGGTTGAGTTTTTGGTATGAGTTTTTGGTTGAGTTTCCAGTATGATTTCTAGATGAGTTTTTGGTATGGTTTCTAGTATGAATTTCATGTATGATTTCTGTTTGAGCTTCTAGTATGGTTTCTTGTTGAGTTCTAATATGAGTTTCTAGTATGAATTTTTTGTTGAGTTTCTGGTATGCTTTCTAATTGAGTTTCTAGTTGAGTTTATGGTTGAGTTTTTGGTGTAAGTTTTTGGTATGAGTTGTAACACCCCAAGTTCTGGAAACTCAAAGCGTTACGGGTTAGGACCTCACAATGGGTCTCGACCTTCAGAGTAACAACAATAACATCGGATCTTACAACAAGGCACACATAAATGAAAATTAAAACTATATAAAATCCAAAGGGAAAAATCAAAGACTCGCAGCCAGTTCAAAACAAAGGGAAAGACAACAACAGAAATATAAACCCGATCTCATCCTATAATGTACGGAAACCCCGAATGACCACATCGTCTAGATCACTCAGTAGCATCTCTAACCTACAGGGCATCTACAACATCGGTAGAAACCAATAGCTAACATTCTAGATATCAGAAAGACGGTAAAGGCACAAACACATGTAAAGAAGTAAACACATATCATGCTCTCACACAACCGATAATTATTTTTTAATAAGTTAATCCCTTTACTAATTCAACTTATGTTGTCACACGAGAATCACCGTGATCTCGCCTATTTTCCCTTTCACCAACAAGAATAGAGGCAATGCATCCCCCCGTTACATGTGGACTGGTCGCAAGAACGCCTTCCAGTTTCCCCATTTTGAACTGGACAAGCAGTCACCGCCCCGTTATAATACACTTGAGCCATAAAGGTATAAGGTCATCCTAGTCCGGTTTTCCGTTATAACGACAAACAACAAACACAACCAATACGGTTAAACCAATATACGGTTCAGCTAAGTAAGTCCAAGGGACTTACCTCACTCTAAGGTAAACACAAAGGTCAGCTACAACTTAGTTTCCCGAAGGAAAGAATGAATGTCTGCTCACACAAGGCATAACGAATAAAAAACGAACCAAAATCTAGAAGTCTACAACTTCTAGTCCCAATGATCTCTAAGAGATCTCCAACAAGATAGGGACATGATCCCTAGTCTCACATATATCCCAAGGAACAACATCAACACTTAGCTCAAGGAAAAGGAACGAGGAAATGAGCAAGGAAGCAACTCACCAAAGACGGGAGTTACTGCAGGTGAACCACGGGGGGGGGGGGCAAAGGTGCGGGGGCGGTTTGGGCAAATCCGCAGGGGCAATACAGTGCAACTGCGGGGTGGTGCACTGACAAAAGCTATTGTCGGGACTCCTTTTGACAACAACGTCACAACAAAGAGACAAAATCTTGGTTCGTCGATCCACACACATAACTTCTCAACCAAAGGAGCCTGGAAACATATACGTATCAACAACAGAAGACAAACAAGAATCAAGACTCGATCTTGTATCATGTGAAGAAGAAGAAGAAGAAGAAGAAGAAGAAACGAGAAAGAGAAAAAGAGAAAGACGAAAAGAGGGAAGAGAAGCATGCAACTGGCTCAAGATCGTAAGGAAGATCAAAGGGAAGAAGAACTTACACATTCTGCAGAAGGTCACAAGGGAAAGAATGCAACTTGCTCGAGGTTGAAGAAAAGGTAAGCAAGAAACGGAAAAAGGAAGAGACGGCGAGAATTTATAGAGAACGGTTGAGAAATGGATAAGAAAGGTCAAATTTAGGGTTAGAAGATAGAAGGAAAGCCGACCCATAAGATAGTAGATAAGATCTTAAGAAAGGAAGAAAATAAAAACGGAATAAAACAGGTTGGGTGCGATATGGGGTTAGCCGCAGGGACGGCTGACCCGTCCGTGACCACGGCTGGCCGCAGGGGTGGCCCCCTTCACCGCCAAAACACGGGTGTTACATGAGTTTCTATTATGGTTTATGGCCCTAACAATAATTAAAGATTCAACAAACCGTTAGCAAACATAATATTCAATCATATCCCCATGAAAGTAGTCAGTACCATAAACCCTAAAATCCAAATCCCTAAAGAGTGTGTTCAAATTCTCAAAACAACCGAAATCATGCCAAGATCGAAAGCCAAAGCATCCACAAAAATAAGAGAAGGCAAAACCTCAAAATCCGTAACGCACCAAAAATGCAAGGTCTAACAAAATCCATAACCTTAACGAGAAAGATCATCGGAATTTACATCCTTGCTTAATCCAGCTTAAATTCAACCCGCATATAAGAAATTTACCGGCAATAAATCGTATCCAAACGCTCAATTACCAAAATTGACAACGGTTTCGAGGTCAATCATCGAAAAAAATCCTTAATTAAGTGAGAATTGAGTTTTTACTTGAGTTTCATTAACACCAAATGATTTGAGCTCCTAAATAAGGCCGGAATTTGGGAGATGCGGCCGATTCTCCAACGCCTGTGTGGCTAGCGGGGAGTGTTGTCTAGAGGAACAATAGGTTTGATGATGTACCATACCAACTGAAGCACCGGCGGCGAAACTTCAGGTGGGAAGGGAAGAGGAAGCGGGAGGCTATGAGTTGAGGTGAGAGAGACGACAAATCCCACACAAGGAGAAAAGGAAAGAGAGTAATTGGAGCAGATCAAGCGAGCCTCTATAATATTAAGGCCTTGTTTGAATAGTAAGAAAAATGTATATTTACTAAATGTGTTTATGCTATGAGCCTAGTTAGTAGAGCAAAATCACAAAAAGTCTACTTAGCAAATTTTGCCAAAGTTTTTTAATTTATTCAACTTTTAGTTTTCTTAATATGTGTGATTTTTTCTCTAATGACAATTATTGATAACCAGATGCAGCTCTATTAAGATTTCGATCGCCCCATATTGTTGTTTGTGTCTTCCTTTTGTCTTTTTATTCATTTTAATACTATTTTTTATGTAGGTAATTTATGATTTGGTTATAAGTATCCTTTAATAAACAAGACCGAGTTAGAAGACTTAACCAAATTTGAGCTTGTTGGTTACGAGTGTATGATTAAATTCTGAAGGTTCAAAGATCAAGTAAAAATATGTTAGAATTTTATCTTTATTTTAAGGAGTGTTTTTGATAAATTATTTTGAGTTACTAGAATACAATATGTTGTATGTCTGGACATATTTTTTTTTAAATAGTGTACGGTGTACTTATGGTGCGTTCGGTAACTTGAATGAAGAGAATAATGAAGCAATTTACATGGGATTTCTTCGTCTAGATGATCAGCTTGCAGGTTTTTATTACAATGGAACACTTTGATGTGAATTGCATGAACCAAATAAAACTAAAATCCAAAAATTCCAAGTTGATATTGTAACTAATGTTGACCAAATATATTAATATAATTTGATTATCTTTATATAAACTTGTGGATTTATTTATAACTATCCGAATCTCTTGATTTTGCTTTGTAAATTCATCAACAAGCAAACGGCTACAAGAATGATCGTATTACAAGGACATGGGTTGGTTGGTTGTGACTTTGACCCTACAAGATAATGGTGACCTTAGAATAAGAATGACTTACACCCATTGTTATAAAGCTATTTGGCACTACAAGGTAATGCACGGATCGAGTGGATCTCTCTTCCCTTATAGATTGACAAAGAAAATCTTCTTTGGTCTGACGTTATTTATTTAATAATTTCTATTATATCCTCTTCACCTTCGTCCTCATTTTTTATCTTCATCTTCAACTTCAATGTCAACTTCATCCCCGGTAATTTTCAACTTGCCGAACACGCCCCTAGTCATTTGGTGATGAGATCCTAGTATGTTTGGAATTTGATGTTAATTTAAGAAAGAAGGGCAAAAATTTTATTGTTATTTTTGTAACACCCCAAGTTCTGGGAACTCGAAGCGCTATGGGCTAGGACATCACAATGGGTCCCAACCCTCAGAGTAGCAACAACACAACAGATCTTACAACAAGGCACAAACGAATGAAAACCAAAACTCAATATAAAACCAAAGGTTTAAACAAAAGAAAGCGTAAAAGACTCGCAGCCGAGTTCAAAACAAAAGGGAAAAGCAACAACAAAACCTAAACCCGATCCCGTCCTATAATGTACGGGAACCCCGGCTGACCACACCATCCGGATCACTCAGCAACATCTTGAACCTGCGGAACATCTACAACGACGGTATAAACCGTTAGCTAACATTCTAGATACTAGCAAGAGCGTAAAGGCACAAACACACATAAGGTAAAGAAAACACAAGGCATGCTTACACACAACCGGTTATTATCTTTCTTAAAGTTATCAATTACTAATTCAACTTCTTTTGTCACACGAGAATCTCCCGAAACTCGCCTCCACTTCCGTCTACCAATAAGAATAGATCAGTACTATCCGTTACCTACGGGTCTGGGTTGCAAGAGCATATTCTAGTCTCCTGTAGAACTAAACAAGTGGTCACCGCCCGATTATCATACACTTGGGCTAATTAAGGTTATAAAGGGTGAATCTTATTCCGGTTATCCGCCATAAACATCATAAACAACACAACAAGCCAAAACACTCAAACCAATATACGGAATGAAGCTAAGTAAGTCCAAGAGACTTACCTCACTCGAAGGTAACACAAAGATCAACAACCAACTCAGAGACGGCTCAGTTTCCTTCAGGAAAGGAGCAAGGAAAGCCTGTTCACACAAGCATCACGAATCAGAAACGAAACGTTTGCTAGAAGTCTATATTTTCTAATCTCAATGATCTCTAAGAGATCTCCACAAGCTAAGGACTTAACCTTAGTCTAACAACATGCTCAGGGGGCAAGGAACAACCAGAAGGAACACTGAAAAGAACGAGGAAAGCAAGGAAGGAAGAAACTCACAAGAACGGGAGTTATTGCAGAAGAAACCGCGGGGCGGTTGGACAGAGGCGCAGGGGCGGCACGTGACAGAGGCGCAGGGGCGGCTCTGTGCAGGCGCGGGGGCGGAAATCATGACAGAACACTGTCGGAGACTCTCTCGATAGAAACTTCTCAGCAAGGGATCCAAAGCTCAAACCTTTGATCCAACCACGTCGAGACCCAACCAGAAGAGCCTAAGAACAGCAAACACATCAACAACTAGGATGCAAACAAGGATCAAGGTTCAAACTTGATTCTTGGAGAAGAAGAAAAGAAAGAATAAAAGAAGAAAACGAAACAGAAGGAGAAGACATGCAACAACTATATGAACGTGATGAAGAAACCAGAAGAGATGAACTTACACGTTCAACAAGTTCACAGGAAGCAAGGTGACGGCTGCAAGTCTCAAGGCTTTGAAGAAACGTAAGCAAGAAACAGAAAAAAGGAGGAAAAGGTGGGAATATATAGAGACGGGTTGGAAAGATAGAAGGAAGGACGTTTAGGGTTAGGAACGAGATCAGGAAGCTGACCCATAAGATAGAAGATCGGATATTCTATCTATGAAAAGAAGATAAAACGAACGAAAGAAAGATCGGGCGCGATTTGTAGTCACCGCAGGGGCGGCTGACCGTGCCGTGGGTGCGGCCTGCCGCAGGGGCGGCACACTTCACCGCGGGGTTGAAGGCGAAAGACTGGGTCTTACAATTTTTAGAGTATTGTTTTCTTATTTTTTCAATTGCCAAGTTATGACACCGGCCATCTTTTTGTTCATCTTTATTTTTCTTTAGTGAACTCTTTAATTTGTTTTCCAAAATAACTTTAGAAAAAAAGTAATAGAACTTTAGGAACGGATGAAACTTATTTACGGAAAAAATTTGATTAAGACCCGTGGTTTGACACAACAAGTTATCTTGAACATCTTTCCTATTAATTTTATTTGTTCCTAAAGTAACAAAACATTTATAAATTTCTTATTATTTTCGAAAAACTCCAAAACAAAACTATTATTCACTTGTGTGTAAATATACTGGGGTTGTTATTCGGTTAGACACGGGAGGTAACACATATGCACTGCGTTGTGCCTCCCGGGCACAGTTCCGGGTCACAATGTGACTGCGCCTCTAGGGTGCACAATGATTGTGCCCCGGAGACGCATTGAAATTGTGTCCGTTGTCTATCTTTGACTGCGCCTGAGTTTTATCTTCTGAACGGACCTTTCCCATCTCGCTTACCCTAGTCGTTGCCTCAATATATACTTTACGTAAATCCAAACCACAATTCGACATCTCAATCCAAAAAACCTCGTAAAATATGTTGTCATTTTTCAAAAAGATCGAAGTTGAATTCGTTGGTGAAAGCGTTAATCTTTCATTCGATGAAAAGAATTATAGCGATCCAAATGAGATTCTTACACATATGGAGGTAAGTATATTATTTCATTTAATTGGATTGTTACTTCCCTTATTTTTTTTCATTTTATTTACTAGTTTTAGGCATGGTAGAATTGAGAACTAATATCGTAAAATTAATACCCTAATTTCGTTTTTACTAGTTTTAGACATGTTAGAATAGAAATCCAGAATTTTAGAACTAATGTTTTATTTCGTTTTTATTAGGTTTAGACATGTTAGAATATAGAACCGAAAATTTAGAATTAATAGTTTATTTCGTTTTTACTAGTTTTATATATGTTATAATAGATAACCAAAATTTTAAAATTAATATTTTATTTCATTTTTAATAGGATCTTATGGAATATTATCGTGTGATCGGTACTAATTTTTCGTCAAAGTTTGAGCTTCGTGGGTATTTGTTTGATAGATATAAATTAGTGGGTTGGACTCGGTTTGTGGGGTACTCGATGAATATGATCTTGATCATAAATAAATCATGGTTGGATAGACGGGGGTTCCATATCTTTCATGTGACATGTGATAGACACGGAACACCCAGAAAGGAGAAAGATATTGATCCCGATCACGTGTCAAGTACTAGTCGGAAAAAGAACTCGAAGAAGTGTATGCACAAGTTTGTACATGAGGTGACACAAGTTGAAGAACAAAAATGGACATTTATATGTGGAGTCCACAACCACATAATTTCATCGGTTTGAAGGGGTCATGCGTATGTTGGATGTTTGACTCCTATCCAATATCAAAAGATGGAGTGTTTGGGATCGAGGTTAAACCAAGACATATATTGAAATCCGTGCAATTAGACGACCCTAGAAATATCACAACATCCAAAAAAATACATTACCGATTTGAAGACGAGGATGGAACAAGCTGAAGGAAGAGGGTCATTACAACAAGCACCTCATACGTTGAAGGAACATATATATTATGTGAGTGCAAGGAGATGTCTAGACTCCGAGGAGGTGACTGTTTTTTATCTCACATCTCGATTCAAGGCATTTGCTCGACATATTTTCTTATGTTATTGTAATGGATTCGATGTATAAAACCAATGAGTAAGTATTCTTGTTCTAACTTTATCGGAGTCTGGACATCTCCTTGCACTCACATAGGCCCAGTTTGGACATACAGTGAGTTAAGGTAAAATGTTAATTTAATTCTCATAATTCCCATAATTCCTATAATCTATGTACATGAGGATAAAGAAAATCCCTCAATTTCATTCCCATAATCCTATAATCTTCATTTCATCCCCATAATCTATAACCATCAAGCAGGCTCATAGTATCTTCGTTGTTTTTCAACGTATGATGCTCTTCCTTCATCTTATTTCAAAGCTCCCCTCATGAAGAAGTTACAATTTATAGATAAACTATATCCACCTTTTTTTGTTGAACTTTGAGGCATGTAAGTTTATTTTTTTATTTTATTTTACTCACTTTAAAAAAAAGTAAATATTTTAATTTTTTTTGTTTGAATTTTAGTTAATAGGTTTGATTAAATGACAGAAAAACTAAAGACATGGAGGAGAAAATATTAAAAGTTTGAGGATACAAAGAGTAATTTTATAACTTAGTGAATACGCAGAATAAAAGTCAAAATATTAAAGTACTTAAAAATCCGTATTAAAAACTCATAAACTATTAGATAATTTTGTTTGATTACTTAAGTTATGTAAATATAAGAATACAAAATATATTACGGGCCCGTTTGGTTTTAACTCCGGAATCGGTAACGGAATGGAAACAAATCTAGTTCATACGTATATCCTTATTCATCAAAATTTTTGGAATCATTCCTTGGGGTTTGAAGTAATTGGAGTTGAATATGATTACTTTTGATATCGTATAGGGTAACAAAATATGGGAAAGTAAGGACATTTTGCATGAAGTCACAAGAAATCATTCCATAAAATATCATGAATAAGGATAAACAAATAGACTAAACTCGTTTTCATTCTGTTTCCGTTTTCGAAATTGGAACCAAACGGGCATGTAGTACGAGTTCAAATAGCATTGTGCGAAACGGACCATAAAGTAATAAAAAAATTTTGAATTATTAAATTTTGGAAGGACCCAATTTAGAGGTGTGGGTGGTTGCACCTATCTTCAATTCTTCATATTATTTCTCAAATCTCAAAGCAAAATACAACCACACCACTTTCCTCATTTACATTTTACATACTATAAAAATATCTGATAATGAGATGATAATTGCGCCAAAGTCGGATGGTTGAGATTGCTCTTGCCGAGCTATGACAAGAAATGGGATGGGATTAGATGTGGTAGGGAGCACGCAAAGTGGTGCATTTCTTTCCCTCTCTTTTATTTATTTCTGCATTATTTTCTCTTTTCACTTTTCCCTCAATATTTGTATTTTAATTAACACACCGCATCACCTTTTTTTAGATAACCGCCTTAGACTCCCACCAAAAAAAAAAAGATAACCGCCTTAGGTGATACGTCGACCAAAATTCAAGATTTATTTATAATTTTCCGTTTTAAATGTTCAGAACTCTTAATTATACTTTTGGTACTGTTTTTCTTTAGCCATTTATTAGATGTATCGGTTAAATTCTTTAATTATCATAATAATTATGCAATTCGCATGAGTAATTTGATTTTTGTCTTAGGATTGCAAATATGCACGCACGCAAATTGTGTAGTTCAGGTCATAAATATAGTTCTTCTCTGATACGTTTAGAAAATCGGTTATATTTTTCCGATTTAATATTTCTTGGATGAAATAAAAAAATTGTAAAGCGAAAAGATTTTTGCTATCACTCTATTTTATTAGTTTTTGGAAGATTTTCAATGGAGTGTGGTGCTCAATTACTTGTTGCCGACGAAAGAGGTAGGCGTTGATGTTTAGGTTGAGCGTTGATATCAGATGTTGGCGCTCAATTTGTTAATTTATCTTTTCAAAAAACATAGGCGCTGATTGATGGCGTCATAATTTCTTTGCAATTTTTTTGAATCTCGCCATTGTAAAGCCTCAAAAAACTACTTATTGACTCCGCCACGTTATAGATTTTTTTTCCGTACTGAATAATGCATTTTTTTTTCGTACTGAATAATACAAGCAACTTAGGACCCGTTCGGTAGATGAGTATTATGGAATTTAAGAGGATGACGAGGGACCATCCTCAACATCACCTCAAGGATCAATCACAAGATTAAGGGGTTAAGGCATTCAAGGAGAACACAACCAAACTATCTTTGAATCCCACTATGGAAGGAGCTATCACTATAGCAAGAGCAAAGACCATTCATGAGAAAATTGCTAGCTTATTGACAACATGTGCACTTAAAGAGACTTCACTCATACCTACCTCTTATTTAGTGACACTGTTGGCTACTGTGGAAGGATCATACAAGGATCAAGATAATCAAGCAAGCATAAAAGGGGCCTAGAACGAGAAAATAGTTTCAGAGAAGAAATCTCGGCCCTGAAGACCAAGATCTCGCCCGAGATTTATATATATTGACCGAGATTTGACGTCTCTCGAGATTCACGATATCCGGTTGCAATCTTATTAGTTGTAGATATCTTTTATTATTTTAATATCTTCAAAACTCTAAACATTCTAAAGGTATTTGTTTATTTTTTTTTATCTTACCTTATAGGATTATTTTTTTAGTTAGAAATCTTATCTTTTGGTAGAAAAATCTCCCCTATAAATAGCCTTAGAGGCTGAGATTATTAGGTAGACTGAATTTGATTAAACTTTCCACAATATTGTGAGAACTCGTTGCTTCATTTACAAAGTTTGTGTTTTATTCACTCAAAAGAGAGAGCTTTTATTGAATCGCTGTGAGTCTTTGCTAGATTGTGCTTGTGTGTGGTAATCTTCTTAAAGGTTGGTGATCTTGATCAATTCTAATATCTACTTGTGCTTGTATTATTTAGAAGGCTTACGTAAGGTTAAAGATGTGCTTGTCTTATTGAGAAGGCTTGTGTAAGATTAAAGAAGAGAGAGTTAATGTGAGCTCTATGTTAAGGGATTTTGATACATAATTGGTTAAGGTTCTTTGCAAAAATACATTGGTTCATAACTTCCTATATTTTCATCAATTTCATTCCATAATATCATCTTCTTATCTATCCAATATCAATTCATCAAACTCACGTTCTTTGTTCGAGTTTTCATAAATCTCGGCCCGCAACCAGAATCTCGCCCGATATTCGAGACCGAGATTTGTCCTCTGAAACTGTTCGTAGACTTTCAATCTAGATCGGAAACTGCGACATCAACCCCGCATCAATAAATCTCTTTATTCAAAAAAAATCTTATAAATCTCGCGAATTTTGTTACTAGTCAACTTTTACAATAAATAATTCACAATTTATACAATGATGGTTATCAAACAAATGTTGGTCCCAATAGTATCAAACAATAATAACGTCACACACAAAAGAAGTTTCCCCTTGGTTCCACCACAAAAATTGAATTATCAATCAATGATTTACCTTAATAATAATAATAATAATAATAATAATAATATCATCAATGTGACATGCCCTATACAACTCCCGATACGCTCTTTAATTGACATAATCAATGATTTACCTTAATAAAGAAAATAAATTTGACGATTACTAAATTCTACATGGTATCGGATCCTTCAATTCTAGATACGTTTCCGTCTAAACAAACTCTAAAACAGAAACTCTAGCCGCGCCGCTATTACCGGCGGCCGCTATCACACATGCCTACATGCACCCTAGAGCCGACTCCACCAGCGTGATAACGCCGGTGATGGCGGCGACTACTATCACGCGAACCAAAAGGCTCCCTAGAGTTTACTCTACCCCTGTCTTGTTATAACCACCATAAATCTACTAGCGTTCTAGGAGACATATGTTTATTATCGTCAACTTACCGGCGCCATATTAACGCCAACAAAATAAAGACCAAAGAAGGGAGGAAGGTTAATCAAGTCCTCATTTCATCACTTTATATCAACTCTCTAAGACGTCAATCTACCTGACGTGCACGGCCCAACCTACCGACACCATATTGACGTCAAAAAACAAAGATTGATGAAGGGAGGAGAGTTCATCAAGTTCTCATTTCATTCATTCGTATCAAACTCACATGAACCTTGTGTTCTAGTGCCCAACCTACCCGAGGTAGTCAATCTACCGCCCTAGAGCTTAACCTACCATAACTCTACACACAAAATTGATTCCTAAATTCTGGCAGGTAGTTCTCTATTGTATTATGGACGATTTGATTTTCATATCTTGATATCATAATATCGTATATCCGTATCAATATTAAAGTACGTATACGGGATTGATAGTCAGATTTTAATATATCTTTTTTGAGAGAATGTCATTGCGATATGAGATATCAAAATCCAACTTATATATTAATTAAACTCAGATTTTGATTGATATTTAGATATAATTATCAAACAAACTCTTAGTTTTTAACAATAAATAGTAGCACCCATCAATCCATTCAGTCTTTCGTCGATTGTACACGTTATATTTTATAGTTTTTATTTATTTTTTAAATATCAAAGTAACTACAATTTGGTAGATGAGTTGGCATAAATTGAGTCGATAGGGTAATGTTACTTTAATTAAAAGGGTAGAGTATAATGCATGTGATAAGTGGACCTAAAATTGTAGGGATGAGTACCATACATTAACTATGATGAATAATTTGAGCAACTAGGAGGCGTTTAGGTATATCTTTAGTTGGCAACAAATTATGTACCACTTTATAGTACCAAATTTTTGGCGACCTGTCGTTTTACATCACCTATCGAGGCTACTACATTTTCACGTTTTTTTTTAATTATTTATAAATGCTTAAATATAAAACATTTCATTTTATTATGAAATAAATAGCTTATAAACTAGGGTAAATCTTTGGCTTACTGCATGGTGCTCTCATATTTTTGTAAGAGTGAGCACGTTGTCGGCATACAGTTAAAATAGATCTTTCTTGGTGTGTGGTGGTCCAGATTTTGGGCGCTAGCGCCATGCGTCGGCGCCCAAAAACTACTTTTTTCGATTTTTGGATAATATATTTTTTTATTTTAAGATTTGAGTGCCGTTGGAAAGCGTTGTCGCTCAAAAATGATCATATTCGGTACCAAGTAAATTCAAAATTGTGTATATAACACGCCCCAAATACAATGATTTCGATGTTGTGCTTGTTGAGACTTTTGAGAAAACACATTTCTGATGAAAATAACGCCCAATGCATAGAATACCAATTTTGGGATCGTTGAGAAAACACAATTTTGATATTTCTATAATTTGAATCGTCACACCAATGTATATATTATTAATTTACAGTTAAATAAATTCAATGTTTTATAATTCATGTTATGAAGAAAACATTTCTCGTATCTTGTAGAAAATTAAGAGATATATTAATGTTACTCTTAGGCCATCTTTATTAATGGGTCTTCAAAACGAGATCTTGGACCACTTTTGTAACTTTATTCAATAAAATCTTATCACCTAACTTTTTCAGTTTATCAATGAGTCTTCATTTCAGGTCTTACTTCGTTTTACTCACCCACCATTTATTTTCTCATACCATATTACAAATATAACCCTATTAACTTTTTAATATTACAATTGTTTTAACTATATTTTTAACCAAACTTTTGATATTATAACATTAAATAATAATTTAATTATTTTTTCGTTAACTTAAAATTATCAATTAAGCTTCAAATAATATTTAATTATGAGAAATAATTTACTTTATTAAAATAAGCATAAAAAGTGTGACACCCCGAATTCTAGGACCTCACAACGGGTCCCGACCTGAGAGTAACAACAATAACATCGGATCTTGCAACAAAACACAAATAAATGAAAACCAAAATAGGTAAAATATGAAAATGTATAACAACGGAAAAGCGAAATACTCTCAGCCGAGTTCAACAACAAATTGGAAAAGACAATCAACTGAAACATAAACCTCGATCCCGTCCTCTAATGTACGAGAACCCCGGCTGACCACTCTGTCCGGATCACTCAACAACATCTCTAACCCGCAGCGCATCTACAAGGACGGTATAAACCGTTAGCTAACATTCGAGATATCAGAAAGACACTAAAGACACAAACACATGTAAGAATATAAACACATAACATGCTCACAAACCGGTTATTATCTCTATATAAGTTACCCATTACTAATTCAACTTTTGTGGCACGAGAATCTCTCGAGACTCGCCTCCGCTTCCGTTATTGACAAGAATATATCAGATGCATCTACCCGTTACATACGGGCCTAGTCGCAAGAGCACCTCCTAGTTTCTCAATTCTGAACTGGACAAGTGATCACTGCCCGGTTATAATACACTTGGGCCAATTACAATTTAAGGTCGTCCTAGTCCGGTTTTCCGTTATAACGATAAAGCAACAAACACCACCAATACAGTCAAACTAATATACGGAACACAACTAAGTAAGTCAAAGGGACTTACCTCAATCAACAATAACTCAAAATCAGCTAAACTACCCAGCTTCCCGAAGGAAAAGATTTACGCCTGCTCAGACAAGACATCTCGTATCAGAAACTATCGAAATGCTAGAAGTCTACATACTTCTTGTCTCATTGAACTCTACAAGGTCTACTGCAGCGTTCTAGAAGGTTCCTAAATCTAGTCTCGATGATCTCTAAGAGATCTCCAACATGCTAGGAAGAACGATTCCTAGTCTCAAGGTCCTCAAGGAACAACATCAACACACAAGCTCAAGGCTCTCAAAGCATAGGCAACTCATAAGGATCAACAAGCCACTAACTGACATTCACTATAATTCATCTAGGTCCAACCTAGCATGATCTAGCACAAGGAAAAGAAAAAGGAAGCAAGGATGGAAGCAACTCACCAAAGACGGGAGTTATTGCAGAGAAGCCGCGGGGGCGGGTGACTGAAGGCGCAAGGGCGGCATTGGGTGCAGCCGCAGGGGAGGGATCTTGCAGCCGCGGGGGGGGGGGGGAGGGGTGGACATCAAGGCCAGGTTAAACCTCCTCTTCGATCTTCACACGACATCACTCAACCAAGGGAGACTAGAACACATGCACAATAACCAATGAAGGTCAAACAAGATTCAAGACTCGATCTTGATTCATACTACGAAGGACTAAAAAAGAAAAGAAGAAGAAATAAAAGAAAAGAGATGCATCAGGGAATGTTGGAACAAAAAGTGAACAAAGGGAGCAAGAACTTACAAAGCTTCGGTAGGAAATCGCACGAGAAGGCTGCAGCTTGACTCGAGGATGAAAAATCAGGTGAGCAAGAAGAAAAAATCAAAAGAGAAGGCGGAAATATATAGGGCATGGATGGGAAAGAAGGAAGGTCAGAATCAGGTTAAAAGATAGAAGGAAAGACGGCCCAGAAGATAGAAGATCGGATCTATTAAGAAAGGAAAGAAAATAATAAAACGGATAAAACAACTATGCGCGATCTGGGGTGAGCCGCACCCGCGGCTAGACCCTGCCGCGACTGCGGCTAGCCGCGACCGCGACTCAACGACACCGCGGGGACGGTGTCCCAGAAAAGCCGGTCGTCACATCAGATCCCCCTAAAAAGAAGTTTTGTCCCAAAACTTGAAAAAACCACACATAACCAACTCAACGACGTAGCAACAACACTGATCACAACTCATATTCCCTTACGGGGCACGTAACTCAAAACATCACACATATGCACACGAAACTCAACAAGAAAGAACGGAAACTTATTTGTCTATGCTATAGGTACGTTGAGCTCAGCATAGAACTCTGGATAGTTCCTACGGTGAACACCCTCTAGTCTCGGTGGCAAAGCAGATTTGTGTGTTACCTCTCCAATCTGCTCAAGAATCTCGAAGGGTCCAACATATATGGGACTAAGCTTCCCATTGATGTCGAAACGTCTGACATCTTGTATCGGATATACTCTCAACCATACCTGAGCTCCCACTCTAAACTCGAGAGGTTTGCGCCTCCTATCAACGTAAGACTTCTGACGACTCTGTGCTGCCAGCATCCGATCTCTGATCATCGCCACTTGGGCCATATCGTCCTGTATCTGCTCAGGTGATATACCACTAGCACTACCCCGCTCATCCCAACATAGCGGGGTCCGACATTTCTGTCCGTATACCGCCTCATAAGGAGTCACCCCGATCGATGCATGCAACTGTTGTTATACAAGAACTCAACTAAAGGAAGGTGATCTGGCCACACTTGTCCCTAGTCCAGCACGCAGTCTCTTAACATATTCTCTAGATTCTATATTGTCCTCTCCGACTGACCATCTGTCCGAGGATGATAGGCGGTCGTGAAGTGTAGACTCGTACCTAGGGCGGCATGCACCTGCTGCCAAACCTCGAAGTGAACCATCCGTCTTTGTCAAAGACTATAGTTCTAGGTACTCCATGGAGTCTCACTATCTGCCTAGTGAACTCAATCTTTACCTACTGACAGGTCGCACACTGAGCTACATATCTTGTCACATTTGGCTTCAGACCTCCCCACTAGAAGGAATGCCTGATATCCTAATACATCTTACTCGCACCGGGATGCATTGAGTAAGGTGTCATGTGAGTCTCATGTAAGATCCGTTGTCTCATCTCTTGATCTGATGGCACACATGCGCTCTTGGCGTCTCAACACACCATCGACACCGACAACAAACTGTGGTGCCTCTCCTCGAGACACCCTGTCTCGGATCCGTGCCAAGGTCAGGCAACTCTCCTGCTTTTGTCGGATTTCTCCCAACAGATTAGGTAACATCTCTAACGTAGACAGCTGGCTATCAGAATTCGAAAAGTGGATATCCATCTCTAGTCATGCCGAACGATCGCCATCTCCCAGAGAGTCTTCCTATTGAGGGTATCGACGACCACATTCGCCTTCCCCGGGTGGTATAACGTCTCCAGATCAATGTCCTTGATCAACTCCAACCATCTCCTCTGGCGGTTACTCAACTCCCCATGAGCGAATATATACTTCTGACTCTTATGGTCGGTGAATATTAGGCACGTAGCTCCGTACAAATAATGCCTACAAATCTTCAAAGAATGAATCACAATAGCGAACTCAAGATCGTTGGTAGGGTAATTCTCCTTCTTCGTCTTAAATTGTCTAGACGCGTATGCTATAACCTTACCCCTTTACATCAGAACACATCCCAAGCCTAACTTGGATGCGTTGTTGTAAACCATAAAGTCTTCAATGCCTTCTGGTTAGGCTAAGATAGGAGCGGAGGTTGACCTCTTCTTCAACTCTTCAAAACTTTGCAGGCACGGCTCGGACCATACGAATCTGGTAGACTTCCTTAACAAGGAAGTAAGTGGTCGGACAATAACCGAAAGTTCCTCCATGAATCTTCGGTACTAGCCAACCAATCCTAGAAATCTGCATACCTCCTTAACGTTCCTAGATGGTGACCATGATGCAACAAACTCAATCTTCGCCGGATCTACCTTGATCCCTTCGGCGGAAATGATGTGACCAAGGAAGGCCACCTCGGACATCCAAAACTCGCACTTAGAGAGCTTGGTAAAACTCTCTATCCTGTAAGACTTGGAGTGCGATCCTTAAATGTCTTGCGTGCTCCTCTATGCTGTGATAGTATACCAGTGCATCATCGATGAAGACCACCACGAACTAGTCTAGGAAGTTGATGAATATGTAGTTCATCAGCTCCATGAAAACGGCGGGCACATTCGTGAGCCCAAATTGCATCATTACAAACTCGTAGTGGCCATACCTGATCCGAAATGTCGTCTTAGCTATGTCCTGCTCTCTCACTCTCAGCCCGTGATATCATGATTTTAGATCGATCCATGAAAACACTGAAGCTTTGTGAAACTGATCTAAAAGATCTTCGATACGGGAAAATGGGTACTTATTCTTGATTGTCACCTTATTTAGCTCTCGGTAATCAATACATAACCTCATCGACCCGTCTTTCTTCCCGACGAAGAGTATTGGTGCGCCCCAAGGAGATACACTAGGGCGAGTAAAGCCCTTCTCAACTAACTCCTCAAACTGCTTCTTTAGCTCAAGCATCTCGATAAGCGCCATGTGGTAGGGAGCCTTCAAGATCGGTCACATTTCGGGCTCTAGCTCAATGCCAAAATCCACACTTCTTTGTGGTGGCAGACTTGGTGGCTCTCCGAATACATGAGTAAACTCGCTCGCTTACTACAAGAATCTCCTCAAGTGTCGAACTCATACTATTCTTCATGGCATAGAACCAAAAATCATCGCAAGCGTGTCTGATAAGTCTCGTAACTCGGACTACGCTGATGACTGTATCGGTCTTTCTGCAATCCCTTCCTCGGAAAATCTCCACATGGCTTGACTCCGCAGTCACCGTCACATTTCTCTTGTCGATATCCAAAACCCTAGATGTCGATCCATCCAATCCATGCCTACAATAACCTCTTCATGTACTAAGTGCATGACGAAGAAGTCAACTGACCAATCGCGACCTCCCATTCTGATAAGACAACTGCGGACCTCTCGAGTACCCCTAATCTTACCCCCACCGGGGAAACTTATAAATAAAGGTCTCCCCTCTATGGTAACTAAGGGCAGTCTATCTACACTTGCATCATATATAAAAGAATACGTAGCACCCGTATCGAAAAGAACTTTGACAGGAAAACCCTTAATATGAATGGTAACTATGGTCGTTGGAGTTTCCGGTTCCACTACACTCCTCAACTCGCATACTCTGGCTGAAGCACCCCTCGTGGTTGAAGTACCATCACCACGTCCTCTACCCTCCTCTATTCTTGAGCGGAACCCTGATAAGTGGTGTATCTTGGGGCTCTCTGCTACTACCCCTAAGACTGGTACTGAGGCGGCCTATGCCCGCCTCCTACGATGCTAGCTGGTGACGAACCGTGCTACAAAGGTGTATTGCCCTGTCGGCAAAATGTAGCTCTATGTCTGGGCTTGCCACATGAAAATCAAGTCACTACAATCTTCTTACCATCAGCTCTCATATGTCCAACACCTCCGTAATTATGACATTACCGTCCTCTATTCGAGCTCTACATCGTTTGTTGGAAACCAGAGCTTCTCGACGTCTATCTACGTCCGAATCCAAAAGCTCCAGCTCCAGTACTTGCTAGTCTAGTTCTTTGTCTCTTCTTAGGACTCCTTGTTTGAGAAGCTCTCTAGGGACCCGGTCGGTCCCTCTCATAAGCTGATGGTTTGTCTTGATAATCCGTCAAAGAGTCACAATTGAAACCAACAAGATAAGAATGGGTAGACTCTCTCAGCATCCGAGAGAATAGATACACATGTTGGTCCTCTGGTGGTGCGGAAGGACCCAATAGTGATAACTCATCCCAAAATTTGCTGATAGTCTCAAAAATAGGAGTATCCTCGAATCCAGCCTCGAGGAAGTCCTGTAGTCTATCTCTCCTCAGTGTTGTAGGGCAATAACGATCCCTAATCATACTCTTCATGTGGTCATAACTCGTGACGTTGTTGCAAACTTTCCTCCACCAGTAATGAGCCTGGTCTCAAAGCAAAGTGTGCACTATCTCCACATGTCGACTCTCTTGGCTGCGAATTGACTCCAAAGCTGAGTTAGCGTGACCTATCCATAACTCCACCTCCAGTCTTTTCTTTCCAGCAAAAGAAGGTATCATCAGTTGGTTTAAGCATGTCCACGGGTCGGACCCACCGGGTTGATGGGTCTGGAAAGGGTGACTCGGACCCGTGTAAAAGGCCAACCCGCCGGGTTGGTGACCCGCCGGGTCACGGGTCAGACCCGCCGGGTTGGTGACCCGCCGGGTCACGGGTCAGACCCGCCGGGTTGACCCTTTTGTTTTAAAACCCGATTTTTTTTAAAAAAAAAAGAAGAAAAGGGATGACCCGGCGGGTCGACCCGCCAACGGCTATTTTTACCGTTGGATTCGATTTTTTATTTGATTTTTTTTTCAAAATTGATCGTGGGCGGGTCGACCCGCCGGGTCACGGGTAAGGATCACCTCGACCCGTACCCGTAACCCGCCGGGTCACGAGTGACCTGTGACCCGTGGACATGCTTAAGCTGGTTAAAAGACTTCAACCAACAATCCGGTTTCGGCTCTTTCGCCTCGCCTTGAACTCTGAAGTCCTCAACAGCTCAAATAGGTGCAACTACCACTTGTGTCACTGTCTGCGAAACCACAGCTGATCTCGCAGGTACCGGCGGCGTTGGGGCAGGTCCTCCTGTCCTAATGGCCTCCTCGACTCTCTGGACGTAGTTGCGATAAGTAGTAACTCCGATAGACATCGACCGGACTTAGTCGAATGTGCCCTTTGTGCGCCGTACCTAACAGCGGTCCCATTTCCTGCCTCGGGAACAACACTCTCAACAACTTCTTTAGAAACTGCACCAGCGGCAGGTGGGTCAGCAACATGGGATTGACCCTGACCTCTAGCTAGTTGAGGTCTTCGTGCACGTCCTCGTCCGCGGACGACAGGTGGAAAAGGTGGTCGACCCTTCCTCGCCCTACAACAAAGAAAACTAGCCTTAGCTAGGCTTTTGTGCTAGTGCTAGAATCCGCCCAGCTCCTAACAACAAGAAGAGGGATTAGCAGCACTCCTAAGGCCATGACGACTCTTGCTCACAACAAACTAGAAAAGACAACAACTGAAATATAAACCCGATTACACCCTATAATGTACGGGAAACCCGGCTGACCACTCCATCCGGATCACTCAGTAGAATCTCTAACCTGCAGAGCATCTACAACATCGGTATAAACCGTTAGCTAACATTCTAGATATCAGAAAGACAATAAAGGCACAAACACATATAAGAATATAAACACAAAGCATGCTCGCACACAGCCGGTTATTATCTTTATAATAGTTATCCATTACTTATTCAACTTCTTTTGTCACACTAGAATCTCCCGAAACTCGCATCCGTTTCCATTACCGACGGGAATAAATCAAATGCATCTATCCGTTACCTATAGGCCTGGTCGCAAGAGCACCTCCCAGTTTCCCAATTCTGAAATGGACAAGTGGTCACCGCCCGGTTATAATACACTTGGGCCAATTACGATATAAGGTCATCCTAGTCCGATTTTATGTTATAACGATAAATGATAGCATGAATTATAGTCTATATTTTGGGGTTTGTTTGGACGTTTTATCTTCAATAAACTGCATGATTGTATGTATAATATGTGATTATATTACCATTTCATCTACCTTTGCGGGAATCGAGGTCTACACCTAGTTTTGTTGTAATCGTAGGTAAAATGGCACGTTTTGCATCAAAAAGGAGCAAAAGGAGCTATGGAGTCATTGGAGCTACATTCAGGAACATAAGGAACCATCCAGGAAGCATAGCCATGGATTAGAGATTTACTTTGGACCAGATTTTAGAGATTTCACATTCAGTTGTGACTCACCTCGGTTGACCACAGATTCACCTCGACCGAGGTGATCCAGAGAAGTCGACTCGACCGAGGCGAACACCTGGGACGCGGCGAGAATATTTTATTCTTGGCTGAGATCTTTTATCTTTGGAAAGAGATCTTATATTTTTGGGCTTGGCTCCTGGAAGGAAGAAGATATGCTATATCATATATTTTACCTATTTTTATGGGAAGAGATCTTTCTAAGATGTCTTATCTTTGGAGAGTAATTTTCCTATAAAAAGGGTCGGATTTCCCACAAATCCGACATCCGCATACAGTTGGAATCTCGCATAGCACACAACAACCATACTCCAGTTGAGAGATTTGAAGAACCTTTTTGAAGGTTGAAGAAGGAAGATTGTAGCTTATATAGCTTTTGAAGGGTTTTTGTAAGATCATCTTAGATTCCCTTCCTTGTTGTCTTGTCTTGTTGGATTTCTATCCAAGGAACGCTTTGTTGTGATATTTGATTCAGTTATTGAAGTCTTTTCATCAAACTCTTCTTGTTCAAATATTCACTTTCTTCCCATATACTTGATTAATACTTTCATGATGATAAGTGGCTAATCTCTTTGTGTGATTCTAGGGTGATTGGCTGAAGGTTGTGGGAAAAACAATGATAGAATAATCTTAATCATAGTAGGACCCTGAAAGTTCGAGTCTTTAACCTTAACCCTAAGCATCTCGCTCAGTCGATGAACATCTCGGCCGGGGTGGAATTCATCTGACCGAGGTGACTTATCTGATCCGAAACTGAGAGTTAAGTGTTAGAGTTTGCCAAATCCTATTCTTATTACACCTTTCCTGGTTCAATGCAAGCCTAGGATGAGACTTACCCGGTAATTCCTTAGTTTGTTTACCTAAGATCATAAGTGTAGGTAATAAAGGTTTATCCTTTATTGGGGTTTGAGTGTGCTTTCATCCTGTCTTTATGAGTTAGCCTGAGACTTACCCGGTAAAGGTTGATTCTATTCCCTTAGATGGTGTGTTAGTTTGAGGTTATAGTTCTTTATCTTGATTCCTTGAGACTTACCCGGTAATAGGAGTTACGGTTTAGGATTGGTGAGTAGTGAGACTTACCCGGTGATCTATTCCACTTTAGTAACACCTTCCCTATGCAAAAACCTCAACTTTGTCCGCTTATCTTTAGATCTTGAGTTGGAACCACAACTAGATGCTTTAATCCCTAGAATTGCATATTTCCTTTATTGACTTTTATCATCTTTGATTGTTTTAATTGCTATTGTGGTTAGTGATTGCTTAAGCTTACCGTAATTGGACTTTGTTTCACTAAGTCCCTGTGATCGACCCCTGGAATTCCTTGCTTTTTACTACGATTGACCCGTACACTGCGGGTTCGCATCCTGGTTTTAAGCTTACGTCTAGGGTTATAAATTTAAAGCTTGCACGCACCGTTTGGAGCGAACAATAAATCAAACAAACACCACCAATAAGGTCAATTAATACATGTAATGCAACTAAGTAAGTCCAAGAAACTTACTTGAATCAAAGGTCACAAATTCAGCTAAACTGCTCAGCTTCCCAAAGGAAAGATCTACGCATGCTCAGACAAGGCATCACGTATTAACAACTATCCGAATGCTAGAAATCTACATACTTATAGTCTCGTTGACCTCTACAAGGTCTATTGCAACGTGCTAGAATGCTCCTACTTCCAGTCTCGATGATCTCCAACATGTTAGGAAGAACGATTCCTAGTCTCAGTTCACAAGGAACAACAATAACAACACAACACAAGGCTCTCAAAGTATAAACAACTCACAAGGATCAAAAAGCCACTAACTGGCATTCACTCTAGTTCATCTAGGTCTAGCCTAGCATGATCCAACATAAGGAAAGGAACAAGGAATCAAGGATGAAAGCAACTCACCAAAGATGGGACTTTCTATAGAGAAACCGCAGGGGCGGGTAACAGAAAGCGTAGGGGCGGCGACAAGGTTGAGCCGCGGGGGCGGTGCACTGACATATGCAGCGTTAGGGCTTTCTTTGACAGCAAAAACATAGCAAGGAGACCAAAGCTTCAATCTTCAATCCACACACGACAATACTCAACCAAAGGAACCTAGAAACACATACGCAACACCAACGAAGGACAAACAAGAATCAAGACTCGATCTTGATTCATGTTAAGAAGAAAAAAGTAGAAAAGAAGAAGGGGAAGAAGAAACATGCAACATAAAGATCCAGAAACAACAAGGGAACGAAGGGGTGAAGACTTACAGAGATTCTGCTGGAGTTCGCACGGAAAGGCTGCAACTTGGCTCGAGGTTGAAGGATAACGTAAGCAAGAAGAAGAAAATGGAAGAGAAGATGGAAATATAAAGGGCACGGTTGGGAAATAAGGAAGTTCAGAATTAAGTTAAAAGATAAAAGGAACGACAAAAGATAGACGATTGAATCTTCTAAAAAAGGAAAGAAAGGAATAAAACGGATAAAAACGATTTGCGGGATCTAGGGTCAGCCACACCTGCGGCTAGACCCGGCCGCTACTACGACCGGGACTGAGGCAATCAAAGCAGATATGGCAGCCTTAAGAGACCAATATCTACTTCGACCGAGGGAAGACCCAGTTCCCGATGCTGGACCGATGCAGGTCCCAGTTGCTGACCCTCGACCGAGGTAGGTTCCAGTACCTGATGCCCCGGCCGAGGTGCTTCCACCTCGGATGCTAGTCCGAGGTGTTCTTCTTGCAGGAATCCCACAAACCCTAGGTCAAAGGATGGACCCCAATCAACAATTGAGGCATCCAGGAGTTAACCTAGGAGATCCAGCGGACCATGACTACGAACTTCGACTGCAAATTCTATCCATGATTCGCCAATGCCAGTTCGGAGGGCTAGAGAAGGAATCACCACATCAACATCTTCAAAACTATGAGATCTTGATGGAGACCTTGAGACCCTCAAGGATTGAAAATAACAACTACAGGCTAAGACCTTTTTACTTTTTTTAAAAGATAGAGCTCTTACTTGGTATCAATCTCTTCCTCCAGGAAAAATTAGCACATGGGAGGAGATGACTACGGAATTCTTGACCAAATTCTTTCCCCCCTCAAAGACCGCTGAAATGAGAGGAAAGATCAATGCTTTCATTATGAAGGACAAGGAGAGCTTGTCCAAGTCATGGAAGAGGTTCAAGGACATTCTTTTGGATTGCCCACATCATGGGATTCCAAAGATAGAGTTATTGGAGATATACTTCAAGGGACTTGACGGAAGCACCCAGTTCAACCTCCAACTACTCTCCGCCGGTACCTTTATGGACATGGCGATTGACGAAGCTTGGGACTTCGTCGAGAAGCAAGCTTTGCATATGGAGAAGTACACCCACCAAGGAGCTGAAGGTGGAGTTAAAAGAGTTAACTTCCAAGAAACTTAGCCCAACAACAATCAACTCACGTCTTTGAAGAATGACGTGAAGCAATTGAAGGAACTCTTGGTTGCTCAAACCAAGAAGGAAGATCAAGGACAAAGGAATAACAACAATGGATACCGTAACAACAACAACGGTTCCCGGAACAACAACTACAACAACAACAATAGAGGATCCAATAACAACAATTGGAGGGCGAACAACCAAAATTCTGGTAACAATCATTCTAACTCCAATTCTAACGATTCCTCTAATCTTTTCCTCTCTTCCCCTTCTTCTTCTTCTACTCCATTAAAGAGCCAGGGGCAAGGATCAAGTTCGTCTCAGCCGGAAAAGAAAGACGCAGTGCTGGAGGCCATCTTGATCATGCTTAGTGCTATGGAGACTTCTATGACTTCATTTTCGAAGGCCCAAAAGGCCTTTGAACAACAACTTGCAAGTAGGGCGAATGAAGCGCCAAGAGATCCAGGGAAGCTTCCAGCAAGGACGGAAAGCAACCCTAAGGGCCATATCATGGCCATAACTACGAGGAGTAGATTGAAAACTGCAGATCCAGTGCCTCGGTCGATGCCAGTACCGACGAAAACCACCTCGGTCCAGGTGCAGTCGAAGAACACTTCGGCCGAGATGCCAACCGAGGTGGAGCCACAGAAAGCGGAGGGAAAAACTGAAGTTTATGTTCCACCTCCTGCATACAAACCACCACTTCCATTCCCCCAGTCAAGGGCCAGAGCACATCTAGACAAGCACTTTGGTAAGTTCCTTGACTTGATGAATAAACTGCACATTAACATTCCTTTCCTTGATGCTATTCTAGGGATGCCCGCCAATGGGAAGTTCTTGAAGGAGATCCTATCAAGAAAGAGGAAACTGGAAGATTTTGGTGAAGTAAGGATGACATCTAAATCCTCGGAACTTATTCAAATCATGAAGGAGAAGATGCCACCTAAATTGAGAGATCCCGGCTCATTTTGCATTCCCATTCAAGTTGGGGATGTCACTTGTGAAGCCCTATGTGATCTAGGAGCCAGCGTGAGCATCATTCCGCTGGAGCTATGTGTGAAGATCGGACTTGGAGAGCCCAAGCCGGTCAAGATTCGACTATACATGGCGGATCGCTCCATTACCCATCCCGTGGGAATTTTGGAGGACGTTCCGGTCAAGTTAGGTAACTTCTATTTACCAATAGATTTTATTGTACTTGACATTCCCGCAGATTATCCTGTTCCTATTATTCTCGGGAGGCCATTTCTAGCAACTTCGGGTTGCAACATGGATTGCAAGAACGCCAAGTTGAAATTCAACATTGGTGGAGACGAAGTGGAGTTCGCACTACTCACTACTACAAACTGTTATTACAATGACATTCAAAAGATAACGTTTAGCATATAAGTGTCATCAAAATTCATTACAATGACGTTCTATCACTGTATTGTCATTTACTTTGATTTCGCCAAATTGAAGACGATGTTTACGGAACGCCATAAACAGTTACGACGTTTTTTACACGTCGTAGAAGGGATTATGGCGTTTAGAAAACGACATGCAATTTATGATTTTTAGAAAACGACATGAAATTTTGGCGGGTTTTTTCCCCCAATTTAAGTGTGATATTTAGAAACGTTTGTATCTAAACGCTATATAATTCACGACGTTTGGAAAACGTTTTATATTATTGCGGGCCTTTTTCCCACCAAATTATTTTGGTTATTGAATCGTTAAAATTTTGGCGGACATTGTTTTAAATTAATTTAAGCCAAAATTTAAAATATAAGATTTTAAAACAAAAAAAAAACAAAGTAATGTTGGGAAGTCCCAAAGTCGACACTTCTCCTTTGCCTTAGACCTAATTCCAAACTTTATCCCTCTCCGTCCGCTCGCTTCTCTACTTCTCTAGTACAAACAATTTGAGCGGCATCCATTCCGATTCTCTCTCTTTCTCTGCTTAGCCTTCCGATTCCATCTCTTTAGTCCCAAAGTCGACACTTCTCTGCTTCTCTGCTTCTCTACAGGTAAGTGTTTCCTCTCAACTCGATTATTCCAATTCCATCTCTTTCGATTATACTAATTTCAGTTACAATTTTGGCGGACAAGGGTTGTTTCTAGATCTAATTTCTCTCTTTCGAGTTGGTCGATCGTGGCCGGCATCCATTCCGATTCACACGTATGTATCTTTCATGCTCCATCTAGATTTACTTATTGTTGATTTTTGATTGTCGATTCAGCATTAATCAAAAGGATAAGCATCAGTTTAGGGTTTTTCCATGGTCCATCTAGGTTTTAAGCTAGTGAATAATGACTTTGCTGTTGATAATGGAATGTTGCAGGAGTAGGAATATGTTCACCTATTGCATGGTGTATACAAGCTTTGTTTGCTCACCTATTGCATGCTTAGAATCTGCTCAGTGCGCCTCTCCTTTTCTTTGTTCAAGTCCCTTCGATTTCATGCTCCATCTAGGTTTTAAGCTAGTGAATAATGACTTTGCTCACCATTAATGGCCACTTACTTCTGGACTATTAAGCTCCTAAGTCAAACAGTTTGAGATGCTTTCTTACCAATTCTATCGACTTCTTTATTTCAGCATCTAATTATTCCTTCTTTTGAAAACAATGCTCCTATCAGAAGCTGCCAAAGATATTCAATGTATGAACTGAATGTTGTATGTAGATAGGCTAACTAAGATATTACTATTTTAGCATATGTATAATCTAAATCTAGTCTCCACTTGGAAGTAATATCATTTTAAGTCAACCACCATAAAACAAGATTAAGAGTATTGTATGTTGTATATATCTACACAAGTATTTCAATGTTTAATATTTTTATTCTTGTTAAAGTTTAATATATGACTATTTTAGCATCTGTATGTAGCTAGGCTAACTAATGTATGACTATTTTAGCTTCTGTTTTCACTTGCTATGCAGCATAAGCTGCCCTTTTAAATTAGTATTTCTATGTTTAATATTTTTATTCTTTGTAATGTTTGTGAACTGGATGTTTACTTATGTTATATGTACTTTCCCCTTCTCTTATTTTTATTTTCAAGTTTTAGGTGAGTTGAATTGGTATGTAATTTGTCTCCCTCAAAATGGACAAAACATGGGTGAATTTAGATAGAAGAAGTGATGAATATCGGAAAGGGGTTACACAATTTATCTTAAATTCAAAGCAACATGCAAGAAACCCTGACATGATGGTATGTCCTTGTGCAATCTGTCGCAACCTTAGTCGACAAAGTGATGATGACTTGGAAATTCATTTATTGCACTATGGAATTGATCCTGCTTATGATGTTTGGTGTGCACATGGTGAAGATGCTACTTCATCTGTAAGAGTCGTAGATAATGAAAAATTAGATCCTATTGATGTGGACTACGACTTACTAGATGTGCTTCAAATGTACAAAGATGGATCATTTTCTGAGAGAGCAGGAGGTTCTAGAGCAAATGTCACGGAGGAAGATTATAGAAGAAAAATCGAAGAGGCTGAAGTTCCTATATATGAGAGGTGTAATAAGAAGTATACTAAATTACCAACCTACCTCTTGTTTTATAAATTCAAGGCCTCTAATGGTTTGTCCAACGAAGCATTTGAAGAACTACTTGAACTAATCAAAGACATGCTTCCTCAAACTAATAGCTTCCCCGGATCTCTCTCTACAATAAAAAAGTTTCTTAAAGGGTTTGATTTAGGATATGTGAAGATTGATGCGTGTATCAATGATTGTTGCTTGTTTACAAAAGATAAGGAAATTTTGAAAACATGCCCGGAATGTGATGCTTCAAGGTGGAAAGTGAATCCAAGAACAAAATCGATACAAAAGGGAGTTTCTGCCAAGGTCTTGCGGTATTTTCCAATTATTCCAAGAATTAAGAGGATGATTCTTTCACCAAGTATGAGTGAACAACTAACTTGGCACTCTACTCATCATAGTCTAGATGGCATGATGCGCCATCCGGTTGACTCAATTCAATGGCGCACCATTGATCAAAAATGGCCAAACTTTGCTTCCGATCCAAGAAACTTGCGGTTTGGCTTAGCTACTGATGGATTCAGCCCTTATAATTCTCTAAGTTCAACTCATAGCATTTGGCCTGTGATTTTAGTCATCTACAATCTCCCTCCAAATGTTTGCATGTCAGAAGAATACTTGATGCTAAGTCTTATCATTCTAGGGAAAAAGCAGCCAGGAAATGAAATAGATGTGTATTTAGAGCCAATAATAGATGATTGCACACAACTATGGACAATTGGGGTGCAAATGTATGATGCATTCAAGAGGGAAATGTTCAACTTGAAGGCTGTCCTTTTGTGGACAATATCTGACTTTTCTGCGTATGGTAATCTAGCAGGATTAACTACAAAAGGGGAATTTGCATGTCCTGTTTGTGGCCCTGAAACAAATTCTGTATGGTTACCTCTTGCTAACAAAACTGTGTATAATCGTCATAGAGTATTTCTTACCCAAAAAAACTATCTTCGCTTGAAGCATAAGTGGTTTGATGGAACAAAGGAAAAAAAGAGGCGGCCAAAGATATTCAATGGGCTGGCTGTTGTGCGCGCCCTGCGTGGCTTCAAAAATGATTTTGGGAAGAAAAAAAAGAAGCCAAAATATAAGAGAGGAGACCCTGCAAAATTGTTGAAAAAGAGGTCTATATTTTTTGACTTGCCATATTGGGAGGTTAGTCGATGCCACTTCAATTCCCCTTACACATTGTCATATGGTTTTATGTTTACAATTTTCTTGACAATAATCCATGTTGTTGAATTTTAGGTACTTCCCTTACGTCACAACCTCGATGTCATGCATATCGAAAAAAACGTTTGTGAGAGTGTCTTATCCACCATATTAGATATCAATGGTAAATCGAAAATTGAAGATGAGTCTCGTAGAGACCTTGAATTGCTAGAACTGATGACAGATGTGCCGTTGGAAGATAGACGTTCCAAATTAGAGCTACCATCAGCCCCTTACACTTTAACAAAGGATGAGAAAACCAGATTTTTAAGGAAGTTGTATAATCAAAGATTTCCTGATGGCTATTGTAGTAACATTTCTAATTGTGTTAGATTAGAGAATGGCAAACTACTTGGTCTAAAGTCACATGATCATCATGTACTAATGCAACAAGTGTTGGCTATTGCACTGAGAGGGCTTTTACCTGAAGGCATAAGAGAGGCACTATGGCGTTTATCTTCCTTTTTCAATGAGTTGTGTCAAAGGGTTTTGAATACTAGAAGGTTAGAGGAACTAGAAGACGAGATAATACTGACTATATATTTGTTAGAAAGATACCTCCCTCTCTCATTCTTTGACATCATGATTCACCTCACCATTCATATTGGAAGAGAAGCAAAGTTATGTGGTCCTGTCCAATTTAGATGGATGTACCCTTTTGAGAGGTAATGATATTGATTTTTTCACATTTAACTAATCCTCCATGCTAAGGTAGTTTCCTTATAATCATTGTTTGGTTTTGACTTGATAGATATATGAAGACACTTAAGGGTTTTGTAAGAAATCGTGCAAAACCAGAAGGCTCTATTGCTGAAAATTACTTAGCTAATGAGTGCTTGAGATTTTGTGGTCAGTACATGAAAGAAGTTGATGCAATTAGTTTTAAACCGAAACGCAATGAGGAAGTTGAAGATGAGACAATTGTGCAAGGGTCTACATTGTTAAAAGGGAAATCTGTACTCTTATCTTATCCTGATCGCAAGGCTGTCCATTTGTGTGTAGTGCTTAACAGTATTGAAGTTGAACCTTATATAGAGTTAAGCACAATAAAATTTTTGTTGTGTTTAATACTTATTTGTTTACATTAGTGATTTAGAGTCTAACTCATTTTTTTATTAGGCAACACAAAGACGAGTTAAATCATTCGAATCCACAATTAGCTAGCAATTCCAACTTGCTAGAGAAAACTCATTTGGAGACATTCATTGTATGGTTACAAGAAAAGGTTTGAGAACCTTAAGACTTTGTTGTCACTTATTATGGTATAAGTACAACCAATAATATTTATTGCATTCCTAATAATTTGGTATCAATTCTTGTGTACAGATTATGTCTGAAGCTAGTGTAGAGGACTCTCTAAAGTTTCTTGTGAAAGGACCAAGATATTATGCAATGTCGCATAAGGGTTTTATAATAAATGGAAAACGCTTTCACACAATGGATGCAAATGTATTAACAGCTGATTACGGGGTACATGTTGAAGCAAATACAAGTCAAAATTACTATGGAGTAATAAGAGAGATCTTGGTGTTGGATTTCTATATGTTTCGGATAGCTGTGTTTCGGTGTGACTGGGCAAACATTGTGAATGGTGTCAAAAAAGAGGATGGATTCACCTTAGTTAATCTTCATGATAATTTAGATAAGAAGGACCCATTCATTTTAGTATCTCATGCAAAACAAGTATTCTATTCTAGGGAAACCGAACATTCTAGTTGGTATGTGGTCTTAAAGGCTCCTCCGCGAGGTTTTGATGATTTAGAGATGTTTGATGAGTCTGTTTTTACATCGTATGTTCCTTTAGATGTTTCAACACTTGAGGTAGACATTGAGGATAGTGATGATGATTAAGTTTTATGTTCCCTTAGATGTTTCAACACTTGAGTGTGTCCTTGTCTTTGCAGTTTGGTATTACTTATTGTCCTATATGTTTCCAGAATCATGTGCTGATAATAAAATTTTATGTTTCTGTCAATTGCTGAAAATTCCATATTGTTGTACAATCAAGTATAGTTCTGATCTTGTACAAATCTGGGTGCTGACATGTGAAATGTGTTCTATAATCTGTAAATTGCTTCGTAGTATTTTTCAGGGAAAGGTGAAACCAAATTTTCAATGGATGATCAATCAACTCATGCAAGAGAGGTATGATTTTTCTTAATTCTGGAATCTATAATATGATATTTCAGCTTCTGTTTTCATGTATCTTTAGTAGACAATAGGCATAAAAAGCATAAAATTCAGATTTTATTTTAGTTTCTGTTTTCATGTATCATTAACAATCTGTAAACATAGAACATTTCAGCTTCTGTTTTCATGTATCTTTAGTAGACAATAGGCATAAAAAGCATAAAATTCAGATTTTATTTCAGTTTCTGTTTTCATGTATCATTAACAATTTGTAAACATAGAACATTTCAGCTTCTGTTTTCATGTATCTTTAACAATCATGCAAGTATACTTCATTTTATTTTTTGAAGAATACTAATGGGAGAAAGAGACGAAATGAAGACTCGAGTGCAACTGATAAAGAAGGGAGCTATACCCAAAGTGAACAAGCTAGTGATGTTTCTCGGAGGGGGAGGAAACCAAACAGCCGGACATGTTTGCAAGTTATGGCAACTGGGACAAAGGAAAGAAAACAAGTGGAGTGGAATGCTAGGGGGCAACCAATTGGCGATGCATCTGTGCAATTCTCATCTACCATTGGTGTAGTAGTCCGAGAACAAGTGTCAATTGTCATTGACGATTGGCGCAAAGTTGGTGACAAAGATAAGGATAATCTTTGGACACTCTTAATGGTAACCTTAAATACATTATTAATACTCAATTATATTAGTGTATAATATACTGATAACCTCGATGCTCATATATTTTTCAGCAAAAATACTCGGTCGATGTACACTACAAGCCATTCATCCTGCAGCAAATGGGAAGACTTTGGCGGTCTTGGAAATCTGAACTTTCAAATAAGATAAGGAAAATTTTGGAAGCAAAATCAACTAACGCAGAGAGAAATAGTTCAATTGCTGCATTAAGGCCACATGATGTGCCCTTACAAGAATGGAAAAAGTTTGTTGATGAACGAAAATCAAAAGAGTGGCAAGTAAGTAGTTACTAAATAATTATGTACCCTTTCATATTTGATTTAATTTATGTTTGACTTAATATAATTATATGAATATATACATTTAATTTAAATAGGCAAAAAGTTTGAAAATGAGAGAAATAAGGGGAAAGTAGACTCTTTCATACACATTGAGTCGGAAAGGGTATGCACGAAAGGAAGATGAGGATGTAAGTCTTTAGAGTATTACAATATCCTTTAATTTATGATGTTGCAAAATAAATATGGTTTTGATATATAGTTGCATTCATGGCTTCTCTTCACTTATTTTGGATTCTCTTTATTCATGACTTCTCTTCTTATTTAGAACAAAGAACACCCGGACAAGCCATTGACCAAGGCACAACTATGGATTGAAGGACACTTGTCAAAGAAAAAGACAAGTGAGGCTAACATTGCTAAAATTGTATGTACTATACACCTTTTAATTGTTGATTGATTATTTTGGATTCTTTTCATACAATTCTAGATCTAATTCATCTACAAGTCATATTCAAGTTCTTCCTTATTGTTCCTGTTTGTATAAGTAGTTCTTTCTTACAAGTTATTTGCTCAGTTTTTGCCTTTTTGGACTGGAAATTTTCCATTGCTGCCAACCTGTGTTATCTTGAGGCTATATTGAGCCACTGATTATATAAGCCCTCTTCCTCCCCATGGTCACTATCTATTTATATTTGCATTTTTCAATTGTTGAGCTTATGTTTGTATGTGGAGTTATTATTGCAACTGTTGGGTCTCTCATATCAATGAAATTAATGCAGGAGGAGATAAAAAAGAAAATGGATGAAAGTTCATCAAGTGATGGAGTAGATATTTTGACTGAAACACTTGGAAAAGAATACCCTGGACGCATTAGAGGTCTTGGAGCAGGGGTTACAAAAACTAAGTTGTATGCTCAATCAATTAGGGACCCTGCTTATGCAAAAATGGAGGCTGAACTAAAAAAAGTAAAGGCTGTATTGTTATCCAGATTTGGTATAAACGTAGATGGTGATGGTGATCATGTAGACGATGACAGAGAAGAAGGTAATACATGTAGGCTCCAAGGTATGAATAACCTTTTTTTTTGCTGCTCACTGGTTTTTGGTGATTTTGTTTCAGATTTTCTTCACTGGTTTATGGAGAACATTTGTTGATCTTCGTACTTTTAGTTTGAGTGACAATTCATGCTCTTTATTTTTTTGATCAATCACTGCTATTGAGAAAATGAACTGAATTTGCCTACAATGATGATCCAAACTGGAGACTTGTCAAACTGTGGATATTTCTTGCTGGATCATCATTGCTCTGTCCAGGAAAACATGATTCCTATTCATCAGTACAAGCTTTATATCTTGATGTATTGTACCATGCGTGCATTATGATCTTAAATGCTGATTTATGTGATGTGAAATGAGATCTTCTAATCTCGGTTATGTGTTATTTTAATAAGGTGTTGGGCATCTTCGTACTTTTAGTTTGAGTGACAATTCCTGCTCTTTATTTTTTTGATCAATCACTACTATTGAGAAAATGAATTGAAGGCTCTATGAATCCTTATATTTTTTTTTTCAACTCAATAGAGGAAGGTCGAATGTGCAGTAAGTGAAAGTGCAACTCTAGAGGCTACAACAACTCCAAAGGTATGAATCAAATTTTCATGCCTTGCTGCTTCCATATCTTGCTCCACATTTTCTTTCTTCTTCTCTTTGTTCTTAGTCTCAATATTTTTAATACTGTCAGTGTACTCATAAACAAGGTTATGATCATAGATAAATGTATTCGCTTCTGTTTATGGGTATTCTTAACTGTGATTCTTGTCTCTACGTACAAACGTCAAGATGTTCTGATCATAAACAAGGTTCGAACAATAAGGATAAGTAGACATATGTTGAATACATACATTCTGATTGTGTTGCCTTTTGCTGTGATTAGATACTTTCTGTTTACTTTCTGTTTTATACTTTGTAGTCCAAACAAGGAAGCAGTCATCAACCTTCGGTTAAAGACAAGTGCAAGTTGCTTAATTGGAACGGCAATGGGGAAGAGGTGGTGAAAGGATACATTTTCTCTGTGGATCCAAAAGGACATGTGCATGGGTACACAATTGGACCGGACTGCTATAGTGTTGCTGTTGAAGAGGTCTTGATTGAAGAAACTGAATTATATCGCTATGAGCCTGAATTTGGAAACATAGGAGATGCACTTGGTAGCACAATTGCTTGGCCAATCAAGTATATTGTCCTTGACGATATCTCAACAGATAACCATCACATTTACTTAGCTAGGTATTGATTAGAAATGTTTGCCAATTACCATTTGTTTATATTATAAAGATTACATTGTCACAATGTCACAGGTGATAAATGAAGTACCACGGTTGGTGATCAAACTTGCTAGCTAGATCATGAAATTAAACATTTGCATACACTATGTTTTGGTTTTGAGATTTATGGAACAACTTTTGTAATGGTCAAAAATTGTGTAAGAATTGTCATCTTTTGTTATGCAATATATATTCTATCTCTCAGATTTTATTATATTAGAATGTTAGATTTATTTTGTGTGAATGAAAGTATTTTATTTGGATAAATAAAAAAACAGGCTAATAAAAAACACCGTCAAAAAACAGGCTAATATAGACACAACTTAAGACGATGTGTAACCGCCATGGAATACAAATCCATGACATTTTAGACATTTAGTTTTAAAACATTCCATGACGTTTAGAATGTGTCGAAAGCAAAGGGACGTCATTTGGAAAACGTCATGTATATTTCGGGTTGTGATGTTTACCAAACGTCATTACAATATAATCTACAGCGTTAGGAAACTTCGTAACAGACGGCGTTAAAAAAATGACATCCAAATGTGGTCAAAAGCATGACGTCTATAAAGACGGCGTATGTTCATGGCGTTGAAAACCGCCATTAAACAATTAGCAAGACGTTTTTCAGACGTCGTGGAAATGTACATCTGTACTAGTGACTTGCAGCCATGAAAGGGGAGCAGCTAAGCGATGATATCTTCAACATCTATGATGAAGAAGAATCAAAAGAATTGGTGAGCTCTATCCTTATTAATGATCCACTCGAAAGAGTTATTAGTTTCAGTTTAATGGAGGAAGGTATAGATGCTTCTTGTGATGCAGATATACGGAGCTTAAAAGCACTGGAAGAAGATCCAGGAACTAAAACTGAGAAGCTAATCCAGGAGACGAAGTTCTCCAGTTTCGGTTCCAGTTGCAGTACCTCGACCGAGGCACTATCTGGACTGAGCGAGGCGATTGAAGAACATCTCGGTCAACGCCTCTGCGCCTCGACCGAGGTCGATGGCGAGATGATGTCAACTGAGACTGCTGAAAATAACAAACTTCTTACTCCTTTCTCTGACATTCATCCTCAGTTGGTGGAACATTCCACCCACCAACTTTTTGATAATAAAGGACCTTGGTATGCTGATATTGTGAATTATCTTTTTTGCTAGGAAGTACCGCCCGGATTGACGTACTCTCAAAAGAAGAGATTCTTCAAGGAAGTACGCCATTACTACTGGGATGAACCGCTGCTATTCAAGCGCGGGCCGGATGGGATGCTTCGAAGATGCATTCCGGAAGATGAAGTTAACAGCGTCATACGACATTGTCATTCACTTCCTTGTGGAGGACATGCTAGCACCGATAAAACATGCGCTAAGGTATTACGTTCCGGTTTCTTTTGGCCTACATTATTTAAGGATGTGCAATCGTTTGTTGTCTCTTGTGATGCATGCCAAAGAACAGGAAATTTATCAAGGAGGAACGAAATGCCACTTAATAACATTCAAGAGGTGGAAATCTTTGATGTATGGAGGATATATTTCATGGGACCTTTCCCATCCTCCGAAGGAAACCTCTATATTCTTCTTGCAGTTGATTACGTCTCTAGATGGGTTGAAGCCATTGCTTCTCCCACTAATGACGCCAAGGTGGTTGTGAAGTTCTTAAACAGAACTATCTTTCCACGTTTTGGAACTCCACGCATCATCATCAGCGATGGAGGAACGCATTTCATCAACCGGAAGTTCAAAGCACTTCTATCGAAGTATGGGGTAACCCACAAGGTATCAACCCCTTATCACCCTCAAACTAGTGGACAGGTCGAGATCTCGAATAGAGAAATCAAGGCAATTTTGGAGAAGACCGTCTCTAGGACGAGGAAGGATTGGTCCATGAAATTGGACGATGCTCTTTGGGCCTACAGGACCGCATTTAAGACTCCCATAGGTACCACCCCTTATAATTTGGTATATGGGAAGTCTTGCCATTTGCCCGTTGAGTTAGAACACAAAGCATATTGGGCGATCAAATGGTTGAACTTCGACATTAAGGAGGCCGGCGAGAAGCGGCTATTGGATATCAACGAGCTGGAGGAGCTGCATTTGAACGCTTATGAGAATGCCAAAATCTATAAGGAGAGGACAAAGAAATGGCATGACAAGCGTATCATTCCAAAGGAGCTTAACGAAGGAGACTTAGTTCTACTCTTCAACTCCCGCCTCCGCCTCTTTCCAGGTAAGTTAAAATCTAGATGGACCGGACCTTATGTTGTGAAACATGTTTTTCCTCATGGTACAGTTGAGATATGGGGCGAAACGAGCGGAAGCTTCAAGGTCAACGGTCATAGACTTAGTACAAACCGGAAATTCCGGTTGAGGAGGTTGCACCAATATACCTCGTTTGAGAGACGCATCATGGTCCAGCTAGCGACCTTAAACCAAGCGCTTCTTGGGAGGCAACCCAAGGTATTGCTTTTTTTTTTTTTCCTTTCTAGCTTAGATAGTTTTGCTTTTGCTTTGCTTTGTTTTGTTTTTGGCGTCCTAGATAGATAACAGGTGACATCTAAGAAAGGAGTACAAACCAGGAGCGTAACTGGAAGGACATAAGTTCGAGAATTTGAGAAGACGAAGTTTGACTGAGGCACATCTTGGTTGCTGTCAAAGCACCTCGACCGAGATGATTCTTGAGCAACCGAGGCGACTAGGGTTTCTGAAGAACCACCTCGGTCCGTACCACCTCGGTCCAGTCGAGACCACCTCGACCGAGGTGACAGCAGTTCCAAAAAGGGTATAAAAGGGGGAAAATTTTCTTTTTCTTCTCTTTACCTACCCCCTCGACCGCGGCGACCCATTTCACCTCGCCTCTTCGATTCTCGCTCGTTTTCGAAGATTTTTGCTTCCAAACTGCGATTAAAGCGTAGAGGATTCCAGTGCAACGCCGATCTGCGAAGAAATCGAACCGAAACGGCCGAACGAGGTAAAAAGAGTACAAAACCCTAACCTCGCTGATTTCGCTTCAATTTGGGCTTGGATTGCCCTGCATTTGCTGAGAAACGGATTAAGTACCCCATAGGAACCAGTTGTAGTGATTTTGGGGGAAAAGAACTGGAATTTTTGAGGAAATTAGTTACGCATTTTTCGCCTCGGTCTAGACGTGCCGTGCCTCGGCCGAGGTGTTCTTGAGTGTTGTCAGACCGACCGAGGTGACTTGACAGTGAGATTTTGAAAATGAGTTCTGACAGACGTCTTGCCATTAGGGATAGATCTTCCCCTTTCCCTTCCTCCTCTTCTTCCCGACCTTATCGACCGGTGATCCACGAGCGACACCGGGTCGATTACGACCGTATAGCAGCCCGTCCAGTGATAGCACCTCGCTTCCTGGACGTGTCAGCCTTTGACTGTCTCCATGTGGATGGAGATCTTAGACGGATGATATCGACGGTAGGACTAGATCAGTTTACTGAGATCCGTGCACCTGCCTATTTAGAGCCCACCCTAGAGTTTGTTAGCTCCTTTACCTACCTCCCCACAAAGCGTTCTGTGAAGTACCGGTTGATGAACTGGAACTTCTTAGTGCCATTAGAGTATTGGAGGGACATTTTTGGTTTTCCTGCCCCGACAGCTGTTGATTTCCCTTCCCGGTCTGTAGCTAGGGAGTTTTGGGAGCAGATTGCTCACGTGGTTGAGCACGCAGACAGGTGGCGCCCTGGAGACTCCAGGGAGAAGGTTATTTTTCACCTAGCTTTTAGGTTAGCCCACCGCATTTTCAGTGAGACACTTCTGGCGCGTACTGAGACGCCCCAGAAGGTCCGACAGAGGGAGCTTTTTAGCCTATATTGCATGGTGACTGGAGGGATCCCCGACTTTGGCTTGATGCTGGCAGAGGATCTGCACAGGATCAAAGCCAAGGCGAAGGGGGACATCTGCTGTGGAGGACTTGTGACCCACATCGCCAGCTACCAGGACATGGATCTCAGCGCTTGCACTATGGTGGCGGCTGCCAAGCCGCTTGGGCTACAGGAGATGATCACTCGGCGGATTCTGGTTCCCCGAGGACTGACTACACCATACGTGGCTATGCCATGGGAGCTGACTGCACCGCAGGGGATCAGGTGGTCAGCACAGTTTACAGTTTATGACCCTCATTACTGGCAGATCGCTTGGGCCCCACTGATGGAGGATTATAGAGAGGCAGCAGCTGCCCTAGCTGAGGAGGACGAGGTAGATGATGAGGAGACTGCTGATGATAGGGATGGTGGAGTCCCGATGGATACAGGGACAGATACTGCCGGGACGAGTGTGCTGGTTATTGATTTGGATGATGATGATACTGAGCCTGCACCTGCTGCATCACCATTGAGACCTGCTAGGCGTAGGGCACGCCGACATAGAGATCCAGAGGCTCACCGTCGGATTGATGATCTGATGGAGCAGATGATTGACTCTTATGCTGCTCTTACTGTGGACATCGATGAGAGATTTGCCGCCCAGCACCGACAGATCGACAATTGGACTCATCAGATGCTAGAGAGCCAGCATTATCAGCGCAGGATGATGGAGATCCAGTTCCAGCAGGCTATGGGTTATCCATTTGACCCATCCCAGTATCCATATGTGCCACCACCACCACCACCGGATTGTGACTATTGAGAGCTGCAAGATTTTCTTTCTTATTTTTATGCAGTTCAGCTTTATGTCCGGTGAGTACTTTATTCCCTTAGACTTATTTTGACCCACTGGGACAGTGTGTCCCAAGTATGGGGTGTTTATTGATGTATTATTTGACACTTATGTGATGTATGACTCTACTTGATCGGATATTTATATTTATGCTTCAGTTTGCTTCTATGTGTTTATTTGAGACTGCATGCATACATACAGGTTATTTGATTGAGAAAAACGTCGAAACTGAAAAAAAAACTAGTTTTAAAAAAAAATTTTGACCTCGACCGGGGCAGTTCTGGCCAAACGAGGTGTTTCACCTCGGTTGACCTAAGAACACCCCGACCGAGGTGGGTTAACTGAGAGTTTTCGAAACGATTTTTGTGCTTCTTATCTGGATATGATCTCAGTGAAGATCTTGCTTACTGACTGGTTTTGAAATCTTTATGTATTTGAAATGTTTTATAATATGTTTAAGTTGCTAAATGCTTTGTTTGAAATTTTTGGCATGTTTAATACTTTGTTTTGATCCAAATTATGTTGAATTTGAAGGTTGACACTGCAAGATAAGTTCTCTCACTTTCTTCCTGGAAAGACCAAGGCAGTTCATTCTTCTCTCTTCTTCTTCTTGATCATGCTTAGCCTCTCATATACATTTTGCCTCCCTTTACCTATTTGGAAATTTGGAAGCAAGCGAAGTGGTGAAAGCAAGTGAAGTTAAAGTTGAGAAGTTGGCTGGAAGTGAAAGTGTTAGAAAGAAATAAATAGGTTTGGGGAAGTCAATCATGATGATGAGTAACTCGGCACCATTCACATAGCCGGGTGTTTGTGTCTTGCCAAAGTCGGATTGAGCGATATTCCTAACGGGTCATGGTATGTGCATCAAGGGTTTGATGCATCTCAAGAAATTGATGATTGCTGATTTCCTGGGCTTCGGTTATTGTGCACCTCTGTCCATGCATCCCAAAAAGTAAAGTGAAAAGAAAAAGTGTGAAATAAGCAAAGCTTATTGGTGGAAGATGTTGAAAGTCAAAGTGAAAGTGAAGTATATCCTTTTCCCGGATTCTAGCACCACATTATCTTACATACATCCCTACCCTACACGTTTCTTGACCTTTCTTTTGGGAAGCCCTTGAGACCTCGAGCTTGTTGATTGACTTAGTGGTTTAAACTGGATTATGCATGATTAATTTCGATAATTATGACTTATTATACATTCTATAATTTTATGCAAAGATGAACAACTTTCTTATATTGATAAAATGTTTTGATCATATTTTGATTTTAAATTCCATGAAGTATTCTCTTAGAGTGATCTATGATTGTAGCACACCATAAAAACTGTTTTGAAAGACTTTTCATCGATTTTCTTGACTTATAATCCATTCTATCTTTCCTTTTATATGCGGAACTTGCTTGGGAACAAGCAAGGGCTAAGTATGGGGTATTTTGATAGCATGAATTATAGTCTATATTTTGGGGTTTGTTTGGACGTTTTATCTTCAATAAACTGCATGATTGTATGTATAATATGTGATTATATTACCATTTCATCTACCTTTGCGGGAATCGAGGTCTACACCTAGTTTTGTTGTAATCGTAGGTAAAATGGCACGTTTTGCATCAAAAAGGAGCAAAAGGAGCTATGGAGTCATTGGAGCTACATTCAGGAACATAAGGAACCATCCAGGAAGCATAGCCATGGATTAGAGATTTACTTTGGACCAGATTTTAGAGATTTCACATTCAGTTGTGACTCACCTCGGTTGACCACAGATTCACCTCGACCGAGGTGATCCAGAGAAGTCGACTCGACCGAGGCGAACACCTGGGACGCGGCGAGAATATTTTATTCTTGGCTGAGATCTTTTATCTTTGGAAAGAGATCTTATATTTTTGGGCTTGGCTCCTGGAAGGAAGAAGATATGCTATATCATATATTTTACCTATTTTTATGGGAAGAGATCTTTCTAAGATGTCTTATCTTTGGAGAGTAATTTTCCTATAAAAAGGGTCGGATTTCCCACAAATCCGACATCCGCATACAGTTGGAATCTCGCATAGCACACAACAACCATACTCCAGTTGGGAGATTTGAAGAACCTTTTTGAAGGTTGAAGAAGGAAGATTGTAGCTTATATAGCTTTTGAAGGGTTTTTGTAAGATCATCTTAGATTCCCTTCCTTGTTGTCTTGTCTTGTTGGATTTCTATCCAAGGAACGCTTTGTTGTGATATTTGATTCAGTTATTGAAGTCTTTTCATCAAACTCTTCTTGTTCAAATATTCACTTTCTTCCCATATACTTGATTAATACTTTCATGATGATAAGTGGCTAATCTCTTTGTGTGATTCTAGGGTGATTGGCTGAAGGTTGTGGGAAAAACAATGATAGAATAATCTTAATCACAGTAGGACCCTGAAAGTTCGAGTCTTTAACCTTAACCCTAAGCATCTCGCTCAGTCGATGAACATCTCGGCCGGGGTGGAATTCGTCTGACCGAGGTGACTTATTTGATCCGAAACTGAGAGTTAAGTGTTAGAGTTTGCCAAATCCTATTCTTATTACACCTTTCCTGGTTCAATGCAAGCCTAAGATGAGACTTACCCGGTAATTCCTTAGTTTGTTTACCTAAGATCATAAGTGTAGGTAATAAAGGTTTATCCTTTATTGGGGTTTGAGTGTGCTTTCATCCTATCTTTAAGAGTTAGCCTGAGACTTACCCGGTAAAGGTTGATTCTATTCCCTTAGATGGTGTGTTAGTTTGAGATTATAGTTCTTTACCTTAATTCCTTGAGACTTACCCGGTAATAGGAGTTACGGTTTTGGATTAGTGAGTAGTGAGACTTACCCGGTGATCTATTCCACTTTAGTAACACCTTCCCTATGCAAAAACCTCAACTTTGTCCGCTTATCTTGAGATCTTGAGTTGGAACCACAACTAGATGCTTTAATCCCTAGAATTGCATATTTCCTTTATTGACTTTTATCATCTTTGATTGTTTTAATTGCTATTGTGGTTAGTGATTGCTTAAGCTTACCGTAATTGGACTTTGTTTCACTAAGTCCCTGTGATCGACCCCTGGAATTCCTTGCTTTTTACTACGATTGACCCGTACACTGCGGGTTCGCATCCTTGTTTTAAGCTTACGTCTAGGGTTATAAATTTAAAGCTTGCACACACCGTTTGGAGCGAACAATAAATCAAACAAACACCACCAATAAGGTCAATTAATACATGTAATTCAACTAAGTAAGTCCAAGAAACTTACTTGAATCAAAGGTCACAAATTCAGCTAAACTGCTCAGCTTCCCAAAGGAAAGATCTACGCATGCTTAGACAAGGCATCACGTATTAGCAACTATCCGAATGCTAGAAATCTACATACTTATAGTCTCATTGACCTCTACAAGGTCTATTGCAACGTGCTAGATTGCTCCTACTTCCAGTCTCGATGATCTCCAACATGCTAGGAAGAACGATTCCTAGTCTCAGTTCACAAGGAACAACAATAACAACACAACACAAGGCTCTCAAAGTATAAACAACTCACAAGGATCAAAAAGCCACTAACTGGCATTCACTCTAGTTCATCTAGGTCTAGCCTAGCATGATCCAACATAAGGAAAGGAACAAGGAATCAAGGATGAAAGCAACTCACCAAAGATGGGACTTACTATAGAGAAACCGCAGGGGCGGGTAACAAAAAGCGTAGGGGCGGCGACAAGGTTGAGCCGCGGGGGCGGTGCACTGACATAAGCAGCGTTAGGGCTTTCTTTGACAGCAAAAACACAGCAAGAAGACCAAAGCTTCAATCTTCAATCCACACACGACAATACTCAACCAAAGGAACCTAGAAACACATACACAACACCAACGAAGGACAAATAAGAATCAAGACTCGATCTTGATTCATGTTAAGAAGAAAAAAGTAGAAAAGAAGAAGTGGAAGAAGAAGCATGCAACATAAAGATCCAGAAACAACAAGGGAACGAAGGGGTGAAGAATTACAGAGATTCTGCTGGAGTTCGCACGGAAAGGCTGCAACTTGGCTCGAGGTTGAAGGATAACGTAAGCAAGAAGAAGAAAATGGAAGAGAAGACGGAAATATAAAGGGCACGGTTGGGAAATAAGGAAGTTCAGAATTAAGTTAAAAGATAAAAGGAACGACAAAAGATAGACGATTGAATCTTCTAAAAAAGGAAAGAAAGGAATAAAACGGATAAAAACATATTTGCGCGATCTAGGGTCAGCCACACCTGCGGCTAGACCCGGCCGCTACTGCGGCCCACTGTCACCGCCCCCGCGGTGACAGTGAAAAACCGGCTGTTACATGATTACACACAACATGTAAATCGTGAAACAAGAAAGACAAAGAGAAGTTAAGGAGGCATGCGAATTGATTTGAAGATTAAAACGTAGATTTGAAAATAAATAAACGATAGCAAAACGAATGTGACGATTGAAAATCGGTATTAAAAAAAGGAATGATAGTGAGGGGATAACAACATAGAGAATAACGTGAAAAAAATATGACGAAGCAACTCAAAATTTTCTTCAAATTATTAGAACCCTGAAAAAGATGAAATAAACTTGATCAATATTGGAAAGCAAGAACTGAATCGAAGACGATGAGATATTATTTGTATATATAGTGTGAGAAATAAAACGTACAAGAGAATTTTACAACCAACGTAAATTGTGTAACGTATGGGAGAAGTTTAAGTTTTATCCCAACGCAAATTGTGTTAGGCGATAACAATACAAAGATTTTGTAGATTTTGATATTATTAGATTTAGTTAAAAATATTTTTTTTATTTTTGTTTTGTTTGAATATGTTCTTTTACGTACAAGAGAAGTTTTGGTTTTATCCCAACGTAGATTGTGTTCGGGGATAACAACGCAAATATTTTGTAGATTTTGATATTAGCAGATTTAGGTAAAAAAAGATTTTTTTAAATTTTGTTTTGTTTGGATTTGTTTTTTAACGTACAGGAGAAGCTTAGATTTTATGCCAACGTAAATTCTGTTACGGGATAACAGCAAAGAAATTTTGATATTAGTAGATTTAGTTAAAAAAAGATTTTTTTTTAAAATTTTGTTTTGTTTTGAATTATTTTTTAACGTACATGAGAAGTTTAGGTTTTATCCTAACCTAAATTCTGTTAGGTGATAACAACGCAAATGTAACACCCCGAATCCGCGGGACTCGGGATGGTACGGGTGGGGACCTCACAATGGGTCCCGACCCTTAGCCTGACAACAATTTCACCGGATCTTACAACAAGACACAAATAAAGGCAAAACCGAAATTCATTTTAATGCAATGATATGAACCCCAAAAGAAAAACAACGAAAGACTTCAGCCGGGATACAACGCTAAAGGCAACCGCCATACACGCGACATATATAATACCCTAAACAATACATAAAAACAACCCCGAAAACCATCCTAAAATGTACGGACCCCGGCTGTCCACTCTTCCGGATCTCTCGGCCGCGTCCCTAACCTGCAAGGCAACTACAACAATATCGGTATAAAACCGTTAGCTAGCATTCAAGGCATTAGAATCATGGTATTGGCACACACACACACACACATAAGGCATCATAAACACACAACATGTCCCAAATCATATAATCCGGTTTATTATCTTTTTATTATTAGGTCATATCCCGTTCTAATTCAACTTCTTTTGTGACACGAGAATCTTAAAGATCTCGCCCTTGTCCCCTTTCACCATACGGGTTTGTACTTGATGCGGATCAGCATCACCCGATGGGCTGGTCGCAAGGCACCTCCCAGTCATCCCCATTTTGGACTAGACAACCGGTCACCGCCCGTTATCATACACTTGGGCCAAATATAAACATATAAAGTCGGTGGTCCTATTACCGGTTTAGATGTTATAACATAAGCAATAAACACACACATAAACAATAAACACACACCACCAAACACGCATTGAAACTAATACAGAGAATACGAGCTAAGTAAGTCCGAAGACTTACCTTATCGCCACACTCAACTCACAACACTCTCGCTTCCCTTGGGAAGGAGTCCACAACCTGCTCACAAGAAGATACTATATCAACAACTCGCTCAACTCAAGAAGTCGTAGACTTCTACACAAATGATCTACGCGAGATCATTTGACTCTCATTCTAGGACCGCATCCTAGAATCCCTCATGCTCTCATCCCACTCAACACAAGGTAGAAGTCCTTAGACTTCTAAACCCTATGATCTCGCAAGATCATAACCCACAGTACATACTAGGATAAACATGCCTAGTCCAACAAATGAAACGGTAACGACACCATGTTAGGATACACATATCCTAGCCCATAAACTCAGCAACCATATACTCCAATTCTCAAACCTTACAAGCCTCACAAGATAACATCAACACCTCAAGTCATAAAACATTTCACAATCCTCAAACACTCACCTAAGGTCCATAACCACTACTTGGTATTCACTCTAAGTTATGCTATATCCAACCTAGCATGATACTAATACTAAACATAACAAGATCAAGGAAGTAGATACTCACACAAGATTCAAGGTGAAGCACGGTCTACGGAGTCAAGAACGAGTTCGATGGCTTTTATTAGGCGCTTCCGGACCTAAGGGCAAAACTAAGCAAAATTAGCTTAAACGCTAATTTTGAAAGGAAGGTTTAGCGCATAAAGATTTTCCAATGAAAACTCCATCTTCCAAAACCGAGGTTAACTCGTTAAAACCAATTCCGGGCAAGATATCCAAAAATGGAAAGTTGATTGAAAACCCGAATTTCAAATTCCAACAATCGGATTTAAACCATCAAAGACACCAAATTAATTTGTAAAGTAGTTGGGACAAATCTCAACAAAATCAAGTGTGTAATAATTTTAATAATTTACTGCAGGGTATAAATGTTCCTTTTCCAAAGTTATTGGGTCATAACCGCAATTACAAAGTAGTGGGTCACATTTGCAATTATACCAAAAAGAGGGGACTCCCGATATAATTAATGTAAAGGGTTTCTATACCCTACATGACAGCACGCACTGGAAGGAGGTGGACAGGGTTCCGGCGGCGGGGCAAGTACGCGGGGCTGGCGGCGGCAAATGGTGGCCCTCCGGTGGGTTTCAAAGGCGGCTCTGATGGCAGTTCTTCCGCCGGCAACAACGCAAGCTCTCCGGCGGCGAGGCGGGCTTCTTCGTGGCGAAGGAGGAAGACACGGAGGAAGGAAAAGGAGAAGGCGGTGGGGCTAAGCAGGGGCTTCCTCCAGGAGGCGATGGTGGTTGTTCCAGGTGGGTTCCGCAAGGCGACGCGCGGCAGAGCAAGGCGGGGCAAAGTGGGGGCCTCTCCGGCCCTCCCTTGGTGGCTTTACAGATGCCCGAGAAGAGGCGATGCAGGGGATTTGCGATAGAGAGCTCTTGGAGTTGTTCCTTGCTGTTGAGTGAACGTTGAGGTGGATTGACAGAGAGAGATCGGGGAAGGAGATGGTTAGTGATGCAGAGGGAGGTGTTGCTGAGATTTGTTCAGCTCAGATCTTGCAGGAGAAAGAGGCACCACGAGGAGCTGGAAAAAGAAAGAAGTATGGTTTTCGAAATGAAACAATGACAGGACAAGAGAGGTAAGGGAAAACAGAGGTGAGCATCAAGGAGATGAGGTAAGGTGATAGGTGGGCAGCAGGCGGCAGGCAGCAGGCAGAAACGAGGGGTCGCTAGGAATGCAGGCTCATCCAACAGTCGAGTGAGGAAGGGGGAGAGAAAATAAAAGAAATAATAATAATAATAATTATAATAATAATATATTAAAATAAGAATACGGGAATCAATAAAGTCTATCAAAAAAAAAAAAAAATATTCGGAACGAGATTTTTGGATTCGGAAAAATAAACTGACTTTTTCCGTAAAATAATTCACGAACATAAAAAAAATGAATCAAAGAAATATATATATATATGAATATACTCGTAGAAATATAATTTACTCCGCATAATACTTTTAATAAAATATACAGCTAATAAAATATTGGTAGAAGTAGGATAAAATAAATATCACAAACGCGCCCAAAATTTGGGGCGTTACAACAGATATTTTGTAGATTTTTAAATTCTTTGAGTTTTAAAAAAAAAAGATCTTTCTAAAATTTTGTTTTTAGTAAAAAGGCTTAATTCATGATTTAGTGAAAGATTTAATCCGAGAAAAATCATAGAGGCGCCACGTTTGCATTATAGTGTAGTGTACTTTATTAGAGTACTAGGATTGACCCGTATAACCTTAATTGGCCCAAGTGCATTATAACCGAGCGATTACCACTTGTCCAGTTCAAAATGGGGAAACTGGGAGGTGCTCTTGCGACCAGTCCAACAGGTGACGGAAGGATGCATACGTTCTATTCCTATTGGTGACAAGGGACAAAGGTGAGATCGTAGCGATTCTCGTGTGACAAAATAAGTTGAATTAGTAAAGGGATTAACCTTAATGAAAGATAATAACCGGTTGAGTACGAGCATGCGATATGTTTACTTTACCTTATGTGTGTTTGTGCCTTTAGTTAATTTCTTATATATCTAGAATGTTAGCTAATGGTTTATACCGATGTTGTAGACGTTCCACAGGTTAGGGATGTTTATGAGTGATCCGGACGGCGTGGTCAGCCGGGGTTCCCGTATATTATAGGACGGGATCGGGTTTATATTTTTGTTGGTGTTTTCCTTTGTTTGAACTCGGTTGCGAGTCTTTTACGCTTTCTTTGTTTAAACCTTTGGTTTTATTGGTTTTTATTTATTTGTGTCTTGTTGTAAGATCCGATGTTTTCGTTGTTACTCTGATGGTCGGGACCCATTTTGATGTCCTAACCCGTAACGCTTCGAGTTCCTAAAAGTTGAGGTGTTACAAATATCTTTTTCAAACTTCTGTTTTGTCTAAGTCTTTCAAAATCTTCTTTTTTTTTCAAATCTTGTCAGGAATAAGTCAAACCTTGATAAGCCTATTTTGGGAACAATTAAGTCTTTCAAATTAGTTTCGTTTAAGTCTTTCAAAATCTTCGGTTCTGTGGATTGTTTGATTAATCTTCAGTTTTTCCCCTCTTTGCAGAGACGTCAAAAGTTGTGTGAAATCTTGTCAAGAAGAAATCAAAAGGTGCGTCAAATCTTGTCAGGAAGAAGTCAAATCTTGGTAAGTCAAGAGTTGAGAAGGATGAGGTGGAGAAGAAGAAGAAGAATGATAATTAAGAGATTTTTAAAGTTACTCTGAGAATACCTTGAAGGATATATTTGAGCATTTTAGATCACGGTATATGATAGGAATACTCCAGTCCCGTGTAAGTGTCATTTGATATGCACATGTGTGTGTATATATATATATATATATATATATATATATATATATATATATATATATATATATATATATATATATATTTTATTCTTGTATTCCAATCCAATAGCGTTTGATTTGCATGTATACCTTTTACTTCAAGGATATATTTAACGCTCTAAAGACACCAAGGGAATTCAGCTTGTTGTGTAGATACTACGATTTTCATCCTTGTATTCCAATCCAATGGCATTTGATCTGTTCTCAGATTACTTCAAAGAATTTAGGTGTACAGACATTGTCATTTGTGTAGATACTAAATTCCTTGGAGTAACTGACAACAGATCAATTGCCATTGGATTGGAATACAAGAATGAAAATCGTAGTATCTACACAACAAGCTGAATTCCCTTGGTGTCTTTAGAGCGTTAAAGAATTGCCAGTACGAAGAACAACTCATGGAACAACTCAACCAAATTGTCTGTTGTTTTCATATTTTGTAACCTTGGAATAAAAGTTATACATGTAGATCAAACGCTATTGGATTGGAATACAAGGATAATATATATGTGCATATCAAATGACACATACACGGGACTGGAGTATTCCTATCATATACCGTGATCTAAAATGCTCAAATATATTTCAAGGTGTTCTCAGAGTAACTTTAAAAATCTCTTAATTGGCATTCTTCTTCTTCTTCTCCACCTCATCCATCTCAACTCTTGACTTACCAAGATTTGACTTCTTCTTGACAAGATTTGACGCACCTTTTGACGTTTCTGTAAAGAGGGAAAAAAACTGAAGATTAACGAAACAATTCATAGAATCGAAGATTTTGAAAGACTTAGACGAAACTGATTTGAAAGACTTAATTGTTCCCAAAACATGCTTACCAAGGTTTAACTTATTCTTGACAAGATTTGAAAAAGCTGGAGATTTTGAAAGACTTAGACGAAACAGAAGTTTGATCAAAGATATTGGAAGACTTAGACAAAAACGGGCTTACGACCAAAAACTTTTGAGAAGAAACAATACATAATCCATAGCGGCAAGGTGAGAGAACGAATAAGAAGAAAAATTGAAATGGGGGAGAGAGAGTTGTTGTTCGTCTGCACTTTACAGGAAAGAATGAAATGGGGTGAGAGTTGTTGTTGATCTGCACTTCCTCTCCCTTGCCAACAGTTTATTGTAACCGGTTTCGTCTATTAATTGAATGGCCTGAAATATTAAGTCTTTATGGGCCAAAGTTACTTTAAATTGGATTATTTGAGAGATTTACCTCGGTAGGAAGAAACACAGAGTTGCACCAGTGTTAGCATTGCAAGCATATTCAAGTTTATGCGTTTAGCTTATATTTAAGTTTCGTTTCTTAATATACTACAAACCTATTCACACTTTCACATTTTCTAGCTTTATGCTTAAACCTTATGCTTTTGTTTAATCATTAACTTCATGCAAATACACACTTTTAACACAACAAAAAAGAAAAACTTGATCTTAGTGACTAGCGGTATTTTTATGGTCCTCTATACCCTATAAAAAATATAATCCCAACTTAGCACTAAAAACAAGTATAGTGGTTAAGTAAGGGTCGAACCCAAGAGTGTTAAGGTATTTTTATTAAATGTGATTATTGATTATAAGAACAAGTAACAAGGGGGGGGGGGGGTTGGTTGAATTAACGCACACAAAACTTATGAAAACAAGTAACGCAACGAATGATACAATATGGATGAATCTACACTAGGTTGATTCTTAGCATGCAAATGCTACTTTGGTGAGTTCCTTTTACAAGTTTTAAGTAATCTCTCGTCTCGATCATATATATGTGTTGAGCCAACCGGCATCAACACAACTTAACATGTTAGTGTTCCGTAAACCTACAAGAACAATTAACAAGTTAGCTTTCAAATAAAGACTAAGGGATATAAAGAATAGATTAAAATCGTTAACCTTATCTTTATATTTGTGTTCCTTTTCCTTAAGTAATTACAACCCGTTATTACTTAAAGTTTACTACTAAATTAAAGACCCGAACCCGAAATCTATTAATCCTAGTTCTTTGCATGCACTTTAGAACCTAAGGTGATCAACCTTAAGTGTTAATCAAACATGTAGTTAGACAATAAAGATCAAGGAAACACAAAGCATTACTGAATGAAAACTTATATAAAAGAAAGCTTACAACCAAAGTAACAATGCAATTTCAAACCAACCCAATGTAGCAAGGGAGTTAGCAACTCATTACAATGGAAATGATGAGAAAATTGGATTCTAAGTGGATAATGATGGATGATAAGATGGTCATTCTACCAATCAACCAAGGCCTATTTATAATACAAAAGACACTAAATAGGAGTAAATGGCCGGCCCAAAACAACCGCCTTTAATGCCATAAAGGTGGTGTAAACAGCCGGAGTAAAGCTTTTGTCGTTAAACCGCAGGGGCGGCCTTCAGAACCGCAGGGGCGATTTGGGCAGAATCGCTTGAACTTCTTCATGGCCGCAGGGGCGGTTAGGCAATTCCGTAAGGGCGGATCTTTAATGCTTTTCAAACGTCTAAATCTTCAACTTCCTGTCGTTTCTGATGCCAAGCCGCCGGGGCATCCCAGTGTCAACGCAAGGGTGGTGGCACTGACTCTTCATCTTCCAGCTCCCGGGTTGAGGCGCATGCGGAAGCGCAGGGGAAGGCACAGGGGCACTGGTCTTCGCTTCTTCAGGGCTAGTCATCGCAGGGGCGCCAAGGGTAGACGCAGGTGCGGTGACAGTCTTCGTGTCTGGCGCTGACGAAGGCGTAGGGAGCGCTCCGGAGTAAGGTGTCACCCGCAGGGGCGGTGACAAGGCTCCGCGGGGGCGGTGAAGCAACAAAAGTTTTGCTTCGTGAACGATCTTCACTCCTAAGTGCTTATAACTCCTTCCTTAGCTTATTTTAGTCTTCTTCTTCTGGACCAAGGAGTTAGTAGCATAAACCGACACTAATGCAATAAAAAGACTCTAAAACTATCCTAAATGATAGTGATTCCATCACCTATCAAACTCCCCCATACTTAGACCTTTTACTCGTCCTGTGTAAAACATATGACAACAAACTAGACTCAAAAGGCCTCACGAAGCATGGGCAAGCAGAAAAGACAATGGAAACAAAAGAAAAGCCAAGAAAGAAAGAAGGAAAAGAGAGGAAATGTGAGAAAAAGGTGAAAAACTACCATCCTTATTGCTCCAAGAGTGGCCTACCCGGACAACCTCCTTATGACTCCCCTTCTTATGTCGCCAAACGTCGGAAGGGAAACCTACACTCGGTGCCGTTCATTTTGTCAAGGTGCCCTTTCGGGTTTTGACCTTGCCACTCTTCTTCTTTACTTTGATGATCTCACTTTTAATCTCACATCCCTCAAGTCCAATTTTACACCAACCTAAGGTTGGTCGGACTACCTTCTTTTCGCCAAACTGCTCTTTCGGATTTTCGGTTTATCCAAGGATTTTTCCTGCCTTTTAACATTTTCTTTGGCTTTTTCTTTTTTTTTTTAACTGAATTTCAAATGAAAACTCGAAAGACTCAATGCAAAACAACTCAAAACAAACTGTACATGATATGTCCCTCCCCCATACTTGAAGATCACTTTGCCCTCAAAGTGGAAATGAAGCAAAGATAAATGTGGGAAAAGGACGAGAAAAGATACCCCTAATGGGATAGTCCAGCTGGACCATCTGGACCCTCCTCCGGTGGGTATGGAAAGTGGCGGAAGAAATGTTCCTGCCGGTGGTAGATGTCATCAATGCAGGTCTGCTGAGCCTCCATCCGACGGCCAAAAGAGGTCTCAAAACTGGCTTACCAAGCCAGCTGCTGAGCCTTCAGCTGCTGCTGCTGGGCCGCCTGCCAAGCCTCCTGCCTCTGGTCGAAGTGGGTGGTCATGGAGGAGGCAAAGATCGTCTGCCAGCTCTGGTGCTGCTCCAACATGGTCCTCTGATAGTCGGACTGCCATGTCCGGTGCTGGGTGGTCATAGCCGCCATCTGAGCCTGAAGGCTCGCAAGGGCCGGATCCTCCTCTGGTGCCGCAGTGGGCATCTCCTCGTCGTCGGGAATGAGCATGTGCTCCTCCTGATGAGCCCGGCTAGAGCTCGCAGCATGCCTCTCCACAATGGCCACTAGCGGCCTCCTCGGTACGAAGGGATCTGTCGGAATGTAGAGCTCGGAGAGCTCATCCCCGAATGGTAAAGGTCGAGGGAGGTAAGTGGTGGCTCCCATCTGCAAGGGAGATCCAAAATAGGTTCTCCCCGTCCCGTCAGAGGAGCTTGCACCTCCTAAGCATCCCCTCAGTGTAAAGGGGGGGCCTCCAACCCGTCCTCTAGCTCGGACAAGTCCATCACTTGTGAGGCGATCAAGGAGATCACCCCACCGCCGACAATGTCCCTCGGCTCGTTCCTCCTAATCCGCTTCAAAGCGGCAAGGAAGAGGGACAGCCAATCCATCACATTTTCGCTCATCGGAAGGCAGGAGTATAGTAGTAGGAGGTCCTTGAGGACGACCTTGTTCTCCTCTTTGTGTCCACAGAAGACACTCATGAGGATCTTGGAGAGGAGCCTCAAGCAAGGGTGAGTGAGTTTGTTGGAGTACTCACCCCCTGCATGGAACTCTGACCCGGTAGCTGCGTGCCAAAACTCACACAGGTCCGGGGTCGGGACTGGCTCCCACCAGTTCTCGGAGGGGTTGAGGGTCACCCCGAAAGCTTTCTGTAGCTGGTGGTAATCAAGTGTGTATTTCACCTTGTTGAACTTGAAAGTGAGTCCAATACACACATGATCCTCCTTCTCCATGGTGAAGGTGGAGATGAACTGTCTGCTGAGCTCGGGATACGTTGGAGCACTATTCCGTAGGAAGTCTCCGAGCCTGGCATTGGCCAGAAAGGACTGCATGCTCTCCAGCATGCCTAGCTTCTCCAATGTAGGAACGTGCAAAAACCGAGTTGCGTACACAACTCGATCCTGTACGATCCTATACCTCTCCATCTCAGCTTCGGACATCTTATATTTCCTTTGTGGCTCCATTATGGTTTTTGATTTAGCAAAGGTATTAGAAACTTTCAAAAACAGGAAGAGAAAACGAACCCTCTGTTGTGTTTTCCGCAGGGGCGACTGAAGCAAGCGTAGGGGCGGCAAGACGTAGGTGCGGGAGCTTGCAAGCGCGGGGCGGGAGAAGTGCAGAGGGCGATTTCTGGGGAGCGATGAAGGTGGTGATGCTGAGGCCGTTCCGGTTTCTTCTTTGTTGGTGTAGGCTTCGCCGGAGGTGGAGCAGGAGTGGAGTTTTGTGGTGGTTGGTAATGGGGAGTGCAGTAAGGTGAGAGAGTTTGGAGGGAGGAAGGTGGAGCGGGTGAGGGTGGCGTAGGAGCGTCGCAAGGGGTAGGTTGTCGTCGGAGGTGGCGCAGGCGCGTCGCAGGGGTGGCTTGTGAGTGTTTTGTGGGGGCGCAGGGGCGTTGCAGCTTGAGAGGGGTAAAGTGTGAGGGAGATGTGGTTGTGGTTGGTGAGGAGATAGAGAGTGGGTGGGTCATTTTTTTTTCTGGGTAAACCCGCAGGGGCGGAAGCTTGTCGCCGCGGGAGCTTGTCGCCGCGGGGGCGGTGACAAGGGAGAGGAGTCACGTAGGCTCAGCGCCGGGGGCGGCGCTGAGGATGTGCGTCAAGGATGGCCGCCGCAGGGGCGTAGGGGAGTCATCGCGGGAGCGGTGACCAGCATGTTGCAGACGTTGTCCCAGCGCCGGGGGCGGTGCTGGGCATGGGTGTCGCCGCGGGGGCGGTGATACTGAGCCGCAAGGGCGGTTTCTTGACAGAGGCTCCTCTTCTTATTCCTTCGGGTTGCCGCCCGAGCAGCGCCTTTGTTTTACGTCGTTGGCTCGACGTAAGGTCTTTACTTCTCTGACTGTGCCTCCTCCAGCACCATCACATCAATTGGATCGTTCTTGACTCCTTCAAGGTAAGACTTTAGCCTTTGTCCGTTTACCTTGAACACCTTGTGCGTTTGGGGATCATAAAGATCCACAGCTCCGTGAGGGTATACTTCGGCTACCACGAACGGCCCCGTCCACCTTGAACGCAACTTACCTGCGAAGAGTTTCAAACGTGATTGAAAGAGAAGTACCTTATTACCTACCTTGAAGTTTTTCCGGAGAATGTTTTGGTCATGCCATGCTTTAGTCTTTTCTTTGTATGCGGTGGCATGGTCGTATGCATCTAACCTCATTTTCTCCAACTCTTGCAATTGGAGCTTTCGGAATTCTCTCACTTCCTCTACGTTCATGTTGCACTTCTTTACAGCCCACCAAGCTTTGTGCTCTAGCTCCATCGGTAGGTGGCAAGCTTTCCCAAACATGAGCCTGAACGGAGACATCCCGATAGGAGTTTTGTAGGTTGTCCGATATGCCCATAGGGTGTCATTTAGCCTTGCACTCCAATCCTTCCGTCCGGGAGAGACCGTCTTTTCAAGGATGGTCTTTATTTCTCGGTTAGATACTTCAGCTCGGCCATTTATTTGTGGATGATAAGATGTTGATACCCGTTGGTGGACGTGATACTTCTTAAGGAGAGTTGTGATCGTTTTATTGCAGAAATGGGTACCCCTATCGCTGATTAAGGCTTTCGGAATTCCAAATCGTGGAAAATGTTTTCCTTAAGAAAAGCTGCAACCACTTTTGAATCATCAGTTTTGGTGGCCTTTGCTTCCACCCACTTGGAAACATAGTCCACCGCAAGCAAAATATATGTGTGCCCGAATGAAGTAGGAAACGGTCCCATGAAATCAATCCCCCAGACGTCAAATATTTCGCAAAATATAAGAGAGGATTGGGGCATTTCATGTCTCCTTGAAAGGTTTCCTACCCTTTGGCATCTATCACACACTTTGCAAAACGCAAAAGCGTCTCGAAAAATGTGTGGCCAAAAGAAACCGGCATCCAAAACTTTTCTTGCAGTTTTGTTTGCCCCAAAGTTCCCCCACATGCTTCAGAATGACAGAAGGTTAGGACGGATTGTACCTCATTATCCGGAATGCAACGTCGAATCACTTGGTCTCTACAATGCTTCCAAAGGTAGGGATCGTCCCAAACATAGTGTCGAGCTTCAACTTTTACCTTCTCTCGTTGTGCCTTAGTGAAATCTGGAGGGTATCCCTTCCTGACAATGAAGTTCACGATGTCAGCAAACCAAGGCTTAAAAGACTGGAGCTTAAGACAAACCTCTGTCGACAATTCCGCGGGGGCGTCTAGACTGAGCCTTAGGGGCGGCCGGCCGTAGGGGCGGCTGGTGTGAGGCGCGGGGGCGGTGACACAACAGAGAGTTGTGTGGAATGTATCGTCTGAAAAGCTTCCAGCTATCTCTCTTCCTTTTCTTGGATCCTCCTCTTCTTTCACTAGCCTGCTCAAATGATCGGCTACCAGGTTCTCAGCCCACTTCTTGTCCCGTATCTCTAGGTTAAACTCACTTAGAAGGAGCACTCATCGAATCAATCGTGGCTTTGCTTCCTTCTTCGCCATGAGGTACCTAAGAGTTGCATGGTCAGTTAATATGATTACCTTTTACCCCAAATAGGTATTGCCTGAATTTCTCAAGGGCAAAAACCACCGTTAACATTTCCTTCTCGGTAGTAGAGTAATTCCTTTGCGCTCCATTGAGTGTCATAGACGCATAATGGATCACATGTGAAGCCCGTCCGTCTTTTTGTCCTAAGACTGCTCCAACGTAACCACTGGCGTCACACATGATTTCGAAAGGTTTCTCCCAATCCGGCAAACGGATGATCGATGCGGTGGTAAGACATGCCTTCAAAGTGTCGAAAGCTTTCTTGCAACTCTCATCTACTATGAAGGTGACGTCTTTCTTGAGCAGTTCACATAAGGGTGCTGAGATCTTCGAAAAGTCTTTGATGAAGCGTCGGTAGAAACCTGCATGACCAAGAAAAGATCGGATTTCCCGAACATTAGTAGGATAAGGTAAATTTTGAATTACATCAACCTTTGCCCTATCTACCACTATCCCTTTTGAGGATATTACATGTCCTAACACAATTCCTTGTTCGACCATGAAATGACATTTTTCCGAATTAAGAACTAAATTGGTTTCAACACATTTTTCAAGAACAAGTTTTAAATGTCCTAAACATGCATCAAAACTGTCTCCATGGACGGTAAAATCGTCCATGAAGACTCCAATGAAAATTTCTATGTATTCGGAGAAAATACTTATCATGCACCGTTGGAAGGTGCCGGGTGCGTTGCAAAGTCCAAATGACATTCTGCGGTACGCAAAAGTGCCAAATGGGCAAGTGAACGTCGTCTTTTCTTGATCTTCTGGTGCGATGGCTATTTCGAAATAGCCCGAATATCCATCAAGGAAGCAGTAGTACTGATGACCTGCAAGACGTTCCAACATTTGATCAATAAAAGGTAATGGGAAATGGTCTTTACGTGTTACCTTGTTGAGCTTGCGGTAGTCAATGCAAACTCTCTATCCGGTTTGTGTATGGTGATGCCTCCTTTCTTTGGAACCACTTGGGTTCGACTAACCCAAGTGCTATCCGAAATAGGGAAGATCATATCCGCTTGGAGGAGCTTCAGCACTTCCTTCTTGACCACATCCATCATTGGCGGATTCAACCTCCGTTGAGGTTGCCTAGAGGGTTTGGCTTCATCCTCAAGTAAGATTCTATGCATGCAAGTTGAAGGGCTTATCCCTTTGATGTCCGCAATGGTCCATCCAAGGGCCGTCTTGTGCTCTTTTAGCACTTTCACCAACTTGTCTTCTTGACCGGTAGTCAACTTGTTGGAGATGATCACCGGCAAGGTATTGTGTTCTCCAAGGAAAACGTACTTGAGGTGTGATGGAAGGTCCTTCAATTCTATTTCTGGTGCATGCACTATAGACGGAACGAGCTTCTCGCTTGGGGTTAGTAGAGTGGGCCCAATGGCCAAATTGGAGATAGGTAGCCTTTTATGCCCATCTAATTGGGCTAGGACCTCTTTCATGCTGGATGTTAATACATATTCTGATTTGAAATTATCAATGTCATGCTCAATTACATTTTTCAACTCATCAATATCAGAATTATCAAACACATCTTGCACAAAAGGTTCAACAATGTCAATAACACATAAAGAGTGATCATCACTAGGAAATTTCATTGCATCATAGATGTCAAATTCCACTACTTCGCCATCAAACTCAATGGTTAGTTTGCCACTAACATAATCTATTTTAGTCCTAGCGGTTTTTAAAAATGGTCTACCTAACAATATGGGTGCAGCATGCGAATCATTTTCCATTTCCATTACGAAGAAATCAGCGGGAAAAATTAGGTTGTCTACCATTACTAATACAACTTCAATTATCCCCTTCGGGTACACATTAGATCTATCAGCAAGTTGTACTACAATACTAGTTTCCAATAATGGCCCAAGGCCAAGTGATTTGTAAATAGAATATGTAAACATTTATAGAAGCACCAAGATCAAGCATTGCTTTGTCAAAACGGGTTTCCCCTATAACACAAGGAATGCTTATCATGCCCGGATCGCTGCACTTCTTGGGCATTCTCCGTTGGAAAACAGCCGACACATGCTCACTTACTTACATTTTTTGTTTCCCCTTCAGCTTCTGATTCCTCTTGATAGTGCAAAGTTCCTTCAAGAAACGAGCATATTTAGGAATACTCTTCACTAGCTTAAGGAGGGGAATGTTTACCTCACATTTGGAGAAAGTCTCAAAGAGGTCTTTGTCCTCAATGATTCTTCTTTCCTTCAGAGCCTCAGGAAACGGAGCTGGTGGTTTCTCAGAGTACAGTGGCGGAAAGTTAGGCCGGATGTAAGAATCCTTCTCAGTAGAACCTTCTGTCGTGTTTTCCGCAGGGGCGTCAGTTTGTATGCGCAGGGGCGGGTCAGGGGTTGTCACCGCAGGGGCGGAGACACCCAGCCGTAGGGGCGGTGTCTGCTCGGTGTTGGGCGCAGTTGCAGCCGCGGGAGCGGTTGTAGGTGCGGTAAACACGACCAGAGCGTTTGCTTTGTAATTCTTTTGCTGGTTTTTGTTGGATTTTCTTCCCACTCCTTAATGTTAGGGCACTAACATTCTCCTTGGGGTTTATAAGTGTGTGGGAAGGCAATCCTCTGGAAAATCTAGCTTCGGTCCTTAAAATGGCTTCCGCCATTTGCCCAACCTGTTTTTCAAGGTTCTTAATGCTGGACTCTGTTGTTTGGACATGAGTAGCAAAGTGTTTAGTCAAAACCTGCAACATATCTCAGTTGATTGATACTTACCTTGACGGGGCTGTTGTTGTTGGTTTTTTTGATCCCTCCAACGAAAGTTTTGTTGATCACGCCAGTTTGACATGAAATTTTGTGCATAGGGATCGTTTCTAGGCCTTTGCTGTTATGGTTGTCCATAACCCATCGCGTTTACCTCAGCATCATCATCCTGGACTTGGGGACACATGTCCGTTGGATGATATGGGTCAGCACACACTCCACAAGCTTTGAGCTGTTGTGGGGTTCCCATAAGTGTTAGTCTCTTCACCATCTCCTTCAATTCTGCAAGCTCCGTGGAGATCTCACTCTTCCCGGTATTCACAACATGAACTCCTCTCTTGGAAGGAATCCTTCCAAAGTTCCGGGTTCCTTCAGCTAGTTCCTGAATTTTTTCAAAAGCAAGGTCAGGGGTAGAGTTAAGAATGTTACCTCCGCAAGCCGCATCGACGATCCTCCTTTCATTATCAAGCAAGCCATTTTACAAGTAAAAGACTAGATCTTGAGTCGAATATCCGTGGAAAGGACAGCTGGATCGGAGGCGTGCGAATCTTTCAATTAACTCATAGAGAGTTTCATCCGCCTCTTGCTCGATGTTGCTTATATCTTTCTTCAAGCTATTCGCCTTCTTGGCTGGGAAGTATTTCTCTAAAAACTCCTTGTGGAGGTTCTCCCAAGTGTCGATACTCCCGGATGGAAGGTGGTAGTACCACTCATCCGCTGAATCTTTGAGTGTGAAGTCGAATGCCCTCATCTTGATTTGCTCTTCGGTAATATTGGCCGGCTTCATGCTCATGCACACGGTATGGAACTTCCCAAGGTGCTTGTTAGCATGAAATATTGTGATATTTTAGGCACGTTTTCTAAGTGTATTTCATCCATATTGATAGTCATTGATTAAGCATTGATGCAATTGTGAGCTAGTTTGTCTATAATGTCGATATAGAGATCTACACAAGCTTTATGTTGATTGTAGGCAATTAAGAGCTATTTCCAAACGGATTGAGCGAGACTGGAGTTTGATTGAGTATGTCCAAGGATTGAGGACATCTCTAGGAGCTAAGGAAGGTGCTAACTTGAAGAATAGCACGAGGAAAGGAAGAATTACGGTTTACCCCTAAACCACGCTCTAAAATACGGCCGTACTACATTCCACGTTCAAGTCCACGGCCGTGAAACCTTGGCAAGGGAAGCGTGGTTCATTCCAGCAACTTCTACGGCCGTGGAAGGATTGAAACAAACCGTGACCAATTTTCACGCTCTAAATTACGGTCGTGGAACCCTTCCACGACCGTGATCTTGGCGATCTTTTACGCCATACTTTAAGCCACGATCTTCTACGCAATTGGGCCGGGCTTATATTTTATCTTACACTATAAAAGGACGGAAGAAGAGGGATTCCGTCACCTTTGCTTACGCTTAGACGCACTTTCGCTTACACTTGGATTTGCCCTAATCTCGCATTTTGGCGGAGATTTTGATTGAGAGATCTGCGCTTTGCTATTGAGATTTTCAGATTGACGGAAGAGTTGAAGATTTGGAAGATTGTTCGCAAGAAGGTTACGCTTTATCTTTAGGTTTGATTTAGAAGACGGATTGACATCCTGTTCTTCCTTCTTATCTAAGATTCGTGATTGTTTGTGTTATTCCGAATCTATTGACGTTATTGTTCTTGATTTGTGGATTTGAGATTGACTTGAATGTTATTGAAGGTTTTCGGAAGTTTTCATCTTTCATTCTTTTAAATCTTGAATTTGATATCAAACTATTGTTGGCTAAAGCCCTTTAACAATTCTAAGGTGAAGGGTTGATAGTTGTGGCTTAGATGATGATAGATCGATCGTAAACAGATTGGACCCTGAGAGTTAGAGAGAATCGCCGACGAACCTAATCCACGGTCTGTTCTTGAGCTTCCACGGCCGGGGAACTCAAGAACTACCCGTGATTTTGTGTTAGTTTACGAACTTGCTTTTACTTTAATCCAAAGTTAAAGATTTGCTTTAACTTAGTCTTGGCTTGCCTTTTCTAGGTGGTAGTGAAGCCTCAACAACCTCTACCTCGATTCTGAGTGTCACAATCTTAATCGGTTTAGTTAGTCTTGATCTTTGGATTATAAGTTTGGGTGTTTGACGTTAATTCTTACCTTTAGAACCTTTCTATACTGAAGCCTCAACAACCTTTATAGAGAGTGTCTTTTAGGTGGGTCATATAAGGTTTTTGGAACTTCACCGTACGATTACCTTACATTCGTATACCTTTGCATACCTCAACTCTGTCCTTATATCTTTAGTATATCTTGAATCGATTGCCACAGCTGGATTCCTGGATCTTTAGGATTGTTGTTTTCCCAATAATTTGAAAAGCTTCATACATTTACTTGCTTGATAATCTATAACTGGATTTAACCCCCCAAATCCCTGTGTTCGATACTCTGGAATTCTTGCTTAACTATATCGATCCGTACACTGCGGGTTCGCTTGCTTGATTTCTAGTTTTATAATTAAAGCTTATTTGCACGCGCGCTAAGTGGCGAACAGTGCTTGATGGGGTCTTCACCACTTAGCCCATGGAAAGATGGAAGCAAGTGAATGAGACCCGGGTTGAGCTCAAAGTTGATTCCTTCCTCTAATGCCGGTATGGTAACCGCAAGAGGGTTTTGAGCCAAAGTTGGCTGAGTGAGTTGACGAAGAGTGCGATCAGCCATTTCTTGGTGCAGTTGTTACTGTCTTCATTGCCGGATGTGCGTCCTCTCAATTTTTGGATCAAAAGAAGCAAAGCCGGAGTTAGTAGCACGGGTTTGAACCATAAAAATGGTTCAAACCAATAATCAATAATAACAATAAAATAAAAACACTAAACTCCCCGGCAACGGCGCCAAAATTTGACTAGCGGTATTTCTATGTTCGTCTATACCCTATCAAAAATATAATCCCGACTTAGCACTAAAAACAAGTATAGTGGTTAAGTAAGGGTCGAACCCAAGAGAGTTAAGGTATTTTTATTAAATGTGATTATTGATTATAAGAACAAGTAACAAGGGGGGGGGGTGGTTGAATTAACGCACACAAAACTTATGAAAACAAGTAACGCAACGAATGAGACAATATGGGTGAATCTACACTAGGTTGATTCTTAGCATGCAAATGCTACTTTGGTGAGTTCCTTTTACAAGTTTTAAGTAATCTCCCGTCTCGATCATATATATGTGTTGAGCCAACCGGCATCAACACAACTTAACAGGTTAGTGTTCCGTAAACCTACAAGAACAATTAACAAGTTATCTTTCAAATAAAGACTAACGAATATAAAGAATAGATTAAAGCCGTTAACCTTATCTTTATATTTGTGTTCTTTTTCCTTAAGTAATTACAACCCGTTATTACTTAATGTTTACTACTAGATTAAAGACCCGAACCCGGAATCTATTAATCCTAGTTCTTTGCATGCACTTTAGAACTTAAGGTGATCAATCTTAAGTGTTAATCAAACATGCAGTTAGACAATAAAGATCAAGGAAACACAAAGCATTACTGAATGAAAACTTATATTAAGGAAAACTTACAACCAAAGTAACAATGCAGCTTTAAACCAACCCAATGTAGCAAGGGAGTTAGCAACTCATTACAATGGAAATGATGAGAAAATTAGATTCTAAGTGGATAATGATGGATGATAAGATGGTCATTCTACCAATCAACCAAGGCCTATTTATACTACAAAGGACACTAAATAGGAGTAAATTGCTGGTCCAAAACAGCCACCTTTAATGCCATAAAGGTGGTGTAAACCGTCGGAGTAAAGCTTATGTCGTTAAACCGTAGTGGCGGCCTTCAGAACCGCAGGGGCGGTTTGGGCAGAATCGCTTGAACTTCTTCATGGCCGCAGGGGCGGCTAGACAATTCCGTAGGGGCGGATCTTTAACGCTCTTCAAACGTCTGACTCTTCAACTTCCTGCCGTTTCTGATGCCAAGCCGCCGGGGCGTCCCAGTGTCAACGCGGGAGCGGTGGCACTGATTCTTCATCTTCCAGCTCCCGGGTTGAGGCGCAAGCGGAGGTGCGGTGACAATCTTCGTGGATGGCGCTGGTCTTCGCTTCTTCATGGCTAGTCACCGCAGGGGCGCCAAGGGTAGACGCAGGTGCGGTGACAGTCTTTGTGGCTGGCGCTGGCGAAGGCGCAGGGAGCGCTTCAGAGTAAGGTGTCACCCGCAGGGGCGGTGACAAGGCTCCGCGGGGGCGGTGAAGCAACAAAAGCTTTGTTTCGTGAACGATCTTCACTCCTAAGTGCTTATAACTCCTTCCTTAGCTTATTTTAGTCTTCTTCTTCTGGACCAAGGAGTTAGTAGCATAAAACGACACTAATGCAATAAAAAGACTCTAAAAACTATCCTAAATGATAGTGATTCCATCACCTATCACTTAGCATATGTATGTATGTATGTACAAGAAAGTACTACCTTCAAACACAATGAGTGTGTACTAAATATTAGAGGATCACATAATTTAAAGTAAAAGTGTCAATAAAGTTACAAAAACACCAAAAAGTTAATCAACTCCTTCTCATATCAATTTTGAACACTAAAAACACAGAGTCAAGACCAAAAAAGCATTATGAGAGTGTAAAGTTAACAGATTCAACAAACTTTAAACATAATTGAATGTTTATAATACATCTGATTTAACTACTTACAAATCAAATGAACAAAAATTACATTAGGAAACATATAGAAAGCCACATTTGTCAATTGTCATCAAATTGGAAACATATGATGAGGAAATGGAAACAAAAGCATATGAATATGAACACGAGTAAGGCAAATAACAATGAATGGAAGGAGAAAAAGGCTCACCAGTACGTAGTGATCACAAAATCAGCATTTTTCAGTCCAAAAGATACTTGAGCACCTTCATAGAGTTGACAAAATTATATGAGTTACTTTAGAAGAAAAACCGGTTTAGCATCTTCATGTGTAGATTCTTGTTGAAGTTGTATGGGTAAAACGAAGACCTATCAAATTTAAATCACTTGATCAGCGGAATTAACTGAAGCGTCTTCCTACAGGCTCAATAATAACTTGACCAAAGGAATTGGTGTAGTATACTTTAGTAGAGTATATAGACGTATAAAATCATGCAAAAATATCATTCAAATTAGTATTTTTATTTTCAAATCTTATCTTTTGTGAAAATAGTTGTAATAAAACCGAACTTGAATAAAAAAAAAAGAAATATTCAAAAAATTGAATCTAGAAAATTTACTGTTGAAATAATTGTTAAAACAAAAAAACGGTTCAAAAATTTGATGGCCCGAAGAGTTGTAATCGAAGCAATATGAACAATAAAATAAAAAAAATCTTGGAATATAAAAAAAACAAAATTAAATTATCAAATCTGAATAAGAATAAATTTTATAAAAAAACCGTATTTGAATAAAATAGCAAAATATTTAAAAAAAATAAAAACAAAACTTAATAAAATAATTGTTAAATCAAAATAGTTTGTTAAAAATATGAATTTGTAGTTGATAACAAAATTGAAAGAGAAATATTGAAAAAAGAGTAATGAAATCTTTTAAAGAAAATGCAAAATAAAATTAACAAATATGATTGTAAACAACGAAACTTAATAAAATTAACAAATCTGAAGGTAAAAAAAGAAACATAACAAATCTGATTGTAAATAAGCGAAATATTTAAATATAAAAAACAAAACTTAATCAAATGATTGTTAAAATAAAATCTTTCGTAAAAAAAATGAATTTGCACTTGACTTTAATGTTAAAATATTCTTAAGAGAAATATTGAAATAAAAATAATGAAATCTTTTAAGGATACAAAATCTATGAGGTTTACAGTAGACATGAAATTTTATAGTTGAGATTGAAAAAAAAAGAAACAATCAAAAAACAAAAATGGTTGGCTAGTGGCTACCAGAGGCTATTAGGTTTATTGTTGATGAAAGGTTTTATTTTTTTTTAAAGTAATGAAAGATCAAAATAAAAAAACGATAAAACAAGCAAACACCCCCAATACGGTCAATTAAAACACGTAATGCAGCTAAGTAAGTCCAAGAAACTTACTTGAATCAAAGGTACACAAATTTAGCTAAACTGCTCAGCTTTCCAAAGGAAAGATCTACGCTTGCTCAGACAAGGCATCACGTATTAGCAACTATCCGAATGCTAGAAATCTACATACTTATAGTCTCATTGACCTCTACAAGGTCTATTGCAACGTGGTAGAATGCTCCTACTTTCAGTCTCGATGATCTCTATAGATCTCCAACATGCTAGGAAGAATGATTCCTAGTCTCAGTTCATAAGGAACAACAATAACAACACAACACAAGGCTCTCAAAGTATAAATAACTCACAAGGATCAACAAGCCACTAACTGGCATTCACTCTAGTTCATCTAGGTCTAGCCTAGCATGATCCAACACAAGGAAAGGAATAAGGAAGCAAGGATAAAAGCAACTCACCAAAGATGGGACTTACTATAGAGAAACCGCAAGGGCGGGTAACAGAAAGCGTAGGGGCAGCGACAAGGTTCAGCCGCGGGGGCGGTGCACTGACAGAAGCAACGGTGGGGCTTTCTTTGACAGCAAAAATACAGCAAGGAGACCAAAGCTTCAATCTTCAATCCACACACGACAAGGGAACGAAGAAAGTAGAAAAGAAGGGGAAGAAGAAGCATGCAACATAAGGATCCAGAAACAACAAGGGAACGAAGGGGTGAAGAAAGTAGAAAAGAAGGGGAAGAAGAAGCATGCAACATAAGGATCCAGAAACAACAAGGGAACGAAGGGGTGAAGACTTACAGAGATTCTGCTGGAGTTCGCACGGAAAGGCTGCAACTTGGCTCGAGGTTGAAGGATAACGTAAGCAAGAAGAAGAAAATGGAAGATGTAAAGCCACGTTTATTTGGAGCGTTTTCGATATTTCCCCCTATTTTTTATCGATATTTTATTAGCTTACTTTTTATTTTATTTTATTATTGAAATTATTTTTACTATGATATATTTTTGATAAATTTTCGGAATAGGGTCAGAAAGTTTTTCGGATTCGAAAATTCCGTTCCGAATGTGTGAGAACGAGTCTATCCTTATATTATTTCTTTTCTTCTACAATTTCTTTTCCTTTTTCTTTATTCTTCTCTTTCTCTCTCCTTGTTGGCTGATGAGCAGCTCTTGCACCGACGCCTCGTTTCTTCTGCTTCCTGTGACACCACCCTACCTATTTCATTTCTAGTTGATTACCAATTAATTAACCCTGTTTAAAACAATAAGCGGAAAAGCGGAAAACGTAAATTTTTAAAACTTTATCTTACAACCATATTCACAACATATATACATACTAACATACGTCATAAGCTCTGTTTAACAACACACAACTGTTTAAAACCACACAAAACATCCTAGGCGGTAGCATCCCATAACAGTCCACCTGATATGATCTCAAATCCAGGTGTTGGGTCCAACGTCCTTGCCTTGATCAGGCCGAGTCTGAGTAGCTGAAAAATATGTGGATATAACAACAATGAGCCACACGCTCAGTAAGGGTATACAAATCGCACTCTCCCAATATATATAAGTATCTAATATCCCGTCCCCAAAGGACACTCTATACCCTTCCTCACATTCCAGAGTCGATCAATGCATACATATCCACATTCACATATAATTCCACAAACATTCACATCACATTTCACATAAACATTCAAGCATGTTATCACACATCACATACAAACATATCATCTCATATAAACATCTCATATCATCTCATCACATATAAATAATCATAACATAACATATACATTGCTAGACTCGATCGCATCGATGCATAGGTGATAATTAACTAACTAGCCCCAACTGATCGTACGATATATTTTCTCATGTGCTTTCGTATTTCTTTTCTTTCTTTCTTTTTTTTTCTTTCGGTTGGCCAACCCGATAGCGTCGTAGGCCCCCTGTAGATCAGGTAGCGACCTCGGCCATCTTGTCCTAAGACCCCCTGTAGATCAGGTCGCGATCTTGGACTATTTTTCTTATCTTGAGGCCCCCTGTAGATCAGGTAGCGACCCCTGACTATTTTTCTTATCTCGAGGCCCCCTGTAGATCAGGTAGCGACCTCTGAGGCCCCCTGTAGATCAGGTAGCGACCTCGTCCCCCGGAAACCCGTGCGGGACCCAGTTGGGCTAATTAACCAATTACCATCCTATATTATCACTTTCATATCATAACTCAATTTCATGCTTTCATCATATTCTTTCATCATATTCTTTCCACTATCATCTCATGTACCTCATGCATGCTTTCATAAGGAATATCAAGTCATCATCATCGTCTCACTCATATACATATAAGCATGCATACAATCATAACAAACATATATATACACTCAAGCATGCATAAAATCATAGCATATTAAATACATAACATATATTAAGCAAGTGTAATTCATATACACTTACCTCGCAGGTAAGAACAATAAAACCTCGCAAACCAACTATTGAGTCCGTTTCCCACTCGGACTATCCTCCTTTATCGTGCTTGGATACGCTCACAAAGACTAAGCTATAGTTAACCAAAACCTTCAACAACACCTGTTGAAAATATCATATTCTTTGTATTAAATTTCTCGCTTCAAACACCAGTTAAATTCATTCCTTTGAATTTAATTAGCTTATATCATTTTCTAGAATCCTAATTTAATTAATTAACCTTTACTTAATTAATTAAATTTCGCCAGAATAACGTTTTGCCCGCAGGCAATTTCTGAACCCACCTGTCATCAAATCTTAACAAACAACCAGTCCATAATCACCAGAATAATGTAACGAGTATAATGGAATTTTCAATTATCCATTTTGGCAAGTCTAAGGTCAATTTAGGCAAAATCGCAATACGGAAAACGAATAAATTCATAACTTATTCGTTACTAACCCGATTGACGATCCGAAAGAAGATTCGGAATCACAACAACGCAGGCTACGCTCGGACACCATCAAATTCACCGGAATCTGAGCGACGGAACCTCCCTAGTATCATATATGCTCGACCAGACCTTCCCTTGCTCGGAAATGCAGAAACTCGGTACCAAAATGAAGAGAATGAAGAGAGGAATCCAAAAACTCAAACGGATTTGAAATCGGATTAGAAACGAAGAGTAGATCTGAATTTGAAGGTTGAGAGAAATCAGAGCTTTTACGAGGAAACGTGAAAGAAAATGAATTAATAAACGATATTTCAGCTATTTATAGCGAAGACGATAATTATCCTTTAGCGGAGTCGATAATTATCCTTTCACCGATCCGAAAGCGGTTTAAGACCCCTTCTCCAAACTTCTCGAAATTGGAATAATAAATCTGAAATATTGTATGAATAATTATTCCGCAATTGTCTCGAAAAACGCGTATTCCTAAGCCGTCTTTCTTAGCCGCTAAGAAACGAAATAGCGACTCTTTTGGCCGTTTTGCCTTTCCATGTTTTTTCATATCTAGGACATGTCCGATGTCCTGATCATTTTTCTCAACTGCATTTTTATTAATTGAAGCTCCCAAATGCTCCAAATAACACCGGGTTTATATCATCTAGGTATCGATCTCTTGTTAAGACGGTTTTAATTCCGTTAAATCCGTTTAACTTCCTAAAATTCCCGATTAGGCCATATTTGATTTTTGACTGTTACAAATATCTCCCACTTTAAGAAATTTCGTCCCGAAATTTAAGAAAGGACGTAGAACCAAACTCGTAGATATATAAAAAGGATGCACAACCGGATCACAATTTCTCGAGGTTTTTACTTAAAAAGGTAGGGGTATTTCGCTTTCATATCTCGTTCGGTCTCCCATGTAGCCTCTCGAGCTGAATGATGTCCCCATCTGACCTTCACCATCGGAATCTCCTTGTTTCTCAATCTTCGAACTTGTCTGCCTAAAACCTTAACTGGTTCTTCTGGGTAGGACAAGTTCTCAGATACTTCTATCTCAGGTTCGGGAATGATATGACTCGGATCTGACCTATACCTCCGTAGCACCGATACGTGAAAGACGTCATGTAATCTTGATAACTCAGGTGGTAACGCCAATCTATACGCAAGTGGTCCGATCTTCTCTAAGATCTCATATGGACCAATGTATCTCGGTGCTAACTTCCCATGCCTACCAAATCTCATAACTCCCCTCCAAGGAGATACCTTCAAAAACACTCTCTCGCCTATCTCATATGTCATCTCTCGTCTATGGCGATCAAAGTAGCTCTTCTGACAATCTTGTGCTGCCTTCAAGCAGTGCTTTACTACTTGTACTTTCTCTATTGTCTGTTGTACAAGTTCAGGACCCTCTATCTGTCGCATGCCCTCAAAATCCCAACATACAGGTGTGCGACACTTCCTTCCATACAAGGCCTCGTAAGGGGCCATACCAATACTTGAATGGAAACTGTTATTATACGCAAATTCGAGCAATGGCAGGTTAGAATCCCAGTTACCTTTAAGCTCCAAAACACATGATCTCAACATCTCCTCCAAGGTCTGAATCGTTCTCTCTGATTGTCCGTCTGTCTGAGGATGAAATGCCGTACTGAAATGCAATCTTGTACCTAGGGTATTTTGCAGACTTCCCCAGAAATGCGAGGTAAACCTCGGATCTCTATCGGATACAATCGATACAGGGACTCCGTGCAGTCGAACAATCTCTCTCACATACAACTCTGCCAGCTCATCTAAGGAGTTATCTTGTCTCATCGGTAAGAAGTGAGCAGATTTCGTCAATCTGTCTACAATCACCCATACCGTGTCATTCTTTCTGAAAGTCCTAGGAAGTCCAACCACAAAATCCATTGTAATCCGCTCCCACTTCCACTCAGGAACTGATAAAGATTGTAATTTTCCTACTGGTGCTTGGTGTTCAACCTTCACTTGCTGACACACTAGACATCGAGCTACAAAATCAGCTACCTCTCGTCTCATCCTAGGCCACCAATATATATTCCTCAAGTCATTAAACATCTTCGTACTCCCAGGATGCATGGAATACCTCGAGGAATGTGCCTCTTCAAGTAACTTCTTCTTTAACTCCTCAATGTTTGGCACGCATATCCGTGCACCTCTGTATAACACTCCCTGATCAGACAACTGGAAGCGTGTAGTGGTAGCATCTCCCACTTTAGCTTTCAACTTCTTCAGTGTAGCATCCTCATCTTGTCTAGTTGAAATCTCATCAAGAATCAACGGTCTAACATGAATGTTCGCTATCAACTCGGATCCTCTTACATCCATCTCTACTCTCATAACTCTGAGAGCTAATAGATGCTCAACTTTGTAGTTGACCTTACCGCCTTGGTCACTGCTCTTTCTGTTGAGAGCGTCAACTACCACATTCGTCTTTCCTAGATGGTACTCTACAGTACAATCATAATCCTTGAGTAACTCCATCCATCTTCTCTGCCTCAGATTCAGATCCCTCTGAGTGGGAATATACTTCAGGCTCTTATGGTCGGTAAACACCGGAAATGTATCACCATAAAGATAGTTCCTCCAGGTCTTAAGAGCATGAACTATAGCAGCAAGCTCTAGGTCGTGTGTAGGGTAGTTCTGCTCATGAGTTCTCAACTGTCTAGATGTATATGCTATTACCTTCCCTTCCAGAACTCCTCCTAAGCCACTCCCAGATGCGTCGGTGTAAACCACAAAGTTACCCTTATTTGAGGGTACATCTAGAATAGGGAACATAGTTAATCTTTTCTTAAGTTCTTCAAAGCTCTCTTGACAACTGTTGTCCCATACAGACTGTTGATTCTTCTTTAGCAAGTTAGTCAATGGCCGCGCGATAATCGAGAAGTTCTTTACAAACCTCCTGTAATAACCCGTAAGTCCTAAGAAGTTGCGAATCTCCGTAATGCTCTTCGGAATTTCCCATTTTGTAATGGCCTTGATCTTGGATGGATCAGGTTGTATACCATCTCGTGATATCACATGCCCTATAAAGACAATCTGATCCGTCCAAAACTCACTTGCTAAACTTCGCATATAACTGTCTCTTCTTCAGAATCCCTAAGATACGTCTCAGATGTTTTCTATGAGCATCTGCATCTCGGGAATATATCAAGATATCATCAATGAAGACTACGACAAACTGATCTAGATAAGGTTGGAAGATCGAGTTCATCAACGCCATGAATGTTGCAGGTGCATTCGTCAACCCAAAAGGCATAACTGTAAACTCATAGTGTCCATACCGAGTACGAAAAGCTATCTTCGGTATAGAATTCTCTGCTATCCTCAACTGCCAGTATCCCGATCGAAGGTCAATCTTTGAAAATATTGCAGCACCCCTTAACTGATCAAGCAAGTCCTCTATCCTCGGTAAGGGATACATGTTCTTGATTGTGATTTTGTTCAGCTGACGGTAGTCTATGCACAATCGTAAACTACCGTCTTTCTTCTTCACAAAAAGCACTGGTGCACCCCAAGGAGAAATACTCGGGCGTATAAAACCCTTCTCGAGAAACTCTTCTAGCTGTTTCTTTAACTCCCGGAGCCATCCTGTAAGGAGCAATTGATATAGGTGTTGCACCTGGTAATGTCTCAATCTCGAAGTCTACCTCTCTACTCGGTGGTCAACTAGGTAAATCATCAGGAAAAAAATCAAGAAATTCTCTAACAACATCCAGCTCATATACTCCGGAACTAACAATAGTAGAATCTGACACACTAGCCAGATAAGCTTGACACCCTTCTCGAAGTAATCTAAAAGTTTTCACTATAGATATGAAGCAAGCAGGAATCATATTCCTCTCACATGTCAAAATCACCTCTCTCACCCCATCTACCTCCATGGTGACTTCCTTTGTATAACAATCAATCAATGCTCTATGAGTGGATAACAATCCATACCTAATATCACATCAAACTCTCTCAAGAAATCATCTCATGTCAACACAGGTGGTATACTATGGCCATTAGGGACCATGTCACACCAGATCCAATCTTTAGGAATCAATAGAAAAGGAAGATCCCGTCTCTAGTTGCTTCCTCAAGCAAGGATATAGCATATTGTACACGTCTCCCATTAGCGTAGATAACTCCATCTAGAATGGACTTAGTGTTCCTCAACCACTCCTCCACTACCCCCTCAAACAGCTTTGCCCCTTGGCGGCGAATCTTCTCAAAATTCTTGTCCATCTCTACTAGAATAATACCCCCCCTGAGACACTGTTGTGCCTGTGGTGGTATAACTTCTCTCAAATATGTCACTAAATCAGGTATACCAGCCATATCCGATGGTGGTAGTAGTATTGGATAAACAAGCACCTTAGGGTGCTCCTGATCATTTCTACCCTGAGCATGTACAAACTCAGTCGACCCTTTGGCTGTGCTCCGCCATCTAAAAGAAAAAGAAACTTTCAAAAGCTTTTCAGAAAACATCCCACAACCCAAGCCAAGGAATCATATCCCTGCTCTGATACCAAACCAAATGTGACACCACCCTACCTATTTCATTTCTAGTTGATTACCAATTAATTAACCCTGTTTAAAACAATAAGCGGAAAAGCGGAAAACGTAAATTTTTAAAACTTTATCTTACAACCATATTCACAACATATATACATACTAACATACGTCATAAGCTCTATTTAACAACACACAACTGTTTAAAACCACACAAAACATCCTAGGCGGTAGCATCCCATAACAGCCCACCTGATATGATCTCAAATCCAGGTGTTGGGTCCAACGTCCGTGCCTTGATCAGGCCGAGTCTGAGTAGCTGAAAAATATGTGGATATAACAACAATGAGCCACACGCTCAGTAAGGGTATACAAATCGCACTCTCCCAATATATATAAGTATCTAATATCTCGTCCCCAAAGGACACTCTATACCCTTCCTCACATTCCAGAGTCGATCAATGCATAGATATCCACATTCACATATAATTCCACAATCATTCACATCACATTTCACATAAACATTCAAGCATGTTATCACACATCACATATAAACATATCATCTCATATAAACATCTCATATCATCTCATCACATATAAATAATCATAACATAACATATAACATGCTAGACTCGATCGCATCGATGCATAGGTGATAATTAACTAACTAGCCCCAACTGATCGTACGATATATTTTCTCATGTGCTTTCGTATTTCTTTTCTTTCTTTCTTTTTTTTTTCTTTCGGTTGGCCAACCCGATAGCTTCATAGGCCCCCTGTAGATCAGGTAGCGACCTCGGCCATCTTGTCCTAAGACCCCCTGTAGATCAGGTCGCGATCTTGGACTATTTTTCTTATCTTGAGGCCCCCTGTAGATCAGGTAGCGACCCCTGGCTGTTTTTCTTATCTCGAGGCCCCCTGTAGATCAGGTAGCCGACCTCTGAGGCCCCCTGTAGATCAGGTAGCGACCTCGTCCCCCGGAAACCCGTGCGGGACCCAGTTGGGCTAATTAATCAATTACCATCCTATATTATCACTTTCATATCATAACTCAATTTCATGCTTTCATCATATTCTTTCCACTATCATCTCATGTACCTCATGCATGCTTTCATAAGGAATATCAAGTCATCATCATCATCTCACTCATATACATATAAGCATGCATATAATCATAACAAACATATATATACACTCAAGCATGCATAAAATCATAGCATATTAAATACATAACATATATTAAGCAAGTGTAATTCATATACACTTAGAACAATAAAACCTCGCAAACCAACTATTGAGTCCGTTTCCCACTCGGACTATCCTCCTTTATCGTGCTTGGATACGCTCACAAAGACTAAGCTATAGTTAACCAAAATCTTCAACAACACGTGTTGAAAATATCATATTCTTTGTATTAAATTTCTCGCTTCAAACACTAGTTAAATTCATTCCTTTGAATTTAATTAGCTTATAGCATTTTCTAGAATCCTAATTTAATTAATTAACCTTTAATTAATTAATTAAATTTCGCCAGAACAACGTTTTGCCCGCATGCAATTTCTGAACCCACCTGTCATCAAATCTTAACAAACAACCAGTCCATAATCACCAGAATAATGTAACGAGTATAATGGAATTTTCAATTATCCATTTTGGCAAGTCTAAGGTCAATTTAGGCAAAATCGCAATACGGAAAACGAATAAATTCATAACTTATTCATTACTAACCCGATTGACGATCCGAAAGAAGATTCGGAATCACAACGACGCAGGCTACGCTCGGACACCATCAAATTCACCAGAATCTGAGCGACGGAACCTCCCTAGTATCATATATGCTCGACCAGACCTTCCCTTGCTCGGAAATGCAGAAACTCGGTACCAAAATGAAGAGAATGAAGAGAGGAATCCAAAAACTCAAACGGATTTGAAATCGGATTAGAAACGAAGAGTAGATCTGAGTTTGAAGGTTGAGAGAAATCAGAGCTTTTACGAGGAAACGTGAAAGAAAATGAATTAATAAACGATATTTCAGCTATTTATAGCGAAGACGATAATTATCCTTTAGCGGAGTCGATAATTATCCTTTCACCGATCCGAAAGCGGTTTAAGACCCCTTCTCCAAACTTATCGAAATTGAAATAATAAATCTGAAATATTGTATGAATAATTATTCCGCAATTGTCTCGAAAAACGCGTATTCCTAAGCCGTCGTTCTTAGCCGCTAAGAAACGAAATAGCGACTCTTTTGGCCGTTTTGCCTTTCCATGTTTTTTCATATCTAGGACATGTCCGATGTCCTGATCATTTTTCTCAACTGCATTTTTATTAATTGAAGCTCCCAAATGCTCCAAATAACACCGGGTTTATATCATCTAGGTATCGATCTCTTGTTAAGACGGTTTTAATTCCGTTAAACCCGTTTAACTTCCTAAAATTTCCGATTAGGCCATATTTGATTTTTGACTGTTACACTTCCCCTCTGCTCTTTTGCCTCCTTCACGCTACCCATGCCCCAACCGTTGCTTATCCTTCTCCTTCTCCCATCCTTTCTGATTTGTGACTCCCCAACCCTCTTTAGCCTTTACCCTCTTCACAACTCTCTCCCTCACTCTCATTTTTGGCCATGCTGCACCCATCGATCCTCTCCTTCCACAACAGCCTTGCTCCAGGCTCTCTTGCATCCCGATAACCACCGGAACCATCTTGCCGCTACACTACGCCGGCGAAGCCAAGACCGCCGCCTCCTCTCTCGGCCTCTCTGTGCCACCCTGGACAACCTCTGCAGCCTAGTAGCAACCGGTGTTCACCTCCTCGTTGGTCCCCCTTTTCTTCCTTTTGTTCAACCGTCGGGAGTGAGATCTCCGTCGCCACCAGAGGCTGCCTTTGGCACAACCGGAAGGGCCGCCTTCACCACCGCCTTCGCCTAGAACCGGAAGAGCCTCTGCCGTATCCAGCGTTGCTTCACTCCCCTGCCTCGCCAACATGCTGAATCCTTGCAACGGAGGTCCTGCCGGCTGCTGCCCCAATCCTGGGACACTTACGGAAGGGTTTTTTTTGAAAACCCTCTTCCTTTATTATAATCGGGACCCCCCTCTTTTTGGTATATTACAGATGTGACCCAATGTTTTTGTATTTGCTATTTGTACCTAGACTTTTATAGAAAATTTCTGATCTACCCTCTATGGAATTTAATTACAGAATTGCCTAGAATTTTTATTGCTAATGATGACCCATATTTCTAAAAATATATAATTTGTCCCAAAAAAAATGTGTTAAAGGTTTTAACCTTGATTTTTAATTACGAGGATATTCTTATATTTATATATGTTATACATTATGCCTTTGTTGAATTAAATTCGGTTTATGGCTCAAAGACTTAATTGCGGATTTTGACTTATGTTTATATAATTGTATAAATCCCGGGAAATATTTTTACGAGTTTTAACCTTGGTTTTGAAAGCGAATTTTTCCTTAGATTATATATGTTCATTATTCTGTTCAAATTTAGCTTATAAGCTAAATTTGTTTAGTTCGGTGCTAGGTTCGGAAGCGCCCCTATAAAGGCCTAACGAGTCCAAGTCGACATCCGTTGAACGACCTCCGTCTTTTGATGTCGTGTGAGTGTTCTTTCCCCTCGATCTAGTTATGTTAAGTTTTCGTATCATGCTAGGATGGATCTAGGATAACTTAGAGCAAATGCCAAATAGTGGCCTTGAACCTTAGGTGAGTTTTGAGGATTTATGATCGTTCTAAAGCTTGAGGTGTTGTTATCTTGTGAGGGTTCTAAGGTGTTATGTGTTGGTTGATCTTGTGAGCTTAGGAGGATTGAGATTATGGATATATATTTGTTGAGTTTGTGGAGACTAGTACGAGAGTATCCTAGTCTGTGTTTTGATGGTTATGACCTTGTGAGATCTTGAGGACTAGGAGTTTGTTATCCTAGCATGGTTATGGTTTATGATTTTGCGAGATCATTTGGACTAGAAGTCTAAGGACTTCTAGAATGTGAGAGAGATATTGATTGTGTACCTTGTTTTGACCAGGCGTTGAGTGCCTTCCTACGGGAAGTTGAGAGCGGTGATTAGCGGGATTATCTTTGGGACGAGGTAAGTCTCCGGACTTACTTAGCTCGTATTCCTTGTATTAGCATTGATGTGTGTTTGGTGGTGTGCGTTTATTGTTTATAACATCTAAACCGGAATTAGGATTACCGACCTTTATATTATTTTGGCCCAAGTGTATGATAACGGGTGGTGACAACTTGCCTGGCTCCCGCGAGAGCTAGGAGGTTCTCGGCGACTATCCCGTGCTGGTAGACGGTCAGATGCATCAGTACCATTCCATGCCGGTAAGTAGGGACCGAGGCGAGTTTCGGTGACTCTCGTGTCACAATCTAAGTTGAACTAGACAGGATATGACTTAATAATAATAAGATAATAAACCGTACTTGTGTGCTTTGGAGTGTGTTGGGTGTTTATGATGATTGACTTGTGTTTGTGTCTTTCACCTTGATTCTAATGCCTCGAATATTAGCTAACGGTTTTATACCGATTGTTGTAGATTGTCTTGCAGGTTAGGATTGCGGTCGAGAGATCCGGAAGAGTGGGCAGCCGGGGTTCCGTACATTTTAGGAAGGGTTTGGTTGGAGTTGTATTTGAGTATTGTTTCTTGTATATTGTTATGTATTTGATGTTCGAGTGTTTGGAGTTGAGAACTCGGCTGAAGTTGTCTTTTATTTGTTTTGGGGACCATATCATTTGCATAAAAATGTATTTCGGTTTTGCCTTTATTTGTGTCTTGTTGTAAGATCCGATGAAATTGTTGTCAGGCTAAGGGTCGGGACCCATTGTGAGGTCCCAACCCGTAGCATCCCGAGTCCCGCGGATTCGGGGTGTTACAAAAGTGGTATCAGAGCCCTAGGTTGACAACAATGGCACTCGCAATCTTCTAAAGGCCGAATAAGGAATAAACAGAACCCCGCGGGTTTTGAGTTTTCGTTTTCAAAATCACATGCATGAGTCGGGGCAGAATGTACGGACCACCACTCCTTCCGCGGATCTCGGCAGCTTAGTTTATTGGATTTTGATATGTATATATAGTAGTATATGTGGATTGTAGTTGCATGATGGACGTGATTATATGTATAGTATATATGTGGACTATAATATATGCTTTGGACTTGTTATGTATAGTAGTGGCATGACCTTATATAGATATTTTCTTATATATGTGGTATAATAGGATCTGATTAGCTTTTGGACCTCGTATTATTGTAATGGATTTATGGATGTGTTATATTAGTAGTGATATGGGCATAGGATCTATATAGTCGTTTATGCGGATTCTTATTATATATAGTAGTAGATAGTACGGGACCTAAAGAGCGATACAAGAAAAGGGAGCACATTAAAGTGTAGAAGCGATCCTAAAGAGGCCATAATCGAACAACAACGAGACCAAGGGAGAGAACGAACTTAAGTTTTTCAAGAAGACGCGTGGACAACTAAATATGCGAATCGAGGAGGAGATTGGTACATTCTAGCAAGGTTAAAGGTGGTATTCCATTAAGATGTGGAGTTTTCTTTTGGCGCTCCTAAGCACTAGAGTCAAGACGAGAAGAGTGATCAAACCATGTGCTAAATATTTAAGATACTACAAGTTAAGCTTACGAGGTACCAACAAAAAAAATGTCAACGTTATGAGAGCTATGAGAAGAAGGCGTGGTGGAGTTTCACATGGTAGAATTCCCCTAGAAGAGTTGACCGGTTTTCTGTTGTGACGATAAGGCTAAGTGATGCCAAGAAGAAAGAAGTGTGAGTATATGTTGATCCCGAGAGGATGAGAGACACACCAAGAAGCTTATATTGATGGAGAGACTTGAGATACCAATCAAGGGAAACATGAACGGCCGATATATGAGGCTAGAATTTTGGTGAATGTGTACTTGAAGGACAACATGGAATAATGGTTAAGCCTATGAAAGGGGGTTATAAGAAACAACAAGGCCAAGAAGATATGGTTACCTTATAAAGAAAGGAAGCGTAGAATGAAGAGGGGACTAACGGAGTTCAAGGTAGACTACCCCGAGGAGGGTAGCCTTCACGAGAATGGTAATATGAGAAGTGTAGTAGAATAATAATTCGTTGACTTCGGAGAAGGTCAGATACAAGTTATTCGGTGACAACTGAGAACGCACAGGTTTGGGTTGTCTATTGGTGAGTGTAGAGGGAATGAGTAAACAAGATTATGGGTATATAGAGGGATTTGGATGACCTTAGGCGACCTTTGTGGGTCATGGATTTGACATATGGGAGAATGACAAGAATAAGAGGTTTTAAAGTTTGACCACGGTAAAAGGGAAGTGGTGAATCAAGAAGAAGGTAAGGTGTCATGGAGGTGGTACATAAACGGGAGTATATAGAGGGTGCAAGGTATGAAATGAATGATATGTTACCGCGGGCAAGAGATAAGTCAACTTCCTAGACTCACACGGAAGAGACATGGTGGCTATGGCGTGAAAGAGAGGACCTAGATTAAGGCAACACTGCAAGCTTAGAGTTATGATGTTAGTACCTAGAGATGTAATGAGTTTGATATTTTAGTGGTTTTGGATGTGAAGTTTCTTCTAGCATTTTCCACGGGGCATACCGGTACAGTTGTGAAGTTGTTCATGGAATACCGAGAGATGCATAAGGTGACCAACAAGGGTAAGAGAAGATCGAAGTTTTGAAGTGTGATGTCGACAAGAGATGTACAAAAAGTATATGGAAGATTGAGGTTAGAACCTCTACCGTCGGGTTGACTTTACAAAAGGAAAGTGAAGTATAATTTCTACTTGAAGAAAGGATGTCTATGGTGAAAGCTTATGTAGAATACGAAGAGCTCCTCCCATATGTTAGGATGTCGTAGAAAGTGAAGAAGATAAGGTCAATTGTTTTGAAACACGGTTAAGTCCTACTGATTGGAACCTTGCGGTTGCACATAAGTGAGAAATTTTAGAAGATTTTTTACAATCATGTCATTTAAGAGGGAAAATGGGATTAAGTTAAAAGAATACTTATATAAGAACACAAGAGTCAGAAGACGCAAGCAAATATTTCCAACTCAAGAAAAGACAAATATTTGAAAGAGGACGGTCAATATTATAGCTAAAGATGGAGCAATACACGTGTTTGAAAGACGTCACCCCAACAGATCGGGGGAGATCATTAATACCATGACTACCTGTCAAGTGTTAAGACAAGGTTGTGTCGGTCTTATGTTATGAGACGAAATAAGGAAAGACAATAACCGAGATATCACGGATTCCAATACATCGGAGCGTGGATTTTTTTCACCAAGGTTGAGTTTGACGCACCTCCGATATCCAAAAGCGCCGTATAGAATGACACTTGTGAAGAGACATGAGTTGTGGAAGCGAGAGAAGGAGCAATTGTAAGAACTTATTGAAAGGAGTTCATTAGATTTAGTGAAATACTATGGAGAAATCCGAATACTATCTTGAACTCTTGATTTGAAGTGGTTATGGAGAACACCAGTTTGTGAAAAGAGAGACGATTATCTTTGTTTATACATCATAACAATGAACAACGAGTATCCCTCACCACGGATAGATGATCTACTTGATCGGTTGCAAGGGTTGGTAGTCTCTACTCAATTTTATTTAAGGGCCGATTGCCAACAATTGAGAATTTGAGACTGGGATATTGCAAATACGGCATTCCGGAAAACCATGGTCACTACGAGTTGTAGTGACTCCATATGGGCTTACTAATGCCCCGGATAAGATATTTCGGTCTACTCTCGAAGAAGAGAGAAGTTGTATGAAAAGTTATCTCGGGATGACAACCCCGAAGGACGTGGAAGAAGCTACAAGTTTTTATAGATGTGCTGGTCATCACCGGATTTGTGGAGAGATTCTCCAAAGTAACACCATCTATGGCTAACCTACCCCGGATGACCATGAAGTATTGAATGAAAAAAAAATTGCAATGGATTTGTTGAGAGTTAAGAGGAGATTTATTGGTGAACTGTTGAAATTGCCTTGAGGAATGATGGGTTTGAAGAGGACAATTGATTCCCCAAGTCAGGTCTTGATTGAGTATTGAGGAACGATGTAAAAGTAATAGCATACGTGTTTTGTTAGTAGAGGCAATGTGAAGTAAATCACTCCGTCATTACTTAAAACTTGCAACAAGAATTGAGGAAACGTAACATCAAAGTTTGGTTTGATTAGAACCAAAGCCAACGGTGTAAAATGGAAGTTCAATCTTTTTTGTTCGAGACAAGCAAAGAAGAAACATAATGGAAATGTTGTATTGAGAAAGACCCAAGAATGAAGTTGAGTTCCGATATATTGAATCTTTTTGAGATCTTAGCGTGAGTTGAGAAAGTGGTTTACCATTTGGCATGACCGCCAAAAGAAGAGGGTGTTCACCCGGTGTTTCAGGTGTATCAATCAAGAGAGTACATACATGACTCGAGACGTATTGTCATTCACAATGATCTAGTGGC